>JAIOJX010000027.1:59381128-60581128 GCA_022376925.1 Tragulus kanchil
ATCTCTAGTGACGGAAATGTTCAGAAAGCAGACAATGCCAATGTTGCTCAACCTCAACTGTTCTTTTCTGAAACATAAGTCAATACCCTCCTTCCACATGGCTTGAAGTATCTGAAGACAAATATCACTCATATGTCCCTCACTGTCGCTTTCTCCAAGCGAAACAGCTGCAGCTCCTTCAACTGTCCCCCGACGTCCTGGCTCCTAGATTCCTTGTCACCTTAGCTGCCCTCCTCTGAATAAACTCTAGTTTGCCAACATACCACCTGTGGTACCCAGAACTGAAAACAATGTTCCACATAGGCTCTGACCAGTGGCGTCGTGGCCCAGTTCTCCTGATCAGACTGCCATATGCCATACACAGCACAAGACAGCACGTTTTGCTTCTGCTAACAGCACTCTATGTCCAGACTGAGTCCGTAAGGTCTTTGTGCACACACAGGTTCCTTTGTTTCGATAAACAGTTTAGGTATATAACTTTTTACTTTCCACACAATCTAATCTTGTCAGCTTTCGCAACAACCCTGAATTCTAAATCTGTTCTCTATTGTACTGAATCATCTACAAAAATAAGCACACCTTCTGCTACAGCTTTAGCTATTACGTCAGATACTGACCAGAAGAACAAGGACAGACACTATGACATGATGCTAGAGACGTCCCTTCAGGTCAACAATGGATCCATTCGTCAAGGTAAATGTTCAAACACTCTGCCTACAACAGATAGGTCATTTATATCATTCTCCCTAACCAGGAGTTGGCAAACTTTTCAGTGAAGGGCCAGACAGTAAGTATTTTCAACTCTGTGGGTTACATGGTCTCAGTGGCAGGTACCCAACTCAGCCACTGTAGAGCCAAAGCAGTCACGGGCAGGAGGTAAACAAACGGGCATGGCTATGTTCCAACAGAACTTTATTTACAAAACAGCTGGCAGGCCACTGTCCATGGAGCCCTGCAAATATACTATCTGATAAGGCTTTTTAAAAGTAGGCTAGTGTAATGTCCCTTCTCCTACAGCATTTCCTACTATGCTGGAACATTTCTGAACAATCTCTAGTGACGGAAATGTTCAGAAAGCAGACAATGCCAATGTTGCTCAACCTCAACTGTTCTTTTCTGAAACATAAGTCAATACCCTCCTTCCACATGGCTTGAAGTATCTGAAGACAAATATCACTCATATGTCCCTCACTGTCGCTTTCTCCAAGCGAAACAGCTGCAGCTCCTTCAACTGTCCCCCAATGTCCTGGCTTCTAGATTCCTTGTCACCTTAGCTGCCCTCCTCTGAATAAACTCTAGTTTGCCAACATACCACCTGTGGTACCCAGAACTGAAAACAATGTTCCACATAGGCTCTGACCAGTGGCGTCGTGGCCCAGTTCTCCTGATCAGACTGCCATATGCCATACACAGCACAAGACAGCACGTTTTGCTTCTGCTAACAGCACTCTATGTCCAGACTGAGTCCGTAAGGTCTTTGTGCACACACAGGTTCCTTTGTTTCGATAAACAGTTTAGGTATATAACTTTTTACTTTCCACACAATCTAATCTTGTCAGCTTTCGCAACAACCCTGAATTCTAAATCTGTTCTCTATTGTACTGAATCATCTACAAAAATAAGCACACCTTCTGCTACAGCTTTAGCTATTACGTCAGATACTGACCAGAAGAACAAGGACAGACACTATGACATGATGCTAGAGACGTCCCTTCAGGTCAACAATGGATCCATTCGTCAAGGTAAATGTTCAAACACTCTGCCTACAACAGATAGGTCATTTATATCATTCTCCCTAACCAGGAGTTGGCAAACTTTTCAGTGAAGGGCCAGACAGTAAGTATTTTCAACTCTGTGGGTTACATGGTCTCAGTGGCAGGTACCCAACTCAGCCACTGTAGAGCCAAAGCAGTCACGGGCAGGAGGTAAACAAACGGGCATGGCTATGTTCCAACAGAACTTTATTTACAAAAACAGCTGGCAGGCCACTGTCCATGGAGCCCTGCAAATATACTATCTGATAAGGCTAACCGAAGAGAACTAGGGTGAGTTTGGAATCTTTTCTTAATAAACTCACTGTTTTATGTGATTAAAATCTAATCAAATAACTCTCCCAGAACTTCACTGATGACTACCAGCTTACAGCGTCTAGAATTCATTCTTTCCATTATCTTTTTGAGAAGTGGAATAATCTTTGTCCATCCTCACTTTCCTTATACTTTCCCATCCATCCTCCATTTTTCTCAGACTAATAGTGACTCTATAGATAAATCTGCTATAACTATTCTTTTGATACTAAAAGAAATTGTCAAAGCCTAGAAACTTGAATTTACTTAAAAAGATAATCTGCTCTCTCTCCCCTACCTTGGCTTTAATTCTCTTTCTGATGCTATTTCTACCTTTCTCTTTTTGAAAATCATTTTTCTTCCTGGAAAAGGCAGAAGCAAAACATGAGCTAGTGAATGTGCCTTTCTCTCTAGCACCTGCTAGCATGACAGTATCCTCTCCAACTTACTCTTCTTGTTCTAACAGAAGAACAAATGACCTCTAAGTTGTCAAAAAACTCAATTCACTTTTCATTTCAGTCTATTACTGTTTCTTATTCATTTTTGGTTACACTCCCTTTTTCCTTCCATTTTCACACATACTGACTTTTTTTTATTGATAGAATCATATTCAGTTCTTCCTTCTAGACTTACTGAAATCATTTCCAATTATATGACCAGAACTTCCTTTTCAGGACCCCACAGAACTCAGCACACTCCTTCTAAGAGTCTCAGGCTATGACATCTGCAGATCCCAAGATCATGAAGACCACTGCTTTCAATCGCTAGCATGCATCGGACAGTCTTATTCACTAATTCCCAAGTGTCTCCTATCCAACAGGGGCCCTATCTTAAACTATTTGAGTAGACTACTCAGCACAGTGCTAGCCACATATGAAATGCAAAACAAAACTGAAAATTAACAGGACAGATTTTCTGTTTTCAGGGAACCCAAAACTCACATGGACCCCAGAACTTCCTTACTATACTCCTCAAAGTCTTTCTTAGAAAACAATGATAAGTAATCTGGAAATGTTTCTGAAAGTTCTTATCATTTTACCCATGTAGTTTGCGAAATCTTAGTCCCCTGACCAGGGATTGAACCTGAGCCTGTTTGGCAGTGAACCACCAAGGAATTCCCTGTACACTTCTAAATTTCCCAGGTATGGGCCACAGGGAGGGGAAGGCAAGGAAGAGAGAGGGAATAAAGCATGAAACAGTAATCTCAAGCAAAACAGTAACATTTTCGGACAAATTTTCTGAAACACTAACTATACTACATGCTATTTTTAATTATCCATTCTACTTGGGGAAGAAAGACATCTGAATGAATCAACAACAGAAAAATCATTTCAGAGAATTCCCTGGTGGTTCGCTGCCAAGGGCCCAAGTTCAACCCCTAGTCAGGGAGCTACGGTTTTTTGGCACAGTGTTGCCAAAAAAAAAAAAAAAATCATTTCACCTGGTTTTCTAATTCTTTCAGGAAAATTACTCTATTAATCATATTTTATATGGACTACTTATTAAAACTATTTTGCAATATTAACTGACATTATATGTCAAGGTCATGAGCTTAGAACTGCTTGGATTCAAATCTTGATTCTCCCATACTAGCTGGATGCCCTTACGTAAGATATCTAACTTTTCTGTGTTCAGTTTCCTCAGGTATAAATTGGTAACAGTATCTAACTAATCAAATTGTTTCTAGGATTCAGTAAGCTAAATCCCACTTGGGCTTAAGATAGTAACTAGTTCACAGTAAGCACTCAGTAAATAAAAAAAGTTTTTCTTATTATCTATATTTGTAATGATATTTTAAATAATCAAGACCAAAAAGTTTTTATCTTCCCAAGATCATGAAGACCACTGCTTTCAATCGCTAGCATGCATCGGACAGTCTTATTCACTAATTCCCAAGTGTCTCCTATCCAACAGGGGCCCTATCTTAAACTATTTGAGTAGACTACTCAGCACAGTGCTAGCCACATATGAAATGCAAAACAAAACTGAAAATTAACAGGACAGATTTTCTGTTTTCAGGGAACCCAAAACTCACATGGACCCCAGAACTTCCTTACTATACTCCTCAAAGTCTTTCTTAGAAAACAATGATAAGTAATCTGGAAATGTTTCTGAAAGTTCTTATCATTTTACCCATGTAGTTTGCGAAATCTTAGTCCCCTGACCAGGGATTGAACCTGAGCCTGTTTGGCAGTGAACCACCAAGGAATTCCCTGTACACTTCTAAATTTCCCAGGTATGGGCCACAGGGAGGGGAAGGCAAGGAAGAGAGAGGGAATAAAGCATGAAACAGTAATCTCAAGCAAAACAGTAACATTTTCGGACAAATTTTCTGAAACACTAACTATACTACATGCTATTTTTAATTATCCATTCTACTTCGGGGGGAAAAAAAGACATCTGAATGAATCAACAACAGAAAAATCATTTCAGAGAATTCCCTGGTGGTTCGCTGCCAAGGGCCCAAGTTCAACCCCTAGTCAGGGAGCTACGGTTTTTTGGCACAGTGTTGCCAAAAAAAAAAAAAAAATCATTTCACCTGGTTTTCTAATTCTTTCAGGAAAATTACTCTATTAATCATATTTTATATGGACTACTTATTAAAACTATTTTGCAATATTAACTGACATTATATGTCAAGGTCATGAGCTTAGAACTGCTTGGATTCAAATCTTGATTCTCCCATACTAGCTGGATGCCCTTACGTAAGATATCTAACTTTTCTGTGTTCAGTTTCCTCAGGTATAAATTGGTAACAGTATCTAACTAATCAAATTGTTTCTAGGATTCAGTAAGCTAAATCCCACTTGGGCTTAAGATAGTAACTAGTTCACAGTAAGCACTCAGTAAATAAAAAAAGTTTTTCTTATTATCTATATTTGTAATGATATTTTAAATAAGATACAAGATCCATATAAACACATCTTCCCAGTCTCATACAACTTAACTTCATTCTGACTGAGTCTAATAATTAATAAGTTATCAGCCTTAATTGAGAAAGATTTTGTTCTCAAGTTTAAGAAGTTTTGATAACATATACCTATCATCCTCCTGGATAACAACATAATTGGGAGGAAACTAATCCATGATTAACCAATCACGCTTAATCCATTCTAATCAGATAAGGTCTAAATTCACTTTAAAGTTAACAAAAATCATCCATTCTAAATTTAAGCAGACTACCCTCTGAATACTATTGCCACTTCACTGGTCAAAGGCCTTCCTAGTCAACAGGACTGTCAGTCCAAGGACACACCCATCATTAGACTATCACCTGGAGCCTGGCAAGTCAATGGTTCCATTATAACTAGACTGAGCAACAACAGGCACAAGGCCCTAGGTACCAGTGGAGAAAATCTTGGCAAGGTTCTCTCTATTGAATGTCTTACTCATGATGCATCAGGAAAAAAGAGCAAATCACGTGCACGGACACAAAATTCCTAGTCGCTCTGAAAGCAGGGGTCTAGAGGCACTCTCCACCTTAATACACAGCAGAACAGCAGAACACTGAAGACTGCTACTGCCCATCCACGTGTACAGGAATGCAGAGAAAATCCAAGCCAGAAACAAACCACAGGTCATTATATCCCAATAGAAGCAGGATTCTTTCCTCACCTGCAGAACAAATGTTGTCCATGAAAGAACAAATTTAAAGGCTTCTTAACTTTCTGATAGAAAACTAAAGTTCAACAAGTTGGTAAATAAAATAGAATCAGATACCAATAAACTGTGTGGATGCACTTCCATGCTCCCTCACTCCAACAAAAACGTCAAACTTCACGCAACATCTCAGATGAAAGAGGAAACAAGCCACTTGGAGCACGTACCTGCAGCTTGTCCAGTCTTCGCCAGGAGAGACCCCAGCTCCAGGATGCTCTGCTCTTTGACCTGCACTGCCTCCTCATCATTCTCCTGAATGTCACGCTTCACTGGGAAGGAAAATGCAAACCCTCTTAAAATTCCTGCACCCGCCTCCTCATCATTCTCCTGAATGTCACGACTAGCATATTTTTAAATAAGAAAAAACAAGATCCATATAAACACATCTTCCCAGTCTCATACAACTTAACTTCATTCTGACTGAGTCTAATAATTAATAAGTTATCAGCCTTAATTGAGAAAGATTTTGTTCTCAAGTTTAAGAAGTTTTGATAACATATACCTATCATCCTCCTGGATAACAACATAATTGGGAGGAAACTAATCCATGATTAACCAATCACGCTTAATCCATTCTAATCAGATAAGGTCTAAATTCACTTTAAAGTTAACAAAAATCATCCATTCTAAATTTAAGCAGACTACCCTCTGAATACTATTGCCACTTCACTGGTCAAAGGCCTTCCTAGTCAACAGGACTGTCAGTCCAAGGACACACCCATCATTAGACTATCACCTGGAGCCTGGCAAGTCAATGGTTCCATTATAACTAGACTGAGCAACAACAGGCACAAGGCCCTAGGTACCAGTGGAGAAAATCTTGGCAAGGTTCTCTCTATTGAATGTCTTACTCATGATGCATCAGGAAAAAAGAGCAAATCACGTGCACGGACACAAAATTCCTAGTCGCTCTGAAAGCAGGGGTCTAGAGGCACTCTCCACCTTAATACACAGCAGAACAGCAGAACACTGAAGACTGCTACTGCCCATCCACGTGTACAGGAATGCAGAGAAAATCCAAGCCAGAAACAAACCACAGGTCATTATATCCCAATAGAAGCAGGATTCTTTCCTCACCTGCAGAACAAATGTTGTCCATGAAAGAACAAATTTAAAGGCTTCTTAACTTTCTGATAGAAAACTAAAGTTCAACAAGTTGGTAAATAAAATAGAATCAGATACCAATAAACTGTGTGGATGCACTTCCATGCTCCCTCACTCCAACAAAAACGTCAAACTTCACGCAACATCTCAGATGAAAGAGGAAACAAGCCACTTGGAGCACGTACCTGCAGCTTGTCCAGTCTTCGCCAGGAGAGACCCCAGCTCCAGGATGCTCTGCTCTTTGACCTGCACTGCCTCCTCATCATTCTCCTGAATGTCACGCTTCACTGGGGAAGGAAAATGCAAACCCTCTTAAAATTCTGAAAATAAAGACTAAGGGAAATTTCACCCTCACGAGACCAAGTACAAACTCAAACCATTAGCAAAAGACAAGTTCTAGAGAGCCTTAAAAACATCTGAACAAGAAAAAGTGAATTGATCATGCAGTGCATGTCCCACGTACTTCTCATAAGAACAGATTCTCTCTCTGGATTTTAAATGTGCCTTTTCATTCTACCACTTACAATTTTTCTCACCTATATACACAGGAGATTTCTGCTGCTGTCACTTGGTTAACATAAAATTCAAACAAATCAAGTTCTTCACATTTGTGGTGGTAAGCCCCATACCAGGTGCCTGTTATATGAAAATATTAAACACACCTGCCTGTGCATTTCCCTGCCACAAATGACTGAGTTACTGATAGGTATAAAGTCAGAAGTCCCTCTGTAGACTTCAGGCCAGTGGAGAGCCTCACTGACGGGCATGTGAGGGATAAACAATTCTACCAAGCCATTCAAGAAAACAACGCTGTCAGAGCTCCAGTGCGATCCTTAGCAGGGTATGTTAGTTGAAGGGGTTCAGGACGTGTTCAAATACCTTGGTGCTCTCTGTCCCACTTCCGACTGTTAATAACTATTCTACCACTTAAACGCTGGACAGCCTCTTCAAGTTTGTAGGAATATTTTTAGCAATCATCACTAGGTATCACTTGTCTTACGAAGTATCATGACTTGACAAGACCCAAGATTCTGATACTCCATGATGGAGTCTGGAGAAAAGTAAGGCTGTCAACCATCATGACTCAAGCCTGCTCTAACAAGGAAGCTTTCAGGGAACTCGCTCCTAACACAGCGGTCAAGCAAGAAGTACCCTAATTATAATGTTTACCATAATTCCCACTTTATAAAAGACAAAATATTAGACCCTAGACACACAAAAAATAAAATCCATGCTTCTCACAGTAGCTCTAAATAGTGTGTGTTCAGAGGATAAAAATACACATTGGGAAAATACACACACAGGGAGATGACTCTGGTTCTGAAATTGTAACTTGACTTAAGTCAAGATCAGAACTTCACAATTAAACAGCCTTTATTTACCAATATCACCCAGTCACTGATGCCTCTTATCCCCCACTTCTTCCCTGTTTGTAGTAGTCCCAAAGAGAAGAGACATCAAGATTCGGTCCCTGTCCTTTCTAAAGTCAGGAGCACCAAAATTCAACGGACTAATATGTCAAGATCAAAGTCAAAAGCTGGAGGTCCCCCACACACGTGCATTCTCGTCCTACTTGTTGCTTCCACCCGAAAGGTCTCCAGCTGCATTCAAAACATCCCACTACGACCTGTGCAGCGAAGAGCTAGCCCTAACTGAACCTTGGAGGGCGGAACATTAAAAGCCCTCTGTGCCATCGTAAATTTACTTCTGTTCACACCTGAATCCCAGCAGAAAACTGTCGGCAGCGACCGGCTCGGGCTCCCAAGTCCGTTTCCCACTTGCACGCCAGGTGTTAAGATAATCATACTCTACAGTGCTAAGACGTTTCCTTGTTCTCCAGCAAAGCGCAGCAGGCAGGTTCCAAAGAGTTCCCAGAACTCCGCGGCGGACAGCTCACTCCCTGAACTCTCTTCCAACCTCTTACAGGAGCGTCTAGGACGATTAGTCAGGCACCTCCTCGAGCCGGGAGGCGCCACCCCAACATCTGGTTCTTACGCCCTACACGGGGGGGAAAGGAACGGCTCGGCCCCCCTCCCGAGACCAAATGCCCAGTGGAGGTGTGGGGCTCCTGGGCGTCCCAAGCCACTCTCAGAACGAGCCCCAGCGTCCCGAAGAAGCAAACTCCAGCAGAGGAGCGAGCGCTCGCGCGCCCTCCCACCCGAGCCGGCTGCGCTCATCGCCGCGGCGGGAAACGCCGGTCCGGAGCGGGTTCCTCGGGCCCTCGGCGGGAGGTTCTCGGCCCCGTTCGCGGCCAGCCCGCCGGCCGGCCCCGCTCACGGTCCCGGGCCAGCCCGCACGGGCCAGCGCGGGAGACGAGGCTGGGGAGCCGCGGGGCCCCGGCTCGGCCCGCTCTCCCTCCCCGCGCCGAGCCCGCCGTGAGTCAGCAGCCGGCGGGCGGCCCCCGGGCCTGCCTCGGGACGTCCCGCCTGGGTGGGAGCCCGGGGGCTCCAGGTAGGCTCCAGCGGCCTGGCCCCCGGCCCGGCCCCCCTCACACACACAGTGAGTCAGCAGCACCAGCGCCGGCTAGCCCGGCCCCGCGCCGCTGCCGCCGACCGACACCGGCCGAGCTGGACCGGAGGGGCCGTAGAAGGGGCGCGGCGACCTTTACCGATGGAGTGCAGGATGTCGATGGAGGCCTCCCGGTCGGTGCTGAGTAAAGACTGGGCTCTCTGGAACTCCACCACCGCCGCCGCCGCCATCTTACCGCTCTCACACCGTCCCCGGCCGCGGCCGCCGACGCCGGAAACCCAGGCCCGGAAGGCCCGCCCTCGCCCCGCCCTCCTCCTCTCCCGGAGCACCTTGGGAGCTGAAGTCTCCGCGCGGGGCCAGGGAGGAGGGCTGCGGGGCGGGGATGAGAGCTCGGGACTTTCCCGCCCACCTGCGAGGCTCTCCAGCACCGCCTGGATGACTCCCACGAACGAAAGAGGCGGTGCCACGAACGAAAGAGGCTGTACCTAACAACAGGAGTCCGAGACTAGTCTCCAGGCACCCCAAAACACTAGGAGGAGGGCACGGCAACCCTCTCCAGTATTCTTGCCTGGAGAATCCCCGTGGACGGAGGAGCCTGGCGGGCTATACAGGCCATGGGGTTGCAAAGAGTCGGAAACGACTGAAGCGACTAAGCACTAACCCCCAAAAGAGGTCCCTAAACCTCTACTCCCTCTCTTCGCCCTGGAGCGGAGTATTTGAGCACTGCCCTGGGCATTCAGTGAAAGCCGTTTGGCTTTCTTTGTAGCTTCCACATGCAGCCATTCATTCGGGGCAATAAACAATCTTATAAAGTGCACACTATACGGCAGACAAAGAATAGCACTATTCAAATGCTCAAATGCGTTCAAGTATCTGGCAACACGTGGAAGACACACACACACACACTCACAGAGACACACACACACTTTCCAGGCTAGAATCCTAGCCAGCCTGTGACTAAATTCACCCGTGTTGGAGAAAATTGACGTTAGAAAGTAAAATATCATATTTGTCCCGTTCACTCAGTTAAATCCTCTTGGGGGTCACATAGAAGTAAGTCTAAGAGCTACTTCAACTCTTCAGCTCAATAAAGTAAAAATGGATTTTTCTTTCCAATGTCTCCAGTGCCTTCAACTAAAATCGCATACATCCGAAAAGTTGTCTAATAGAAGGAAAACAAGACATTCCATGTGCCCACTGAGGGTTGAGTATAAAGGAAATACTAAAAAGGAATATAGGCAGTTCAGTAGGAGGAAGATCTTTCTGCGGGTGAAGACAATTCAAAAATGCAATAGGCTGGGACCTGGCAGTACAGTGGTTAGGACTTTCATGCTTCTATTGTGGAAGGCACAGCTTTGATTCTTGGTCAGGAAGAGTCGCCCATGCAGAGGGATGGCCAAAAAAACAGAAGCAATATGCTGCCCCCTAAAGGAATCTATTAATATAAACGGAATATGCACTCCTCTGTGTCTGGGTTAGGCAATTTATATGTCTATTTCCTTTTATCTTATAAGCAATGTTCTGTGAAAAAACTATGAGGCAGAGGAGTATACTCATATTGGCAGGATGGTATATTGTAACATTCTCCTATTTGCTCAACTATGGAATGCAAAGCAGGCTCAGTGAAAAATTAGCAAGTCTCCAGAGAAAAGAAGTTTCTTTGGATTGTAGGAGCAGAGAGGGGAGATTAGGGTTTCGTGATGTGTTTGGGAGTTGTGCTGGGACAGAAAAACCCTTGCTAGGGAAAAGAGGCAAGAATGAGGGTGAGGAAGTCTGAGATGGGAAACAGAACCGACAGCTGATTGCCCTTCTATTCCTGTAAAAGTCACCAATCAGGTTCATTTAACCCTCCATGTGGGCTTCCCTGGTGGCTCAGATGTTAAAAGAATCTGCCTGCAGTGTGGGAGACCTGGGTTCCATCCCTGGATTGGGAAGATCCCCTGGAGGAGGACACAGTAACCCACTCCAGTATACTTGCCTGGAGAATCCCCACGAACAGAGGAGCCTGGCGGGCTTCAGTCCATAGGGTCGCAGAGTCAGACACATCTGAGTGACTAAGCACAGCCCTCCAAGTGGGCCTCTCAAGGAGCAAGAAGTAGTGGGTGCCACAGCTATGTAATCAGCATTTTGAAGATTATTTTCATTGCTGCCACTTAATGAACACTTCTGTGCATCAGTCATAGTGGTGAAATGTTTTACTGTTCCCTGACATAAGCAGCAGGGACTCCAAGCTTTCACTCTGGGGGCTGGGGGCTCCCTGGATGGGGAACTAGGATCCTGCGCGTTGCATAATATGTAAAACTATATGTATAGTTTTATACATATAGTTTATGTATAGGAAAAATATGTAAGGCAAAATATGTAAGGCAAAATATGTATAGGCAAAATATGTAAGACTAACTGGTCTTCCAATGAGAGAGAAAATCTTCAAACAACTCTGTGAAGTAGAATTTTTTATTATGGTAAAATATATATAACAGAATTTACAATGTTAACCATGTTTAAATGCACACTGTGGTACTAAGCACACTCCCATTGCTATGCAGCCACCAGGTGAAGCAGACTTTTTAAATAGTTTTACGGATGGGCACACTCAGTCTCAGAGTTTAAACGTGATTAGTAATTGATTTGCCATTGAAAATTTTTATACTCATATTGGCAGGATGGTATATTGTAACATTCTCCTATTTGCTCAACTATGGAATGCAAAGCAGGCTCAGTGAAAAATTAGCAAGTCTCCAGAGAAAAGAAGTTTCTTTGGATTGTAGGAGCAGAGAGGGGAGATTAGGGTTTCGTGATGTGTTTGGGAGTTGTGCTGGGACAGAAAAACCCTTGCTAGGGAAAAGAGGCAAGAATGAGGGTGAGGAAGTCTGAGATGGGAAACAGAACCGACAGCTGATTGCCCTTCTATTCCTGTAAAAGTCACCAATCAGGTTCATTTAACCCTCCATGTGGGCTTCCCTGGTGGCTCAGATGTTAAAAGAATCTGCCTGCAGTGTGGGAGACCTGGGTTCCATCCCTGGATTGGGAAGATCCCCTGGAGGAGGACACAGTAACCCACTCCAGTATACTTGCCTGGAGAATCCCCACGAACAGAGGAGCCTGGCGGGCTTCAGTCCATAGGGTCGCAGAGTCAGACACATCTGAGTGACTAAGCACAGCCCTCCAAGTGGGCCTCTCAAGGAGCAAGAAGTAGTGGGTGCCACAGCTATGTAATCAGCATTTTGAAGATTATTTTCATTGCTGCCACTTAATGAACACTTCTGTGCATCAGTCATAGTGGTGAAATGTTTTACTGTTCCCTGACATAAGCAGCAGGGACTCCAAGCTTTCACTCTGGGGGCTGGGGGCTCCCTGGATGGGGAACTAGGATCCTGCGCGTTGCATAATATGTAAAACTATATGTATAGTTTTATACATATAGTTTATGTATAGGAAAAATATGTAAGGCAAAATATGTAAGGCAAAATATGTATAGGCAAAATATGTAAGGCAAAATATGTATAGGCAAAATATGTAAGACTAACTGGTCTTCCAATGAGAGAGAAAATCTTCAAACAACTCTGTGAAGTAGAATTTTTTATTATGGTAAAATATATATAACAGAATTTACAATGTTAACCATGTTTAAATGCACACTGTGGTACTAAGCACACTCCCATTGCTATGCAGCCACCAGGTGAAGCAGACTTTTTAAATAGTTTTACGGATGGGCACACTCAGTCTCAGAGTTTAAACTGATTCGATTAGTAATTGATTTGCGCTCCATGTTTGTCCAACTTCACATTCCACACTCTTTTTCTACAGCATTTAGTGCATTTCCCAGGAGTAACTTAAACGTCCTCTTTAAAGAGTATAAACCTAGGGCAGGAACCTGAAGAACTAACTTGTCTTCCAATGAGAGATGTGATTTTGAAATAGAGAGAATGAGAAGGAAAGCAGATGGTTGGCTACACAGTGATATTAAACCCAGGATGTGGTTTTCTGGCCCAAATAATCATCTGCTTATCCCAAGCGGTGCAGTGGTCAGGAATCTGCCTGCCAGTTCAGTAGGCACAGGACATGTGTGTTTGATCCCTGGGGAGGGAAGAGCCCTAGAATAGGAAATGGAAGCCCACTCCACTATTCTTGCCTGGAAAATACCATGGACAGAGGAGCCTGACAGGCTACAGTCAATGGGGTCTCAAGGAGTTAGACACAACTGAGCATCTACGTTCTTCCTTTTTCTTTCCGTATTCCATATGTATTGCATTCCATATGCATTGCTATTGAAATCTACCGACTTTTTTTTTTCCATAGAGGACATACACATACCTATGGCTGATTTGTGGTGATGTATGGCATAAACCAGCACAATATTGAAAAGCCATTCTCCGTCAATTAGAAATAAATTAACTGAAAAAGAAAAAAACCTGACTAAAGTAAGTAAAAGTAGTTATTTCAGAGTGAATTTATGGACAGCAAGTTTTCTGAGCTCCTTTTGTACACCCAATGATTTATATTTCCTCTTCAGATTTGCTGGGCGGTTTGGCTGGAACATAATTCCAATTGTAACATTAATTTTCCTTTCAGCACTTTGAAGAAATTGTTTGTGAAATGGGCAAGTCTAATTCTGACTTAGAAATGTGACAGTGCAATAGACCGAAGGAACAAGGTAGAGGACTCTAAGAAGGACTCATTTATAAAGCGAATTTGGTATACAATAAAGGAGGGATCACAGATCAATAGGGAAAGAAGAGATCGCTTAATAGGTGAAGTTGGGGAAACTTGTTCACTACATGGAGAAAAAGAAAACTGGATTGATACCTAATATCTGTAAGAGTAAACTTTAGATGGGTTAAGGAACTAAAGATGAAAGTGAAACCATAAATCCAACTGAAAATGTAGGATGAACTTTGTGACCTAGAGACAGGGACAAACTTCAAATGTCAAGAGCACAAAGAAATACAGGAAAACAGACAATTGAGGATTTGATTATATAAAAATTATTTCTACCCATGAAAGAAATCACATCAATAAAGTTGATAGGTGATAGGAGGAGGCATTTATAATGTCTTAACAAATACAGGGGATTCATAGCTACAGTATACAAGAACTCAAGGTGCACCTTTCTGTTCAGTTGTTCTCAGCATTGCTTTTGTTCCCAAGCGGTTGCAAGATGACCCCTGCAACTCCAGAAGTGAATCCTCACACAACATTAAAACACAGGAAGCAGCTGTTCCTTGTGCATCTCTTGGTATTGTGGAGAAATACTCACGGAAGTCTCCTAGCAGAACTTCAATCGAGTCCCACAGATCAGGACTAGACCACACACCCATGCCCCAAGATGCAGGGGCAACCGGGCACGACCAGCTTTTAAGGGGGGAGACAGCCTGGCCAGCAGGAGAGATGCGAGAACAGCAGTTGCAGGAGTAACAAAAAACACCGTCATATCCACCCTGGTTTCTCCACTTTTTCCTGTCACTCCTATTAGACAGGTGTTAGCACTTGATCTAGCACCATGTTGTTCATTCCTCCAACAACTACTTATCAATATTCTTTTTTAATGTGGACTATTTTTTTTAAAGCCTTTACTGAATTTGTTACAATATTGCTTCAGTTTTTTTTTTTTTTTTCTTTTTAATGTTTTGATTGACTGGCCTTGAGGCATGTGGTATCTTAGCTCCCTGACCAGGAGTCCAACCTGCACCCACAGAATTGAAAGGCAAAGGGATTGCCTTCCAATTCCATTGGACTGCCAGAGATATCCCTACTTTCTTTTCCTACTGTATCCTGAGAGATTTCTCCAGCACACAATTCACTCTTTGGTGTATCCACTCTGCCATTCAACCTAGCTATTGTTTTATTTTTTTTTGATATTTATTTGGCTGCCATGGTAACATCACGCTTAGTTGCTCTGTGCCATGTAGGATCTTAGTTCCCGAACCAGAAGCTGAACCCACAGCCTCTGTGCCGCAAAGCAGGTTCTTAACCATTGGACCACCAGGGAAATGCCTGATTTTTTTTAAGTATGTTTTTCATCATTAAGTTCATTTTAAGAGGAAACAAAGAAAAAATACAGGAAAACAGACAATTGAGGATTTGATTATATAAAAATTATTTCTACCCATGAAAGAAATCACATCAATAAAGTTGATAGGTGATAGGAGGAGGCATTTATAATGTCTTAACAAATACAGGGGATTCATAGCTACAGTATACAAGAACTCAAGGTGCACCTTTCTGTTCAGTTGTTCTCAGCATTGCTTTTGTTCCCAAGCGGTTGCAAGATGACCCCTGCAACTCCAGAAGTGAATCCTCACACAACATTAAAACACAGGAAGCAGCTGTTCCTTGTGCATCTCTTGGTATTGTGGAGAAATACTCACGGAAGTCTCCTAGCAGAACTTCAATCGAGTCCCACAGATCAGGACTAGACCACACACCCATGCCCCAAGATGCAGGGGCAACCGGGCACGACCAGCTTTTAAGGGGGGAGACAGCCTGGCCAGCAGGAGAGATGCGAGAACAGCAGTTGCAGGAGTAACAAAAAACACCGTCATATCCACCCTGGTTTCTCCACTTTTTCCTGTCACTCCTATTAGACAGGTGTTAGCACTTGATCTAGCACCATGTTGTTCATTCCTCCAACAACTACTTATCAATATTCTTTTTTAATGTGGACTATTTTTTTTAAAGCCTTTACTGAATTTGTTACAATATTGCTTCAGTTTTTTTTTTTTTTTTCTTTTTAATGTTTTGATTGACTGGCCTTGAGGCATGTGGTATCTTAGCTCCCTGACCAGGAGTCCAACCTGCACCCACAGAATTGAAAGGCAAAGGGATTGCCTTCCAATTCCATTGGACTGCCAGAGATATCCCTACTTTCTTTTCCTACTGTATCCTGAGAGATTTCTCCAGCACACAATTCACTCTTTGGTGTATCCACTCTGCCATTCAACCTAGCTATTGTTTTATTTTTTTTTGATATTTATTTGGCTGCCATGGTAACATCACGCTTAGTTGCTCTGTGCCATGTAGGATCTTAGTTCCCGAACCAGAAGCTGAACCCACAGCCTCTGTGCCGCAAAGCAGGTTCTTAACCATTGGACCACCAGGGAAATGCCTGATTTTTTTTAAGTATGTTTTTCATCATTAAGATTTCTAGTTTAGTTCATTTTTTAAATACTTGTTCATGCTTCATGGATGCAGTATCTTTGCATTTCTGGAATGATATTATGTTTCTTTTTTTTTTTAAGATTTATTTATTTATTTATTTTGGGCGGGGGTCGGGTTGGGGAGGGAGGGGAGCGGGCGGGCCACCTCCATTGGTCCTCTGTTTCTCTATGTTTATCCGTCTTTGTTCCTCGGCTCCTGTGGGCCTCCCATCGCGGTGGCGTCTGTTGTCACAGAGCGCCAGCTCTGGCCGCATGCGCTCCAGAGCTCCTCGGCGACTGGAGGACACATCAGTCCAGCCGCTCCGCGGCACGTGGCATCTTCCCAGGCCAGGGCTCGAACTGGCGCCCCTTGCACTGCAAGGCGGTGTCCTTACCCACTGGACCACCAGGGGAAGCCCCGATATTATGTTTCTTAAGGTTGTTTCAATTCTCTTAACTAGGCTTCCTCAAAGTTCTTCTCTCCTTAGATAACCAATGGCAATTTGCTTTAAGACTAAGGGAACTCAAACAGGGGCTCTGTAACAACCTATAGGGGTGGGATGGGGAGGGAGAGGGGAAGGAAGTTCAAGAGGGAGGAGACATATGTATATCTATGGCTGATTCATGTTGATATTTGACAGTAAACAACAAACCTCGGTAAAGTCATTATCCTTCCATTAAAAAAAAAAAAAATTAAAAAGTTCTCAGGTTTCCCTGGTGTTCCAGTGGGTAGAGTCCCTTGCCGTGCAAGGGGCCCCAGTTCAATCCCTGGCCCAGGAAGACCCCACATGCCCGGGGTGTCCAGTTAGGAACCAGTGCTCTGAAACGCATGCGCCCATAGCCAGTGCTCCGCAACAAGAGAGGCCACTGCAATGGGAGGCCTACACAGGTCAGAGTAAAAATGGATGAAAAATAAACAAAAAAGTTTATAATGAACAAAAAAAATTATTGTAATACTTCATTTATATATTTTTCTCTCTGTTCATTCAGCCATCTATCTATCTAGCCTTCCGTTTATGTATACACAAAGGTAGAAATATCTGAAATTTAAATTTTGGCCTCTTTTATTGTTTTTTTATGTATATATTTTCATCCATCTTTATTTTTTAGCCTGTGTGGGCCTCCCATTGCAGTGGCCTCTCCTGTTGCAGAGCACTGGTTCTGGGCGCACGCGCTCCAGAGCGCTGGCTTGTATTTGGCCACTCCGGCCCAGTGGCTCCGAGACCCTGGGCCAGCTATCAAATCCGTGCCCCTTGCATTGCAAGGCAGACTCTTCACCCACTGGACCACCAGGGAAGTCCCTGGAATTCTTTTAACCTAATATAAACTTAGTTACTTCTGGGTGGTAGAATTTAAAGTGATTTACTTTCTTTTTTGTGAATTTATTATTATCATTTTTACTAATAAATTCATTCTCAAAAATAGGTTACTTGTCTTTTGAGTATTGAGGTTACAGGTCTTTTTTTTTTTTTTGAATTTTAAATTTATTTTTATTTTTTGACTGCATTTGGTCATTGTTGCCCACGAATTTTCTCTAGTTGCAGTGCACCGGCTTCTCATTGCAATGACTTCTTTTGTTGTGAAGCATGGGCTCTAGGGCTTAGGGCCTCAGTAGTTGTGGCTCCAGCCCTCTGGAGCATAAGCTAAGTTGCTCTGAGGCATGTGGAATCTTCCCGGACCAAGGATTGAATCTGTGTCCCCTGCATTGACAGGCAGATTCTTAACCCACTGAGCCACCAGGGAAGTCCTACAGGTCATTTTTATTTTTGGCAATCGGCATGTTTCAATCTTACTTAGTGCTTTCATTTTTGTTATAACTGTAAGGAAAATTCAAAAAGTGACTGATCCAAAATTAGGAACCACTAGGACCAGTAAGTAATTCAACACTACTCCTCAGCGTACTAGAGAGTTGAAGAGTACTGATGTCTTCAAATAGGAATGGCTGAAGTCTTCATTTTTCAGTTTTTTAACGAAATGGATTAAACCATGTACAGACAGGAAACAGAGCAAGGCTTTTACAGTTAAAAGTGCAGTCAAGTGACTCTTCTAAAAACCCTTTGTGGGAACTAAATGCAAAAAGGAGTTGAGAAGAAACTGGTCCAAATGACCAACTACTAATGAATGGATAAATAAAATATAGTCAATCAATATGATGGAATATTATTCAACACTAGAACAGAGTACTGACAGGTGCTGTAACATGGATGAATCCTGAGAATTTGACACTAAATGAAAGAAACTACTCACAAAAGATCACATACTGCATGATTCTATTTACATGAAATGTCTAGAGAAGCCAAATGTATAGGCATGGAAAGTTGATTGTTGCCTACGGCAGGGATCGCTGGAGCAAAGTGGGAAGTGACCGACGATGGGTATAGGCCTTTTTATGGAGTTATGGAAATATTCTAATATCGACTGTGGTGATAGCTGCACAACTCTGTAAATATACTAAAGACGACTGAGTTTTACACTTCAAATAGGTCAAGTGATTAATCCAAAATTGGAAACCACTAGGGCACTGTACAAAACTACTACTCAACATACTAGGGAGTTGAGGACTTCAAACGGGTCAACTGTATGCCAAGAGAATGATACCTCAAAGCCCTTTTTTTATATTAGGAAGCAGCTGTTTACTTACACTTCTGCCTCTGTGAGGAGTATTCGGCTTTCTCCTGGGCCTCCGCAAGCACATTCTGTACCTGTTCAGAAACCCATTCTGTGCAAGAACTGGAGCATTACTGGCCTCACAGCCACTTACAAAGGGTTTCGTGGCGCCTAAAACACGCTCCATTTGTTTTTCCTCCACTGGGTAGAAGTAAAATGATTAAAAATTAGGATCACAGGTCAGAACAAGATTCAAAGTGCTAGTGTTACTGTAGCTGGAGGCTAGCAGTGAAGTGGCCTCAGGCTCGAGCAGGCTCAAGTTCTTAAGCAGGAGGGAACTGATCAAGGAACCAATCGTGAAACTCTCCCATACACTACTTCACTCCATCCCTAAAACCACCTTTAGGCACCCAGAACTATATTTTACAGATGAGGGAATTGAAGCTAGTTTACAGAAGTTCCCCAAACCCACAATTAAGAAGTTGTGGAGTCAGTGTAAAGCACCAGGGAACTGCACAAAGATCAAAGAGCGTGAGAAAAAATAAACCTACCTCACCTAGGACAACCCCAACAAAGCCAGTCAGACGTCCCCATTCAGTGCCTATGGCAGGCATTTGCCAACACAAGGATTTGGTAGCTTTATCTTATCTGGAAGTCTCCATTTCTCCTCAGTCCTTTTTATAAGACAGTTTTCCCTGACCTTTTTATTATCTGGATTGTCTCAAGAGCGTTTACTTCACAATCCCTTTTTAAAGCATATTCAAAACCAAATATATGCCCTACCTTTACCTGATGAGCTAGCGTAAGCTAGTAAATTCAAGGAACTCTTTCCCTGCACTGCCTCTCAGGATCTGATGACAGTTTCTTAATGATAGGGCAACAAAGAACACCAGAAAACTATCAGGTCTATGAAGCCCAGTCAGGCTCTGGTGAATCTCAGGGAGGGTTTTCAAATTCACTTCAAATAGGTGATTAATCCAAAATTGGAAACCACTAGGGCACTGTACAAAACTACTACTCAACATACTAGGGAGTTGAGGACTTCAAACGGGTCAACTGTATGCCAAGAGAATGATACCTCAAAGCCCTTTTTTTATATTAGGAAGCAGCTGTTTACTTACACTTCTGCCTCTGTGAGGAGTATTCGGCTTTCTCCTGGGCCTCCGCAAGCACATTCTGTACCTGTTCAGAAACCCATTCTGTGCAAGAACTGGAGCATTACTGGCCTCACAGCCACTTACAAAGGGTTTCGTGGCGCCTAAAACACGCTCCATTTGTTTTTCCTCCACTGGGTAGAAGTAAAATGATTAAAAATTAGGATCACAGGTCAGAACAAGATTCAAAGTGCTAGTGTTACTGTAGCTGGAGGCTAGCAGTGAAGTGGCCTCAGGCTCGAGCAGGCTCAAGTTCTTAAGCAGGAGGGAACTGATCAAGGAACCAATCGTGAAACTCTCCCATACACTACTTCACTCCATCCCTAAAACCACCTTTAGGCACCCAGAACTATATTTTACAGATGAGGGAATTGAAGCTAGTTTACAGAAGTTCCCCAAACCCACAATTAAGAAGTTGTGGAGTCAGTGTAAAGCACCAGGGAACTGCACAAAGATCAAAGAGCGTGAGAAAAAATAAACCTACCTCACCTAGGACAACCCCAACAAAGCCAGTCAGACGTCCCCATTCAGTGCCTATGGCAGGCATTTGCCAACACAAGGATTTGGTAGCTTTATCTTATCTGGAAGTCTCCATTTCTCCTCAGTCCTTTTTATAAGACAGTTTTCCCTGACCTTTTTATTATCTGGATTGTCTCAAGAGCGTTTACTTCACAATCCCTTTTTAAAGCATATTCAAAACCAAATATATGCCCTACCTTTACCTGATGAGCTAGCGTAAGCTAGTAAATTCAAGGAACTCTTTCCCTGCACTGCCTCTCAGGATCTGATGACAGTTTCTTAATGATAGGGCAACAAAGAACACCAGAAAACTATCAGGTCTATGAAGCCCAGTCAGGCTCTGGTGAATCTCAGGGAGGGTTTTCAAATTCACTTATTTTTAGGGATTATAAAGAGGCTGTTGTTATGGATTAGACGTTAGTGCTTTGGACTCTTCGGTCAGTCTTAGCCATCATACCCCTGTCCCCTCACTCACCACCACACACACAGTGAGAGTTCCAAAGGTTCATCCTGCACCATGCTTCTGACCAGCCAATATTTTACCACTGTTTTGCTTCGGTAACAAGATCTATGTAACAGAACCCTTGGTCTCAAAAAACATCAGGACTTGCATCCAGTTCTTCTGCCTTCCGGCCCAGGCTCACTGCATTAGTGCACACTGCATCTTGCAAAATCTTGACAGAGCTGCACGGTTACTAGACAGACAAGAAATCTGCACTAAGCTGGTAAATCATAAGCTACATTTTAGAGTATTTCTCTTTTCAGTTGGCTGATTCAACTATACAGATCATCTGTCCAAATATTAGACAAGAATCCTGGGCTGTCAGAGTAGCTTTTCCTGGTAGAAACAGTTTCTGGTACAAGTTGGTAGCATTTGCACTGTGCTTTTATTCACTCAGTGGTGTCCGACTCTTTACAACCCAATGGACTGTAGCCCACCAGGCACCTCTGTCCATGGGTGATTCTTCAGGCAATACGGCAGTGGGTTGCCATGCCATCCCCCTCCAAGGAATCTTCCCAACCCAGGGATTGAACCCAGGTCTCCCACACTGCGGGCAGATTCTTTACTGTCTGAGCCATCAGGGAAGCCCAAGAATACTGAAGTGGGTAACCTATCCCTTCTCCAGGAGACCTTCCCCACCCAGGATTGAATCAGGGTCTCCTACATTGCAGGCAGCTTCTTTACCAGCTGAGCTACAAGAGAATTGTATATATACTACATGGCTTTTCCATTGTGTAATATATAAAGTAAATGTATTTATGAGTGAATAGTAACAACTTAGTTTTATTCATCACTTTTATCAGTCAGGTTAAAAAGACAGAGATCTAACACACAAAAAAAGCTCAGAAGTGGGCTTCCCTGGTGGTCCAGTGGGTAAGGACACCACCTTGTAGTGCAATGGGTGCCGGTTCAATCCCCAGCCTGGGAGGCCCACACGGGCCAAAGAACAAAGATGGATGAAAAATAGATAAATGAAAGACCAAGAGAAGTGGCCCGTCCGACCCCCTCCCTCCACAACCCGCCCTCCTCTAAAAAAAAAATTATATATAAAAAAAAAAAGCTCAGAAGTTGCCTTCTCAAGTTTTACTTGACTGCCACCCCCCGACTTTACTCCTCTAGAACAGAGCTTCTCAACCAGGTATGAAGGTGTGACACTTTCGGTTGTCACAACCTGGGGGGAGGGGGGGCTGTCCTGCCAGCATCTAGGAGGAAACAGCCAGGGATGCTGCTAAACCTCCTGTAATGCACAAGGCTGGTGCCCACAACAAATATTCAGCTCGAAGAGGCTCAGAAACCCTGTTCTAGAACTCCCACTAGAATCACGCTGGAGTCTTCCAACGAATCCTCTTAAGACTATAGATTTTTAGGTATCCATTCTGTTGCAGTAATATTAGACAAGAATCCTGGGCTGTCAGAGTAGCTTTTCCTGGTAGAAACAGTTTCTGGTACAAGTTGGTAGCATTTGCACTGTGCTTTTATTCACTCAGTGGTGTCCGACTCTTTACAACCCAATGGACTGTAGCCCACCAGGCACCTCTGTCCATGGGTGATTCTTCAGGCAATACGGCAGTGGGTTGCCATGCCATCCCCCTCCAAGGAATCTTCCCAACCCAGGGATTGAACCCAGGTCTCCCACACTGCGGGCAGATTCTTTACTGTCTGAGCCATCAGGGAAGCCCAAGAATACTGAAGTGGGTAACCTATCCCTTCTCCAGGAGACCTTCCCGACCCAGGATTGAATCAGGGTCTCCTACATTGCAGGCAGCTTCTTTACCAGCTGAGCTACAAGAGAATTGTATATATACTACATGGCTTTTCCATTGTGTAATATATAAAGTAAATGTATTTATGAGTGAATAGTAACAACTTAGTTTTATTCATCACTTTTATCAGTCAGGTTAAAAAGACAGAGATCTAACACACAAAAAAAGCTCAGAAGTGGGCTTCCCTGGTGGTCCAGTGGGTAAGGACACCACCTTGTAGTGCAATGGGTGCCGGTTCAATCCCCAGCCTGGGAGGCCCACACGGGCCAAAGAACAAAGATGGATGAAAAATAGATAAATGAAAGACCAAGAGAAGTGGCCCGTCCGACCCCCTCCCTCCACAACCCGCCCTCCTCTAAAAAAAAAATTATATATAAAAAAAAAAAGCTCAGAAGTTGCCTTCTCAAGTTTTACTTGACTGCCACCCCCCGACTTTACTCCTCTAGAACAGAGCTTCTCAACCAGGTATGAAGGTGTGACACTTTCGGTTGTCACAACCTGGGGGGAGGGGGGGCTGTCCTGCCAGCATCTAGGAGGAAACAGCCAGGGATGCTGCTAAACCTCCTGTAATGCACAAGGCTGGTGCCCACAACAAATATTCAGCTCGAAGAGGCTCAGAAACCCTGTTCTAGAACTCCCACTAGAATCACGCTGGAGTCTTCCAACGAATCCTCTTAAGACTATAGATTTTTAGGTATCCATTCTGTTGCAGTCTAGGAAAATTCTATCTCCCAATTCACTGATTATCTTTCCAACACGTCCATGTTATAGTTTTATTTCAATGATTACATTTTCTATATCCAGAATTTCTGGCATGCTTTTTTTTTTTTTTTTTTTTTTACAATAACACCGTTTTTAATACTTAGAATATAATGGAAAAAAATATGGAACGCTTCACGAATTTGCATGTCATCCTTGCGCAGGGGCCATGCTAATCTTCTGTGTATCGTTCCAATTTTAGTCTATGTGCTGCCGAAGCAAGCACTGGCATGCTTATTTTTATAAGCATTTACTTTTATGGCTGCCTGTTTTTCTTCACAGCTTTTAAAGAAAATGCTATTCTTCCACTTACGTCTTTGAAGCATGTATCATATTGTCCTAAAAATTATTCTCAACCGGTGCAAAGCATGTTCTGAATTATTTTTGGAAGCCTCAAGTCATAAGTTTCTCAATAACTTTCAATGAAAGCTTTTCTTTTTTTTCTGCTTGTTTTTATTTTTGAAAGAAGAATAAAGTTGATCAGAGTGGGGAAGGAGGGTCACTGCCTGTACAACGGGCTGATTTCCTCATAATCAGGGAGAGCCAACCTGTCTGTTTTTATAAGCTCTCCATTTTTTCTTATTCCTCTTTCTCCAGTCTTTAATCAAGAACTAGGTCTTACATCGTGTTTTGAGCCTACCTTGATACCCTTAAATCACAGATCCAATTACTGAGCAAACGGTTACTTGGCTGTTTTAAAAATTCCCAAAGCCACATTTTCCTCATTCACTCTCACTGGGCCTACTTTTTTATTGAACGAAGAAACAGTCCCAGGCAGTATTACCAGCCTGCTTATACAAGCTGACGTCTATCCCAGGCCCTGGCTTCGAGAACTAGTCCTAGCTCTTCTGCCTTGGACATGGAGCTCCACAGAGATCTCATTTACCAGTAAAGGTCATGCTCTTGGTCACTCTTGCTCCCGACCCAGAGCCTTAGTTCCTAATCACTATGAGGGCTTTCTCTTCCATTTTTTTAAAGTCACATAAAGATACTTGCTTTAAAAAAAAAGAGATTATCTGCTTTTATCTTAACCATTTTACCAGTTATTGCTAAATGTTCAAGGCAGAATTGCGCAGAGAAACGAGAATGTATTTCATAATCAGAAAAATGAGTTTTAAAAATTTTAAACATGTAGTCTCTTTACTATAAACTTACTGTAACAGAGACAAATAAAAACGAGAGAGAAGCAAAGAAGAGAAAGAGCCAAATTCTTATCATGGAAACTGGAAAAGACTCCCCATTTCAACCACCTGGTATGCCAGCATCCTAAAATGGTCTATGGATTCACTGGAACCAGAAGGGAAGAAGTGAAACAAATACTTAATCACATCAAATGAACTTGTGAGAAAAAATGAATGATACAATCCTTAGTATAAATGCCTCATCAGAGATGAAATGCAAGCAGCAGTACAGTCCTATGTGGGGCAAGGGGTGCACAAATATCAATTTAGTTTGCTTCATCTATCTGCTCTGCTCTGCCCTTTTATATGGAAATTGGGGCAGTTTAAGCAGCTCATTAAGAATAGTTAAGACTGGCAACAGATGAGGAAGCATGGCCTGGGGCTTCCAGCAAGGGTGAGAGCAAAGCAGTCCCCAGTGAACCTAGTATCAGGTAGGCCAAGAAAGAGGGTCAGTTCTGAGGGTGTACTGGAGTATGGCAGAGGTGGAAACAAGACAAGCGCACGTCCTAAAACTATACTCAGGTCAGAATGAGTTCAACAGAATGAGAGCAGATAGGAAGGCAGTCCCGAGCCTGAGGTATAGCATGCATTTGTGGTTGACACTAAATGGCCCCAACAGTGGAGACGAGGGGCCCACATCAGACAAGGACTCATGTGTGTGAGGTCCATACCCTCAGAGCACGAGACTCTATAACCAACATGGATGAAGACACATAAAATTAAATTTTAAAACTGTGTTAGTGCTATGCTCTAGTTAAAACCTAACTGAAGAAAAGAGCAATGCAAAGATATTAAAATAAGTTTAAGGTCTCTTTTTCATGGTTGTGCTACATGACTGCATATTCCCCAACCTGGGATTGAAACTGTGCCTTTCCAGTTCCTAATCACTATGAGGGCTTTTTCCTCCATTTTTTTAAAGTCACATAAAGATACTTGCTTTAAAAAAAAAGAGATTATCTGCTTTTATCTTAACCATTTTACCAGTTATTGCTAAATGTTCAAGGCAGAATTGCGCAGAGAAACGAGAATGTATTTCATAATCAGAAAAATGAGTTTTAAAAATTTTAAACATGTAGTCTCTTTACTATAAACTTACTGTAACAGAGACAAATAAAAACGAGAGAGAAGCAAAGAAGAGAAAGAGCCAAATTCTTATCATGGAAACTGGAAAAGACTCCCCATTTCAACCACCTGGTATGCCAGCATCCTAAAATGGTCTATGGATTCACTGGAACCAGAAGGGAAGAAGTGAAACAAATACTTAATCACATCAAATGAACTTGTGAGAAAAAATGAATGATACAATCCTTAGTATAAATGCCTCATCAGAGATGAAATGCAAGCAGCAGTACAGTCCTATGTGGGGCAAGGGGTGCACAAATATCAATTTAGTTTGCTTCATCTATCTGCTCTGCTCTGCCCTTTTATATGGAAATTGGGGCAGTTTAAGCAGCTCATTAAGAATAGTTAAGACTGGCAACAGATGAGGAAGCATGGCCTGGGGCTTCCAGCAAGGGTGAGAGCAAAGCAGTCCCCAGTGAACCTAGTATCAGGTAGGCCAAGAAAGAGGGTCAGTTCTGAGGGTGTACTGGAGTATGGCAGAGGTGGAAACAAGACAAGCGCACGTCCTAAAACTATACTCAGGTCAGAATGAGTTCAACAGAATGAGAGCAGATAGGAAGGCAGTCCCGAGCCTGAGGTATAGCATGCATTTGTGGTTGACACTAAATGGCCCCAACAGTGGAGATGAGGGGCCCACATCAGACAAGGACTCATGTGTGTGAGGTCCATACCCTCAGAGCACGAGACTCTATAACCAACATGGATGAAGACACATAAAATTAAATTTTAAAACTGTGTTAGTGCTATGCTCTAGTTAAAACCTAACTGAAGAAAAGAGCAATGCAAAGATATTAATATAAGTTTAAGGTCTTTTTTTCATGGTTGTGCTACATGACTTGCATATTCCCCAACCTGGGATTGAAACTGTGCCTCCTATATATGTATACACACACACATACATACAAGTGAAGTGCAATCTTAACTACTAGACAGTCAGTGAAGTCCTTTAAGGTATTATTAAAAACAAGCTTATTCCCGTTTCTCCTGTCAATTACCTTAAAATAGTAAAACTTTAAAACAATGTACCCTGGTGGCATAGTAATTAAGAACCTGCTTGCCAATGCAGGGACACAGGTTCGACCCCTGGTCCAGTAAGATGAAACACACCCTGCAGCAACTAAGCCCATGTACCACAACTACTGATGCTCGAGGGTCAAAGAGCTGCAACTACTACCCAGACACCTAGAGCCTGTGCTCTTCAGTAAGAGAATCCAGAGCACAACGAAGAGCAGGCCCCACTCACAAGTAGAAATAGCCTGCACAAAGCAACGAAGACCCAGCACAGCCAAAAATAAACTAATTCAAAAATAATAATCATGTACCCTAAACTCAATGATACTATTAACTTTTTCAAAAACCAGCAAAAACCGAATCTATTTCCGATCCAAATTTCTTAAGTCAAGGAAAAAACTAAGATATTGATCACTAAACTACAAAAATATCAGCTTTTAAGCTTCTTTTCATCAATTCCTATAACTAAAATGTTCATGAGTTGGCCTCACAAAGGTTGTTTGGATGAGAAATGCCCAGTTTATCACACAATCCTAAGGTGCCGACTTCTGAATGGTGAAGCACTATGGACAAGGTACTAGCTAGTCAGGATGGCTGGCAGTCTAATGTCTGATGTGTCCTGAAGGGTCTCATTTGTGATTGTCACAGCTAAGTATCATAGTTGTGTATCATGCTGTTTCACACATCATGAATATTTACCATTTTAAAAAACTAAAGCCAGGATTTGACAGCCGAGAATACACTACACCAACTCAACCTGGAATAAGAAAATGTAATCCTTTCTTGGCAACGATTTCAGAAAGCGTAAAAATGGCAACAAGCCTCTAACTTCCAAGAATATTAATCATTCACTCAAAAACCACCCCTGTAACACTCAACTTTTGAGCACCTACTAGTGTCCCGAATCTGTCAATAAAAGAGAATTTTAAGGAGTCGGTAAACTGTAAGAGTAAGTCATAAGGCCAAATGGAACAAATATATTAATAATGGGTTGTTTCAGGTCACTGATCCTCTCAAACTCCAGCTACAACTCTCAGAGTATCACACTCTACCTTTGATAGAAACCAGTTTTTAGAAGTCTTACGAAAAGTTTAGGTTAAGGGTTCAGTTACACGAAAACAGGATTTACATGGGCATAACAACTGTTTTTGAGGGACTAATGTCTCACCACTTCAAGTGCCAGAAAGGTCGAGGTATTTACAGGAAGATGACCCAGCAAAGGTCTGAGATGCAGAGGGCCACCAGAATATTTTAAGCTAGCCCTGGTGAACCTAAGGAATTCTAGTTTTTACCTTGACTTAGTTAACTAGTAGCAGTCTGGACCAATCACAGTTCCTGAATCCTACTACGCCACAGTCAGGACAATGAAATAACAGCTTCTGGTGAACCGGGAGTAGATGACTTTGCTTCTGAAGAGACGTGCAGTAATGATCAGTCTAATTCCTATAGAAAATGCATATTCCTAATGTGGCATTCAATGACATTTATATGTTCACTGTTACCTAATTTTCTACAACTTTTACACATTCCTCTCTATTACTGGTACATATTTTCCAGGCATTTCCCCCTAATACTTTGGCTAATTTGCCCAAACCAGTAACATTCTTCAAGACCCCATTAAAATGCTGCCTCTTCGCCAGACACAAGGCAGGTGGAATTACCGTGCTCCAAACTTCCTCAGAAGACATTCCACTTTTTTTTTATTCTTAACACTAAGACATTTTCTTAATGCCCCACCAGATCCTCAGTAAGTTTCCTAAACAGAAGGTCAGGTTTTAGCTGAACCATGCTAACTAACCTTTTTAGATTTTTTGTACCTAGCCTTAGCATCATCTACCTTTTCCAGTGATTAGCCAGCTATAGCAATTCATAACATCAGATGTAGTAGTTACGCATTTACTGAAGTTTTAGGAATGCAGCCGAGAATACACTACACCAACTCAACCGGAAAGCCTCTAACTTAAACAAAATGGCAACAAGCCTCTAACTTCCAAGAATATTAATCATTCACTCAAAAACCACCCCTGTAACACTCAACTTTTGAGCACCTACTAGTGTCCCGAATCTGTCAATAAAAGAGAATTTTAAGGAGTCGGTAAACTGTAAGAGTAAGTCATAAGGCCAAATGGAACAAATATATTAATAATGGGTTGTTTCAGGTCACTGATCCTCTCAAACTCCAGCTACAACTCTCAGAGTATCACACTCTACCTTTGATAGAAACCAGTTTTTAGAAGTCTTACGAAAAGTTTAGGTTAAGGGTTCAGTTACACGAAAACAGGATTTACATGGGCATAACAACTGTTTTTGAGGGACTAATGTCTCACCACTTCAAGTGCCAGAAAGGTCGAGGTATTTACAGGAAGATGACCCAGCAAAGGTCTGAGATGCAGAGGGCCACCAGAATATTTTAAGCTAGCCCTGGTGAACCTAAGGAATTCTAGTTTTTACCTTGACTTAGTTAACTAGTAGCAGTCTGGACCAATCACAGTTCCTGAATCCTACTACGCCACAGTCAGGACAATGAAATAACAGCTTCTGGTGAACCGGGAGTAGATGACTTTGCTTCTGAAGAGACGTGCAGTAATGATCAGTCTAATTCCTATAGAAAATGCATATTCCTAATGTGGCATTCAATGACATTTATATGTTCACTGTTACCTAATTTTCTACAACTTTTACACATTCCTCTCTATTACTGGTACATATTTTCCAGGCATTTCCCCCTAATACTTTGGCTAATTTGCCCAAACCAGTAACATTCTTCAAGACCCCATTAAAATGCTGCCTCTTCGCCAGACACAAGGCAGGTGGAATTACCGTGCTCCAAACTTCCTCAGAAGACATTCCACTTTTTTTTTATTCTTAACACTAAGACATTTTCTTAATGCCCCACCAGATCCTCAGTAAGTTTCCTAAACAGAAGGTCAGGTTTTAGCTGAACCATGCTAACTAACCTTTTTAGATTTTTTTGTACCTAGCCTTAGCATCATCTACCTTTTCCAGTGATTAGCCAGCTATAGCAATTCATAACATCAGATGTAGTAGTTACGCATTTACTGAAGTTTTAGGTTTTCATTAACAGCCTAGACCCTAACCCTGCCAGTTCCACTGGTCTGGTAGACACTGCTAAGTTCTAAGTAACTTTTCCTCACAAGCCTAGAATAATTACTACCATCACTTCAGAGAAGCTAATTTGCTCAGGTTCATGAACTACTAAATTACAAAGATGAATGTGATTGCAAGGTCTAATTTTACAGTTACAGCCTAAACCACTAGTTTTGGCTCCATCTACTTGTTCAACCTTAACAATCACCAATTATCCTATGCCCACAGTCATAAAACTCATTTACTATTTAAATAATTTCTTCCAGTACACATTCCATATTTAGTAACTTTGCGTTCTATTTCCCAAGGCACACCAAAACCTGTTCAGGACAGCTGATGTGTATTGTACATTATAAATTGTTCTCAATATAACCTTTTCTGGATACAACATAATAAAATGGGCTCAGACAAGTATCGTAATTAAGAAATGACAACTTTTATTAATCTTTGTAAATAACAGACACTCAAATGTTTATTAATACTCAATCATTATCATGAAATAAAAAGAGGCTTGCTTTTAATGCAGAAGCAAAATTCCCTCAACCTTTAAACTCAAAAGTTGCTTCAGATATAAAGCACCATTTTTCAACTGGTTGTTTTGGCTTTCTTAAAGCCTTGCAAACAGTCCCAGAGAACCTGAAAAAATGGGGGGGAAAATCTCAATGCTTTCCATGAGCTCTAATTCATGGCTCCACACACAAAGGAACACCTTCCATCCAAACCATACCAGCAAGCTAAAATAGAAACATTTGAAGTGTGGTTATCCATTTCATTTTTCTTACACTATAACTTCAAGGTTATATGTCAGAGTGACAAAATGGACTACTACTTGCTCAAGAAAACATTCACTTTTTTTTTTTCCTGGCTGTTTTTAAAAGTTGGTTTAAACACAATCTTAAGCTAGCACTTAATTACAACTTTCAAATCAGTAAGTTCACTTACCTACATTAAAAACTATGCTATTGGGCTTCCCTGGTGGTCCAGTGGGTAAGGGCACTGCCGGTTCGATCCCTGGCCTGGGAAGATCCCACGTGCCGCGAAGCGGCTGGACCAATGTGTCTGATTACTGAGCCAGAGCTCTTGAGCACATGCGCCCAGAGCCGGCTCTGCAACAACAGAGGCCACTGCGATGGAAGGCCCACAGGGGCCAAAGAACAAAGATGGATGAAAATAGACAAATGAAAGACCAACAGAAGTGGCCCGCCCGCCCCGCTCCCTCCTCAACTCGCACCCCCACCACCACCAAAAAGAGGGAAAAACAACAAAAAAACTATGCTACCAGTCAAATGTTGTTTAGCTAGGTATTTAATCATACAAATAGACTAGAATTTACCCTCCCTTGTTTGCCTAGCCCATGTTCTCCTCACGATCACATCCCCTGTATGACTTGCTTCTTGTTCTTCACTTCCCTTCTTGCCACTACAACGCTGGAGCGAAGCCTGGAGACACAATGAAGGGAAGCCGCCTGCTCTGCCTCCACCCTTTGACATCTTGTACCACATCACAAAATGTTTTGCCAGTTTGGAAACAGACATCATATTCAGATATAAGTTACCTTCTCGGCTATAGCCAATTAAATGTTTTCACTTTAACCTGCATGTACTCTTTTTATTAATAGTAATGGTGTCCCAAGGAGGGAGGAAGAGTTCCAAATCTCACCACCTTTCTCTTTAATAAAAAATAAAACAAACAAAAAGACACACAAAAAGACTTGCTTCCATGAAAATCCAGCATTGGTTTAAGTAACATTTTACTATTATACAATGATTCCTACAATACTCCAGAAAGAGTACAAAGATTTCATTCCCATTTTTGATCAGTTGTCTATTCTGTCAGATCTAACTGGAGCTAAAAAACAAGCGGAAAGTCATCACTGGGCTTTAAGATAAGGACATTTACATAATTCTTCTGAAGGTTATTTTCTTTGCCTGCAACTTTATTTCTACTCTGAAAAAGGCTTGAAATACGAAATTAGTAAAGTACTATACCAAATAAAAACAAACGAGACAAAGAAGGTACCTTTCAATTTAATCAGTGTGCACACAAGTGTGTAAAAATGCTAGACACATACATTAAGTCGCAAAGAAGATTGAAGAGTTCTTGTCCATGTCTAAATATTATCTTAAACCTTGGAAACTTGGCTATTTATTCTCATCACTATTACATGCATTTAAAGTTACATACTTACCAAATTTTCAGCATCTGCTTATCCTTGCTAGGAAAGGACAGAGTTCCTTAGAAATATATTTCACTTTAAATCCTAAAGACATAAATTCAGGGTCCACACTTTGTTTAGTGCTTATCTAGAACAATACATCACCATTATCACATACTCAGATACCGATTTTTAGGTTTTATAAGACCATCACTGTTCATACTAAAAAGCAAGAGTTGATTGTTTATTACTGGCTTACAAAGATCACAGCAGGAAACACAATGTGAAAACATCCTTAGCATATATTGATGTTAACTAGGATGTGACTAAAAGCTAGAGGGGAAAAAAAATTCATGTTATAACGATTAAATGGGGATCAAGTAACTAGAAATATACTCAGGCAAATTTTCACTGGTACACACAGTCCCAGAAATTAGTATTCTAACCCAAGCTTTTCATGTAAGGTTAGAATGATTTAAAAATACATTTGAAAATTTTCTTCAAGCCTCACTCAGAAATTTCTGTAAGCAATTAGTCTACATGACCATGTTGGGCAAATTTTCCTTTACTCTTAGTTAACTTGTCAATAATCACTGGACAGACAGAAATTCTGGTCTTTTTAAACGTTATACCTATATAGCATGACAACCAAAAGCACTGAGGGAAGAAAGAAAAACCTTTTCTGCCTGTCAACAACAACAAAAAACATCTTAAAAAGTGAGCCCCAATTATTAGGGGAGGTAAAGTAATCACCTTAACATTCTTGATTCAGGTAATAGTTGAAGAACATAGAAACTCAGATACTTTGGCCCAAGTATCCAGCTTAAAATTAAATAGGAAAATAATGATATATAAAAGTATAAAATAGTACTCACCAGAAAAGCAGCTTTAAAGAGATGGTTTTGAGGAAAACCATTTGCTCTGTATCTACGCAATTTCCTACAGATTAAACTGTTGAAAGGCAATGAAACTTAAGCCCTCAGGCCATTTTATATATTAAAAAACCAAGTGGATATCTTATAAAAGTATTTTATTACTTGATCTAAATCAAGGTCATTAAAAACTTAACTGAAAACATGACTTTCACATTAAGATGAAGATCTGTTTTCAGTTTCTATCCCAGTTTAATAGGAATAAAAAATAAGCTAGTTTTATCAACAGACTGTCCCAAATTACACATTACACTTAAGGCAAAGAGGAAGCCATACAGACTGGAAGAAGGGTTCACGCTTGTGCAAACTAAATCGTACACTTTCTTCTTCTCTCCTCAGTATTTAAATTTTTATCAACCTAAAAGCACAATATTTAAACATTAAAGGGAATCTCTGAAGGATGGGTTCAAGACAACAATGAACCCTGGTAGAACTAATGAAAGTAACAAAAACTATAACCAGTTATGTCCTCACTGCCCCTCATAAGGAATACACAAAGAATCTGTCTATTTACTAATAGGTAGGTCAGCTTCCATTTGAATATTAAAAGGTTATTCTTAGTTCAAAATGAAATGAATCCACGATGGCAGTACATCAATAGAATAGGTTATAGTTTACAAAAAAAAGACCAACAAAATTAATACTTAAATATTTACAGCAAAATTCCTAAAAACATGAAAGAACAAAAAAGCTGTAAAAAAAATTTTTCAAGCTAACAACTGCACACCATTAATCATTGCTAGAGTTGAAGAAATGTGCCTTTTTGTCTGTTGATTCATACTGTAAAAAGTTAAAAGGTAAGTATGAGTTCTACCACAGGAGTGGCTTAAGGAGGAGACCCTGAATCCAAACCCTTGCACTCTATATACCAACATGAGTATAAAGCCAACTGAAATTCCCAGTCTTCTTTCTACGTACAATGCATCTATTTAGGTTCAACCATAACCAGATAATAAAGTAGTATTACACTTTTATTGCAACTAAGGTGAGCAAACCTAGAGCTACCTTGGCCCAAGTATTGTGTGTGTGAAAAGTGTCCAACGGATCTCTATTAGTCATACTCACATTTAATAACTGCATAGCTCTCTTCCTTGTTGGGTTATATGGATATGTTTGAAAAAAATAGGAACATCAGGTACTTACAGATTAAACTAACCTGTACTGGCAGGGCTGTGGGATTTTTCTTCTCTACCAGTAAGTAGCAAATGCTGAAATTCTGCTGCTAGTTAACAAAAACACAAATTGTATTAAACTGAGGAGTTCGATTCATAGTTTAAAACGTCAATGTGCATAAAATTTCCTCAGAGCCTGACAATACATTTTTTCCCTAAGCCTTAAAAAAATTACCTTAAATTGCCTATTAAATTTAGAGTGATTTCACAAGAATTAGTTAATACTATATATATATCTTGGATACATCTCTATCTTAATACACTATTTCTGTGTGTGTACTATGAAAACTTGGGTTATCCTAAAAGGATAAAATTTCAGTATTTTAAATTCAACTTCTAAAATAGTTGACTTCATTTCCTTAGACTAGATTTTCAATTTTAAGAATATGGGCAGATAAATTCTACTGCTTCTCCTAGAAATACTCTTAACAAGCTAATAACTAAATGGGGAGGCTCTATTCAATAACTAAATGTCTGATTGTTCTAACTTAAACTTTCAGAAACTTTAGTTTTGTCCCCTCTTGGGTAGTTAAGCAACCTTATTAATAGCAACTGGGAAATGATGCAGCAAATTTTATTTTTATATTTGATGGATTGCCAAACTACTTATGAATAAAATGTAAACAAGCTACATGTTAATAAATGATTTGGTGAAACCTTTCATAAGGAATGCAAACCAAAGTCAGAATGCTATTATTTTTCGTTAAAGTTCTTAAAAATCTAACACTATAACAATGGCCTCTCTCAAATTACCACTACTAGTCTGTGTAGTAAACCGAGCACACAACATTCTTCATTTTTATCCAAGTTGGGTATCAATGAATTTCAGTGCCAGTTCCTTATATTTATACCCAAACCAAAGACATACAGCTCTTAACTATGATAGTGGTTAAAAACAAAACAAAACCCAGACAATTCCCAGTCTTCTTTCTACACAATGCATCTATTTAGGTTCAACCATAACCAGATAATAAAGTAGTATTACACTTTTATTGCAACTAAGGTGAGCAAACCTAGAGCTACCTTGGCCCAAGTATTGTGTGTGTGAAAAGTGTCCAACGGATCTCTATTAGTCATACTCACATTTAATAACTGCATAGCTCTCTTCCTTGTTGGGTTATATGGATATGTTTGAAAAAAATAGGAACATCAGGTACTTACAGATTAAACTAACCTGTACTGGCAGGGCTGTGGGATTTTTCTTCTCTACCAGTAAGTAGCAAATGCTGAAATTCTGCTGCTAGTTAACAAAAACACAAATTGTATTAAACTGAGGAGTTCGATTCATAGTTTAAAACGTCAATGTGCATAAAATTTCCTCAGAGCCTGACAATACATTTTTTCCCTAAGCCTTAAAAAAATTACCTTAAATTGCCTATTAAATTTAGAGTGATTTCACAAGAATTAGTTAATACTATATATATATCTTGGATACATCTCTATCTTAATACACTATTTCTGTGTGTGTACTATGAAAACTTGGGTTATCCTAAAAGGATAAAATTTCAGTATTTTAAATTCAACTTCTAAAATAGTTGACTTCATTTCCTTAGACTAGATTTTCAATTTTAAGAATATGGGCAGATAAATTCTACTGCTTCTCCTAGAAATACTCTTAACAAGCTAATAACTAAATGGGGAGGCTCTATTCAATAACTAAATGTCTGATTGTTCTAACTTAAACTTTCAGAAACTTTAGTTTTGTCCCCTCTTGGGTAGTTAAGCAACCTTATTAATAGCAACTGGGAAATGATGCAGCAAATTTTATTTTTATATTTGATGGATTGCCAAACTACTTATGAATAAAATGTAAACAAGCTACATGTTAATAAATGATTTGGTGAAACCTTTCATAAGGAATGCAAACCAAAGTCAGAATGCTATTATTTTTCGTTAAAGTTCTTAAAAATCTAACACTATAACAATGGCCTCTCTCAAATTACCACTACTAGTCTGTGTAGTAAACCGAGCACACAACATTCTTCATTTTTATCCAAGTTGGGTATCAATGAATTTCAGTGCCAGTTCCTTATATTTATACCCAAACCAAAGACATACAGCTCTTAACTATGATAGTGGTTAAAAACAAAACAAAACCCAGACATGGTAAGAATGCCAAATGTCCTGGAGAATTCCAATGAAGGACTTCCCCTTTGTACAAACAAAGCATTACAGAAAACCCTGCCCCAACACAGAACATTACTGAAGCTGTGCTGTATCACAACTTTACACAGCACTACAGTGTTTGGAAAAAACAGCTGGGTGGGATCCAAGTAATCAACTATTGAAACAGATTACTCACATGCATTTTCTCTGTAGTTAATTTGATCAAAATTACAATACAGAAGCATATTATGTTTTCATAATAAAGCTTGTGAATATTTGCCTCCTAAAGAACCTAACCATGAACCAGTCTTCATTTACAATGCAGTGTTAAATCTGCTACAAATAGAAATAAATAGTTTAAATTAGCCTCCATAAAGAGCTTCTCTGGATCTCCAATTTCTGCCTTAATATGACCTCTATATCCCAACCAGTATAATTTGCCCTGAGAATACATGCGATTAAGTTTAAAGAAAGAGGGTTCCAAAATTTCAAACTAATAAGGAGTTTCAAACTATTTGTTTTTTTAAATTGGGAAGAAAATGAAAAAGCTCTTCCTTTTATAGCCAAATTATTATGCAAAAATGCATAAAGCCCAGAGCAGGCAAAACAATTGCTTTTTCATAAAAAGCAATTCTCTGAGCTTTCCTAAATGATATAGTTTCTTTTAAATGCTACCTTCAAACTTATTTTCCAAAAAAAAAAAAAAAAGGTAAAACCAAGTAAACAAACAAAACCATGAAAACACCTGGAAATGCTGGAGATATTTTACCCACAAAATTGTGAGTATCCACTATGTGCATTACACTATATATAACATCACTGAAGTAGCTACTTATTTAAAGCCAAGAAATCACAGTAATATTATTTGTATGCTATAAAAACAAATTATTAATACCATAACAAAACAAAATATTGAGAAAACAAGTCTAAAAAAGGGATGTAACCTACACTAAAAATCAAATCGTGAGGAGAGCAAGCAGAAGTATAATTGGGAGGATGTTTACTTAGAAATCTCTGCCTTAAAAAAAAAAATCTCTGCCTTAGAGTCAACAGAATTCCTTCTTTTAGAAGACTTCCATAAAAGAGCAAACCAGTTTCATTTTGGAATAAAATACATGTTCTATTCTAAATCCCATAAACCAACACAAGTGTCAGTTTACTTAACATTTTATCTCAGTGACTATGACATTTCCTTTCCGTAATTTACCAAGTTTTACCAGTGGATATGATAGACACTTGAAAGTTAAGTAATTCTTAAAACTGTATTTGAATCACAGAACTACAGAAATCAAAAGAACCTACATCTTATTACAAATTATGTCACCCTTAGAAATTCCCTCCCACATCAGCACTCAATGTGCAAGAGTATATTTCAATTATAATTATTTCAATGATCACTATTAGAATTGGGACAAGAAACTTCGCTCTTGAGTATTTTAATATACTGGGGAAAGGTGGCTGCAACAGAAAGCATCTCCAACTAAGGAGGTCTTAAAAGGTGCCAATTATTGAGCAGGGAGCAAAATCTTCCACTGGAATTTTTATGTTGTGACACAGTTTTCTTTTTCAAACGTTGGTATCTTTTTCCCATGATTCAGTTACAGAGCGTACGTTCTAGCTACAGAGGTGAGAAGTTGGAATTCATTAAATGCGTATTTCTTTATGCTTCCCAGAATCAGAACCACATAAAAACACAAGCCTGAGTCTGCTAAACATTGTACTATTTGTTAACTATTATTCAAAGGAAAATGCTATCTGCTTAGAACGGTGGCTTTAACACAGGAAGGAACAACAGGAATCCAAGATAATGTTTGGTCTCTCTTCCAGCTCCCCCTTTACTTGTCCTCAACAACAAACACACATAAACACAACTTTTCTTACCAAACTTTTCTTTTTAGTTGAAAACATAGATGTTTTTTCATGTGTGCATACTGCATCAAATGTTTTCAGTAAGGATAAAAATGAAACAAAAAATCGGAATCCAACACCACAGTTCAATATACTAACTTCCCTATATGATACAATTTCAGTTTGACTGCCTGAAAATAATCCACCCATACCATAAACTGTGTAATACTTCAATTTTTTATTATACCCAATGTGTAGTGTATACACATACATATCACACATACACACCATCTTCCCACTTTTCACAGGGCTCTACATTAACATTTGCTCTAATGTGGTGAGATTTAGATACATTAAAAATCACAAACATGTCCAGATGGCCTTTCAACCTTTATGTTCAATGCATAACTTCGGGATTAAAAAAAGCAGATTTCAATATGCAGTGGCATGATTAAACTTATCCTTGAGATTAAATTTAATAGTTTGAGGAGAAAAATAACAAGTAAGATTTTCCTAAAACGTGAAAAAAGGAAAATTTGAGTGAAACACATCAGGCCTCCAAATCAAGAATGTAAAATTTTGTCAGTTGACTGAAGTTCAATATAAATACCAGCATTACTGAGGCTGTTAAGTATTATGTAATAAAAATATGTCAAATATTTTTTAACACCACAGTCAAACGTGAATATTAATATAGAGCCTTCTCTGCCAAAAGAGTATAAAAATCCTAAATTTAATTAAATTTAGGGGCCTTCACCAAACTTGCTGCAAGTTTGGGGACATGAAAATCCAACAGCCATAAAGCTGTGAAAGCCCCCATAAGGAATAAAATAAATCCCACTTGCCTCAGACTGAACAGGGCAACACTGAGACTCAGCCTCAGCCTGTCCTATGGCAGGGCTATAGGAAGAAGAAAATTTTTATTTTAGAAAAACATTACCCAATTAATTTAAAAGACATGCATTAAAAAAAAAATCCCAATGATCAAGCAAGCAAAGGAAAAAAGAGTAGCTCTTTAAAAAAAAAATCTATTCTATTGTCCATTATAATTCCATTTTGCGCCCACCATATTTTTATTGGAACTCTCCCCCACCCCCACAAATAACTGCATTTAAATAAACTGAGTTTAAGTTCAATATGTAACTTGATCAGTGGAATAGGAGGGCTCAAAGAATATTTACGCCATTCCTAATGGTAAATGTGTGAGAGATTAGATAACAGGTATTCAAATCAAATGATATTGCAGCACAAAGCTGATCCTCTTTCAGTAAGGATAAAAATGAAACAAAAAATCGGAATCCAACACCACAGTTCAATATACTAACTTCCCTATATGATACAATTTCAGTTTGACTGCCTGAAAATAATCCACCCATACCATAAACTGTGTAATACTTCAATTTTTTATTATACCCAATGTGTAGTGTATACACATACATATCACACATACACACCATCTTCCCACTTTTCACAGGGCTCTACATTAACATTTGCTCTAATGTGGTGAGATTTAGATACATTAAAAATCACAAACATGTCCAGATGGCCTTTCAACCTTTATGTTCAATGCATAACTTCGGGATTAAAAAAAGCAGATTTCAATATGCAGTGGCATGATTAAACTTATCCTTGAGATTAAATTTAATAGTTTGAGGAGAAAAATAACAAGTAAGATTTTCCTAAAACGTGAAAAAAGGAAAATTTGAGTGAAACACATCAGGCCTCCAAATCAAGAATGTAAAATTTTGTCAGTTGACTGAAGTTCAATATAAATACCAGCATTACTGAGGCTGTTAAGTATTATGTAATAAAAATATGTCAAATATTTTTTAACACCACAGTCAAACGTGAATATTAATATAGAGCCTTCTCTGCCAAAAGAGTATAAAAATCCTAAATTTAATTAAATTTAGGGGCCTTCACCAAACTTGCTGCAAGTTTGGGGACATGAAAATCCAACAGCCATAAAGCTGTGAAAGCCCCCATAAGGAATAAAATAAATCCCACTTGCCTCAGACTGAACAGGGCAACACTGAGACTCAGCCTCAGCCTGTCCTATGGCAGGGCTATAGGAAGAAGAAAATTTTTATTTTAGAAAAACATTACCCAATTAATTTAAAAGACATGCATTAAAAAAAAAATCCCAATGATCAAGCAAGCAAAGGAAAAAAGAGTAGCTCTTTAAAAAAAAAATCTATTCTATTGTCCATTATAATTCCATTTTGCGCCCACCATATTTTTATTGGAACTCTCCCCCACCCCCACAAATAACTGCATTTAAATAAACTGAGTTTAAGTTCAATATGTAACTTGATCAGTGGAATAGGAGGGCTCAAAGAATATTTACGCCATTCCTAATGGTAAATGTGTGAGAGATTAGATAACAGGTATTCAAATCAAATGATATTGCAGCAGTCACTTAAAAGCTGATCCTCATCTGCTGGCCTTGTTACTGTCATATAGTAGTAAAAGCTACACAATAGAAACTAGTGCCAGACAAAAATGGTTTTTTAAAAAGTGGTTAACAGTGGATGTTCACTAGAGCTAAGGCTGGCAGTCCCATTAATCTGACAATCTCCTAAATTCTGGTAATCACAACACGTGCCTGTATATACCAGGTTCCCAAATCTTCCGTGAGGGAAGACAAAGTTTACTTGAACTGAACTCCATCTATTATGTAAAAAAGTTAGGTCAATGTTAACAGTTAATTATTTCAACATAATTTGTTGCACTCATGACTGAAGCACACTATGGACCCCAGAAGCAGTTAGGTAAAAAGGTTATTTTCTAGAAGCTTATTATGTTCTGATGCATGCACAAATTGCACACTAACTACATCAAATGGGCACCATTTGAGCCATATATAAATCGAGAAATGGTATGTCCAAGTACTGTGCATAACATTTTGAATTAACTTTCAGTTAGAATTTGAAAACATTTAAAAAGAGCAGTGTTTTCTCCTGTTGGATCTCAGAAAGTAACAAACCTCAATTATACTGGTCTTCTTTTGCATGAAATGCAAATGAAGCTTTGGCTAATTTGTGAAAACATTACTAACCCATTTTTCCCCCTCATGCTGCTCCCTCTGCTCCACTGCTATCATCCATTCGTAGTTTGTTGATAATCTCGTACGCGAAATGACCGAGAGACACTTGGTTTAGGAAAACACTTCCTATTTAGCAATTCTAAATATAAACTATGCCATCTTTACCTTAAACACAGATTTTCACCACAGGTCTTTGGAAGTATGATAAACATGCGGCCAAATCTAACTGTATGATAATTCCCAAATTATTCAGGTAGACAGACGTTTGGTAGGAAAAGTGGTGGAAGCTTGGCTGCTAGCGGAAGAATTGCTCTCTTGATGATAAACAGCACAGGAGCTGTAACACCACTGGAGCACAACAGATATCCAACAGCACTCAGCTTTGTAATACTTAAGGTTTTAAGTGAATGAGTGTTACATATATTAACAGGTTCTTTTATGATAATTAAAACATTCAGTATTTTCTTTTCATGGTTACAGCTTTCCTTTTTTTAAATGAAACTTCAGACTCTATGCTTATACCGGTAAAGTCTACTTGACTGAATCTGGATGTTCACTAGAGCTAAGGCTGGCAGTCCCATTAATCTGACAATCTCCTAAATTCTGGTAATCACAACACGTGCCTGTATATACCAGGTTCCCAAATCTTCCGTGAGGGAAGACAAAGTTTACTTGAACTGAACTCCATCTATTATGTAAAAAAGTTAGGTCAATGTTAACAGTTAATTATTTCAACATAATTTGTTGCACTCATGACTGAAGCACACTATGGACCCCAGAAGCAGTTAGGTAAAAAGGTTATTTTCTAGAAGCTTATTATGTTCTGATGCATGCACAAATTGCACACTAACTACATCAAATGGGCACCATTTGAGCCATATATAAATACGAGAAATGGTATGTCCAAGTACTGTGCATAACATTTTGAATTAACTTTCAGTTAGAATTTGAAAACATTTAAAAAGAGCAGTGTTTTCTCCTGTTGGATCTCAGAAAGTAACAAACCTCAATTATACTGGTCTTCTTTTGCATGAAATGCAAATGAAGCTTTGGCTAATTTGTGAAAACATTACTAACCCATTTTTCCCCCTCATGCTGCTCCCTCTGCTCCACTGCTATCATCCATTCGTAGTTTGTTGATAATCTCGTACGCGAAATGACCGAGAGACACTTGGTTTAGGAAAACACTTCCTATTTAGCAATTCTAAATATAAACTATGCCATCTTTACCTTAAACACAGATTTTCACCACAGGTCTTTGGAAGTATGATAAACATGCGGCCAAATCTAACTGTATGATAATTCCCAAATTATTCAGGTAGACAGACGTTTGGTAGGAAAAGTGGTGGAAGCTTGGCTGCTAGCGGAAGAATTGCTCTCTTGATGATAAACAGCACAGGAGCTGTAACACCACTGGAGCACAACAGATCTCCAACAGCACTCAGCTTTGTAATACTTAAGCGTTTTAAGTGAATGAGTGTTACATATATTAACAGGTTCTTTTATGATAATTAAAACATTCAGTATTTTCTTTTCATGGTTACAGCTTTCCTTTTTTTAAATGAAACTTCAGACTCTATGCTTATACCTACCATCTCCATGTAACGATTATAAAAAAAATGGTTTTTTCTTAGCTGTCTTAACTTTATATTGAGGAAAACTATAAAGTTCATAATATCAGTAATTATACTTTCTACAGATTGTACCATACTTAATTATAAAAGTACTCTACAAAATATCAAAAAATTGATGCCCAAAAGAGGTAAACAAGATATTATGATGAGACTTGCAACAAAAGATACTGAATAATAGCCGTCATCTCTACAGAAAAGTTCTTAACAGAACAGTTTAATAGTCACATTTCCAATGATGAGAAGGTTAACAGTAAAAAGCCATTTAGGCTTAACATTAACAGAAGGCAACCATTTAATTAAAGAAATAATGAAATCTGCCAGGAACGTGATAAAATTAAAAACTTCAAATCCATCTGTTTTTAACAGAGGCACATTTAGACTCTCACGATTGCACTTAAAAGTATGTATCAGTCATTAACAGCAAAAGGCTATTATATTACTGCATGCACCTAAGCTTCTAGAAGTTTGTACCTGAAAAGCTTTTGAGGTCCACTTAGTACTGCAGTTTAAAATTAGTCAAAAGGAGGGGCTCCCCTGGTGGTCCAGTGGGTAAAGAGTCCGCCTTGCAGTGCAAGGGGGCACCAGTTCGATCCCTGGCCTGGGATGATCCAACATACCACAGAGCAAACTGACCAGTGTGTCCAATAATGAGCCAGCGCTCTGGAGTGCATGCACCCAGAGCAGATGCTCTGCAGTGAGATGCCACTGCAATGGGAGGCCCACAGAGGCCAAAGAATAAAGATGGATGAAAATAAATATAAATAAAAGAGGAATGATGGGGGAAAAAAAATAATCAAAAGGAAATGAATGGGTCTGGCACTAGGCTCTAAACATCAGTAGCAGGAAGAAGGGAATATTACGGTTTACATTTTAATTATCTGTATCTAACATGTACTGACACCAAGTGGGATGGATAGGTGACACAATATAAAGATTTTATACTCATATAATGATCCATATATATATATATATATCTAAGTTTTTTGTCAACTGAAGGACTAACATACAATTCTACACATACTGTCCAGTTTAAAACATGCAGCTAAGGAACAACCTACGATACAATGACAGAATCCAATGATATATCAAAACTGCACTGGTAACTATGAATTTTATTATGTGGACATCTACTCTGACATGCATTTGTACAAACCTTGCAGGCAGTGGTCCACAGCTGGGTCATGAATAAAAAGGCATAAACTTTTCTCTCATTTTATTACAATGAAGTTTAACAGTACAGAAAAGTCACATGACCTTGGAGGGTCAGATTTCTTAAACCCTGCAACATGAGGAACTCTAAATACATTAAATATTGTTACACATTCAGACTTCCAATGTACAGGTACTTGGAGACAGTTACAGCCCTCACCAATCTAGGTTGGGGACATGAAGTCCAACAGCATCTGAAATGCTGTGAAGGCATAACTTTACAAATAGCAATGTAAGCTTACAGAACTTGCCTTTATTAAGGTGGTATGTTCATGTAATTCCAGCGCCTTCACAATATTACGAACCAAATTTACTATACTTCACTTCTAAAAACCTAGATGAAACATGAAAAGAAGCCATACAGTATAAATTGCAACTTCAGGAAAAGTTCCTGCTTTATTATTCCAAATAAATTTTCACTGCAGGTCCATTTTAGTCCTGCCGTTTAAAATTCGTCAAAAGGAGGGGCTCCCCTGGTGGTCCAGTGGGTAAAGAGTCCGCCTTGCAGTGCAAGGGGGCACCAGTTCGATCCCTGGCCTGGGATGATCCAACATACCACAGAGCAAACTGACCAGTGTGTCCAATAATGAGCCAGCGCTCTGGAGTGCATGCACCCAGAGCAGATGCTCTGCAGTGAGATGCCACTGCAATGGGAGGCCCACAGAGGCCAAAGAATAAAGATGGATGAAAATAAATATAAATAAAAGAGGAATGATGGGGGAAAAAAAATAATCAAAAGGAAATGAATGGGTCTGGCACTAGGCTCTAAACATCAGTAGCAGGAAGAAGGGAATATTACGGTTTACATTTTAATTATCTGTATCTAACATGTACTGACACCAAGTGGGATGGATAGGTGACACAATATAAAGATTTTATACTCATATAATGATCCATATATATGTATTTTTATCTAAGTTGTTTGTCAACTGAAGGACTAACATACAATTCTACACATACTGTCCAGTTTAAAACATGCAGCTAAGGAACAACCTACGATACAATGACAGAATCCAATGATATATCAAAACTGCACTGGTAACTATGAATTTTATTATGTGGACATCTACTCTGACATGCATTTGTACAAACCTTGCAGGCAGTGGTCCACAGCTGGGTCATGAATAAAAAGGCATAAACTTTTCTCTCATTTTATTACAATGAAGTTTAACAGTACAGAAAAGTCACATGACCTTGGAGGGTCAGATTTCTTAAACCCTGCAACATGAGGAACTCTAAATACATTAAATATTGTTACACATTCAGACTTCCAATGTACAGGTACTTGGAGACAGTTACAGCCCTCACCAATCTAGGTTGGGGACATGAAGTCCAACAGCATCTGAAATGCTGTGAAGGCATAACTTTACAAATAGCAATGTAAGCTTACAGAACTTGCCTTTATTAAGGTGGTATGTTCATGTAATTCCAGCGCCTTCACAATATTACGAACCAAATTTACTATACTTCACTTCTAAAAACCTAGATGAAACATGAAAAAGAAGCCATACAGTATAAATTGCAACTTCAGGAAAAGTTCCTGCTTTATTATTCCAAATAAATTTTCCCATGTAAAATAAATGTCCAATAGTTCCTGGTATGTGGGAAGATAATGTTTTTGTTAAAGTCACAATGATGCCTTATTGACGGAAGCTTGGCTATATAAACAGCACAAGTTGATAAAAGGTTTAATCTCCAAACCTATTAGACTGGATGAAGTAAGATCAGTAACGGCCACCTTGCGACATTACAGGAGGTCTCATTCCCATTGGAGGTCGAGGAGGCCCACCTTGGTAAGGAGGCACCATTGGCGGTCCCTGCCCATATGGTGGCATAGCACCAGGAAGGTAACCTGGCATGCCTTGATGATGACCACCATACTGACCTAAAAAACACATTTAAAACACAGAAAGATAAGATTGAGTCTGTGCAAAGTACTTTTAAATGCAATGTATTCTGCATATAAGTATACTTATAAAATCCACTAGACAAAATAAATGTAAGAAGATGAATACCATGAGGTGGCATTGGGGGTCTCATTCCTTGTTGTTGTGGGATGCCTGGCTGCGGTGGCATCATACCTCCAATTGGTCCAACAGGTGGATTACCAATGGGAGCCTGTCCTGGCCGAGGAAGATTACGTTGATATTTAGGTAACTGTGCTCTTCTCTCCTCCTAAAATAAAAACATGTGAAATGTGAAACATGAACACAGAGTTATTAAGCACCAAGGCAAGAATCTAAAGTCTTTACAATTTTTAAATGTATTCTTATATCACAATTACTTTTGCCCCACAAATCAATCCAACTACTTAAAACGTTGATGCTACAAGAAAACATCACCTATTTTTTATATTTGAAGCGTATTATGTCTGAACAACTTTCCAGAAATTATAAACTGCTTCAGCAAGAAACTGTAAAAAGAAGGTATATGGACAGTAAGGAAACTGCAGAGTCTATCTCACACTTAACTGCTTCTTCAATTAACTTACAAATTTATGTCCAACTAAAATAATTTTTAAGAGCATTAAGAACCTTCCTCACAATCTTCTTTCAGAATGGTAAAAATCGCAGTATTCAATCAAATCTTAAGACCACTGGTACACAAATTAGAACTTTTCAAATGGACAAGTTGCTACAACAGTATTCAAACTCTGCTAGTAAAAAATTATAAACAACTTACCAGTGATATATCCTCATCTGGATGGATCAACTTACTGGTTGCACTGGTTGTGGTAAGTGTAGCAGGCTTACTTGTTATGGAAGCTGCTGGTTTAGCTGCAGTGCTATTTGTTGTACTAGTGGTTGAAGCTGTAGACTGTGTATATGCAGGGAATGTAGGCTTTGGGGGTTCTGTAGTTGTTGCAGGGGTACTATTTAAGGGCTTGAAATCTGTACCAACAGGTCCTTGAACAGCTGCCTGGGCCTGTAAAACATTATCTTTCATCAATAAAACCTCTAAACTCAAAACTGAATGTATCCACTACCAGTTAAACTTAAAAACAAGACACCACACCATTCAATAAGGACAAAACTTTAAATTAAAACTAAGTTAACATTATTAACAACCCACAAAATTTAAGGTAACACCTAATATCGAAATACACTGAGTCAAAGCACATTCAAAACACAGCAGTGGAAAGAAGAAACAAGACTGCTTATGTAATTTCTCAGAGAGTATGTATCTCCTCACCAAAAATAACTTAGTTTACAAAGCTTTGTTTTTATTCCTAATTGATGAAATACTGTATCATATAATGGAATTGCCCATGTTCAATTTTCATTACTAAAACTGATCTACCAAGCGCACCCCAAAAAAGGGTAGAAAATATAAAATGCAAATGTTTGGATGAATTTGTTACTAAGCCTACCATAAGCAGTAATTAACAATAGTGACACATTAAAGATATGTCTTCAGAAGTCTTTATATAGTGACACAATGTCCACTCAACAAACAGCTGCATGATAATGATGGACAAAAGGGTTTAGTAGAGTTTTAGGGATAAAGTTTCCAGTAATAAATCTGTTACTTTTTGTAACACTAAACATCTGCAACATGTAAACTAGGCCAACTTTTAGAAACAAATGCAAAGTACCAGATTTCCTTACGTCATATGTGATGCATTAAACAGCATAAGACAGAATAGTTAAATCATGCATCAAGCTAACCATTGGCCACTATAATGCACTTACTGCTTACATGCTTTTAACCCTTTAGAGCCATAAGAATTTGGGGTACATTTTTTTCTATTAATATGTGATTCAAATTTTCAAATACCATTGATTTGTAAGCCATTAATTTTACTTTAAAAAAATTAAATAATGTTTTTGGGAAAAGATTTAGTTTTAAAAGTAGGGTCCAAAGGGTTAAGTTATAAAGTGGGTTTTTTTTAGCTGCAGTGCTATTTGTTGTACTAGTGGTTGAAGCTGTAGACTGTGTATATGCAGGGAATGTAGGCTTTGGGGGTTCTGTAGTTGTTGCAGGGTACTATTTAAGGGCTTGAAATCTGTACCAACAGGTCCTTGAACAGCTGCCTGGGCCTGTAAAACATTATCTTTCATCAATAAAACCTCTAAACTCAAAACTGAATGTATCCACTACCAGTTAAACTTAAAAACAAGACACCACACCATTCAATAAGGACAAAACTTTAAATTAAAACTAAGTTAACATTATTAACAACCCACAAAATTTAAGGTAACACCTAATATCGAAATACACTGAGTCAAAGCACATTCAAAACACAGCAGTGGAAAGAAGAAACAAGACTGCTTATGTAATTTCTCAGAGAGTATGTATCTCCTCACCAAAAATAACTTAGTTTACAAAGCTTTGTTTTTATTCCTAATTGATGAAATACTGTATCATATAATGGAATTGCCCATGTTCAATTTTCATTACTAAAACTGATCTACCAAGCGCACCCCAAAAAAGGGTAGAAAATATAAAATGCAAATGTTTGGATGAATTTGTTACTAAGCCTACCATAAGCAGTAATTAACAATAGTGACACATTAAAGATATGTCTTCAGAAGTCTTTATATAGTGACACAATGTCCACTCAACAAACAGCTGCATGATAATGATGGACAAAAGGGTTTAGTAGAGTTTTAGGGATAAAGTTTCCAGTAATAAATCTGTTACTTTTTGTAACACTAAACATCTGCAACATGTAAACTAGGCCAACTTTTAGAAACAAATGCAAAGTACCAGATTTCCTTACGTCATATGTGATGCATTAAACAGCATAAGACAGAATAGTTAAATCATGCATCAAGCTAACCATTGGCCACTATAATGCACTTACTGCTTACATGCTTTTAACCCTTTAGAGCCATAAGAATTTGGGGTACATTTTTTTCTATTAATATGTGATTCAAATTTTCAAATACCATTGATTTGTAAGCCATTAATTTTACTTTAAAAAAATTAAATAATGTTTTTGGGAAAAGATTTAGTTTTAAAAGTAGGGTCCAAAGGGTTAAGTTATAAAGCCACTTTAACAATTTTAAACTGCAACTTCCTGCGTACTTGTGCTGTGCTAGGAAACAGAGCTTTAGAAGATGCAGACAGACTTTCTGAATTGGATGAAGCTGTACTTGAGCTTGTTACAGGTGTCCCCATCTGTAGCATAAAAGAAAGGAAACAGTGAAAAGTCTCCAAACAAATGGGTGAAAATAAGCCACGTGGTAGACTTTTTTCCAGCATAGATTGCATTTCTCTAAATGCAAAAAACACAATGCAATCAAATTCATTTTATAATAGGTACGCAGTTAATTCATTTACAATAAACAGTGACAGTACAGGCTCAAAAAAACTGTAATTCTATATCAATAAATCTAGTAACCACAGGGGTCCCCCCCCCCCACTAAAACTAATGTGTTTTGTACTATATTTCAAAACTGATACCTTAAATTGAGAATTACTGATGCACTAATACTTCAATTCTCTATGAATAACAATATCTGCCAGAAGTTTGATAACCTCTCTCCAGAAAAAACCCCACCCCAAACTCATAATGTGCTTAAAAGGCATTTAAAAAGTAATGCTTTTTAATTTACCAACTACATATAGGAAAAAACTGAGAAAAGATAACATCTAAGGGATAATTTTAAGGTGAACAATAAAGAACATACACCCTGATCTTTTGAATTCTGAATGAATGAAATTCACCTGCCTAGTTCAGAATGAAACTAGGGTAACAACCATTACACACATAATATATATAAAAGACTTTTTTTTTTTCTGAGTTCTGGGAGGGAAAATTCAAACCTGCCAGTCTGTTACTTTTGTAACACTAAACATCTGCAACATGTAAACTAGGCCAACTTTTAGAAACAAATGCAAAGTACCAGATTTCCTTCGTCATATGTGATGCATTAAACAGCATAAGACAGAATAGTTAAATCATGCATCAAGCTAACCATTGGCCACTATAATGCACTTACTGCTTACATGCTTTTAACCCTTTAGAGCCATAAGAATTTGGGGTACATTTTTTTCTATTAATATGTGATTCAAATTTTCAAATACCATTGATTTGTAAGCCATTAATTTTACTTTAAAAAAATTAAATAATGTTTTTGGGAAAAGATTTAGTTTTAAAAGTAGGGTCCAAAGGGTTAAGTTATAAAGCCACTTTAACAATTTTAAACTGCAACTTCCTGCGTACTTGTGCTGTGCTAGGAAACAGAGCTTTAGAAGATGCAGACAGACTTTCTGAATTGGATGAAGCTGTACTTGAGCTTGTTACAGGTGTCCCCATCTGTAGCATAAAAGAAAGGAAACAGTGAAAAGTCTCCAAACAAATGGGTGAAAATAAGCCACGTGGTAGACTTTTTTCCAGCATAGATTGCATTTCTCTAAATGCAAAAAACACAATGCAATCAAATTCATTTTATAATAGGTACGCAGTTAATTCATTTACAATAAACAGTGACAGTACAGGCTCAAAAAAACTGTAATTCTATATCAATAAATCTAGTAACCACAGGGGTCCCCCCCCCCCACTAAAACTAATGTGTTTTGTACTATATTTCAAAACTGATACCTTAAATTGAGAATTACTGATGCACTAATACTTCAATTCTCTATGAATAACAATATCTGCCAGAAGTTTGATAACCTCTCTCCAGAAAAAACCCCACCCCAAACTCATAATGTGCTTAAAAGGCATTTAAAAAGTAATGCTTTTTAATTTACCAACTACATATAGGAAAAAACTGAGAAAAGATAACATCTAAGGGATAATTTTAAGGTGAACAATAAAGAACATACACCCTGATCTTTTGAATTCTGAATGAATGAAATTCACCTGCCTAGTTCAGAATGAAACTAGGGTAACAACCATTACACACATAATATATATAAAAGACTTTTTTTTTTTCTGAGTTCTGGGGAGGGAAAAAAAGACGAGTAACTAACACAAGTGTGAAAAGGCCAAAAGTCACTAAATGATACCCTTCTTGCAACAGTACACCATTTTGTGGTGCTTGTCATAATTCTCAAGACTCCCGAGATAATCTGCTATGGTCTTAGGATTTTATACCTTTGTCTTTGGTTTCATTCTACTCAGAGCTCATTATGTAAAGGACCTCCTATCATTTAAATTCCCAGAAAATAAATTTTCATTTCTAATAAAGCTAACAATAACCTGCATTAACAACTATGAAAAAATAATGCACCATGCTATTCTCTGGTTCCAGTCAATCTTTTGAGTAGAGGAAATCAATGTGTGCAAACATGGAAGAGAATAGGCCATTTCATAGTACAGCTAATAATAATTTATATATTATTTAAATGACTCATGACAAACTGAAGGATTTCAATCTGCACTTTACCTTTTAAATATTAATGCACTCCTTTTCAGGAATTTCACCTTACCTGTCCCGCACTGGGGAAGAGAGGCTTAGTAACTGGAGGCTGCGGAGCCGGAACTGTTGCTGTTGGTGCAGGCGGTCTGTTAAGAATACCTGGAGCTGAAACAGCCTGTGCTTGAGTCATTGGCGGAATTCCAGGACGTGGAACAGGAGGGGGCATACCTACAGAAAAGAAGCATTTAGCATGGGACCCAGCTGAAACATCTACTTCAGGAAAAAAAAAAAACTTCCTCCAAACTTTGCTACTGAAATATACTAAGTTAAAATTGAATCTAGGGAGCTCCCTGGCCATCCAGTGGTTAGGATGCAGCTTTCACTGCTGTACTCTGGGTTCAGTCCCTGGTTGGGGAACTAAGATCCTGCAAACGTCCCAAGGCAGCCAAAAAACTGAAAAGATAAAGAGTAAAATACTTAGTAACAGTCAACTTAAAAAAAGATTCTATACAGTAAAATTACTAACACTAGAATGCTCAACTCAGTGGGCCTAGAGAACCCCAGCATTTGCTACTTGGAAAAATTCTGCCTCCAACTTTCTGTGACTTTCTCTTAAAATTTTTGAGACATTAAAGATACCATTACAAATCCTGTATATGGGCAGAGCAACCATTAGACTTATTGATATTACTAATGCAGTAATTTTTTGAAACATATACAATTGCTTCAATCATCTAACAGACAGATGCTTCCAGAACTCTCAAACTACAGTAAAAACTATCAGTAGGTCATATACCCAGAAACAAAGTTACTCCTTTAAATATACACATTTTCCTAAAATGTTAGCATTAGGCTTTCTTTCAAGTTCCTCAAAGTAACTTAAAACTTTTACTGGCTTCACATTATCGAATGAACACATGTCATTTTCCTTAACTCCTTTAAAGGCTTAAAATTATCTCAGATAATTAAAATTATCTCAGATACGTGGGGACTTCTCTGGTGGCCCAGTGGCTAGGACTCCTGGCTTCCAATGCAGGAGGCCTGGGTTCAAGCCCTGGTCAGGGAGATAAATCCCACATACTGCAACTAAGGCCCAGCACAGTCAAATAAATAAATATTTAAAATAATAATAATAATAATGTATGTAAAGCTGTTGCCTATGAATGGCTGCACTAACAATGATTCAAATTTTGCAGCCACTTTTTCCTGTTCCTTTTACACCATCACTTGAGTACATCTGAATCTGCTATGGATTGCAAATCAAATGGGCTAGGATTAAAAAACAAGGGCTTCCCTGGTGGTCCAGTGGGTAAAGAGTCCGCCTTGCAATGCAAGGGGCACCATTTCGATCCCTGACCCAGGAAGATCCCACATGCTGTGGAGCGGCTAGACTGGTGTGTCCAATTAGGAGCCAGCGCTCTGGAGGGCATGCGCCCAGAGCTGGTGCTCTGCAATGAGAAAGGCCACTGCAATGGGAGGCCCACACAGGCCAAAGAATTAAGATGGATGAAAAATAAATCAACAAATAAATCAATATAGAGAGGCCAAAATTAAAAAAAAAAAAAAAAAACCACAACTAGGTAACCAACTGAAGGGGCTTTCCTATAAACTTCATGTCACACTTATTTACTGGGCTAACCAAGTCCTTTCCCCTCACACAGGTTAAGACGTCAAGATACTTTAATTTGCAGGCTTCCTTGTACCTACGGGGTCCATTACACCTTTTCTAGCCAATGATATGTAAGGGCTAAAGAGCTTCTGGGAAAGTTACTTTGCTCCTGAATAAAAAAAAAACATCCTGTCTTGTCTGAATCATCTTGTAACTACTAAGTAACATGTCCGAAGGACAAAAGCTACAGTTGGCAAAACAGCAAATTTTAAAAAGCATTGCTTGTTATCATCAAAGCCACTGAATCTGTAACTTTTACTGGCTTCACATTATCGAATGAACACATGTCATTTTCCTTAACTCCTTTAAAGGCTTAAAATTATCTCAGATAATTAAAATTATCTCAGATACGTGGGGACTTCTCTGGTGGCCCAGTGGCTAGGACTCCTGGCTTCCAATGCAGGAGGCCTGGGTTCAAGCCCTGGTCAGGGAGATAAATCCCACATACTGCAACTAAGGCCCAGCACAGTCAAATAAATAAATATTTAAAATAATAATAATAATAATGTATGTAAAGCTGTTGCCTATGAATGGCTGCACTAACAATGATTCAAATTTTGCAGCCACTTTTTCCTGTTCCTTTTACACCATCACTTGAGTACATCTGAATCTGCTATGGATTGCAAATCAAATGGGCTAGGATTAAAAAACAAGGGCTTCCCTGGTGGTCCAGTGGGTAAAGAGTCCGCCTTGCAATGCAAGGGGCACCATTTCGATCCCTGACCCAGGAAGATCCCACATGCTGTGGAGCGGCTAGACTGGTGTGTCCAATTAGGAGCCAGCGCTCTGGAGGGCATGCGCCCAGAGCTGGTGCTCTGCAATGAGAAAGGCCACTGCAATGGGAGGCCCACACAGGCCAAAGAATTAAGATGGATGAAAAATAAATCAACAAATAAATCAATATAGAGAGGCCAAAATTAAAAAAAAAAAAAAAAAACCACAACTAGGTAACCAACTGAAGGGGCTTTCCTATAAACTTCATGTCACACTTATTTACTGGGCTAACCAAGTCCTTTCCCCTCACACAGGTTAAGACGTCAAGATACTTTAATTTGCAGGCTTCCTTGTACCTACGGGGTCCATTACACCTTTTCTAGCCAATGATATGTAAGGGGCTAAAGAGCTTCTGGGAAAGTTACTTTGCTCCTGAATAAAAAAAAAAAAGCATCCTGTCTTGTCTGAATCATCTTGTAACTACTAAGTAACATGTCCGAAGGACAAAAGCTACAGTTGGCAAAACAGCAAATTTTAAAAAGCATTGCTTGTTATCATCAAAGCCACTGAATCTGTAACTTTTACGAGTGACATAAATGCCTACATTCTTTAATAGTTTGTTGGGTATCTCTCATTACTTGATAAAGAGTCTCCGTTAGGGCTTCCCTAGTGGTCCAGTGGGTAAGGACACAGCCTTGCAGTGCAAGGGGCGCCAGTTCGATCCCTGGCCTGGGAAGATCCCACGTGCCGCGGAGTGGCTGGACCGATGTGTCCAATCACTGAGCCGGAACTCTGGGGCGCCTGCGCCCAGAGCCGGTGCTCTGTGACAACAGAGGCCACCGCGATGGGAGGCCCACGCAGGCCAAAGCACAAAGATGGATGAAAATGGACAAATGAAAGACAATAGAAGTGGTCTGCCTGCTCCCCTCCCTCCCCACCCCACGCCCACCAAAAAAAAATGTCTCCATTACTTGTCTAAAATATTTCTCTTAAGTCACCAGCTCTGTGACTCATTCTGGTTGCTCTGAAAACTACTTTTACTATTTCAAAATTCAATGCAAAAAAAAGTTCATCACATTTCTCACAGTAATTTTTTTTTAAGATTTATTTATTTATTTATTTATTTATTTTAGGTCGGGGTGGGGTGGGGAGGAAGGGGAGCAGGCGGGCCACTTCTATTGGTCTTTTGTTTCTCTATGTTCATCCATCTTTGTTCTTGTGGCCCGTGTGGGCCTCCCATTATGGTGGCCTCTGTTGTCGCAGACACTGGCTCTGGGCGCATGCGCTCCAGAGCTCCGGCTCGGTAATTGGACACATGGGTCCAGCCGCTCCGCGGCACATGGAATCTTCCCAGGCCAGGGATCGAACTGGTGCCCCTTGCACTGCAAGGCGGTGTCCTTACCCGATGGACCACCAGGGAGGCCCCACTCTCTCATAGTAATTTTAAAAGAAGTTACTAATCAATGGAAATTTTAAAATCATACTGTACACCAAGGCTCACAAATCTGCCTAAAATACTTAATAAAATGCCTCACTCATATTAAAAAAGAAAACTGGGGCTTCCCTCACAGCTCAGTGGTTAAGAGTTTGCCTACCAATGCAGGAGACACAGGTTCAATCCCTGAGCTGGGAAGATCCCACATGCTGCGGAGCAACTAAGTCTGTGAGCCACAACTCTTAAGCCTGTGCTCTGGCCTCTCAGAGTCTCAACTACTGAGTCTATGTGCTGCAACTACCGAAGCCCGTGTGCCCTGGAGCCTGAGTTCCACAATGGGAGAAGACACCACAACAAGAAGCCTGCTCACCTCAGCTAGAGAGTATCCCCCACTCTCTGCAACTAGAGAAAAGCCTGCATCAGCAGTGAAAACCCAGAATAGTGGAAAAATAAATAAAAAATTTATAAAAAGGAAAAACTGTTAGGCTTCCCTGGTAGTTCAGTGGTAAAGACTTAGCCTGCCAATGCAGGAGCAAAGCACCTAAGCCAGTGCTAACTATTAAGCCTGTGCTCTAGAGCCTTGGAGTCACAACTACTGAAGCTTATGTACCCGAGTTCCACAACAGAAGTCACCGCAACAAGAAGCCTGCTCACCTCAACTAGAGAAGCCCACTCTCTGCAATCACAGAAGAGCCTGTGGCAGCAGTGAAAGCCCAGAACAGGCAAAAATAAATAAACAAAATTGAAAGAAAAAAAAAAAACAAAACTGTCTAACATTTCATACCTGGTGGCATACCAGGCATCAGAGGTGGTATTCCCGGTCCAGGTGGCATCATTCCACCCATTGGCATCATTCTATTAGAAAGCAAATTTCAAGAGACAACTCAAGTTAGTTAACAGAATAGAACATTACAAAGTATTCTGGCTAAAAGCCTGAAACAACAGGTAAAATTTGAATCTGACCTCTAATACTGAAATCTATCAAACTGAAACATACAACACATGAAAAAGAATCCTATCAAAATAAATTCCCTGATAACCAGTAAACTCTTTAGTTTACCAGCAGAATGAGGTGAAAAAAATGCAGTGTCCGTTAAAAGAACATTTTAATACATTTAAAGTTACTGAGAACAGGGAGCTTCCCTGGTGGCTCAGTGGTAAAGTTACTATTTTCCTACTAATATAAACAAGAAGCCTTATCTAAAACATGTGCAACTGAAAAACAAAATCACTTTTTGTCTCACTTGTCTCCACAGAATATGTTAAAAAAAACCAATCCCTGCCTCCCCCAAACCTTTATATTTTACAGTTGTCCGTATTTTTTCCGAAATACTGAATGTATTCTGTGGAGTAGAGTTCTTTTTTCTTCGGATGGGCACACATAAACTACCATCAAAATGAAAAGATAAACTCAGAATCTCTACTTTTTATATACAAAGTTCCTAACAGTAAAATAGGACTTAAAAAAAAAGAACCCATATTTATCTTCCTTTCCTTAAGAGCTCACCTTCAAATATCAGTGTTCAATTTACTTGAAAAATTACACGTTTGTGAATTATGGATTTAGAATTCTTAACAGAATAACCTCTGTTTTATTAGAAGAAAATTCAATTACTTTCTCTAATTGAGCATGAAGTTTGGCAAAAGAATATATACCCTTTCTTCAATATCAACTCTTTACTAAGTCTCATTACATTTAGCAGTTTGGGAAAACAGACGCACAATTAGAAAATGCTTTATTTATGTGGATTTATTACTATTTCCTCAGATGTTTTAGTTCCCTCCTTTTAAGAGATCTGTGTCAGTTTGCAAATTTTAGAAGTTTTAGTGAGGAAGGTTAGAAAACTCTTGAAGTCAACTGAATAGATAACCATTAAACACACAAAAAAATGACATTATGATTATACCTCCTGAATTACATTATGAATGAGATGCTTACATGTTTTCACCGCAAAATGACTGGGTGTATTTTCTCTGATGATGCAATCTGTGAAAATGTATGACAAAATCAAAATCTAACTGTGATTTTCAAAATACAGTGGGAAAGTGTATTGTACACCTCTCATATCCAACAATATTTAAGTAAAGGTGATGAGCATGGGCACCTCGTATTTATTTTAGTTCTTGATGATTTGCCAAATCATTAACAGAGTTTGCTTCTGTCACAACTACAAAGTGTCATGGACAGTTCTCAATCTCCAGAACTCAAACTCTACAACCAGCTACTTTAATTACATCAGATGCAATTCAAGCAGATGGCTGCCCCTATATCCATTTTATATTTTATTTATTATGGTTCCTGGTGGCTCAGTGGTAAAGTTACTATTTTCCTACTAATATAAACAAGAAGCCTTATCTAAAACATGTGCAACTGAAAAACAAAATCACTTTTTGTCTCACTTGTCTCCACAGAATATGTTAAAAAAAACCAATCCCTGCCTCCCCCAAACCCTTTATATTTTACAGTTGTCCGTATTTTTTCCGAAATACTGAATGTATTCTGTGGAGTAGAGTTCTTTTTTCTTCGGATGGGCACACATAAACTACCATCAAAATGAAAAGATAAACTCAGAATCTCTACTTTTTATATACAAAGTTCCTAACAGTAAAATAGGACTTAAAAAAAAAGAACCCATATTTATCTTCCTTTCCTTAAGAGCTCACCTTCAAATATCAGTGTTCAATTTACTTGAAAAATTACACGTTTGTGAATTATGGATTTAGAATTCTTAACAGAATAACCTCTGTTTTATTAGAAGAAAATTCAATTACTTTCTCTAATTGAGCATGAAGTTTGGCAAAAGAATATATACCCTTTCTTCAATATCAACTCTTTACTAAGTCTCATTACATTTAGCAGTTTGGGAAAACAGACGCACAATTAGAAAATGCTTTATTTATGTGGATTTATTACTATTTCCTCAGATGTTTTAGTTCCCTCCTTTTAAGAGATCTGTGTCAGTTTGCAAATTTTAGAAGTTTTAGTGAGGAAGGTTAGAAAACTCTTGAAGTCAACTGAATAGATAACCATTAAACACACAAAAAAATGACATTATGATTATACCTCCTGAATTACATTATGAATGAGATGCTTACATGTTTTCACCGCAAAATGACTGGGTGTATTTTCTCTGATGATGCAATCTGTGAAAATGTATGACAAAATCAAAATCTAACTGTGATTTTCAAAATACAGTGGGAAAGTGTATTGTACACCTCTCATATCCAACAATATTTAAGTAAAGGTGATGAGCATGGGCACCTCGTATTTATTTTAGTTCTTGATGATTTGCCAAATCATTAACAGAGTTTGCTTCTGTCACAACTACAAAGTGTCATGGACAGTTCTCAATCTCCAGAACTCAAACTCTACAACCAGCTACTTTAATTACATCAGATGCAATTGAAGCAGATGGCTGCCTATATCCATTTTAAAACCCAAAAATATACTCTCTCCAGAGGCATTTTTATATTCCTTAAATTTATTAGTAGGTTCCTTTATTAGGTAAGTTTAATAATTACTGAGCCCATACCTTTTAGAAGCAAAAAACAAAACAAAACCAGAAAAAATAAAAACAAAACAAAGTAATATTTAATTGATGCAAACACCCAAGTGGAAAAAGATCACTACTAGGCACCAGCTCACAAGTCAATTAAAAGATTTTCTTACCCAGGTGGCATTCCTGGCATAACTGGTGGCATCCCTGGCATCAGAGGAGGAACACCTGGCATTAATGGAGGTATGCCTGGAGATAATTTTTACCAGGACAAAAAAAAAAAAAAAAACAAACACACAAAGAGTTAAGAGGGAAAAATGAGTACTTCTAAACTCTATCAATGAAGACTGAGAATGCCAAGTTTTAAGAAGCCTTAGGGCTACCTGGAGGCATTCCTGGTGCTCCTGGAACTGGTGGAAGGCCTGGTTGTGCCATTGGGGGGATATAACCTTGCTGAGGCTGAACAGGCTGAGGCTGAAACGAAGTTGAAGCTGCAGAGTCATCATCATCATATTCATCAGAATCATCCTGCTGCTTCTTCTTTTGACTTTCTGCTAAAAAAACCTTTAATTAATTTTTCCCATAGAGTAAAAAAGAAAAACTGAACAAGACATTCAACATTTAAAAGCTTTATTTCAAAAAAACACAAAAACACTTTATTTCAGCGCAATTATTGCTCCTCAGCCCCACCCCCAAAATTCAGCCACCATTGTTCTTTATCCTTCGAATGATTTTTCAACCTGTTAAGAAAGTTAACATCCTTCCCCTACTCTGTGGCAGGTAAAAATAATTTTCCTAAATCAGTTATACTCTTTTTTTTTTTTTTAAGATTTATTTATTTATTTTGGGCGGGGGTCGGGTTGGGGAGGGAGGGGAGCGGGCGGGCCACTTCCATTGGTCTTTCATTTCTCTGTTTTCATCCGTCTTTGTTCTTTGGCTCCTGCGGGCCTCCCATCACGGTGGCGTCTGTTGTTGCAGAGTGCCAGCTCTAGGCGCATGCGCTCCAGAGCTCCAGCTCACTGATTGGACACATCAGTCCAGCCGCTCCGCGGCACGTTGGATCTTCCCAGGCCAGGGATCGAACCGGCGCCCCTTGCACTGCAAGGTGGTGTCCTTATCCACTGGACCACCAGGGGAAGCCCAGTTATACTCTTTAAAAAGCTTTCTATTTCTATTCCACTCTAAAAAGCAAACTATGACAAAAGCAGTCTGACCTCTCAGCAACGCTTCTCCAAATAAAAAATTTCTTAGATTATTAATAAGGTTCTATCATGAGAGGGCTACATATACCAAATACAGTACTAAAAAATTTACCATTAGTGATCTCATAAATCTAAACAAGGTAACTTCATTCTTAAAGGCCTCAACACTTGCTAAATCAACTTGGAATTCAATTATGAGCAAAAATATAATAAAATGTATGAAATTATCTAAATGATACCACGTATACCAAAAAAAAATCTGTAACTTTGTAAGAAAAAAAAGGTTCAAAATTGAAATTCTGATTAGATCTAATCAAAGTGAAACTGTTTGCTACCCATGGATGAGCCATGGAATTCTCCAGGCAAGAATACCGGAGTGGGTAGCCTTTCCTTTCTCCAGGGGCTTTTCCCAACACAGGGATTGAACCCAGATCTCCTGCACTGCAGGTGGATTCTTTACCAACTAAGCTACAAGGTAATCAAAATTTATACTTGAAGAAAAACCACACAGCATTTACCTTGTGTTTTTTGTTCAAGGAGTCGTCTTCTTTCATCCATGTCTTTTTCTGGAATACCTTCCATGCCATATATTTCCAACTCTATGTCTGTTCTCCCAGGTATTGCATTTGGTACTGCATCTATCGTCTCTTTATGTACCTAACATTAAAAAAAAACCAAAAGACTGTTTAAAGACTGTTTTTAAGTTATTCATAGACCACTCAATATAATGATTAAATATGACTGGTTCTACTGTAGACTATACAGTGAATTCAAAGCCCAAGCTTTTGTGAGTTTGGACAAATTATTTGACCTAAGCCTCAGTTTACTTCACCTGACTTAGTACCTAAATTCTGGGGTTATTTTTAAGATTAAAAAAAAAAAATACCGTATACACAAACAGCAATTGGCAACATGTAGGCCCAAAAAACATCAAGGGATCCAAAAAACAATCTAATAATTTAGCTTATAATTTCCAGAATTATTGAAACAAGGTGGTGTCCTTATCCACTGGACCACCAGGGAAGCCCAGTTATACTCTTTAAAAGCTTTCTATTTCTATTCCACTCTAAAAAGCAAACTATGACAAAAGCAGTCTGACCTCTCAGCAACGCTTCTCCAAATAAAAAATTTCTTAGATTATTAATAAGGTTCTATCATGAGAGGGCTACATATACCAAATACAGTACTAAAAAATTTACCATTAGTGATCTCATAAATCTAAACAAGGTAACTTCATTCTTAAAGGCCTCAACACTTGCTAAATCAACTTGGAATTCAATTATGAGCAAAAATATAATAAAATGTATGAAATTATCTAAATGATACCACGTATGCCAAAAAAAAATCTGTAACTTTGTAAGAAAAAAAAGGTTCAAAATTGAAATTCTGATTAGATCTAATCAAAGTGAAACTGTTTGCTACCCATGGATGAGCCATGGAATTCTCCAGGCAAGAATACCGGAGTGGGTAGCCTTTCCTTTCTCCAGGGGCTTTTCCCAACACAGGGATTGAACCCAGATCTCCTGCACTGCAGGTGGATTCTTTACCAACTAAGCTACAAGGTAATCAAAATTTATACTTGAAGAAAAACCACACAGCATTTACCTTGTGTTTTTTGTTCAAGGAGTCGTCTTCTTTCATCCATGTCTTTTTCTGGAATACCTTCCATGCCATATATTTCCAACTCTATGTCTGTTCTCCCAGGTATTGCATTTGGTACTGCATCTATCGTCTCTTTATGTACCTAACATTAAAAAAAAACCAAAAGACTGTTTAAAGACTGTTTTTAAGTTATTCATAGACCACTCAATATAATGATTAAATATGACTGGTTCTACTGTAGACTATACAGTGAATTCAAAGCCCAAGCTTTTGTGAGTTTGGACAAATTATTTGACCTAAGCCTCAGTTTACTTCACCTGACTTAGTACCTAAATTCTGGGGTTATTTTTAAGATTAAAAAAAAAAAATACCGTATACACAAACAGCAATTGGCAACATGTAGCACACATCAAGGGATCCATAAACAATCTAATATTTAGCTTATAATCTTCTTGCTTGAATTATTAGCAATGAACAGTAGTATTCACAAATCAGGGAAGCCTGAAGTCTAAGTAACACTTATGAAGACTTACTAAATATTAGAATAAAGTAAAATTTCCAAGAATGTATCCTGACACAAGCTAGCAATTAGAATTCAACTGCCATGCCTATGTCATAGGCTGCTCTGAAAATCTATAAACAGAAAATCTCAATTAAAGACTTTACTAATAGTTTCTCAACTAATCTCCTTCCAGTTGCCACTCTGCTATTTCGCTCTTTTCTACAGTACAACTCCTTGAAATAGTTCCTCTTCTTTCCTTCTCATTTTCTCTTGCAAGCACTCCAATCAGCCTTTCACTTTCTTCATACGAAAGCACTCTTGGCAATTAATCAATGACCTCTACTTTGACTAACCCAATGTTAGCGCTGTGCTTACTTGACCTACCACAAGCGTTTGACTTAAGTAATTCACTCCTTAGAACACTTCATTTGGCTTCCAGGAAACTAGTCTCTTGGTTTTCTTACCTTTTCAATCCTCTTGATTGGGTTCTTTCAGTCATCTGACCTCTCACCTGGGAGTCACCCAAGGTGGAGTCCTTGCACCTCTTTTCTATTTATACTCCCTAAGGACATGGCTTAAAATAACCATCCTTAAAATTAAAAAAAAAAAAAAAAAAGCGCCATCCTTATACTATATCCTCCCCGAATTTCTATCTCCGGCTCCAACTTCTCTGAGCTGCAGAACTATAGATTCAACTTCTTATATGCCATCTCCATCTGGATAGTCAACAGACCTTCTCAACACTACTCAATCAAAATTAACCTAAGATGATCTTGGTCGTCTCACCTTTAAGCCTATTCTTCCAGCAGCTTTCTACACTTCAGTAGTTGTCCCTTTACACTGAGGGGGGACTAGCTCCAGGACTACCAGCCCAGTACCAAGGATGCTCAAGTGCTTCATATAAAATGGCACAGTACAGTTATCCTCCAGCATCCATGGGTTTCTACACTTGTGGGTTCTATCAACTGAATTCCAGCTGTGGTTGGCTGAATCCACACGTGGATACCAAAGGCCGAATACTGTATTCAGCTCACTTTACACACTACTCAGGCCAAAAAACTTCGTATCATCCTCCACTCCTCACTTTCTCACATTCCACATCTAACCCATTAGGCAAATTCTGGTCTCTCACCATCACCTCTTGCCTGGAATACTCCAGTCTCCTAAGCAGTCTCTACAGTCTATCCTCAATCTGACCAAAATGACCTTTTAAGAAGTCCACCAAAGCATGTCACATTTCTATGAAAGCCTCCCATTTCATTCAGACTTAAAGAAATACAACAACAGCCACTGGATTTGCTCTGCCATGGCCCACACTTTGTCTGTGGAGCTGGTTTCTCTGAGTCTGAATAAATCCATTTCTTACCTAAAAAAAAAGAAATACAACCGCCCACAGGACCATCTATATAAAGTAGCACACCGCTGCCCTTTCACTCAATACAGAATACTCCTGATGTAAAGGTCTTTCATTTCCTGTTCCCTGGAATTTCTCCCTTACCCCTTTCACCTCTGTTCAGACGTCAGCTTCTCATTTAGGCCTTTTCTATCTCATGGCCCTCCCCTATTCCCTCTACTTAGTTTTAGTTATCTATCATGCACTAGCATAAGATAAATCAAACATCTATAGGCTGTTTTCCTCCACGTTAATCTAAACTCCACAAAACTATTTTACTCACTGCTACATACATGGTCCCTCAAACATTATATACAGTGCTGTTTCACAAAAACTTTATGAGATGAATGTTGAAATTCTACATCTGTACAACTATCACCCACCAGTCACACGTGACTAAGTAGGTAAAGAATTTGCCTGCAACTCAGGAGACAAGGGCTCAATTTCTCAATCAGGAAGATCCCTTGGGGAAAGCAATGGTTACACCCTTCAGTATTCTTGCCCAGAGAATTCCATGGACAGAGGAGCCTGGCGGGCTAGTCAATGGGGTCACAAAGAGTCAGACACGACTTAGTGACTACACTAGTGATTTCTACAATGGAAAACTGTGGGTCTACTAGCGTGTAGCAGGCTTTTACATTTTTGAATAGACTTTAAGTTAGGAGTAAAAAAGATCTACCTAACATTTTTAAGCTTGTGGAAGCAATAGTCTTGTTTTAATTAAATACCTCCCTGCCTCCTATCAACAGTAGTTTCCAATGAATGAGGATTCCTTTATCTCACGCCTCTCTAGGGCCCAATTAGGCAAAAATTCAGGCAGCTCTAAGACTGGCAAAAGAAGACTGAATAAAAGAGATCTCCAAATATAAAAGTTATTAGACCTTCGTAAGTATAAATTACAAAGCTCTACCTACTTAGAATTGGAAAGAAACCTAAAATTACTAAATGAAACACAATGCTACCATTCCCAAAGAGGTCCACGGAATAAATGGTGGAACTAAACCTAGCCCCAAGTCACAGATTATAACAAATCCTTCAACAGCAGAGTAACAGCAGTTAATTATGTACTAATTCTTAAAGGATTAGAACTGGTCAGACTGCCTACAAAATTTAAAACATGATTTTTGTTCTCTTACCCAAGTATTGATGAAATATTTTGTGATCTCAACCTGTCACCTAACATAGGATGAAATAAAGGTAAATACTAACAAAAACTCCTTAAACATAGAAAAGCAATAGTGTACCTTCTCCATAACTAAAGAACAGGTTTTTTTCTTTTTAAAAGTTAACAGGTCATCTTATCTTTTGCAGTAAACAAACAAAAAATCCTACAGCTATCAAAGAGAAATTCAAGACTTTTTGCCCCATGTTTCCAAACTATAAGAGAGCAAAAATTAAACACACAAAATTTCTTACCTGCATGCAGTGAATAGCTAAGCCAGGTCCTGTATACAATTTCTTATGACATATATGGCATTTAAAATGCTTTGCTTTTTGGTGTTGTATAAGGATCTTCTCATCATCAAAATCTCTATTACAATACCTGATCACTATTGTTAAGGCACAAAAATATACCACGACACTGCCTATGAAAAATAAACCTGTAATAAAAGAGAACTGTATTCCCTAGTAGCATTAACAATGGGGAACAGCTAAAATTAAGAATTTTGTATGAACTCTGTTTTTGATATTATATAACCAGGAATAAATCTGTCACAGAATTTTGGAATTTTTAATGTCCTGGAAGCCCACAATCTCTCTTCACCAACCCTAAATAAACACATCTCCGTAGGCAATACAGCTTTGTCAAATTACCGATTTGCCAAATTTACCAGATTAACGCGACCTTCTCTTTTATTCAGTCTCCCAACATTTACAAATTCACGTTGTGAACCGGAAGGGATCAATGTTTATTTTAAAAAAACTTTATATCGACAGAACTTCAACGATTCAATAGAACATAAAAATAACCAGAATGTTAAGAATTTACCTAATATTTAGAATTTAATACTTATATTCGGAACCCGAAAATGAGTTCCCTGCGAGTAAAAGCAACCATTCCCTATGAACAACCCATAAAATTGCCTGCAATGTCGAATTTACGCTGCCAAAGATTGCACTGAAACTCACCTAAGTGTCATGGTATTGAGAATGATCTCAGTAATCTGGATTTCCCTAAGAGCACTTCACAAAACTTGCAACCGTTTCTAAACTATTACAAAAACAAACGCAGTTCTGCAGCAAAGCATTTTTAGGTACGAGGCAGTAAATACAAGCAATTGGACCATAGAGCTTATTAACATTTCCGGAAGGGGGGAAAAAAAAAAAAGACGCCACGTTTCATTCGTAAGAGACGCTTTTTTCACTCCTAGAAAGCCAGGTAGAAAGATAACAAGAAACCCCACCCTGTACGAGGCGGCTTCTCGAAGACTGAGGCGCCCGTGGGGGAGACGCGGAAGCTAGATCTCCCCCCCGCCCCAACCCCAGTAAAAAGGAAAAAAAAGGAGGGAGGAGGTTGGGGGTCGAAATGAGGGGTGACGAACCGCAGCCTTTACGAAACCACCGATTCTATCAAAAAAAAAAAAAAAAAAAATGGGTGACAGACTCCGGAAGCTCTCCCCTAAGCCTCCGAGTCAATCAGCGTATTCTATTCGAATAAAGCCCCATTGTTGAATCGTCACCAAAACAACGGAGCGCGGCAGGCGAGCTCCCCGGAGGCCTCTATCCTTGGTGAGCGGGGCCCGCGCCGCCTCCGAAAGCGTTCACGCTCGCCCCAAAGCAAGACCCTCCGAGTCACGGAGGCCCTCACCCCAGGGCCCCGTTTCCCGACAAGCCTTCCTAACCCCGCGTCCGGCCACCCACCCTCCGACCCCGAGGCCTACATCCCCGACGCACTCCGCCCTAGGCCGCGGCCAGGCCTCTCCGTCCCAGTCACCGCTAACCGGCGCCCCCGCTCGGCCTCGACTTCAAACCGACAAAGGATACCAGCACCAGGGCTTCAGCTGCTTCTTCTTCTTGCGACCCATAACTGCGCTCTACCGGCAGAAAGAGCGGAGAAATCAAGCAGCAAAAACGCGGCGAGAAATCGCTCCCGCGTCCGACCGAACCGCCACCGCCGCGTCCCACAGGAAACAGCCACAAAATGGCCGACGCCCTCGCTCGCTGCTCTGCCTCCCGTCAGGCACTGCGGCCGGAGGCGGGGCCAAGCGGGGGAGGAGCCCGTGACGCAAGCGCCCGCCTTAAGTGGGCGGAGACTCGTGGGCGCCTAGGCCCTGCCGCCATTTTAGCCGTGCTTGCGGCGTCTTGGTTCTTATGCGCGCGAATTCCTCTTGAGTTTATTTTTCTTTGTAAAAAGGATATGGGGACCTAGGTACGCCCAGACACTTACGATGTGGAGAGGAAAGAAAAAGGCTGGAGAGGTGGCCAGGGTAATTCAGTGTAAACTACAAAAAAAGGATAACTGAGACAGCGATCAATTTCTCCTGTTGTTGGATTGCTCCGATTCCGCCACTTTTGTAGTAAGGGGTTGTCGGTGCCTGACCGACAGCGAACGAACCTGAAAGTGCGGTGCCGCAAAAGAATAAAGAAACAAGACACAGCAAAAATAAAGTTGGGACGAGGGGGCTGATGCCTCTGCTAGGCAAGAGCGCCAACCTGAAATCCGCAAAGCCTTTTATTATCATTGCACCTTCCTAGTGCGTGCTGTAGCAAGCATATGTTTTTTACGATTACAGACTGGGGATAGAGATAGGCAAGGCATTGACCTCATAGGGAGGTTCATGTACTTTAATGTTTAATGTTCTTGTTTTTCCTTCAGGCAATTCACGACAATCTCAAATCCTTTCCCCGGAGTCCTTTTCATCAGCATGACAGCGGCTTGGAGAAACATCTTGCTTTCAAGATGTTTTGCACACTGTGTTCCCGTGCTCTGGGTCCTTCACCCAGGGAAGTGATAAGAATGTCACAACCTTGGGATTTCCCTGATGGTCCAGTGGTTATGACTCTGTGTTCCTAATGCAGGGTGCCTAGGTTCAAACCCTGATCAGGGAACTAGATCTCAAATGCTGCAACCAAGACCCAGTGGAGCCAAAGAAGTAACTGATTTTTTTTTTTTTTTTTAAAGCACGTCACAGCCTTATTTTCAACTTCTCTGAAGATGGAATCCTCAAAATCGAGTCGCCTTGAGTGGACGTTTCCCTACTACTAAATCAAAGCTGTCGCAGTCTCAGCCTTGTAACTCACACATTGGTGATGTGTAGTAAGCTACGCAGCGTGGTCACTGTGGTGATGGAAACACGAGGTGCTGCGGGGTCTCAAAGGAAGGGAACCGTTTGGAGCAAGGGCTGTCTACACCCCAGACACGCTCCGCCGCAGGGCATCAAGAAAGGTTTCTTGAAGTGTGGATGGGAGCAGCCGAGGTGGAGGAGAGGGGGTCTCCCTAAGGATGCAAAAAGTGCAAGTCTTTTGAGTCTGAGCGCCTGATAAAAACACTAGAGAAGTAGGGTTGGAGCTCTGAGGGAAGGGATTGATGGCCAGAGAGGATCCTGGGGAGGCTGGCAAAGGTGGCTCCAGATTCTCAGGGGTTAGATTTTAGGCTGAGGTGTCTGGATAACTGCGCGATAAATTTTCCTGTTGTTGGATTGCTCCGATTCCGCCACTTTTGTAGTAAGGGGTTGTCGGTGCCTGACCGACAGCGAACGAACCTGAAAGTGCGGTGCCGCAAAGAATAAAGAAACAAGACACAGCAAAAATAAAGTTGGGACGAGGGGGCTGATGCCTCTGCTAGGCAAGAGCGCCAACCTGAAATCCGCAAAGCCTTTTATTATCATTGCACCTTCCTAGTGCGTGCTGTAGCAAGCATATGTTTTTTACGATTACAGACTGGGGATAGAGATAGGCAAGGCATTGACCTCATAGGGAGGTTCATGTACTTTAATGTTTAATGTTCTTGTTTTTCCTTCAGGCAATTCACGACAATCTCAAATCCTTTCCCCGGAGTCCTTTTCATCAGCATGACAGCGGCTTGGAGAAACATCTTGCTTTCAAGATGTTTTGCACACTGTGTTCCCGTGCTCTGGGTCCTTCACCCAGGGAAGTGATAAGAATGTCACAACCTTGGGATTTCCCTGATGGTCCAGTGGTTATGACTCTGTGTTCCTAATGCAGGGTGCCTAGGTTCAAACCCTGATCAGGGAACTAGATCTCAAATGCTGCAACCAAGACCCAGTGGAGCCAAAGAAGTAACTGATTTTTTTTTTTTTTTTAAAGCACATCACAGCCTTATTTTCAACTTCTCTGAAGATGGAATCCTCAAAATCGAGTCGCCTTGAGTGGACGTTTCCCTACTACTAAATCAAAGCTGTCGCAGTCTCAGCCTTGTAACTCACACATTGGTGATGTGTAGTAAGCTACGCAGCGTGGTCACTGTGGTGATGGAAACACGAGGTGCTGCGGGGTCTCAAAGGAAGGGAACCGTTTGGAGCAAGGGCTGTCTACACCCCAGACACGCTCCGCCGCAGGGCATCAAGAAAGGTTTCTTGAAGTGTGGATGGGAGCAGCCGAGGTGGAGGAGAGGGGGTCTCCCTAAGGATGCAAAAAGTGCAAGTCTTTTGAGTCTGAGCGCCTGATAAAAACACTAGAGACAGTAGGGTTGGAGCTCTGAGGGAAGGGATTGATGGCCAGAGAGGATCCTGGGGAGGCTGGCAAAGGTGGCTCCAGATTCTCAGGGGTTAGATTTTAGGCTGAGGTGTCTGGGAAGCAACCGAAGAGTTTTAAGAGGGCAGTTAGAGCGTATCACAAATAAGAGTATAGTTGATTTAGAGTGCAGTGCTTGGCTTCATTTTCTTCTCCCTATTTGCATGACTTTGGGCAAGCCATTCAGTTTCCTCTGACTGCACTCATAGCAGAGTTTGGCATAGAGAAATAACTAGTAATATAAATTACATGTTACTGTTAAAAGGAAAAAATAATAGCGACATCCATGGAGCACTTGTGTGCCAGGCAAGGTGTACCTGTCACGTACCTGGCTCAATAAACCTGTGGTGCAGGTGCCATTGTTGTTACCTGTTATTATAGATGAGATGATAGAGTTTAAGGGAGTTGTAGGGATCTCCCTGGTGGTTCAGTGGTTAGGACTCCATACTTTCCCGCCCAAAGGCAGGGTGCAGCCAGGGGAGTAGGGGCAGGAAAATTGAAGTAATTTACACAAAGCCACAGAGTAGGTATGAAGCTGAGTTAGATTTGAGTTTTAGAAAAGTCCTTTTGGTTCCAGTGAGAATAGTAGATTGGCGGAGTCCAAGAGGCTCTCATCTCAGTGGTTATAGAAAAACATTTTATTCTTCCTAAAATCAAAAAAAGTAAGATAATTCTATTTATTTATTTATTTATGCCATGTGAGACTCAATGGACATGAGTTTGAGCAAGCCCTGGGAGATGGTGAAGGACAGGGAACCCTAGTGTGCTGCAGTCCATGGAGTTGCAAAGAGTCAGAGATGACCGAGTGATTGAACAGAACTTACTGGGGAACCTTAGTTCCCCATCTGGGGACTGAAACTATTCCACCCTGCGTTATCCACCCTGCGTTGGGAGCATGGGATCTTAACCACTGGATACACTAGGGAGCTCCTCCAAAAGTAAGATAATTTTAGATGGGGCTTCCCTGGTGGTTCAGTGGTAAAGAATCTGCCTGCTAATACAAGAGATATGAGTTTGAAATGGTCTGGGAAGATTCCACATGCCACAACTACTGAAGCCCCACATCCTAGAGCCTTTGGCTCTTTTACCAAAGGTAACCATCCCTGTTGTTCCCTCTTTAAGCAATGTGCTTCAGCTCCGATAACAGATGGGTGTTACATCAGTACCCACTGTATAATTTAAGGTATGATTAAATAATTTGCGACCCTGTTCTTCAGGTTGTAAAGGTAATGTAGGGTTGTAAGGCCTGGCATCAATGTAGAGTCATTTGCAGATATAGGAACTAAAGAATCCTCCCAAGTGATAGGTCTTAGTAAACGAGGATTCAGCACATATGCCCAATAAGTATAATTTACACTTACCAAAGTGGACAAAAAGGACATCATGGCTGAAAACATGGTTGCTGGGGTAACCTTAAGCCCTTGATTTTTTTACCAGCTTTTCTCCTTGAGAGAGCTTCTTCATTTGTCCCCATGTTGGGATTGTTGCCTGCTGAGTACAGGGAGTTGGTTTTGTTGGATTCAGTATCACCAATCTTTTCATAGTCTGGATCAACGATTCCATTGGCTGTTCCTCTTCCGCGAATCCCCAGGGTCTTTTGTAAGTCTTCTTTGATATGTCTGCTTTTGATCCACAAGTATTTTCCATTGTCTGTAATAATAGGAGCATATCCTCATCCCTTTCTTATTCATGTTCCTTCTTTCCAAACACCATGCAAATTTTTCCATTTTATAGAGACATTATCCTCTATCTACTGGCCAGGAATTTGGTGGTATTTCCCTGTCATATTTGAAAAATGAGTAACAGCTGCTGGACTAGTTTTATCTCCTCTAATATCCAAAAAATTCAAAGTAAATAATGCTTGAGTTAATTGTTCTTTATATGATGTGCTATATAACCATTTTCTGCCTTTTTGTTTGAATAACATTCGTTTCAAAGTAGTGTGCGCATGTTCTATGATAGCTTGACCTTGAAAGTTATATGGTATACCAGTTATATGATTAATAGTCCATCCTGATAAAAAGGAGACAAAAGACTAGTATAGGCCGGGCCATTATCAGTCTTTATAGCATTTGGTGCACCCATGTATGCGAAAGCTTGTATAAAATGTGAAATAACATGTTGTGCAGTTTCCCCTGCATGTGCACTAGCATAAATCATTCCAGAGAACGTGTCAATAGAAACACGAACATATTCAAATTCACCAACGGAAGGTATGTGGGTTACATCGGATTGCCATAATTCATTAGAAACACATCCTCTAGGGTTAACCCCAATATTCATAGAAGGTGAATTAGTCCAAGAACAGATTGGGCATGCAGCAACAATATCACATGCAGCCTGTCGGGATAAGGCATCAAGTAGTATATTCTAAAGAATCCTCCCAAGTGATAGGTCTTAGTAAACGAGGATTCAGCACATATGCCCAATAAGTATAATTTACACTTACCAAAGTGGACAAAAAGGACATCATGGCTGAAAACATGGTTGCTGGGGTAACCTTAAGCCCTTGATTTTTTTACCAGCTTTTCTCCTTGAGAGAGCTTCTTCATTTGTCCCCATGTTGGGATTGTTGCCTGCTGAGTACAGGGAGTTGGTTTTGTTGGATTCAGTATCACCAATCTTTTCATAGTCTGGATCAACGATTCCATTGGCTGTTCCTCTTCCGCGAATCCCCAGGGTCTTTTGTAAGTCTTCTTTGATATGTCTGCTTTTGATCCACAAGTATTTTCCATTGTCTGTAATAATAGGAGCATATCCTCATCCCTTTCTTATTCATGTTCCTTCTTTCCAAACACCATGCAAATTTTTCCATTTTATAGAGACATTATCCTCTATCTACTGGCCAGGAATTTGGTGGTATTTCCCTGTCATATTTGAAAAATGAGTAACAGCTGCTGGACTAGTTTTATCTCCTCTAATATCCAAAAAATTCAAAGTAAATAATGCTTGAGTTAATTGTTCTTTATATGATGTGCTATATAACCATTTTCTGCCTTTTTGTTTGAATAACATTCGTTTCAAAGTAGTGTGCGCATGTTCTATGATAGCTTGACCTTGAAAGTTATATGGTATACCAGTTATATGATTAATAGTCCATCCTGATAAAAAGGAGACAAAAGACTAGTATAGGCCGGGCCATTATCAGTCTTTATAGCATTTGGTGCACCCATGTATGCGAAAGCTTGTATAAAATGTGAAATAACATGTTGTGCAGTTTCCCCTGCATGTGCACTAGCATAAATCATTCCAGAGAACGTGTCAATAGAAACACGAACATATTCAAATTCACCAACGGAAGGTATGTGGGTTACATCGGATTGCCATAATTCATTAGAAACACATCCTCTAGGGTTAACCCCAATATTCATAGAAGGTGAATTAGTCCAAGAACAGATTGGGCATGCAGCAACAATATCACATGCAGCCTGTCGGGATAAGGAAAATTTCTTCATTAAGCCAGTAGAATTTTTTTTTCGGCCACTTCTATTGGTCTTTCATTTATTTCCATCTTTGCTCTTTGGCCTGTGTGGGCCTCCCATTGCAGTGGCTTCTCTTGCTGCAGAGTGCTGGCTCTGGGCGCATCCGCTCCAGAGTTCTGGCTCGGTAGTTGGACACATCGGTCCAGCCACTCCACGGCATGTGGGATCTTCCCAGGCCAGGGATCGGCACCCCTTGCACTGCAAGACGGTGTCCTTACCCACTGGACCACCAGGGGAGCCCCAAGCCAGTAGAATTTAAATGAGTTAAACAGTGATATTCATATGGGGTAGCAAAACCTTGAAGTAAAGAGTCAATAATTGCATTTCCATGAGCTAAAGGACCAGGTAATAAAGAATGACAATGTAGTAGATTCAGATGGATTACAAGGTAAAACTATAGTTTCTAATACTTTTCTGTTACTTTTACTGTGTATTGCAAATCAGAAATAATATTAAGAGATGTAGGAATATCCTGAAGCAAAGTGGCAATAGCTTCTAATTCGACTTGTTGAACAGAAGATTGGGAAGAATTCCAAATCCTAGTATGTGGTCTGGTATACCCAGCTCAAAGATTTTTGTTAGCATCTGTAAAATATATAGGAGTTTGTGCAATAGGAACAGATTTAGTTATAAGAGGTATTATCCATTCATGTTTTTGAATAAAAGTAAATAATTTGGAACGTGGATAATGATTAGATAATTCTCCGCTGTATAACCTGTCAAAGCCAGTTGCCAATCCATGTCATGTACATACAATTCATGAGTCTGTGTTGTTGAAAGGGGAACTATTATAACAGAAGGCTGAGTACCAAAAACATGTAAGATACAAGTACACATTTTCAAAATCAAATGAGAAATTAATATAAGTGGATAAAATTTGTTTAGGTATATGGGATGAGAAACCCCATTCCAAAATACCCTCCTCTTGCCATATAAGAGCAGTAGGTGAGTTTCTTGTGTGGAAAATAATTAAACTCAAAGGTTTATAATGATCATAACAAACAAACTGTTTATCTTGAATGGATTTATTAATTAATTGAGTTCCTTTTCTGCTTCTGGGGTTAATTCTCTATGACTCTTTAAATCAGCATCATCCTGTAAAATTTGAAAAAGATGTGATAAGACATAATTAGGGATACCTAATGAAGGACAAAGTCAGTTAATGTCACCTAATAATTTCTGGAAATCATTTAACATTCTCAAAGAGTCCATACGTATCTGAATTTTCTGTGGTGTAATTACATTTCTATTGAAAACATATCCTAAATAATGATAGGGATCTATCTCGTGTAGTTTGTCTCCAGCAGTTTGTAAGCCCAACTGGGATAATGTCTTTTCAAGAGAAAGAAAAGTCATATGTAGACTGTCTGTATCTGGAGCAGTAACCAAAATATCATCCACATAATGTGTAATATATACAGAAGGAAAATTCTTCCTAATCATAGAAATAGAAATATCTACAAATCATTGACATAAAGTAGGGCTATTAAGCATGTCTTGTGGTAAAACTATCCAATGATATCTCCTTAAAGGAGTTTTGTTGTTAGTTTGAGGTATGGAAAAGGCAAAGCGTTGACAATCTTCATGGTATAAAGGAATTGTATAAAAACAGTCCTTAAGATCAATTACTTTAAGAAACCAGTCCTTAGGAATAGCAGGAGTAGGCAGTTCTGGTTATAGAACTTCCATGGGCTCAATTATAGCATTAATTTTTCTTAAATCGGTTAACACCCTCCATTTACCAGACTTCTTTTTAATTACAAATACAGGAGAATTCCAAGGACTAGTAGTAGGTTCTATATGTCCTAAGTGAAGTTGTTCTGATACTAATTGTTCTAGAGCCTGTAATTTTTCTACAGATAGGGGCCACTGCTCCATCCATATAGGCTCATTAGATTTCCACTTTAAAGGTAATGCTGTGTGTTGGTCAATAGGTGGTGCAGCGGCCCCTATCAAAAAGCCAAAGGTTGAAGTGGACTATATAGCCCTTATTAGCCATCATTTGTTTAGCGGTATTTGAGATAGAAGGGATGGTAACATATGCTCCCCATTGCATTAATAGGTCTCTTCCCCACAAATTAACTGGAATATCAGCCATCAACGGTTGTAAGGTGGCCTTTTGACCATCAGGGCCTGTACAAGGTAAAACATCAAAACCTGTACATTTTGTAAGGTTCCGACTCCGGTTAACATAATAGGAACATCTAATGCTTTTTGTGGCCAATAATTTCTAGCTATAATAGATACATTAGCCCTAGTATCCACTGTTGGAGTTGAAAATCTGCAAAGAGCGGAGGCAGCCCGCAGCCCCGCCCTCCCCGCACTCTCTTCCCGCCACGACCTTTGCGGACACAAAGGTTTCCTACCTGCAGACTCACATCAGCACCAGCCCCTCCTCTGGCCACCCCCAGAAACTTCACCCCACTCTAGGCTTCACCGTCCCTTTCAGCCCTCTGGCCTCTGGGCCCGCCTGGCCCCTCTCCCTCCCTTTCTCCGTGGACCCTTCTTCCCTCTTGGCCCCCTCGCCCTCCCCCTGCTCACCTCTCTCTTCCGGTCATGCCTCTGTAGCCAGATCCCTCGTGGCGGCTCCTACCTAAGCCCATTATGAATAAACCTAATCCTCCCCGTAACTCCCTCGTCTTCTATTTCTTTTCCACTTTTCTTACAGATGGTGCCGAAACCTGGCCTCAACCTAGGACCTCTTCCCTGCCTTTCATTTCCTTTCTGACAAGCGATCGATTAATCGACCAGACCTCTGGTCCTTTATTGGCCTGACCGAGAAATCATGGCCCGCCAGCCATCTCCTTCTCTCCCTCTTTCACCCTCCCCCTCGCAGCGAAACTGGGACCTTCTGGACGCGCCAAAGACATCTGCGGAGCGCACGCCGGACGGACGGCGGGCCCGGCGGGCCCCTTCCCCGTCCCAACTCTCCGAGTTCACTCGCTCAGCGTCTCTTTTTCCCGGGCCGCGAAAGAGATCCGCCACGCGCACGCGGCAGCCAGCCCCTTGGCCAGCCCAGCGGGAGCCTTACAGTTCACTCGAACTGATGGCGATCAGCCGCTACAAGCTCCCTCCCTCTCTCTCCATTCTCTAATCTCAGCGCCTCTTCGCCATTGCCCGTCCCTCTCTCTAAACGGGATTCGGCTGCAGCGCCTGGGCCGCCGCGGGGACCTGCCGCGTGCACCTGGCCCGGCGAGCCCACCAAAACTCTCCAACGGGTGAACAACGACTGGCCGCCACGCTGCTGCCTCCTCACTTATCTCCCTCTCCCGCTCCCCTCTTCATTCTCTCTTCCTTAACGCAGACTTCTAGGACCGAAGCCATTTGCCATTTGACTCCCGACTACATCCAACACCGGCTAATTCTGGGGATGCATTCAAAGATAAGGGCTCCCTCCCTCCCCCACCCTTCGGGTCTCAGTCTCAGTGGAGCGCTGAAACAGACCTGCCCCTCCCAACCGCTCCTTTGGCTCCGCCCTCTAGAGTGACGCGCTTTGGCCACGCCCTCTCAGTCTGACGTCCTCCCTTCTAACCCACCTTGATCCCACCCCACTGTAGGAGCAGAATAGTCTGTTCCCACAGACTCCCCCCTTGCTTGTCTTCTAAAAAATATCAAAAGACTAGGACTGACACCTGAGTTAACATCCAAAAGCTTCACCGCTTTTCTACACAGATCTGCCCCAATATCCTTGAGATAACCAAAACTGCTGGCCGAAATTCAAAGCCTTTGATACCAATATTTTTCGGGATCTCAATAACTTTCTACAACGAAATGGCAAATGGTCAGAAGTTCATTTTCGCTACCGTATTTCTCTCTGTTCACCCTGCACTTCAGCTTCTTTTGGCTGAAACCTCTATAAAATCCCCGAATGCCTTTCACTCTTTCTGACTCGCCACCCCAAGAGGGTCTCAGACTACTCTGGTTTCCATGGGAACTCAGACAATCAAAGTAGAAAAGGCTCAGACAATATATTGCAGTAGGGAATACGAGGAGAAAGGTCCAAGGAAAAGACTGAAGTCCTGCCCACGAGAAAATACTCAGGAACCCAGGTGAATGGGGATAGAGCTGCAATCACTCTGTGAAAGGGAGGGGCCTCCCAAGCACAAGGGGCAGCCAGCCCCTTGGCCAGCCCAGCGGGAGCCTTACAGTTCACTCGAACTGATGGCGATCAGCCGCTACAAGCTCCCTCCCTCTCTCTCCATTCTCTAATCTCAGCGCCTCTTCGCCATTGCCCGTCCCTCTCTCTAAACGGGATTCGGCTGCAGCGCCTGGGCCGCCGCGGGGACCTGCCGCGTGCACCTGGCCCGGCGAGCCCACCAAAACTCTCCAACGGGTGAACAACGACTGGCCGCCACGCTGCTGCCTCCTCACTTATCTCCCTCTCCCGCTCCCCTCTTCATTCTCTCTTCCTTAACGCAGACTTCTAGGACCGAAGCCATTTGCCATTTGACTCCCGACTACATCCAACACCGGCTAATTCTGGGGATGCATTCAAAGATAAGGGCTCCCTCCCTCCCCCACCCTTCGGGTCTCAGTCTCAGTGGAGCGCTGAAACAGACCTGCCCCTCCCAACCGCTCCTTTGGCTCCGCCCTCTAGAGTGACGCGCTTTGGCCACGCCCTCTCAGTCTGACGTCCTCCCTTCTAACCCACCTTGATCCCACCCCACTGTAGGAGCAGAATAGTCTGTTCCCACAGACTCCCCCCTTGCTTGTCTTCTAAAAAATATCAAAAGACTAGGACTGACACCTGAGTTAACATCCAAAAGCTTCACCGCTTTTCTACACAGATCTGCCCCAATATCCTTGAGATAACCAAAACTGCTGGCCGAAATTCAAAGCCTTTGATACCAATATTTTTCGGGATCTCAATAACTTTCTACAACGAAATGGCAAATGGTCAGAAGTTCATTTTCGCTACCGTATTTCTCTCTGTTCACCCTGCACTTCAGCTTCTTTTGGCTGAAACCTCTATAAAATCCCCGAATGCCTTTCACTCTTTCTGACTCGCCACCCCAAGAGGGTCTCAGACTACTCTGGTTTCCATGGGAACTCAGACAATCAAAGTAGAAAAGGCTCAGACAATATATTGCAGTAGGGAATACGAGGAGAAAGGTCCAAGGAAAAGACTGAAGTCCTGCCCACGAGAAAATACTCAGGAACCCAGGTGAATGGGGATAGAGCTGCAATCACTCTGTGAAAGGGAGGGGCATCCCAAGCAGGACAACCCACAGGCGTCTCAGCCGCCCTGGCTCCTCCTCTGGTCTAACAAAGGACGGCCCTGAAAGAGGGACTGCCCCCAGAGATGTAGGCCCCAGGGGCCAGACTCTCAGAACAATCAGGACTAAAGGTGCTCAGGGGTCCCCATACAACCTTCTGCCCTAGTAACACCTGAGGAACCCCAGGTATAAATAACTATGAGGGGGCCAATCAGTCAATTTCCTTTTGGACACTGGGCAGCTTTCTCTGTGATCACCAAAGCCCCTGGCCTGCTCTCTCCCCTATCAGCTACTGTGAGGGGACCCTCGAGATGCGCCAGACGTCATTTCAGTCACTCTCTAAACTGCCATTGAAACTGCTATCTTCACACAAATTTCCAATTGTACCAGAGTATACTGAGTAAGGTCCAGGCCTCTGTTTCCACGAAATTGACGGTGTAACTCAGCAGCTTTTCAACAGACATTGCAAGAACCCAGATGCTGACTCAGACAGGCCACTGAGCCGAAAAAAATTATCTGTGGAGCGATCCCCTCCTCATCAGCTAAAGACTCCCACCCTATCTCTCTCTCTCTCTCTCTCTCTCGATTCCTTCACAGACTTTCTCAACAAAACTATCTTCTCTGGTACCCCTTTCCCCAGGCTCATTTTTTTGTTGGGTGGGGGGGCACTTCGATTGATCTTTCATCCGTCTTTGTTCTCTGACCCATGTGGGCCTCCCATCGCAGTGGCCTCTGTGGCTGCAGAGCACCAGCTCTGGGCACATGCACTCCAGGGCTCCGACTCGGTAGTTAGACACATCGGTCCGGCCGCTCTGTGGCTCGTGGGATCTTCCCAGGCCAGGAATTGAACCGGCGTCCCTTGCACTACAAAGTGGTATCCTTTACCCACTGGATGACCAGGGAAGCCCCTCCCAGGCTCTTGATATCCACCTCCTAATGCAAAAAGTCTGGTTCAGGAGACTCTCTGGGATTTCACCCCAACTCTGATCTTTTACACTTTCTGCCTTCCCTTCCTTGTCCTAAGGGATGAAAAACCTAAGCTCAATATTTCTCTTTCTTGTGGCTGCCTTGCGCCCTAACATTTCTTTACCAAAATACCTAAATCAGACTTTTCTTCTGACTTAGTCTTTTAAAAATCTCATAATCACTCTCTATCCTCTGCCTGCTTCACTTATCTCAGGCTGCAGATCAGGCCTTCCCAACCCCCACTGGTGTTTGGCTGATTTCTGACTTGCACTTTCCACTAAAGCAGCCCAGAGCCCTTCCCACATCAATGTTTATCTTTCTCCTTCTTGCCGACCTGACATGGACAAACTATCAGAGCTCATGCTTATCCCATGTCTGTATTAGCAGACAGGCCTTTCAGATTTGCGGGACCAGTGCCTACATGTGTCTTCCTACAAGTGGGTTCGTGCTAGCCTTATTACCACGCCTTATAAGTTTCTTTCAGAAATTTTTGATCAACAAAGTCGCCGCCATCACTCACGCAGCAACTCAAGAACATGTCAAGGCCGTGCTTCTCCTCCAGATTCTAAAGACAAAACTCCCCACCATCGACGCCCCTTGGTCACACAGGAAGTAGCCAGATATGACAGCTCGGCCCTGTTCCTATACTTCTTTGGAGTCTGGAATGTTGGAGTTGAAAATCTGCAAAGAGCAGAGGCAGCCCCGCCCTCCCCTGCAATCTCTTCTTGCCACGACCTCTGGGGACACAAGGCTTTCCTACCTGCAGACTCACATCAGCACTGGGCCCTCCCCTGGCCACTTCCCTGGTCACACCAGATACTTAACCCCCACTCTCAGCTGCAAGGTCCCTTTCAGCCCTCTGGCCTCTTGGCCTCTGGGCCTGCCTGGCCTCTCTCTCCCCCTTCCTCCCTGAACCGTTCTTCTCTCTTGGACCCCTTGCCCTGAGCCCCCTCGCTCTGCCCTTGCTGGTCTCTCTCCCGATCATGCCTGTGTAGCCATATCCCTCGTGGCAGCTCCTAAGTCTAGTATGAATAAACCTATAACTGTAACTCCCTCTTCTTTTTCTTTTACACTATTCTTACATCCACTATTCCAGAAAGTTTTATTATTCAAAGTAATTGTGGTAGTGGGTCATGTTTCAGTGACCACTGTTTGCCAATACACTTGTTTATTAGTACTCCCAAAACCACCATCTCTTTTGAATGGACAAGTATTGAGCTTCTGGTGTGGTAACAACAGCAATTGAGCAATACATTCACCTTTCAATATTTGATGGAGAATTTCAGTTTTTATCATAGTAATTTCACCTTCAAAATCCTCATCTATTACTCCAATCAAGATTTGTACTCCTTTAACCATTAAACTACTGTGCCCTATAATTAATCCAACTGTATTTTTTGAAATAGGGCCCCTTACACCAGTTGCTACTTTATAAATCCCCATTTTGGGAACTAACAATGAATTATACCGGGCAGGGATATCTAATGTTGCGGTCCCTGCTGTTGCAGGAAAGAGGTCGGTAACTGAGAGCCATCGTTTGTCTGACTGGTGGGACATACAAAAGGGAGAGAGTTCCAGGTTTGGTGTTGACCCATATTGTTGGAGGGGCCCCGCGCTGGGCCCCTCATCCCATTTCCAGAAAGAGGAGTGCCATTTTTGTGAACTATAGATCGACATTGATTAGACCAATGATTACCTTTTTGGCATTTTGGACATAGCCCTGGCATCTTATTATCTGTGGATTGTTTGTTTTACAATCTTTGTGTCCATGTCCTTTCTTTCCACATTTAAACCATGCATTATAAGAAGAAGTGACTCCTTTAAGAGCTTGGGCCAATAACTGCATCTTATATGATTCTGAGCCAACTTCGTGACAAACTTTAATATATCCATCTAATGATTTATTTTGAGATTTTAAAGGCTGAAAAATCTTTTGACATTCAGCGTTAACATTATCATGAGCCAACATCTGCCAGCAGGATAAACAGTTTTTTGCAAATTTTTCTGCAGTCTTGCTGTGAAATCGGTATATGGTTCTGCATTAGACTGTTTAACATTGCAGATGGAGTAGGCTGGCCTAGAGGAGCAAGCTTTTCCTGTGCTCTTAGACAGATATATTGGACTTGAGCCATAGCTTGATCGGAATATTGTAATTTATTTTGAACTTCTGCATATCCTCCCATTTCTAATAATTGACCAAAACAATGTTAACTGGAGGATTATTGGCTGCACTTTTTTTTTTTTTTGGCTGCACTTTTATGAGCTTGTACATTAGCTTCATCTGTCCACCAATTAGGAAACTAAATATTCAGATGTGGTCAGACAAGTCTTAGAAATCTGATCCCAGTCATAAGGCATCATGCGTTCAGTTGTAGCCAATGCATGAATTGAACCCATGGTATACGGTGAATTAACTCCATATTGAGTACAAGCTTGTTTTATTTCCTTAATTACTTTAAAAGATAATGCATTAAAGTCAGCCTGAATCCCTCCATGGGGAGCTTGAGGACCTGGTGGAATCTGAGTTATAATTACTGACAAAACTAAAGCCTCTTCATCTCCACTCATTCTACCTTTAATAATGACCTTTTGAAAAGCAGTCAACTGGTTAGGAATGAATGTAGATGGTTTTAAAGCCATGTCATCCCATGAAGTCTCCGGATCAAAAAGAGGAGGCTCTTGGATAGGAGGAGGTTCTGGCCATGGAGCGAATGGAACTGGCATGGCTGGAGACGGTCGTGAGAAAACCAGACAAGCTTTAGCCTGCGCCTGATGCCCAGAGCACTGAATGCCCAAACCATCAAGCTTCTCTTGAGATTCCTCTCTTTTCTTTTTTTTTTTTTTTTTTAAACTTTTATTTATTTATTTTTGGTTGTGCTGGGTCTTTGTTGATGTGTGGGTTCAACTGCTCTGCGGTATGTGGGATCCTCCCGGATCAGGGCTCGAACCTGTGTCTCCCGCATTGGCAGACGAGTTCCCATCCACTGAACCACAAGGGAAGCCCCCTCTCTTTTCTTATCAATATTTTCATAGATATGCGGAGATTTCATGGGCCTAGATAGTGTCTCTCCCTCATTAGGGGATTGCAAATCTTCCTCATGAGGAGACTGTAAATCCGATGCTAAACACGCCTCATCAGAGTCTCCCTTTTCTGACTGCAGTGGTTCTAAACTCGTATGAATAAGGTTGTAGAGAGACCATACAGAAATAGGAACAGAGTCTCCAGAATGTAAGCGCGGCAAAGGCAGCATATAATGTCCTTCCATTCTTCTAGAGGCAAAGTACCCTTCTCTCCGTCTAGCCAATAACAACGCTTACGTACGACTTGAAGAAGTTCTTTAAGACTTTCACCCCTTACTGTCACTCCAGAACTACGCAGCAGTTTTAAGTAAAATCATATAGTCGGCATGCTCGGAAGGCGATTGTCTCATGGTGTCCCTGATAAAAATCCCGCGGGGGTGTACTTACCACGCCGTACTTTTCTCGCGTCCACCGGTTTCTCGGCTGGAATTCCCCCGGGGCTTCGGGTATGGAGCAGAAAGCCTCGAAAGCTGGTTTCACTTTCAGGTCCCGGTTCGGGCGCCACATGTCGGTGCCTGGCCGACAAGGAAAGAACCTGAAAGTGCGGTGCCTCAGCAGAATAAAGAAGTAAGACACAGAAGGTGAAGTTGGGACCGGGGGCTAATGCCTCCGCTAGGCAAGAGCGCCAACCTGAAATCCACAAAGCCTTTTATTAGCATAGCAGCTCATTGTATGGGCTGCAGCAAGCATAGGTTATTTACAGTTGTACAGTTACAGACTGGGAGTAGAGATAGGCAAGACACTGACTTCATAGGGAGGCTCATCTATTATCATGTTTTTAACTTTAATGTTCTTGTTTTTCCTTCAGGTGATTAACGACAATCTCAAATCCTTTCCCCCGGCTCCAGTCACGAGAACCGACGCTAATGGTTTTCCATCAATGTGACAGCGGCTTGGAAGCTTTCAAGATATTTTGCACACTGGGTTCTTGTGCTCAAGGTCCCTCACCCAAGGAGATCATGAGAATGTCACAGCCTTGTTTTCAACTTCTCTTAAGGTGGAATCCATCTCAAAATGGAGTCGCCTTACCCAGTCTCCTACAACTTGTACATAGAAAATTCTAAAATTCTACATTTTAAAAAAATCTAGAGCTAATAAGATTTCAAAAAAGTTCACAAGATCAATATACAACACAATATATTCCTTCTTGGCCTTTTGGCTAAGATCAAGTGTAGTACAACACAATATTGTAAAACAACTGTAAGAAAAGTGTAAGGGCTTCCCTGGTGATCCACTGGGTAAAGAGTCCACCTTAGTGCAAACCTATAATGTCCTTCCATTCTTCTAGAGGCAAAGTACCCTTCTCTCCGTCTAGCCAATAACAACGCTTACGTACGACTTGAAGAAGTTCTTTAAGACTTTCACCCCTTACTGTCACTCCAGAACTACGCAGCAGTTTTAAGTAAAATCATATAGTCGGCATGCTCGGAAGGCGATTGTCTCATGGTGTCCCTGATAAAAATCCCGCGGGGGTGTACTTACCACGCCGTACTTTTCTCGCGTCCACCGGTTTCTCGGCTGGAATTCCCCGGGCTTCGGGTATGGAGCAGAAAGCCTCGAAAGCTGGTTTCACTTTCAGGTCCCGGTTCGGGCGCCACATGTCGGTGCCTGGCCGACAAGGAAAGAACCTGAAAGTGCGGTGCCTCAGCAGAATAAAGAAGTAAGACACAGAAGGTGAAGTTGGGACCGGGGGCTAATGCCTCCGCTAGGCAAGAGCGCCAACCTGAAATCCACAAAGCCTTTTATTAGCATAGCAGCTCATTGTATGGGCTGCAGCAAGCATAGGTTATTTACAGTTGTACAGTTACAGACTGGGAGTAGAGATAGGCAAGACACTGACTTCATAGGGAGGCTCATCTATTATCATGTTTTTAACTTTAATGTTCTTGTTTTTCCTTCAGGTGATTAACGACAATCTCAAATCCTTTCCCCCGGCTCCAGTCACGAGAACCGACGCTAATGGTTTTCCATCAATGTGACAGCGGCTTGGAAGCTTTCAAGATATTTTGCACACTGGGTTCTTGTGCTCAAGGTCCCTCACCCAAGGAGATCATGAGAATGTCACAGCCTTGTTTTCAACTTCTCTTAAGGTGGAATCCATCTCAAAATGGAGTCGCCTTACCCAGTCTCCTACAACTTGTACATAGAAAATTCTAAAATTCTACATTTTAAAAAAATCTAGAGCTAATAAGATTTCAAAAAAGTTCACAAGATCAATATACAACACAATATATTCCTTCTTGGCCTTTTGGCTAAGATCAAGTGTAGTACAACACAATATTGTAAAACAACTGTAAGAAAAGTGTAAGGGCTTCCCTGGTGATCCACTGGGTAAAGAGTCCACCTTGCAGTGCAAGGGGCACCGTCGGATCCCTGGCCTGGGAGGATCCCATGTCCCGCACAGCGGGCTGGACCAGTGTGTTCAATTACAAGCCAGCACTCTGGAGCACACGTGCCCAGAACCAGTGCTCTGCAACGAGGAAGGCCACTGCGATGGGAGGCCTGCACAGGCCAAAGAATAAAGATGAATGACAATAAATGAATAGAAAACCAGTGACAGAGGCCAAAATTTAAAAAAAAAGGAAAAAGAAAAGTGTAAAAGAAAGAGAAGATGAGGGATGGGGCAGGAGGATTAGGTTTATTCACATTCAGGCTTGAGGGTAGCCAAGAGGCCAGAGGACTGAAAAGGGACATTGCAGCCAAGAGTGGGGGCTAAGTTTCTAGGGGTGGCTAGGGAAGTGGCCAGGGGAGGGACTGGTACGGAGCCGAGTCTGCAGCTAGGAAAGCTTTGTGTCCCCAGAGGTCATGGCTAGAAGAGACTGTGGGGAGGGTGGGGCTGTGGGCTGACTTTGCTCTTTGCAGATTTTCAACTCCAACAACAATTATCCTTCAATTAAAAAATAAAATTTTAAAACAAAAAAAGATCAATATACAAGAATCAATTGTACTTCTGTACACAAGCCACAAGCAATCTGAAAATGAAATCAAGAAAATTACAATAGCATCAAAAAGAATAAAAATTGGGAATAAATTTAACAGAAGTTCAGAATTTACACTCTGTAAAAACAAAATATTCTTGTAAGAAATTAAAGACGATCTAGGAAGTTAAAAAGAATAAACCTGAGATAAAATTGTTCAAATAAATGACTATAGACATAATTTTAGGTCAACAAGTCATCTTCAATTCAATATTGTGGTATTGAGTTCTAGAGCCAGAGTGGGTTTGAATGCCACTCTGTCACTTATTAGGGCTTCCCAAGTGGGACAATGGTAAAGAATCTGCCTGCCAATGTAGGAGATACAAGAGACACTGGTTCAATTCCTGTGTCAGGAAGATCCCTTGGATTAGGAAATGATAACCTATTCCAGTATTCTTGCCTGGAAAACTCCATGGACAGAAGAGCCCGGGAGGTTACAGCCCATGGGGTAGCAAAGAGTCGGATACTACTGCCACTTACTAGCTATTTTACCATGCACAAGTTAAGTAATCATGGCCTTCACTTGCTCATCTGTCAAATAGGATAATGATATCTATCTCATGAGGTTGTGAGAATTGAATAATATTTGTAAAGCACTTAGAAGAATCCTTACACAGAAAATGCTCCATAAATGTTAGCTATTATTTTTCTATAAAATATAAAGTTATAATGGGATGTAAGTGTATTTTAGTATCTTTGATGTGATGATAAGATAAAACGTGCAAGAGAAAAGATGCCTGAGCGTTACAAAATCTTAAAACCAATTCAACAGTTCTTGAGAAGCATAGGGCATGGGCTAGGATGAGCACATAGTAGTGAACAAGCCAGCGTTCTAGTGGAAGAAACAGTAAACAGATGTATAACGTCGAGGTGACGAGTGCAGTGAAGAACTTACACAGTATAAGGGGACAGGATAGAGGTTGATGGGACAGCAGTGGAGGTGCGTGGGGGATGTTTTGCACAGGACAGTTAAGAAGTCTCTGAGGAAGTGACGTTTCTGCAAAGACCTGAATGATGTGAGAGAAGAAGACAGAAAAGTCAGGGGGCATTCCCGCTTTCTCGACGGAGAGCCGGGAAACCAGCGGAACGCAGATGCGCGAGGGCCGGGAGCCGGCCGAGCCCAGCCACAGAGGACTGTACGGCAGCGGGGAGCCACATGAAATCAAGAAAATTACAATAGCATCAAAAAGAAAAAAATTGGGAATAAATTTAACAGAAGTTCAGAATTTACACTCTGTAAAAACAAAATATTCTTGTAAGAAATTAAAGACGATCTAGGAAGTTAAAAAGAATAAACCTGAGATAAAATTGTTCAAATAAATGACTATAGACATAATTTTAGGTCAACAAGTCATCTTCAATTCAATATTGTGGTATTGAGTTCTAGAGCCAGAGTGGGTTTGAATGCCACTCTGTCACTTATTAGGGCTTCCCAAGTGGGACAATGGTAAAGAATCTGCCTGCCAATGTAGGAGATACAAGAGACACTGGTTCAATTCCTGTGTCAGGAAGATCCCTTGGATTAGGAAATGATAACCTATTCCAGTATTCTTGCCTGGAAAACTCCATGGACAGAAGAGCCCGGGAGGTTACAGCCCATGGGGTAGCAAAGAGTCGGATACTACTGCCACTTACTAGCTATTTTACCATGCACAAGTTAAGTAATCATGGCCTTCACTTGCTCATCTGTCAAATAGGATAATGATATCTATCTCATGAGGTTGTGAGAATTGAATAATATTTGTAAAGCACTTAGAAGAATCCTTACACAGAAAATGCTCCATAAATGTTAGCTATTATTTTTCTATAAAATATAAAGTTATAATGGGATGTAAGTGTATTTTAGTATCTTTGATGTGATGATAAGATAAAACGTGCAAGAGAAAAGATGCCTGAGCGTTACAAAATCTTAAAACCAATTCAACAGTTCTTGAGAAGCATAGGGCATGGGCTAGGATGAGCACATAGTAGTGAACAAGCCAGCGTTCTAGTGGAAGAAACAGTAAACAGATGTATAACGTCGAGGTGACGAGTGCAGTGAAGAACTTACACAGTATAAGGGGACAGGATAGAGGTTGATGGGACAGCAGTGGAGGTGCGTGGGGGATGTTTTGCACAGGACAGTTAAGAAGTCTCTGAGGAAGTGACGTTTCTGCAAAGACCTGAATGATGTGAGAGAAGAAGACAGAAAAGTCAGGGGGCATTCCCGCTTTCTCGACGGAGAGCCGGGGAAACCAGCGGAACGCAGATGCGCGAGGGCCGGGAGCCGGCCGAGCCCAGCCACAGAGGACTGTACGGCAGCGGGGGAGCGGTTTGGCGGGGACGCAGGGCCGCTCAGAGGCAGCCGCGATGCTCCCCTCCTTGCAGGAATCGCTGGATGGGGATGAGAAGGAGCTAGAGAGCAGCGAGGAGGGTGGCTCCGCCGAGGAGCGGAGACTCGAGCCGCCGCCCAGCAGCCACTACTGTCTCTACAGCTACCGCGGAAGCAGGTGCAGCGCTGGCCACCCCTATGGCCCCGCCCCGGCCCCGCAGCCCACTCCGGGTTCCGCAGCAGGCGGCTCCCAAACGCCGCCTTCTCCCTTTCCAGCCGAAAAGATCTCTAGCCCTCAGGGACCCCTCGCCTCACCCTGGACTTTGGTATCTGGCCCTCCCATGCCTTTGCGCTGTGTCCTTGACGTCTTCTCACCCCCTTCCATCGCCCCTACCTTTTGTTAAGCGCAGAGCCTTGCATGCTCAATAAAGTCAATTCCCACCCCCTGTCCCTGTCATTGTCTCTCTGCTTTCCTCCATCCCCACCCCCTATCTCTACCCTCCACCCACACTTTCTGGTTACCCTCTGTCCTTGCTGCCTCTTTTCCCTCCTCCCGAGCCGACTTCCTGGGCCCCTTTAAAGTCTGTTTTGTTTGGGCTGCTTGTGGGATCTTAGGCCCCCCGCAGTGGAAGTACCGCGTTCTAACCACTAGACCACCAGGGAATTCCCTGTAAAGTGTTTCTTTAAGAGAAAATTCCCTTGACTCTTCTGGATATCTATTTTAGGTTTTCCTGTACCCTTTAGGTGGTCTGGAGAGAGAATGGGCTCTTGCCAGGGCTGTTTTACGGGTTTTGTCATTGAGGCTAGGCCAGAGGGATTTCAAGCACTCCTATGTGCAGCATTTTTAGTTCACTGCCCTCTACGTTGCTTGCCTGGGGAAGGTAGGCGGGGAGGGACATACTCCGCTTGACCGAAAGCCCTTAGTTGATAATTGAATTGGCTTTGTGGCGAGCAGATTGGCCCAGCAGCGAGGGGACAGCGATGATGGAAGCCCCAGTGGCACAAATGCAGAAACGCCCTCTGGTGACGATTTCAGGTAAAAACAGCTTCGCTGTAATTCGTGTGTGTGCTTTTCTCTTAAGGGCATCTCTGGCCTGCTGATCTCAGTGGGTACTTTATTTACAGTCAATTTTCCCCAAATTAAACTGCCAAGCCCACCTCGCCCCTGGGAACCTCATCTTACCTTCCTTATTAGTTTATTTATTCAAGGCTGGAGCAGAGGCAGACACCCTGGTGGCTAGCCCCAGAGTGACTAGCCAGTTTTTCTGAGCTTCTTAAGTGGAACTCCAGTAAATATTCAATATCATATGAATATCAAAAAATTTAAAATCCTCCTCTCCCCACCCCCCTACTGAATACTCTTTCATAGCTCCGCTGCTGCAAACTGCAATGTAAACTCCAAGCCAGGAGGGACTGCTGCCTCTTTTTGTTCATTTGTGTCTCCCTGCCTAGTACCTTGAGTGGTACCTGGCATAGAGTAGACATCTAATATATACTTATTAAATGAAGGAATGAATGAATCTCAACACCTGATGCAAAGTAGAGTATTATATAAAGATATTATGTTCACTGAGTGACTAGATCAGGGATGATTTAAGGTTATGTATTTTGGTTATAGATATATATATTTAATCCTCATTTTTTAGAGATACATAATGAGAAGTTTAGGGATGAAATAATATGATGCCTGGAACCTTGGCTTCAAAATTTATAGTCTGGAATGAATCTTTTTAAAACATCAAAGTGGTTAACCACTAGACCACCAGGGAATTCCCTGTAAAGTGTTTCTTTAAGAGAAAATTCCCTTGACTCTTCTGGATATCTATTTTAGGTTTTCCTGTACCCTTTAGGTGGTCTGGAGAGAGAATGGGCTCTTGCCAGGGCTGTTTTACGGGTTTTGTCATTGAGGCTAGGCCAGAGGGATTTCAAGCACTCCTATGTGCAGCATTTTTAGTTCACTGCCCTCTACGTTGCTTGCCTGGGGAAGGTAGGCGGGGAGGGACATACTCCGCTTGACCGAAAGCCCTTAGTTGATAATTGAATTGGCTTTGTGGCGAGCAGATTGGCCCAGCAGCGAGGGGACAGCGATGATGGAAGCCCCAGTGGCACAAATGCAGAAACGCCCTCTGGTGACGATTTCAGGTAAAAACAGCTTCGCTGTAATTCGTGTGTGTGCTTTTCTCTTAAGGGCATCTCTGGCCTGCTGATCTCAGTGGGTACTTTATTTACAGTCAATTTTCCCCAAATTAAACTGCCAAGCCCACCTCGCCCCTGGGAACCTCATCTTACCTTCCTTATTAGTTTATTTATTCAAGGCTGGAGCAGAGGCAGACACCCTGGTGGCTAGCCCCAGAGTGACTAGCCAGTTTTTCTGAGCTTCTTAAGTGGAACTCCAGTAAATATTCAATATCATATGAATATCAAAAAATTTAAAATCCTCCTCTCCCCACCCCCCTACTGAATACTCTTTCATAGCTCCGCTGCTGCAAACTGCAATGTAAACTCCAAGCCAGGAGGGACTGCTGCCTCTTTTTGTTCATTTGTGTCTCCCTGCCTAGTACCTTGAGTGGTACCTGGCATAGAGTAGACATCTAATATATACTTATTAAATGAAGGAATGAATGAATCTCAACACCTGATGCAAAGTAGAGTATTATATAAAGATATTATGTTCACTGAGTGACTAGATCAGGGATGATTTAAGGTTATGTATTTTGGTTATAGATATATATATTTAATCCTCATTTTTTAGAGATACATAATGAGAAGTTTAGGGATGAAATAATATGATGCCTGGAACTTGCTTCAAAATAAGTCTGGGACTTAGAGAACAAACTTACAGTTGCTGGGGGTGGAGGGGAAGGAGAGAGGGAAAGGATAGTTAGGGAGCTTGGGATGAACATGTACACACTGCTATATTTAAAGTGGATAACCAACAAGGACGTACTATATAGGACATGGAACTCTGCTCAATGTTATGCGGCAGCCTGGGCCTGGACAGGAGGGGAGTTTGGGGGAGAACGGATATATGTAGCTGTATGGCTGAGTCCCTTCACTGTTCACCTGAATCTATCATGATATTGTTTGTTCATTGGCTATACCCCAGTATAAAATATTTTTTTTTTTAAAAAAAGGGCTATGTGTATACCTGTGACTGTCGGGTTTATGTATAGCAGTAAATAACAAAACTCTGTAAAAGTAAAATAAAAATAAATTAATACTAATTTTAAAAAGGAGCAGGAAAAACATTTAAAAATAATAAGTCCCGGGCTTCCCTGGTGATCCAGTGGGTAAGGACACCGCTTTGCAGTGCAAGAGGCGCCGGTTCGATCCCTGGCCTGGGAAGATCCCACGTGCCATGGAGCTGATGGACCGATGTGTCCAATGACCGAGCCGGAGCTCTGGAGCGCATGTGCACAGAGCCAGTGCTCTGCGACAAGAGAGGCCACCGTGATGGGAGGCCCACACGGGCCAAAGAACAAAGATGGATGAAAATAGACAAATGAAAGACCAATAGAAGTGGCCTGCCCCCCTCCCTCTCCACCCCCCCAAAATAAATAAATCAATAAATCTTAAAAAAAAAAAAGTCTGGGAGGTGGAAGATATGGACAATATAGGAGTACAAATGAAAAAAAACTAATTTTTATTGGTGTATAGCTGATGTACAATGCTGTGTTAGTTTTGGGTTTATGGCAAAGTGACTCTGTTATGCATACACACACATACACTTTTTTAAAGATTTCTTTTCCCATATAGTCCATTATAGAGTAGTAAGCACAGTTCCCTGAACTATATAGTAGGTCCTTGTTAGTTACCTATTTTATATATAATAGTGTGTATATGTGAATCTCAACCTTCCAATTTATCCCTCCCCCCAAGTGAAGTAAGATTGCCTGTAAGCTGGTAATTGTCGTGACTGGGAGGTAGGTACATGTGGGTTCATCATACTGTTCTCTCTGCTTTTTCTGTTTGAAAGTTTCCATAATCTGAAACCAAAGATGTGAGACCTATTGGGTTCATAATCTCTATTAGGAAGCTTAGTGATGAAAGATCTTTCCTTCCTGCATATTGAAATGATAGTTTCTGTTTATATTCTACTCTCAACCAAACTGAAATGTTTGTGCCTGGCTCGTAGATAATCACTAAGCTGGTATGTTTATTCATGGGTAGTGGGTGGTTGGAGGCTTGAGGAAAGAAGAGGAGGCATGAAATAGTGATACAGGAGCACAGAAGAGTGAGTGAGCCGGGAAGTGGGAAGGGCCCACTGATGGCTGGTGGTCATTCATTTAAAAAAGGACTGCACCCTGTGGTTGTGGGGCTCCGTCCAGCTGCATTCAGCCGCACAGGTGCAGGTGCAGAGCAGGTAGAGAACTGGACTAACCAGGGCTGAAGGTGTGCTCCGCAGATACGAGGCAGTGAAAACAAAGGGGCTAAATGAGGATGGATGCAGGGCAGTGATCAGAATGACTGACCGTGGAATTTAAGCCGCGTAAGTAAGAGGGAGGTGAGGCGAGAAACGTCCAATTACCGAGCCGGAGCTCTGGAGCGCATGTGCACAGAGCCAGTGCTCTGCGACAAGAGAGGCCACCGTGATGGGAGGCCCACACGGGCCAAAGAACAAAGATGGATGAAAATAGACAAATGAAAGACCAATAGAAGTGGCCTGCCCCCCTCCCTCTCCACCCCCCCAAAATAAATAAATCAATAAATCTTAAAAAAAAAAAAGTCTGGGAGGTGGAAGATATGGACAATATAGGAGTACAAATGAAAAAAAACTAATTTTTATTGGTGTATAGCTGATGTACAATGCTGTGTTAGTTTTGGGTTTATGGCAAAGTGACTCTGTTATGCATACACACACATACACTTTTTTAAAGATTTCTTTTCCCATATAGTCCATTATAGAGTAGTAAGCACAGTTCCCTGAACTATATAGTAGGTCCTTGTTAGTTACCTATTTTATATATAATAGTGTGTATATGTGAATCTCAACCTTCCAATTTATCCCTCCCCCCAAGTGAAGTAAGATTGCCTGTAAGCTGGTAATTGTCGTGACTGGGAGGTAGGTACATGTGGGTTCATCATACTGTTCTCTCTGCTTTTTCTGTTTGAAAGTTTCCATAATCTGAAACCAAAGATGTGAGACCTATTGGGTTCATAATCTCTATTAGGAAGCTTAGTGATGAAAGATCTTTCCTTCCTGCATATTGAAATGATAGTTTCTGTTTATATTCTACTCTCAACCAAACTGAAATGTTTGTGCCTGGCTCGTAGATAATCACTAAGCTGGTATGTTTATTCATGGGTAGTGGGTGGTTGGAGGCTTGAGGAAAGAAGAGGAGGCATGAAATAGTGATACAGGAGCACAGAAGAGTGAGTGAGCCGGGAAGTGGGAAGGGCCCACTGATGGCTGGTGGTCATTCATTTAAAAAAGGACTGCACCCTGTGGTTGTGGGGCTCCGTCCAGCTGCATTCAGCCGCACAGGTGCAGGTGCAGAGCAGGTAGAGAACTGGACTAACCAGGGCTGAAGGTGTGCTCCGCAGATACGAGGCAGTGAAAACAAAGGGGCTAAATGAGGATGGATGCAGGGCAGTGATCAGAATGACTGACCGTGGAATTTAAGCCGCGTAAGTAAGAGGGAGGTGAGGGCGAGAAACTTGAGGTTACTGTGAAAAAGAAGTAAGGTTTGTGGCTTGGGGGGGTCCCAGTGAAGTCATAATACTAGAATGAGCTAGAGAGACAGGACTGCTTTAAGCTGATGGGGTAGACATGCCTTCCAGAAGCCTCACCAGCAGGAGTCGGATAGAAAGCTTTGCTGGGTCCTTAGTGAGGGCTTCTAGCAATGTCCTGTCTGACTTATGGAGTGTAATGCAGAGTCTTCTGCTAAGGAACGTGTGTCCTTCCTTTGTCAAGCCTCTCCTTGGTGGATACTAATCTCCCATCCGAAGTAGAGCCAGAGCTGCGCAGTTTCATTGCCAAGCGTCTCTCTAAGGGGGCCGTCTTTGAAGGGCTGGGCAATGTTGCATCTGTGGAGCTGAGGTAAGTGGAAAATGTGCTGTGTCCTGAGGTTTTATTTCTGAGCTAAATATGAGAAGAAATGAGAACCGCCAAGAGATCAGCACCTTACTAGACCTGCGGAGTTCATCTTTCTTCCCTGGCAGCTGAACCCTGGGACACACACACACACACACTTGTGAGAAATGCAGTTAACCCAAATGGCAGAGAGACTGCCTCCTGAGGGCAAATTTTAGTCTCATACTTGGAAGAAAAGGGCTCGTTACCAAAACTAAAATTGTATAATGTACAGTTGTAAAGGGCTTTCACAAACATCATTCTCCTTACAAAGGGGTGATAAAGCAGGTACTCCTACTTTCATTTTCAGAAGAGGAAATAAACTCAGAGTAGTTAAGGTCTCAAGGCGCGTCACATTGATGATGAAAAGTGGAAGTGAAAGTTACTCGGTGTCCAACTCTTTGCCACCCCATGGACTGTAGCCCGCCAGGCCCTTCCGTCCATGGAATTCTCCAGGCAAGAATACTGGAGTAGGGGCCTCCCTGGTGGTCCAGTGGGTAGAGTCCGCCTTGCAGTGCAAGGGGCACCAGTTCCATCCCTGGCCCAGGAGGATCCCACGTGCCGTGGAGCAGCTGGACCGGTGTGTCCAATTAGGAGCCAGCGCTTTGGAGTGTGTGTGCCGGGAGCCGGTGCTCTGCAGTGAGAGAGGCCCACTGCAGTGGGAGGCCCACACAGGCCGAAGAATAAAGATGGATGAAAAAGAAGTAAATAAAAAATCAATCAAAAGAGACCAAAATTAAAAAAAAGAAAGAATACTTGAGTAGGTAACCGTTCCCTTTTCCAGGAGATCTTCCTGACCCAGGGATGGAACCTAGGTCTCCCACAATGCAAGCGGATTCTTTACTCTCTGAGCCATCAAAGAAGTCAAAAGATTAGGGAAGATCCCTGGGCTTGAACTACCAACCTTTTGGTACACAGCCGAACACTAACTGACTGGAGTTCAGGCTTCAGTCTAGGTGTCCTTGGTTGCATTCCAGCTATCTCTCATTACATCCCTTGGTTGTAGTTCACGTTAGACTAATATTGGTATCAAGTCCCCTCAGAAATAGGAGGCCACATCCCTTATACTCCACATGAGCCCACAGAGTAAACACTTCACGTCTTCCTGGAGCTTCGGTAATTCATGAATGTTTATGGGAAGGAGAGCACAGATATGCTACATGAACATGAATAAAGGGTGAACAAGAATGAGATTTGTGGAGAAGGAAATGGCGACCCACTCCAGTATTCTTGCCTGGGAAATCCCACGGAAAGAGGAGCCTGGAAGGCTACAGTCCATGGGATCACAAACAGACACAACTGAGCAACTAAGAGACACACATGGGGAACTGGCAATTGATAGAAGCGTTAATCACAAGTTGGTAGAAAAATGTGGATGATTCAATAAATGGGCTCAGGGTAACTGCCTCTTCATTTGGAAAAGTAATAGATCTTTGCTGTTGTCATACATTAAAATATTTATCTAAAAATCCAAAGGTACTGAAGACTAGAATGCAAAGGACAAAACTCAGTAATATAAGAGTTTTGTGTTTTTTTTTAAACCTTTATTTTGCTTTTAAGAGTTTTTATAGGAGAATTTTTTTCAAACTTTGGAATAAGAAAGAATTTTGAAAACGAGTCCAGAATACCCTTATGTATACATATAGCAAAGAAACTGATACATGTATCCAGCGAGTCCTGTATCTTTATGTTCATTGCAGCAAAATGTACGGGGTGTGGGGGTTGGTGTGTGCCGGGAGCCGGTGCTCTGCAGTGAGAGAGGCCCACTGCAGTGGGAGGCCCACACAGGCCGAAGAATAAAGATGGATGAAAAAGAAGTAAATAAAAAATCAATCAAAAGAGACCAAAATTAAAAAAAAGAAAGAATACTTGAGTAGGTAACCGTTCCCTTTTCCAGGAGATCTTCCTGACCCAGGGATGGAACCTAGGTCTCCCACAATGCAAGCGGATTCTTTACTCTCTGAGCCATCAAAGAAGTCAAAAGATTAGGGAAGATCCTGGGCTTGAACTACCAACCTTTTGGTACACAGCCGAACACTAACTGACTGGAGTTCAGGCTTCAGTCTAGGTGTCCTTGGTTGCATTCCAGCTATCTCTCATTACATCCCTTGGTTGTAGTTCACGTTAGACTAATATTGGTATCAAGTCCCCTCAGAAATAGGAGGCCACATCCCTTATACTCCACATGAGCCCACAGAGTAAACACTTCACGTCTTCCTGGAGCTTCGGTAATTCATGAATGTTTATGGGAAGGAGAGCACAGATATGCTACATGAACATGAATAAAGGGTGAACAAGAATGAGATTTGTGGAGAAGGAAATGGCGACCCACTCCAGTATTCTTGCCTGGGAAATCCCACGGAAAGAGGAGCCTGGAAGGCTACAGTCCATGGGATCACAAACAGACACAACTGAGCAACTAAGAGACACACATGGGGAACTGGCAATTGATAGAAGCGTTAATCACAAGTTGGTAGAAAAATGTGGATGATTCAATAAATGGGCTCAGGGTAACTGCCTCTTCATTTGGAAAAGTAATAGATCTTTGCTGTTGTCATACATTAAAATATTTATCTAAAAATCCAAAGGTACTGAAGACTAGAATGCAAAGGACAAAACTCAGTAATATAAGAGTTTTGTGTTTTTTTTTAAACCTTTATTTTGCTTTTAAGAGTTTTTATAGGAGAATTTTTTTCAAACTTTGGAATAAGAAAGAATTTTGAAAACGAGTCCAGAATACCCTTATGTATACATATAGCAAAGAAACTGATACATGTATCCAGCGAGTCCTGTATCTTTATGTTCATTGCAGCATGAATTATATTAGCAAAAAATTGGAAAGAAATGTGTATCACTTTGGAAACGGATGAATAAAATGCTATGTAGTCACACTGTAGAATATTTTCTAGCAGTTAAGTATAACAAATTAAATCTATATGTATTAACAAAGATCTGAAAGTCATGTAGGGTGAAAACAAATGAAGTGATGAATATATTGAAAAAAAAGAGAGATTTTTATGAACTTTTCACATCAGACAGAAGAATTAAAACAAATCCCCTGTTTGTTAGGTGCTGCTTTAGCTAAAGCTCGCTGTGTACGTTCACTTTCCACTGTTGTTATAAGTAAACCAAGAAGTCCAGGAAGCTGTGGCTAACGGGGCAGTCTACTGGTACTGCCAGATCAGAATGGCCAGGGCTCAGAGGCACCTACAAAACATGTGTGAGTCATCCTAAGAATACGTTTTACCTTTTTCTTTCTTTTCTAGAATCCCAGGCTACCGGGTTGGTTGTTATTACTGCCTTTTCCAACAAGAAAAACTGCTTCCCCAAACAGCAACAACGGACTCTGAACATAAGTCTTCAGAGTATGTGGTCTGCTTTTTAGGAGGCTCTGAAAAAGGACTTGAGCTATATCCTTTCTTTGGTCTTTGAGGATATCAGGAAGGAAATGCTGGCAGGCAAGAGGAGGATTATTACTACCAACCTCCAAAAAGCTTTCTCCTCTTACGCATTCACTTCAATTTTAAGAGATTTTTCTATTACTCATTGAGAGAGAAAACCTTGTCTTGATTCACCGTTTATCGCTTCCTTAAGAACGCACTTTCAGGCTTGAATTGGACAAATACATTCAAGGACTGAAAAATAACATGAACTGTGAGGTAAGATGATCGCATTAATATAGATATTTTTTTGTGCGGGGGTGCGGGTTGGGGAGGGAGGGAGGCGGGCAGGCCACTTCTATTGCTCTTTCATTTATCTATTTTCATCCATCTTTGTTCTTTAGCCAGTGTGGGCCTCTTATTGCGGTGGCCTCTGTTGTCACAGAGCACCGGCTCTGGGCGCATGTGCTCCAGAGCTCCAGCTCTGTAGTTGGACACATCGGTCCAGCCACTCCGTGGCACGTGGGATCTTCCCAGGCTAGGGATCGAACCGGCGCCCCTTGCACTGCCAGGTGGTGTCCTTACCCATTGGACCACCAGGGAAGCCCCCGCATGAATATTTTTTTTTTTTTAAAGATTTATTTATTTATTTATTTTGGGCGGGGTCAGGTTGGGGAGGGAGGGGAGCGGGCGGGCCACTTCTATTGGTCTTTCGTTTCTCTATGTTCATCCGTCTTCGTTCTTTGGCTCCTGTGGGCCTCCCATTGCGGTGGCATCTGTCGTTGCAGAGCGCCGGCTCTGGGCGCATGTGCTCCAGAGCTCTGGCTCGGTAATTGGACACATCAGTCCAGCCGCTCCGCGGCACGTGGGATCTTCCCAGGCCAGGGCTCGAACCGGCGCCCCTTGCACTGCAAGGCGGTGTCCTTACCCACTGGACCACCAGGGGAAGCCCCGCATGAATATTTTTAAAGACCCAAATGACTAACCTTCTGTGACTGCTGTACTTGTCAGATCATCCAGGGGGACAGACACACTTCAGTTCTGAAAATGTGCTACTCTGTGGGCCAGTAGGAAGGTGCTTGCTAAGGGAAGCAGGGAACACAGCCCTCTGAGTTTCATAAGACTGCTTCTGATGTTTGGTATCTATGAGAAATTCAGTCCATTCAACCCAAAGGTGTACAGTAACACACCAAGAGAGGAAGAGGATGCTGCCTTCCTGGTTTCTAGATACATAGGAACTATATGCTGGGCAGAACGAATGGCCCACGAAGCCTCTGGCACCAAAGACATGCTATGCCACATGATGACTGCTCCAGAGTGCAACCTCCAAGATGTTTAGAAACATCCCATTTTTCATTCATCAGTCTTTTATGAATTAGACACATCCATATCGATTCCTTCATCCTCGCCTTTTTAAAACCTACAGGTTTGGCTTGTGGCCGTTAAGTCATAACCCATGCAGTTGCTGCCCATTACAGGTGGTAATAATTCCTTCTGCTTGTCCTTCCTGTGCTTACACGGCGGTACCGAGGGGAAGGATACTGTAGGCGCGAGCCGGGGATTCGAGTGAGTTCAGGCGGCTGCTCTTCCAAGATGGGGCTCTCCCACCAGTCCCCAGGGAGCAGCCCGGTCAAGGAAGCCAGATGAGTTCCCGGCAGTGTGTCTGACCCCCCCGAGGGGGCTTGATAAGTGCTCTGAGGCTTGGACCTGTGTCCTTCCCTGTTCACTTAACTGGGAAGGACCTGTCCGCGTTCCTTCAGTCATTCCAGAGGCTCTTTATAAGCTCATCCATGGATGTTTCAGATCCTGCACCAGGTGCTGGGGACAGGAGGGATTTTTTTTCCCCTCTCTTTAATTGAAAGAAGTTTTTCAGTTTTTGGAGATGAGTATTAGAGTATCTCCAGGAGTTCATAGCACAGTGGGGGATATGGACATGTAAATTCCCTAACTCCTTTCACTGAAGAAATAGCATAGGACCTTATTAATTCAGTCTCTTCATTTTATAAAAGGCATTTCTTAGCGTGTTTTAGAAAATGCAGTGCCAATTAATCCCTGCTTGGCCCAACAAGCCCAGCAAAGTATCACAATTTGTCTCTTTTTTTTGGCCACACCTCAGCTTGTGGGGTCTTGGTTCCCCAAGTGAAGTGAAAGTCACTGAGTCTGTGTCTGACTCTTTCTGTGACCCCTGGACTGTCGCCCACCAGGCTCCTCTGTCCATGGAATTCTCCAGGCAATTCAACTAGAATGGGAAGCCGTTCCCTTCTCCAGGGGATCTTCCCCACCCAGGGATCAAACCCAGGTCTCCTGCATTGCAGGTGCATTCTTTACCATCTGAGCCACCAGGGAAGCCCTTAGTTCCCCAACCAGGGGTTGAACCCAGGCTCCTGGCAGTGAAAATGCAGAATCCTAACCCTGGACTGCCAGGGTATTTCTACAATTCCTTTCTTGAAATTGATGGCATTAGCTTAAAAGAAGGAGGTGTCTGTCCGCAGTGCTTTTCACTGTCAAGAGCAGCAGGAAGAAAATGTTAAGTCCACCAAGGTGAAGGCTTATATCAAAGTGAATGACATTCTCTCTTGATCTAGGCAAGGAGTGGAGAGAACCACACACAATCCTACCTGAGCAGCTGGTTTGCGGATGTGGTGTGCCCAATCCAAAGGGTGGTTCATCTCTTTCAGGAGAAGCTCACCTTTCTGCTACACGCGGTAAGTACTGTTGAAACGAAAGCATTTCCTTAGCTGAGCATCACTTTGGCAGAGTTTGGTTTATTTAAAGATACAGGAAGCCAGATGAGTTCCGGCAGTGTGTCTGACCCCCGAGGGGCTTGATAAGTGCTCTGAGGCTTGGACCTGTGTCCTTCCCTGTTCACTTAACTGGGAAGGACCTGTCCGCGTTCCTTCAGTCATTCCAGAGGCTCTTTATAAGCTCATCCATGGATGTTTCAGATCCTGCACCAGGTGCTGGGGACAGGAGGGATTTTTTTTCCCCTCTCTTTAATTGAAAGAAGTTTTTCAGTTTTTGGAGATGAGTATTAGAGTATCTCCAGGAGTTCATAGCACAGTGGGGGATATGGACATGTAAATTCCCTAACTCCTTTCACTGAAGAAATAGCATAGGACCTTATTAATTCAGTCTCTTCATTTTATAAAAGGCATTTCTTAGCGTGTTTTTAGAAAATGCAGTGCCAAATTAATCCCTGCTTGGCCCAACAAGCCCAGCAAAGTATCACAATTTGTCTCTTTTTTTTGGCCACACCTCAGCTTGTGGGGTCTTGGTTCCCCAAGTGAAGTGAAAGTCACTGAGTCTGTGTCTGACTCTTTCTGTGACCCCTGGACTGTCGCCCACCAGGCTCCTCTGTCCATGGAATTCTCCAGGCAATTCAACTAGAATGGGAAGCCGTTCCCTTCTCCAGGGGATCTTCCCCACCCAGGGATCAAACCCAGGTCTCCTGCATTGCAGGTGCATTCTTTACCATCTGAGCCACCAGGGAAGCCCTTAGTTCCCCAACCAGGGGTTGAACCCAGGCTCCTGGCAGTGAAAATGCAGAATCCTAACCCTGGACTGCCAGGGTATTTCTACAATTCCTTTCTTGAAATTGATGGCATTAGCTTAAAAGAAGGAGGTGTCTGTCCGCAGTGCTTTTCACTGTCAAGAGCAGCAGGAAGAAAATGTTAAGTCCACCAAGGTGAAGGCTTATATCAAAGTGAATGACATTCTCTCTTGATCTAGGCAAGGAGTGGAGAGAACCACACACAATCCTACCTGAGCAGCTGGTTTGCGGATGTGGTGTGCCCAATCCAAAGGGTGGTTCATCTCTTTCAGGAGAAGCTCACCTTTCTGCTACACGCGGTAAGTACTGTTGAAACGAAAGCATTTCCTTAGCTGAGCATCACTTTGGCAGAGTTTGGTTTATTTAAAGATACACTTGTTTTTCTCTGAACATTACTTCCACCCCCTCCAAGTATTCCTTCAGATTATTCTTGTAGTTAGGATACGCCACACTCTATTTACTCAGATCTAGAAAGTTACATGACTTATACTGTCTTCTAATAGGAGAAAACATTCAAAAGTAACTACTTTTTCTTTTTTGGGCTGTGACATACAACTGGTAGAATCTCAGCTCCCGACCAGGGTTTGAAACTGGTCTTCAGCAGTAAAAGCGCTAAATCCTAACCACTAGGCCACCAGGGAGCTCTCTACAATACTTACTTTTTGATGTGATCTGGGAGAGGTGTGATTTCCAAAACAATTTGAGAAGGAAAACGGAAATCTAAAGTGATTTTTAACTGTATAAAAAAATGTCCAGGGCTTCCCTGGTGGTCCAGTGGGTAAGGAATCCACCTTGCAGAGCAACGGGCACTGGTTCGATCCCTGGCCTGGGAAGACCCCACGTGCCATGGAGTGGCTGGACCGGTGTGTCCAATTAAGAGCCAGCACTCTGGAGCCCATGTGCCCAGAGCCGGTGCTCTGCAAGGAGAGAGGCCACTGCAATGGGAGGCCCACACAGGCCAAAGAATAAAGATGGATGAAAAAAAAAAAAAGTCCAAATAAAAATTTCATTAAAATACCCAGACTGTGGGAAAGCTTGAGTAAGTGGCCGGGCTTTTCGTTTAAACACTGGTGGGTGGCGCAGCTGAGGCTGGATGGCCCTGCCAGTCCCGGTGGTAAGGCCACGTTGGACGTAGTGAGCAGCTGCATAAGCATCGGACTGCCAGGGTATTTCTACAATTCCTTTCTGGGAACATGCTACCCATGTTCTAAGAGCAGCAGGAAGAAAGTGTTAAGTCCACCAAGGTGAAGGCTTATATCAAAGTGAATGACATTCTCTCTTGATCTAGGCAAGGAGTGGAGAGAACCACACACAATCCTACCTGAGCAGCTGGTTTGCGGATGTGGTGTGCCCAATCCAAAGGGTGGTTCATCTCTTTCAGGAGAAGCTCACCTTTCTGCTACACGCGGTAAGTACTGTTGAAACGAAAGCATTTCCTTAGCTGAGCATCACTTTGGCAGAGTTTGGTTTATTTAAAGATACACTTGTTTTCTCTGAACATTACTTCCACCCCCTCCAAGTATTCCTTCAGATTATTCTTGTAGTTAGGATACGCCACACTCTATTTACTCAGATCTAGAAAGTTACATGACTTATACTGTCTTCTAATAGGAGAAAACATTCAAAAGTAACTACTTTTTCTTTTTTGGGCTGTGACATACAACTGGTAGAATCTCAGCTCCCGACCAGGGTTTGAAACTGGTCTTCAGCAGTAAAAGCGCTAAATCCTAACCACTAGGCCACCAGGGAGCTCTCTACAATACTTACTTTTTGATGTGATCTGGGAGAGGTGTGATTTCCAAAACAATTTGAGAAGGAAAACGGAAATCTAAAGTGATTTTTAACTGTATAAAAAAATGTCCAGGGCTTCCCTGGTGGTCCAGTGGGTAAGGAATCCACCTTGCAGAGCAACGGGCACTGGTTCGATCCCTGGCCTGGGAAGACCCCACGTGCCATGGAGTGGCTGGACCGGTGTGTCCAATTAAGAGCCAGCACTCTGGAGCCCATGTGCCCAGAGCCGGTGCTCTGCAAGGAGAGAGGCCACTGCAATGGGAGGCCCACACAGGCCAAAGAATAAAGATGGATGAAAAAAAAAAAAAGTCCAAATAAAAATTTCATTAAAATACCCAGACTGTGGGAAAGCTTGAGTAAGTGGCCGGGCTTTTCGTTTAAACACTGGTGGGTGGACGCAGCTGAGGCTGGATGGCCCTGCCAGTCCCGGTGGTAAGGCCACGTTGCAGACCGTTAGTGAGCAGCTCCCTGGCAAGTGCCCAGTAAGCATCGTCTGGCACAGTGGTTACTGGGGGAGGTGACATTTGGTCACAACTAGCTGTTCTGTGAGGAAAATCGGCAGACGTGTATCCATTGGGCTTTATTTTTCTCTCATAGGCTCTGAGCTATACTCCTGTTGAGGTTAAAGAATCAGATGAAGAAACAGAGAGAGACATTCACAGGTAAAGAAGAGCTTCACCAAGAGAGAACCGTTCCCCCCCAAGTCTAGTATTTATGTTGTTACCTCCCCACCGCCCAAGGCAGAATGCACTCGCTTTCCGCCTCCCATCGGGGAATACAGTGTGTGGAAAAGGCCCATGTGTGTGGCAGGTTTCTGAGCATGGCCAGTCTCCAGGGCCTCATCCACGAGGGCACCATGACGTCCCTGTGCACGGCCATGACGGAGGGGCCACGGAAGTCTGTCACCGTCGACTGCAGTGGCTCCCAGCCCCATGTCCTAAATGCATGTGCGTCTTGCCCCTGGGAGCGGTATCTCGCATATCTTTTTTCACACTGAGGACAAACAGTGTGGACTTCTCCCACTTTGTGCAGTTTTACATGTTTATCACCCAAAACAGTAGCAATTCTAGAAACATGGAAACCATGACAGGCCTAGCAATGCTACTCCTAGGTCTACAGAGAAACTCTCGTATATGTACACAAGGAGACCAATACAAGCTGTTCACAAGGACAGTGTTTGAAACAGCAAAGAACTGAAGGCAACTTCAGTGCCTGTCAGCAGAAGGACTGATAAGCTGCTGTATTCATAGAATGGAATACTATAAAGGCACGACAAGGAGTTAACTAGAGCCATATGTCTCAGTATAGCATCTGAACACATTATATAGTGAAAGAGCCATAAAAGAAAAATATAGTTTCAACATACACACATTTTTATACTATAAAGGACTTAAAAATAAACTATGTGACAAAAGTTTAAAGAAAACTGTGGGCATGATAATCCTTCCTGATGGGATAAGGAGGGGATGCAGCTGGGAAGAGCCACATGGGAGCTTCAGCCATTTTGGTATTGCGTTGCAGACCGTTAGTGAGCAGCTCCCTGGCAAGTGCCCAGTAAGCATCGTCTGGCACAGTGGTTACTGGGGGAGGTGACATTTGGTCACAACTAGCTGTTCTGTGAGGAAAATCGGCAGACGTGTATCCATTGGGCTTTATTTTTCTCTCATAGGCTCTGAGCTATACTCCTGTTGAGGTTAAAGAATCAGATGAAGAAACAGAGAGAGACATTCACAGGTAAAGAAGAGCTTCACCAAGAGAGAACCGTTCCCCCCCAAGTCTAGTATTTATGTTGTTACCTCCCCACCGCCCAAGGCAGAATGCACTCGCTTTCCGCCTCCCATCGGGGAATACAGTGTGTGGAAAAGGCCCATGTGTGTGGCAGGTTTCTGAGCATGGCCAGTCTCCAGGGCCTCATCCACGAGGGCACCATGACGTCCCTGTGCACGGCCATGACGGAGGGGCCACGGAAGTCTGTCACCGTCGACTGCAGTGGCTCCCAGCCCCAGGTCCACAATGCAGGTGAGTCCTGGCCCTGGGAGCGGCCCTGCGCATCACCATTTTCACACTGAGGACAAACAGTGTGGACTTCTCCCACTTTGTGCAGTTTTACATGTTTATCACCCAAAACAGTAGCAATTCTAGAAACATGGAAACCATGACAGGCCTAGCAATGCTACTCCTAGGTCTACAGAGAAACTCTCGTATATGTACACAAGGAGACCAATACAAGCTGTTCACAAGGACAGTGTTTGAAACAGCAAAGAACTGAAGGCAACTTCAGTGCCTGTCAGCAGAAGGACTGATAAGCTGCTGTATTCATAGAATGGAATACTATAAAGGCACGACAAGGAGTTAACTAGAGCCATATGTCTCAGTATAGCATCTGAACACATTATATAGTGAAAGAGCCATAAAAGAAAAATATAGTTTCAACATACACACATTTTTATACTATAAAGGACTTAAAAATAAACTATGTGACAAAAGTTTAAAGAAAACTGTGGGCATGATAATCCTTCCTGATGGGAAAAGGAGGGGGGGATGCAGCTGGGAAGAGCCACATGGGAGCTTCAGCCATTTTGGTATTTCTTAGCCACGTGGTGAGGTAAGCTTTTTTTAAACCAATATAGAAGTCTTAAATAATTAATCATAAGTGTTTTTGTAAATGAAGAAAGAATATTGTGATGTATGCAAATATTGAATCAGGTTATGCACCTGAAACTAATATAATATGTTTCAATTATACCTCAATTTAAAAAAGCAAATAAAAAGAGGGAACTTCTCTGATTATCCAGTGGCTAAGACTCTGAGCTCCCGATGCAGGGGGCCCAGGTTCAGTCCCTGGTCAGGGAATTAGATCCCATACGCCACAACTAAGAGTTTGAATGCCACAACTAAGACCCAGTGCAGTCAAATACAAATAGATATATATATAGATAGATAGATAGATAGATAGATAGATAAAACAAAAGTAAAAAGAAAGGAAGAATAAATGTCTTGTGATTTCACTTTTTTTTTTTTTTTTCTAAAATATTTTATAGGGAGCAACCAGTTTTGTGAGGATTGGATGCAGGCTTTTTTGAATGGTGCTGAAGGAGGTAACCCGTTTCTTTTTCGACAAGTCCTGGAGAACTTTAAACTAAAGGTAACTAATTGGTTGTGTGCCAAGTGCCACATAAAATCTTTGTCTTAAATTTAGTTAGTGCAGTGACCAGGAAACAAATCTGCTTTACTGCCTTGATATCTGTAAAGTAGGACATTCTCAAAACTGGAATCCTCAATTTCTGTCTATACCAACAGCATTGATAGTGTAAGTTTCCCCAAACCCAGACACTACTGGGTATCTAGACTTTGTTTTGTTTTTTTTTTTCTTAATAAGTTTATTAAGAAAAGAGGATATACAGAAAGAGCTTCCAGCATAGACACTGGAAGGGGGATAGAAGAGAACCCTGGTATCTAGACTTTTTATCTTTTCCTATCTGACAGGTGACAATGGCATATGACTGTTTGTATTTGCATTTGAAAATCTGTTTATTTCAACCAAAACCAAAATAGTCCACCTGTTTTTCCTACTCCTACCTGCTGCCTCTGGTGGCCACTGGTCTGTTTGCTGATGATAATCTCCTGATGGGAAGGGGGGGATGCAGCTGGGAAGAGCCACATGGGAGCTTCAGCCATTTTGGTATTTCTTAGCCACGTGGTGAGGTAAGCTTTTTTTAAACCAATATAGAAGTCTTAAATAATTAATCATAAGTGTTTTTGTAAATGAAGAAAGAATATTGTGATGTATGCAAATATTGAATCAGGTTATGCACCTGAAACTAATATAATATGTTTCAATTATACCTCAATTTAAAAAAGCAAATAAAAAGAGGGAACTTCTCTGATTATCCAGTGGCTAAGACTCTGAGCTCCCGATGCAGGGGGCCCAGGTTCAGTCCCTGGTCAGGGAATTAGATCCCATACGCCACAACTAAGAGTTTGAATGCCACAACTAAGACCCAGTGCAGTCAAATACAAATAGATATATATATAGATAGATAGATAGATAGATAGATAGATAAAACAAAAGTAAAAAGAAAGGAAGAATAAATGTCTTGTGATTTCACTTTTTTTTTTTTTTTCTAAAATATTTTATAGGGAGCAACCAGTTTTGTGAGGATTGGATGCGGGCGTTTTTGGATGGTGCTGAAGGCGGTAACCCGTTTTTTTTCGACAAGTCCTGGAGAACTTTAAACTAAAGGTAACTAATTGGTTGTGTGCCAAGTGCCACATAAAATCTTTGTCTTAAATTTAGTTAGTGCAGTGACCAGGAAACAAATCTGCTTTACTGCCTTGATATCTGTAAAGTAGGACATTCTCAAAACTGGAATCCTCAATTTCTGTCTATACCAACAGCATTGATAGTGTAAGTTTCCCCAAACCCAGACACTACTGGGTATCTAGACTTTGTTTTGTTTTTTTTTTTCTTAATAAGTTTATTAAGAAAAGAGGATATACAGAAAGAGCTTCCAGCATAGACACTGGAAGGGGGATAGAAGAGAACCCTGGTATCTAGACTTTTTATCTTTTCCTATCTGACAGGTGACAATGGCATATGACTGTTTGTATTTGCATTTGAAAATCTGTTTATTTCAACCAAAACCAAAATAGTCCACCTGTTTTTCCTACTCCTACCTGCTGCCTCTGGTGGCCACTGGTCTGTTTGCTGAGTCCATGAGCTTGTTTATATATATATATGTATATATCATGTGGTATTTGCCTTTCTCTGTCAAACTTGTTTCATTTAGCCTGTTGCCCTTGAGGCCCATCCATGTGTTGCAGGTCTCATTCTTCCTTTTTCCATTGTGCATATACCACCGTTTCTCTGTCCACTCACCCATCAGTTGACACTTGGGTTGTTTCCATGTTTTGACTGTTGTTGGTGATGCTGCAGGGAGCTTGGCAGGGCAGATACCTTTTTTTTTTTTTTGGATGTGTCACTCAGCATGTGGGAACTTAGTTCTCCCACCAGGGATCTAGCCCACGCCCCATGCATTGGAAGGTGAAGTCTTAACCACTGGACCCACAGGGAAGTTCCCGGCAGTGCAGATATCTTTTTGAGTAGGTGTTTTTGTTTTCTTCAGAGAGATGCCCAGAAGGAACATGGCTAGATTGTATTTTTTCCATCTGGATTATTACCTTAGTTGTATATCCCCAAAAGTGGGATTACCAAGTCAGAGGGTTTGAATGCTTTGGCTTCTGTTATCAATTGCCAGCTTGCACTTCAGAAGAATAGAAACAAATTACAGAATGGCCAACAATGTGTATGGGTTTTCTGTGCAGAACGTAATCTAACAGCTTTTATCAATCTTACTCATTTTTCTTACTTTAATATTGGCACTCCAAATCTGTCTTTAGTTATTGTTCAGGCTGAACATTTTTTCATGTTAGTTTACTATCTGCAATTAAACAAAAAGACATTCTGACGGAGCAAATGTATTCACTATGACACAGTGACATTATAAATAGTAAAGGCAATACTAATGAAAAGTGTTAGCTGTCATTCTTTAGATGTAAACAGTATCTATATTTTTTTGGTGAATTGTCAAGTAGAGTCCAAATGTTAACCATAAATTGGCATTATTCTGTATTGGTGTTGTACTGTAAGCCTTGTTCTTAATAATTAAAATGACTTTCTATTTGCATTTGAAAATCTGTTTATTTCAACCAAAACCAAAATAGTCCACCTGTTTTTCCTACTCCTACCTGCTGCCTCTGGTGGCCACTGGTCTGTTTGCTGAGTCCATGAGCTTGTTTATATATATATATGTATATATCATGTGGTATTTGCCTTTCTCTGTCAAACTTGTTTCATTTAGCCTGTTGCCCTTGAGGCCCATCCATGTGTTGCAGGTCTCATTCTTCCTTTTTCCATTGTGCATATACCACCGTTTCTCTGTCCACTCACCCATCAGTTGACACTTGGGTTGTTTCCATGTTTTGACTGTTGTTGGTGATGCTGCAGGGAGCTTGGCAGGGCAGATACCTTTTTTTTTTTTTTGGATGTGTCACTCAGCATGTGGGAACTTAGTTCTCCCACCAGGGATCTAGCCCACGCCCCATGCATTGGAAGGTGAAGTCTTAACCACTGGACCCACAGGGAAGTTCCCGGCAGTGCAGATATCTTTTTGAGTAGGTGTTTTTGTTTTCTTCAGAGAGATGCCCAGAAGGAACATGGCTAGATTGTATTTTTTCCATCTGGATTATTACCTTAGTTGTATATCCCCAAAAGTGGGATTACCAAGTCAGAGGGTTTGAATGCTTTGGCTTCTGTTATCAATTGCCAGCTTGCACTTCAGAAGAATAGAAACAAATTACAGAATGGCCAACAATGTGTATGGGTTTTCTGTGCAGAACGTAATCTAACAGCTTTTATCAATCTTACTCATTTTTCTTACTTTAATATTGGCACTCCAAATCTGTCTTTAGTTATTGTTCAGGCTGAACATTTTTTCATGTTAGTTTACTATCTGCAATTAAACAAAAAGACATTCTGACGGAGCAAATGTATTCACTATGACACAGTGACATTATAAATAGTAAAGGCAATACTAATGAAAAGTGTTAGCTGTCATTCTTTAGATGTAAACAGTATCTATATTTTTTTGGTGAATTGTCAAGTAGAGTCCAAATGTTAACCATAAATTGGCATTATTCTGTATTGGTGTTGTACTGTAAGCCTTGTTCTTAATAATTAAAATGACTTTCTAATTTTTGAAAGACAAACAAGAACTAGAATCCTCAGAAGGCATTCATTTATATTTTTCAGTGACCTCTGCATATATATCATTGCATTTTCAATCAACTGGATTGAATGCTTGCTTGTATTTTAGTCTTGTAATTTGTGACATAGTGGGAAAGCACAAAAAAGTAGTTCCATGCCTAAAGGGTTAAAGTCTTGGTGGGGAGGCATGTTGTCCCCTTATTTAGGCGAGTTCTATTTTTCCTTGTATAAACGATTTTCTCGGGCTTTCCTGGTGGTCCAGTGGGTAGAGAGTCCACCTTGCAGTGCAAGGGGTACCAGGTTCGATCCCTGGCCCGGGAAGATCCCATGTGCCGTGGAGCGACTGGACAGCGTGTCCAATTAAGAGCCAGCACTCTGGAGCACATGTGCCCAGTGCCACTGCTCTGCAACAGGAGAGGCCACTGCAATGGGAGGCCCACACAGGTCAAAGAATAAAGATGGATGAAAATAAACAAATAAAAAAACAATAAAAGAGGCCAAAATTTAAAAAAAAAGAAAAAGATTTTCTCCTATCAAGGGCAAAGCATATGAGCAATTGAAATATTTGAAATAAAAGGCAAACAGTTCATTAACATAGAGTTGAGCTCTCAGCTGGACAGGAGATCTTTTCTAGGCTTCATTACTCTCTCACTGAATACACACTTAACTGGGTAATCTTTTTCTAGGCCATACAAGACACAAATAATTTGAAGAGATTTATCCGACAGGCAGAAATGAATCATTATGCTTTGTTTAAATGCTACATGTTCCTAAAGAACTGTGGTAGTGGAGATATCCTTTTGAAGATTGTTAAAGTGGAACACGAAGAAATGCCGGAAGCCAAAAGCGTGGTAGCTGTCCTCGAGGAATTCATGAATGAAGCTCCTGCCCAAAGTGTCTGATCACGTGTTTGGAGACAACTGCATTGTGAAGTCACGCCAGCCTTGGTGTTGGAGACTGCAGTAGTTATAACTGTCGTAGGATTGCTACTTCTGATTGTACAAAAGCACGTCCTGGATTTTTTCATTTTGTACTTTTAAGATTAAACCTAATTAGACATGTACATCTGAGGCACGTCTTCACTAAATCCTAGACAAATGTATGCTAGAGTTGTGAAATGTTTATATTTGCTGTATGTTCTAGACTTCAGGGATCTGTTACTTGAAAACCTTCAGAAGTGTTTTGTGGCTTCTCTGAGGAGTTTGCTGCAGTGTTTAGCAACTTTCCCTCTCCCAGGCATGCCTAAAGGGTTAAAGTCTTGGTGGGGAGGCATGTTGTCCCCTTATTTAGGCGAGTTCTATTTTTCCTTGTATAAACGATTTTCTCGGGCTTTCCTGGTGGTCCAGTGGGTAGAGAGTCCACCTTGCAGTGCAAGGGGTACCAGGTTCGATCCCTGGCCCGGGAAGATCCCATGTGCCGTGGAGCGACTGGACAGCGTGTCCAATTAAGAGCCAGCACTCTGGAGCACATGTGCCCAGTGCCACTGCTCTGCAACAGGAGAGGCCACTGCAATGGGAGGCCCACACAGGTCAAAGAATAAAGATGGATGAAAATAAACAAATAAAAAAACAATAAAAGAGGCCAAAATTTAAAAAAAAAGAAAAAGATTTTCTCCTATCAAGGGCAAAGCATATGAGCAATTGAAATATTTGAAATAAAAGGCAAACAGTTCATTAACATAGAGTTGAGCTCTCAGCTGGACAGGAGATCTTTTCTAGGCTTCATTACTCTCTCACTGAATACACACTTAACTGGGTAATCTTTTTCTAGGCCATACAAGACACAAATAATTTGAAGAGATTTATCCGACAGGCAGAAATGAATCATTATGCTTTGTTTAAATGCTACATGTTCCTAAAGAACTGTGGTAGTGGAGATATCCTTTTGAAGATTGTTAAAGTGGAACACGAAGAAATGCCGGAAGCCAAAAACGTGGTAGCTGTCCTCGAGGAATTCATGAATGAAGCTCCTGCCCAAAGTGTCTGATCACGTGTTTGGAGACAACTGCATTGTGAAGTCACGCCAGCCTTGGTGTTGGAGACTGCAGTAGTTATAACTGTCGTAGGATTGCTACTTCTGATTGTACAAAAGCACGTCCTGGATTTTTTCATTTTGTACTTTTAAGATTAAACCTAATTAGACATGTACATCTGAGGCACGTCTTCACTAAATCCTAGACAAATGTATGCTAGAGTTGTGAAATGTTTATATTTGCTGTATGTTCTAGACTTCAGGGATCTGTTACTTGAAAACCTTCAGAAGTGTTTTGTGGCTTCTCTGAGGAGTTTGCTGCAGTGTTTAGCAACTTTCCCTCTCCCAAAATCACAGTACTTCTTTCTCAGTGTACTATTGTTGTTGTTTAGTCGCTAAGTCATGTCCGACTCTTTGCGACCCCATGGATTGCCTGCTGGGCTTCTCTGTCCATGGGATTTCCCAGGCAAAAATACTGGCATGGGTTGCCGTTTCTTTCTCTAGGGGATCTTCCCAACCCAAGGATCGAACCTGTGTCTCCTCCACTGGCAGGCAGATTCTTTACCACTGAGCCACAGGGAAGCCCTCAGTGTACTTCTTTCAAAAAACTTATTCCTGGTTTGAGGACAGATTAACACCATGCCACCATTTCAAAGACAGATCCGTGCATCCTGTGGGTGCTTGATGGATTTTTTTGTCCAGTCGATAATGGCCTGGATCATAAAGGCAGCTTTTATGTCCATATGCAAAGAAATCACGAGTGTGTAAGGAATTAAAGGAGCTTTAAAAATAGGTGCACTGGCTTCAGGATAAGACATTATTATCTCTGATGGAAAGCTACTGTGGAAGTGCCCCCATCACTTCACTTCATTCTTCAGTTCACAGGTATTTGCTAAGAGCCCATGAATTTTTTTTATGCGACAACACTAATGTTTTTAAAAGTGTTAAACAAAGTACATAAATTTTACAAGCAAATGTAACATAATTCATACAGAGATTCTTCACACTGATTTGAGTTTTCTATACATGTATTATAAGCCTTGTATTATGTTTTACTTGGAATCAACTGAAAGTGCAGTTAGCTGTTTATAACTCCCACAGAAGCCAACTGTAGCGACACACGCGATCTGTGCCACAGCCCTTAAAAAGTGCCGCAAGTTAGCTGTAGTTATAACTGTCGTAGGATTGCTACTTCTGATTGTACAAAAGCACGTCCTGGATTTTTTCATTTTGTACTTTTAAGATTAAACCTAATTAGACATGTACATCTGAGGCACGTCTTCACTAAATCCTAGACAAATGTATGCTAGAGTTGTGAAATGTTTATATTTGCTGTATGTTCTAGACTTCAGGGATCTGTTACTTGAAAACCTTCAGAAGTGTTTTGTGGCTTCTCTGAGGAGTTTGCTGCAGTGTTTAGCAACTTTCCCTCTCCCAAAATCACAGTACTTCTTTCTCAGTGTACTATTGTTGTTGTTTAGTCGCTAAGTCATGTCCGACTCTTTGCGACCCCATGGATTGCCTGCTGGGCTTCTCTGTCCATGGGATTTCCCAGGCAAAAATACTGGCATGGGTTGCCGTTTCTTTCTCTAGGGGATCTTCCCAACCCAAGGATCGAACCTGTGTCTCCTCCACTGGCAGGCAGATTCTTTACCACTGAGCCACAGGGAAGCCCTCAGTGTACTTCTTTCAAAAAACTTATTCCTGGTTTGAGGACAGATTAACACCATGCCACCATTTCAAAGACAGATCCGTGCATCCTGTGGGTGCTTGATGGATTTTTTTGTCCAGTCGATAATGGCCTGGATCATAAAGGCAGCTTTTATGTCCATATGCAAAGAAATCACGAGTGTGTAAGGAATTAAAGGAGCTTTAAAAATAGGTGCACTGGCTTCAGGATAAGACATTATTATCTCTGATGGAAAGCTACTGTGGAAGTGCCCCCATCACTTCACTTCATTCTTCAGTTCACAGGTATTTGCTAAGAGCCCATGAATTTTTTTTATGCGACAACACTAATGTTTTTAAAAGTGTTAAACAAAGTACATAAATTTTACAAGCAAATGTAACATAATTCATACAGAGATTCTTCACACTGATTTGAGTTTTCTATACATGTATTATAAGCCTTGTATTATGTTTTACTTGGAATCAACTGAAAGTGCCGCAGTTAGCTGTTTATAACTCCCACAGAAGCCAACTGTAGCGACACACGCGACTGCGATCTGTGCCACGCAGCCCTTTAATAAATCCATTTGATAATGATTCTCATTTGGAAGATCAGAAATCTTCTGTTCTCACTGCCCTCAGGATGCTCAGAGGAACAGGAGCCCATAAAACTCCTCTCCTAAACTCATCCAAATTCACATGAAGTGCTGAGTTTTAACTTTCAAGATGACTGACAATGGCCTTCTGCTTTCTTTCCTCCAGAAGTCCAGAGACATGACTCACTGAGCCATTTCTTTTTTTAATGAGAAACACAAGTCAGGATCCTCCTAAAGGCTTTCACATAGTTTTAAACTTTAATCACTTGGATGGAAGTCAGTGTGGGAAAACAAAAATCCGAGTACCATCTCTCTTTCTTTATAGCATTAAATTCAGAATGACTACAGGAAACAAACAATTTTATGGCACAACCCTTGAATCTGACCTTTTCTAAGGTGGGGTTGCTTACTTGGAAATCAATTTTTTAAATAAGTGACATGAGGACATCAACATTTTGAGTCTGGAAAACATGTTTTTCATTTTCAGATTCACATATCATTAACAGTCTATGTGTAAATACTATTTACAAGCAAACATATTACCTGCTTCAAGTCATTAACGGATAGAGTCAAGGCATAATTACATATTCTTTACATATATATATATATATAGTAATGTAGGCTCACGACATCAATACCATATTATTTAAAAAGTGTGTGATAAATTGTATGTCACCACTACAGACAAGGAAAATAGTCATCCGGACTTGACTATCTTGTGGGCCATGAGAAGAAACTCAAAGCGCTCATGACCAAAAACCTGGATTATATTCAAATTTTAACAAGCTAATAGATTAACTTCAAAAGTTTGAAAAAGCATATTTGTTCAAGTGTGGGATACATTATGTATTATTTGTGTGCTGTACACACAGAGGAACTGTATGTTTGTCATGGATCAAAACTGGTCTCAATTTACCTGTAATTATATTTGTAAAAATACTAATAAAACTTAGCTTCTCAGCAACACAGTCATGTTTATTCAGTGAACTCAGTTCTCCAGCCTGACATTTTTAATTCACAATGAGTTTGTGGGGGAAATTACACTTGTTCGGCTAAGGAATTTGTTGAAGACAATCAAATCGCCTGGTGGGAGACCCCTTTCTGCATCCTGCAGGAGGCATCTGGCAGAGCATATGAGCAATTTCCATCACTGTTTTTATTCATTGTCCAGTACACTTTACACCTGTCAAATTCAATGACCCAAGTCAGTTCCTTCCACTTTCATTCATTATTAACCATGACAGAATGCCTGTCCTTTACCAGAGGATTACTTACACCAGATGCCAGGAAAGTCTGACGGTTTCTCAGAAATAAGATCCAGTTACTAGGACCTCGTTTCTTCTCACCAGTGTGTGTTCTTCGTGATGGAAACCCGCTGGCTTCAAAGAAGTCTTTCCACGTGGAGGCCTAAGAGGGTTGCTCTAGTCCTGGATCTGCTAACCTTCTTAACTGTGCCTCACGGACTTCATATCGCTCTCAGCTGGCCTAAATGCTAGATTTGGGGAATTGGGGTGGGGTGGGCGTTGTGATAGGGAGCAGTAATGAATTAATAAGCTGCAAGTTTTCTTCTCCAGGAGGGTCAACAACATGGAGATCCTGTTAAGTGAACACTGAGTGACTGTGCCAGGGTTCCTGAGTGTGGTTGGACGGCCCCAGGCCTAAGGCAAGGAGACTGGATCTTTAAACAGATAGCTTGACGCTTGACAAACTTAGGGTCTTTGAAGCTCTATATAAACACCAGAAGGCTGAGCTCATGAACTTTGGAACCAGGCTATCTTGGGTGTGATCCTACTAGCGAGTTACTAAACTTCTCTAAGCCTTCCCTGGGTGTGTTGATATTGGTGTGCAGTTAAATAACAGAAAGTGCCTCACCCAGTGCCCTGGCACATAGTACACACCCACTAAATGGTCTGCAGGGTGACTCCATTATCAGTAAACATCAAGGTATGGGAAGAATGAGAAGCTGGCAGAGGGAGGAAGCAAAAGACTGAAGCAGGCAGTGGTAAGTGGCCACAGGCAAATCTGGTTGAACGACTTCTGGCCGCCAGGGCGCTTACCTTGTGGAACTCAGTCCTGGGACGGCTGACAGGGTCCGACATTCTGAACTCTGTTCTCCACACTCCAAACAGAAGTCGGCTCCGAGATCTTGAGGCTGAAACATGCTCTGAAGTTTGTTGAAGACAATCAAATCGCTGTCCCAAATCTGGCAGAGCATATGAGCAATTTCCATCACTGTTTTTATTCATTGTCCAGTACACTTTACACCTGTCAAATTCAATGACCCAAGTCAGTTCCTTCCACTTTCATTCATTATTAACCATGACAGAATGCCTGTCCTTTACCAGAGGATTACTTACACCAGATGCCAGGAAAGTCTGACGGTTTCTCAGAAATAAGATCCAGTTACTAGGACCTCGTTTCTTCTCACCAGTGTGTGTTCTTCGTGATGGAAACCCGCTGGCTTCAAAGAAGTCTTTCCACGTGGAGGCCTAAGAGGGTTGCTCTAGTCCTGGATCTGCTAACCTTCTTAACTGTGCCTCACGGACTTCATATCGCTCTCAGCTGGCCTAAATGCTAGATTTGGGGAATTGGGGTGGGGTGGGCGTTGTGATAGGGAGCAGTAATGAATTAATAAGCTGCAAGTTTTCTTCTCCAGGAGGGTCAACAACATGGAGATCCTGTTAAGTGAACACTGAGTGACTGTGCCAGGGTTCCTGAGTGTGGTTGGACGGCCCCAGGCCTAAGGCAAGGAGACTGGATCTTTAAACAGATAGCTTGACGCTTGACAAACTTAGGGTCTTTGAAGCTCTATATAAACACCAGAAGGCTGAGCTCATGAACTTTGGAACCAGGCTATCTTGGGTGTGATCCTACTAGCGAGTTACTAAACTTCTCTAAGCCTTCCCTGGGTGTGTTGATATTGGTGTGCAGTTAAATAACAGAAAGTGCCTCACCCAGTGCCCTGGCACATAGTACACACCCACTAAATGGTCTGCAGGGTGACTCCATTATCAGTAAACATCAAGGTATGGGAAGAATGAGAAGCTGGCAGAGGGAGGAAGCAAAAGACTGAAGCAGGCAGTGGTAAGTGGCCACAGGCAAATCTGGTTGAACGACTTCTGGCCGCCAGGGCGCTTACCTTGTGGAACTCAGTCCTGGGACGGCTGACAGGGTCCGACATTCTGAACTCTGTTCTCCACACTCCAAACAGAAGTCGGCTCCGAGATCTTGAGGCTGAAACATGCTCTGAAGTTTGTTCTAGGATGACTTCTGCCATTCCAGAAAGCATTTAGAAATCTTTGTAAATGATACACAGGAAACTGATGTGAAAACATTATAAGAAATGACTCCCACCATGAATTTTACAGGTTACTTTAATCCTCCAGGGAAAGTTATGAACAACAAAAGTTCGTACCCTGCCTTTAACTTAGAGAAACTGGTAAGAACGATTCACCTTCTCAGGCTTCACCCACTCAAAGCCCACTTGATGATAAAACTTACCAAGCACCAGCCTCTACCTTTCTTGTAAGAGGAGGAAATAAGTTCTTCTTTTTTCCCCTTCTGTATGTGATCTGTCCGTGCCCATTTACCCTGAGAACATTCCTATGCCTTTTTCAAGATCAGGGTGCTGACAGACCCAGGAAAGACCTAGGGACTTCCCTGATGGTCCGGTGGTTAGGACTCTATGCTCCCAGTGCAGGGGCCATGGGAGTCTGGGAACGAAGATCCCACATGGCAAAAAAATAAAAAACCAAACCAATCCAAAACCTAAAGATAAAGACTAGACTATTGGGGTAATGCAGGAAGTACCCAGGATATTTTGAAGAAGACTCATCAAATAACAACCATCAAAATATTAAGCTCTCATCAGGTGGAAGAGTGGAAGGGGAAGGCCAGGCACTCAGCAGGAAGGCTGGTTCAGAGGTCCTGGACCTGAAACCCTAGGTGAGTTTCCTTACTCACAGCTCTTTCCTCTCTATATAGAATGGTCTACCTGTGCTTTTTTTGAAGGGGGGAGGCACTTTCATTGGTCTTTCATTTATTTCTATCTTTGTTCTTTGGCCTGTGTGGGCCTCCCATGGCAGTGGCCTCTCTCGTCGCAGAGCACCAGCTCTGGGCGCATGCGCTCCGGAGTTCCGGCTCAGTAGTTGGACACATCGGTCCAGCCGCTCCGCGGCACGCGGGATCTTCCCAGGCCAGGGATCGAACCGGTGCCCCTTGCACTGCAAGGCGGTGTCCTTACCCACTGGACCACCAGGGAAGCCCTACCTGTGCATGTTTATGGGAAGAAAAAATTTTAGGTCTCATCAACCACTCAAAAGAACTCAGTCATTCCAGAAAGGTTTAACAACCAGCAAACGGCAAGCTCCAGCGCTAAGCACCAATGCCTCATCTGTAGTGCATACATCATAGATCCACCCCCACATCTGTCTACCCTCCCTCCCTCCCCGACCCTAACCCAAACCGAGATGAAACAGGTTCCAATCCCAGTCGTTCGGGTCACTTCCTGAATAACCAGGACATTTAAAGAAAAAAAAAATCTTTAATGGAATCTGTGCTCAAATAATATGTTACAACAAAAATATACAGAATGTACACAATACAAAAATATTTAGAAACAAACACTGCAGCTTGTATTTTGTTTTGTTTCCACTTACTCCAGTCCTGGGGAGGGGGAGAGGCGGGGAATCAGTGTTGGGCTGGGCAGGTTTTTAAGGCAGAGGAGGATCTGGGCTTTCCAGCCAGCACTGGGCGCAGCAAGAGTGATGCCAGGAAAGGGTTTTCCACTGCCCCCGCATCGGAATCGGCATTATTTGCAAATGAAATCGGACACAGGGGTAAGATCCAAGCTTGGTGAGCGCCAACTCCCCTAATCCTCTGGGCAAGGATGGTTCTCATGGAAATTGAGAACTCTATTAGCTTACAAAAGCATCTCATTAGGGAGCTTTTCCTAATTAAAAAAGGAATGATGAATGGTGTCATTAACAGAATTTCTCAAGGCCAGGCTCGGGTTCAGAGGTCCTGGACCTGAAACCCTAGGTGAGTTTCCTTACTCACAGCTCTTTCCTCTCTATATAGAATGGTCTACCTGTGCTTTTTTTGAAGGGGGGAGGCACTTTCATTGGTCTTTCATTTATTTCTATCTTTGTTCTTTGGCCTGTGTGGGCCTCCCATGGCAGTGGCCTCTCTCGTCGCAGAGCACCAGCTCTGGGCGCATGCGCTCCGGAGTTCCGGCTCAGTAGTTGGACACATCGGTCCAGCCGCTCCGCGGCACGCGGGATCTTCCCAGGCCAGGGATCGAACCGGTGCCCCTTGCACTGCAAGGCGGTGTCCTTACCCACTGGACCACCAGGGAAGCCCTACCTGTGCATGTTTATGGGAAGAAAAATTATAGGTCTCATCAACCACTCAAAAGAACTCAGTCATTCCAGAAAGGTTTAACAACCAGCAAACGGCAAGCTCCAGCGCTAAGCACCAATGCCTCATCTGTAGTGCATACATCATAGATCCACCCCCACATCTGTCTACCCTCCCTCCCTCCCCGACCCTAACCCAAACCGAGATGAAACAGGTTCCAATCCCAGTCGTTCGGGTCACTTCCTGAATAACCAGGACATTTAAAGAAAAAAAAAATCTTTAATGGAATCTGTGCTCAAATAATATGTTACAACAAAAATATACAGAATGTACACAATACAAAAATATTTAGAAACAAACACTGCAGCTTGTATTTTGTTTTGTTTCCACTTACTCCAGTCCTGGGGAGGGGGAGAGGCGGGGAATCAGTGTTGGGCTGGGCAGGTTTTTAAGGCAGAGGAGGATCTGGGCTTTCCAGCCAGCACTGGGCGCAGCAAGAGTGATGCCAGGAAAGGGTTTTCCACTGCCCCCGCATCGGAATCGGCATTATTTGCAAATGAAATCGGACACAGGGGTAAGATCCAAGCTTGGTGAGCGCCAACTCCCCTAATCCTCTGGGCAAGGATGGTTCTCATGGAAATTGAGAACTCTATTAGCTTACAAAAGCATCTCATTAGGGAGCTTTTCCTAATTAAAAAAGGAATGATGAATGGTGTCATTAACAGAATTTCTCCTTTGAAGGTCTGTTTTCCTTTCCCCAGTTTCTGTGATTCCTCTTCCATATCAGGAGGTGGGGAGTCCGGGGCTGCTGTTGGGGGACACTTCAGTTTCCAGTCTCTGAAGCCTGTGGAGAAAAGGCGGCTGGCCTCCACAGCCTGAAGATGCACTCCACCCTCTGCTTCTCAGCACGCAGGCCAGGCGGCCACACTGGACGAGGAGGGAGGGAGGCCAGGATGTGCTGGGAGCGCGGGAACAGACGGACCTGCTGGGGAGAAAGCCAGACCCCCCAAAAGCAAACCTTCCTTACCAGACAGCCGTCTCCTGGCCCTGGGCTGGAGCCTGGGGCATCCGATGACGGCTGCCATCACGGCGTGGTCCTGCTTGGATGCGACGGTCCGGGGAGCCGGCGGAGGTGGGACTTCGAGGTTGCTTGTGGAACCGGGAAAGACAGGGCTAGGACGTAGGCCATAGAGGAGGAGACCTTAGCACATCCCAGACTTCGCAGGGCACACTCCTTGACACCTCCGCCTCACGCAGCAACAAGCTTCCGTCTGAAGCCTTGAAGGAACTGAGTGCTTCCCTGCAGGCTTCCTGGACTCTTCCCGTTCAGTCTTCTTGCGCTTTAGAGAGGAAGCCCCCTTTCCAGGCCACACCAGACAAAGGCAGAAGTGTCTCTGCTTCCTCCACCACATGCCCGGGCTCTCGGGGGCCAGGATCGGTCCAGAGGAAGCCCTACCTCCCAGCAGGGCACCAGCCAGCGTCTATCCCTCCAGGACAGCACAGCACTACTCAGGGTGAGCATTGCTGGCAGCCCAAGGTGGGGTCCCCTCTAGTCCCTACCTTTGCCCAAGTCTTCTTAGCCCCCTTTTCAGCTCAGAGTCTCCTCTGCTGTGAAGCTGACTCCTGTGGCTACGCCTGGCCTTGGGGAGGCAGAGATGGCTGCCAGGGCACAGCCCAGCCAAAGACCTGGGCCCATCCCCCCCGGGACTGGTTAGTCCTTGGCACAGTGTTGACGCAAGTCCACCGTAACCTCAGGAGCCACCTGCCGGGACCAGAATAATCTATTATTGGGCTGAGACAAGAAAGGGCTTGGCGCAGTCTGGGGGTGAGTGAGGGTGCTCCCAGGTAGGAAGACCCTGGCCATTTATAGGTGATCACAGTGGCCCAAGACCCCCCAACGCCTGGCCTGGCTGACTCTGGATTTTTCTGTGGGTAAGGGCTCTGACAGGTTGGTGGCTGCCCCGTTCCTGCAGGGACGCAGTACCCCAGGGCTATCCGTGTTGGGAGTTCCCAGAGCAGCATTAAGGGAATGGCCCAGTTCATCAAAGGCCATCCTCCCCACACCCTCCCCTCGGAGTGGGCACCCTCTCCTGCAGGGGGTCACCGCCTCAGCCCTGTTCTGCCACTTGTGTCAGGGGTGGGGTGTGGATCTGACCATGTCCATGTTCCCTCTCAGCTCCGAGCATCTGAGGGCTGCCCTCGCCTGTGACATTCCCCCACGCACCCAACAATTCTCCAGGACCAACCTCCCGTCTGAATTGAAAACGCCGTGCTCCCAACTCAAAAGGGCACTTGACCCTAACATCCTGCTCCAGCCACCCCTGCACTGCCCGTTCTTCCGTCCTAAGGGAGACACAACAGAATCTTGTCGGATAGGAAGGCTATTCTAGATGGCAGTCAGAGCAGAATCTGCCAAAGGCAAGGAAAATCTCAGCATCCTCAGTCCCCGGAAGAGCCTGGGGTCTCTGTCCCCCACTTGACCAGGGATTCACAGGGAGGCTCCAGGGAGGGACAGGGATGGAAAAGAAGGAGGCAAGCTTTTCCCATCTCTCGGCTCCCTCCTTCCTCTCCCCCTCAGCCCCCATTGGCCCTCACGGGCTTCCTCTGCAGCCTCTGATGGACCTCACATCGTCACACGTGCATCTTCCCACCACACCATGCATGCGCGAACACACATGCATGCACACACATGCATGTTCCAGAATATGGGCTCCATAAGCAGAGGACAGGCACACTGCGGGGCTCAGGGCAGGGGACGAGGAGGAAAAGACCCCAAACATAAGGGTGTGGGTGCTGGGGCACAACAGCACCGGGGAGAGGCCCGAAGTTGATACCCATACCAGGGGGGAGTGAGTTCACTCTCCTCTGTCCATGGAATTTTCCAGGCAAGAATACTGGAGTGGGTAGCCATTCCCTTCTCCAGGGGAACTTCCTGACCCAGGGATCGAACCCAGGTCTCCCACACTGCAGGCAGACTCTTTACCATCTGAGCCACCAGGGAAGCCCTAGTCAAAGTTTATTCCCTGCTGCCTGGGTTCCTCTCATGGGGCACCCCCAGGGCAAGGATGTGGCCTAGAGTTACAGAGTCTCCCTTCTCTGCTCACTCCAGGCCCTAGAGGCCTCATCCCAGGGCCCACCGATGGGCATAGAGGGCGTCTTGTGTTCCCATCTCCCAGGCCAAAGCTGGCCGTCCTCCACCACCGGGGCCTCCTCCACTCCAGAGCTCCAGACCCAGCTGTTACAGAGGGAACACTTCCTGGCCCGCAGTGACCTCTGGGATGGACAGAGCCTGTGTGGCTACTGCAGCCGCAGTCCTTCCTTACACTCTTAGATCTCTCTGGAGGGCGGATGAGGGGGAAGGCTGCTGCCTGGTCTGTGACAAGGAGGGAACCCCTAGGACATGCCCAGCCCGAGGGGCCGGCCACCTCACCTAACCCCTGGCCTTCGCCTGGCAAGGGAGACACAACAGAATCTTGTCGGATAGGAAGGCTATTCTAGATGGCAGTCAGAGCAGAATCTGCCAAAGGCAAGGAAAATCTCAGCATCCTCAGTCCCCGGAAGAGCCTGGGGTCTCTGTCCCCCACTTGACCAGGGATTCACAGGGAGGCTCCAGGGAGGGACAGGGATGGAAAAGAAGGAGGCAAGCTTTTCCCATCTCTCGGCTCCCTCCTTCCTCTCCCCCTCAGCCCCCATTGGCCCTCACGGGCTTCCTCTGCAGCCTCTGATGGACCTCACATCGTCACACGTGCATCTTCCCACCACACCATGCATGCGCGAACACACATGCATGCACACACATGCATGTTCCAGAATATGGGCTCCATAAGCAGAGGACAGGCACACTGCGGGGCTCAGGGCAGGGGACGAGGAGGAAAAGACCCCAAACATAAGGGTGTGGGTGCTGGGGCACAACAGCACCGGGGAGAGGCCCGAAGTTGATACCCATACCAGGGGGGAGTGAGTTCACTCTCCTCTGTCCATGGAATTTTCCAGGCAAGAATACTGGAGTGGGTAGCCATTCCCTTCTCCAGGGGAACTTCCTGACCCAGGGATCGAACCCAGGTCTCCCACACTGCAGGCAGACTCTTTACCATCTGAGCCACCAGGGAAGCCCTAGTCAAAGTTTATTCCCTGCTGCCTGGGTTCCTCTCATGGGGCACCCCCAGGGCAAGGATGTGGCCTAGAGTTACAGAGTCTCCCTTCTCTGCTCACTCCAGGCCCTAGAGGCCTCATCCCAGGGCCCACCGATGGGCATAGAGGGCGTCTTGTGTTCCCATCTCCCAGGCCAAAGCTGGCCGTCCTCCACCACCGGGGCCTCCTCCACTCCAGAGCTCCAGACCCAGCTGTTACAGAGGGAACACTTCCTGGCCCGCAGTGACCTCTGGGATGGACAGAGCCTGTGTGGCTACTGCAGCCGCAGTCCTTCCTTACACTCTTAGATCTCTCTGGAGGGCGGATGAGGGGGAAGGCTGCTGCCTGGTCTGTGACAAGGGAGGGAACCCCTAGGACATGCCCAGCCCGAGGGGCCGGCCACCCTCACCTAACCCCTGGCCTTCGCCCTGGCCCGAGGTCTTCAGAACAGTCTGGAAAAACCACAGAAGCCACCTCCAATTCCTCCAACAGGTGCCTTCAGACAAAGGCCTCCACCGTCTGTTCAGATCTGAACACAAATGTGACTTCGGCCCCGCATCCCCGTCTTCTCCTCCCTGGCCTCAGTGAGCTGGTGATGAGAAAGAGAACACGGCTGCTCCCGGCTGACATAGCTTCTCCCTCGTCTCCCAGACCGAGGTCCCCCGGGCTTTTACGGGGGTGGCGGCAGCTTTAAGTCCAGCAGGGTGTAGGCAAAAATGTTCCAGAAGATAGCAAACAGCACAAAGACGGCGTACATGGCCACGAAAATCCACCACAGCGACTGGTCCTGCAGTCTCTGCTCGTAGTTCCTCAGGACCACCACGCCCAGGGTGATGCCCACTGCCACGCCACCCAAGTGCGCCACGAAGCTCGGGTGAGGGCAGGGCGGGTAGGCGGATGGGTGGAACCTCAGCCACACAGCCCGCCCGAACTCCATGCTCACTGCAAGGGGAGGAAGCAGAGACAGGCCACCGAGGGGCCACGGGGCAGAGGCTGAGCGGGCGGCCTTGCCCTCAGCCACCCAGCCACCCACCCCCGAATTCATTCACTCCCAACAGGCCAAGCGCTCTTTGCTGGGTGCACTGGAAATACAACGTCAAAGTGGCAGAGACACGACTGTTTTCCTAGGGCTTCCAGCATCTGGCGATCAACCAGCATGTAATTACATAGGTAAGATAATCACAGCAAAAGAAACTCATTTAAAATCAAGGCTTGTTGAAGGAAGGGGATTCTTTTGTCTGGAAAATCAGGCCAAATCTCCCTCAAGGTGGACATTTGAATATTAAGAGAAGACCTGGAACTTCCCTGGTGGTCCAGTGGTTAAGACTTCACTTCCCAGTGCAGGAGTGAGGGGAATCGAGTCCATACTTGATTGGGAAGTTTAGATCCCACATGCCTCATAGCCAAAAAATCAAAAACATAAAACACAAACAATATTGTACCAAATTTAATGAAGACTTTAAAAATAGTCCAGATCAAAAAAAAAGGTCCAGATCAAGAGAAAAATCTTAAAAAATAAGAAAAAAAGAGATCGGACCTTAAGAAGAGTGCTCCAGGCTGAGGGGACAGCTCTGTGCAGGAATCCAAAGGGGCCTGCACCCCTGCCGTCGTGAGTCCTGGAGGCTCAGTTTCCCCATCTGCATGAAACCTGAGTCTCTACGTACCAGGCTGCACGGCTGGGACATCAATAACAACCTCAGCACGTATGAGCCCTTTACTGTTAATTATGAAGTGTTCTCATGTACCAGTTCAAAACCCTTGGAGAATCCTCAGAACCGGTGCTTTTGTCGGAAGGAAGGGATGAAGAGAGACAAGGGCAGAGAAAGAATGAAAATACATAAGCTCAACAAAGGGTTGGAATTTAATCTTAACAGAGTCCAAAGCGCACCATCCCGCTCTCTCCAGTCCATCCTTCCTGTGCGCTCGGCTTGGCCACTTCAACCGGGAGGCACTCTCTTGAAGGGATAAGAGCCATTTCATTAAAGAAGACCATGGTGCAGATGCTTATCCCCATTTGACAGACTGAAAGCCTTTGAGGGGAATTTTGTACTTATTCAGTTACCATTTAATTAACCGGGGTGCCTCTCTTCACCCTAACCACCCCAGAGATGCCAGCACCTCCAAAGAGGTTCACTCCCTGCAGCTTGCCTAAGCGTCGAGGCCTGGGGCCTGCAACCCCAGGGATGGCCAATAGATGGCGGAAAAGGCGTGGCGAGGGACACACATTGTACCTTCCCCCTGCCTCCCCAGCCCCCAGGGCATCTTCCTGCCTTTGCTTTGCAAGCGCTGTGGTCCACAAAGGAGGTTTGAGTGGCATCGATGGGTCTCAGCTCCAAAACAGCACTTTAGGAGATTCTTTCATTTGAAAAAAGTTGTTTGATATGGACCATTTTAAAAGTCTTTATTGTCTTTGTGGTATGTTGTATGCATTTTTCCTCTTTTGGCCAGGAGGCATATGGGATATTAGCTCCCCAACTAGGGATGAAACCTGCAGGAGTGAGGGGAATCGAGTCCATACTTGATTGGGAAGTTTAGATCCCACATGCCTCATAGCCAAAAAATCAAAAACATAAAACACAAACAATATTGTACCAAATTTAATGAAGACTTTAAAAATAGTCCAGATCAAAAAAAAAGGTCCAGATCAAGAGAAAAATCTTAAAAAATAAGAAAAAAAGAGATCGGACCTTAAGAAGAGTGCTCCAGGCTGAGGGGACAGCTCTGTGCAGGAATCCAAAGGGGCCTGCACCCCTGCCGTCGTGAGTCCTGGAGGCTCAGTTTCCCCATCTGCATGAAACCTGAGTCTCTACGTACCAGGCTGCACGGCTGGGACATCAATAACAACCTCAGCACGTATGAGCCCTTTACTGTTAATTATGAAGTGTTCTCATGTACCAGTTCAAAACCCTTGGAGAATCCTCAGAACCGGTGCTTTTGTCGGAAGGAAGGGATGAAGAGAGACAAGGGCAGAGAAAGAATGAAAATACATAAGCTCAACAAAGGGTTGGAATTTAATCTTAACAGAGTCCAAAGCGCACCATCCCGCTCTCTCCAGTCCATCCTTCCTGTGCGCTCGGCTTGGCCACTTCAACCGGGAGGCACTCTCTTGAAGGGATAAGAGCCATTTCATTAAAGAAGACCATGGTGCAGATGCTTATCCCCATTTGACAGACTGAAAGCCTTTGAGGGGAATTTTGTACTTATTCAGTTACCATTTAATTAACCGGGGTGCCTCTCTTCACCCTAACCACCCCAGAGATGCCAGCACCTCCAAAGAGGTTCACTCCCTGCAGCTTGCCTAAGCGTCGAGGCCTGGGGCCTGCAACCCCAGGGATGGCCAATAGATGGCGGAAAAGGCGTGGCGAGGGACACACATTGTACCTTCCCCCTGCCTCCCCAGCCCCCAGGGCATCTTCCTGCCTTTGCTTTGCAAGCGCTGTGGTCCACAAAGGAGGTTTGAGTGGCATCGATGGGTCTCAGCTCCAAAACAGCACTTTAGGAGATTCTTTCATTTGAAAAAAAAAGTTGTTTGATATGGACCATTTTTTAAAAGTCTTTATTGTCTTTGTGGTATGTTGTATGCATTTTTTTCCTCTTTTTTTGGCCAGGAGGCATATGGGATATTAGCTCCCCAACTAGGGATCAAACCTGCACCCCCCTACATTGGAAGGCGAAGTCTGAACCACTGGTCCACCAGAGAAGTCCCCAAGTCGGATTCTTTTAAACAGCAAGACTCATGACTCTGCTCTCTTCTCTATAAACAGACAAACTCAGTCTGAGCACGTTCCCTGCAGCTTCTAGCCTACCACCTCCCATTGTTCCCTATGGCCCAGACTCAAACATTTTGAGTTTTAGGGCGAGAAGGTTCTCTCTGGTTTTAGAAATCCTCCAACCCCATCCAGGAAACAGAGACCAGAGGACCCTGAAAGCCATGGGGGTACAAAGGATGTGAAAGTGAATTTTAGTGGAGCCCACCGAACTTACTACAGATCAAGGCCACAGCCATCCGCAGCAGCTTGAATTGGCACTTCATGCCTGACCAGTTCTAGGAAAAAGAAGAGAGTTCCTTTAGTTCCAGATCAGAACATTCCTCTGCAGAGGTATCCAGCCCAGGAAAAGCTGACATTTAAAAAACTCATCCATGGGAATTCCCTGGAGGTCCACAGAGTCCGGTATGACTGAGTGCCCAATACAAGTGACTAGGATTCTGCACTTTCACTGCCAAGGGCTTGGGTTCGATCCCTGGTCAGGGAACTAAGATCCACCTGTTGCAGAGCGAGGCCAAAGATAAATTTAAAAATAAAATTCGTGGGGCTTCCCTGGTGGTCCAGGGGTTAAGACTCCATGCTCCTAAGGCAGGAGGGGCAGGTTCACTTCCAGTTAGGGAACTAGATAACACATACTGCAACTAAGAGTTCACCTGCGGGCTTCCCTGGTGGTCCAGTGGATAAGGATACCGCCTTGCAGTGCAAGGGGCGCCAGCTCAATCCCTGGCCTGGGAAGATCCCACGTGCCACAGAGCGGCTGGACCTGTGTCCAATTACCAAGCTGGAGCTCTGGAGCGCATGCACCCAGACCAGAGATGGTGCTCTGCAGCGAAAGAGGCCCCTGCAGTGGAAGGCCCACACAGGCCAAAGAACAAAGATAAATAAATGAAACATCAATAGAAGTGGCCAAAAAAAACAACAGTTCACCTGCTACAACTAAAGATCCTGTGGGCCACAATTAAGACCTGGCAAAGCTAAGAAAAATATGTAAAAATAAATATTTTTATAAATTAAAAAAAAAATTAAGCAGAGGAAATGCTAAAGGTTCAGTGGAGCATAATAAAAATAAAGATGAAGTTTTAAAAAATCATCTCCTTTAAATCTTAAATAAGGGGGTTGTGGCTTTGTCCCAGATCATATCAGCATGGCTTTGAGATTTTAGGGGATGATATGTTTGTTATTGTCTCAAAAGTGCTTGGGCCACACCAACACAGGAAGAGAATCTAGATCTGGGGAGATGAGACTTCCTGTCTCCACGACCCAGACAGACAGGTGTATCTGAGGGTGGCTTCAGCTGTTGGGTCTCCTGGTTGCAAAGGGACGCAGGCCAGCAAAGCAAACCAAGTCAAAACAGAACCATCGGGATGACAGGAGAACTCAAAATCCTGCCTGTGAGAAACAAATGAAGAGACGGCTCAGGGGGTCAAGTTCATGGCAGCCAAACATCAAGTGAGTCAACACAAGGGCAAGGGCACACTCCACTTCGTATAACCTGTAAATAGAAACTGAATGGATAAAACTTCTGAGAGATTTTTTTTTTTAAGCTCAGGATAAGCTTCCGTTTCTAATAAACTGGGCAGTCTAAAGATGGAATGATCCACGGGACGCTCAGTTTCCTGTCTCTGGAGGGTCCACACGGGGGTTTTGCATCACTCAGAGGGACTGGTCGAGAGAATCGGGCCTTAGAAACGGGGTTGGCCAGATGGCCTTCAAACAATCCCTCTTTCCCCTGAGAATCTCAGAACACTCTGAACCTCCAAAGCAGATAATCAGAGTACAATTATTCACCTTACAAAAGGACCGTTCACTTTACAAAAGACTTCGCCACAGGGCTCCATTGAGGGACACTCCTACAGCGCTTTCAGAGCTCCATTCCATTTACCCAGAAGCAGAAAGGAGCCTGGAATCTCCCTGGAACACCGCAGTTTGAGGGAAGGAGGCAAGTGGGGACGGCCCAGGCTTCTGTTCCCTCCCACCCACCTTCCCTGCGTCTGCTGCCTGGCCCAGGCCCGGCTCAAGAGCACATCTTGAACACCTCTGAGGCTGGGGGACCCACGCATGAAACCTGACAGAGCCCCTCAACATTGGCATGAGCAACAATGTCTGTGGAAACTACCATGGGGCACGTGGAATGCAGGGACACTGTCCCAAAGACCAGAGATCCTGCCACGTTCAGCTCCCTGCCCTTCGCTTCCCTCTTCCCCGTTATTCCTCAGTGATCAGCAGGCACATTCTCCTTCACCAAAGGCGAGGCGAAGGACTTCCCTGGTGGTCCAGTGGCTAAGACACCACGCTCCCAATGCAGGTGGCCCAGGGTCCATCCCTGGTGGGGGTACTAGATTTCACATGCCACAACTAAGAGTTCGAGGGCCACATCCCACATGCTGCAACTTAAAAAGCAAGCAAACAAAAAGGTGAGAAGAATGAGACACGCCCCTTCAGGTGGGAAAGTCTGGTCTCGGCTTGCTGACATGTTCTATGCTAAGAAGCAGACGGCAAGACAGCATTGTCACCTGCTGGGGTTTGCCGACAGGGGACACTTGCTGGGGGAGAGGGAACAACATAGGCGTCGGTGCCTTGCACTAGATCTGGCAACGCCGTCAGAGTTGACTAAGTTGGCCAATGGTGGGTGGCCCCTCTGCTCCTCTCCAAGATGAAGCCCTAGGATGGGAGGGTCCTTGACAGTCACCTGATGGGCCATTTCCTTCCAAAGGGACATCCTTGACAAGAAGTTGACCCTCTAGCCCCTGTGACAGGGAGCTCACCACCTCCTGGGGCAGACTCATGAAGGAGATCACCCAAAAGCCTTTCTACGTCCTAGTCCTGAGAATCTCAGAACACTCTGAACCTCCAAAGCAGATAATCAGAGTACAATTATTCACCTTACAAAAGGACCGTTCACTTTACAAAAGACTTCGCCACAGGGCCCCATTGAGGGACACTCCTACAGCGCTTTCAGAGCTCCATTCCATTTACCCAGAAGCAGAAAGGAGCCTGGAATCTCCCTGGAACACCGCAGTTTGAGGGAAGGAGGCAAGTGGGGACGGCCCAGGCTTCTGTTCCCTCCCACCCACCTTCCCTGCGTCTGCTGCCTGGCCCAGGCCCGGCTCAAGAGCACATCTTGAACACCTCTGAGGCTGGGGGACCCACGCATGAAACCTGACAGAGCCCCTCAACATTGGCATGAGCAACAATGTCTGTGGAAACTACCATGGGGCACGTGGAATGCAGGGACACTGTCCCAAAGACCAGAGATCCTGCCACGTTCAGCTCCCTGCCCTTCGCTTCCCTCTTCCCCGTTATTCCTCAGTGATCAGCAGGCACATTCTCCTTCACCAAAGGCGAGGCGAAGGACTTCCCTGGTGGTCCAGTGGCTAAGACACCACGCTCCCAATGCAGGTGGCCCAGGGTCCATCCCTGGTGGGGGTACTAGATTTCACATGCCACAACTAAGAGTTCGAGGGCCACATCCCACATGCTGCAACTTAAAAAGCAAGCAAACAAAAAGGTGAGAAGAATGAGACACGCTCCCCTTCAGGTGGGAAAGTCTGGTCTCGGCTTGCTGACATGTTCTATGCTAAGAAGCAGACGGCAAGACAGCATTGTCACCTGCTGGGGTTTGCCGACAGGGGACACTTGCTGGGGGAGAGGGAACAACATAGGCGTCGGTGCCTTGCACTAGATCTGGCAACGCCGTCAGAGTTGACTAAGTTGGCCAATGGTGGGTGGCCCCTCTGCTCCTCTCCAAGATGAAGCCCTAGGATGGGAGGGTCCTTGACAGTCACCTGATGGGCCATTTCCTTCCAAAGGGACATCCTTGACAAGAAGTTGACCCTCTAGCCCCTGTGACAGGGAGCTCACCACCTCCTGGGGCAGACTCATGAAGGGGCTACGATCACCCAAAAGTTCTTCCTGCTACTGTCCAGTCAGGCTTTGCCTCCCTGTGATGTCCATCCACAGGTCCTCATTCTCTCTTAAAAGTGACACCCACATTCACCGCTATGTTATGGACAACAGCCCAAAATGTGGAAGCAAGCCAAGGGTGCAGGGATGAATGGAGAAACAGAAGGTGGTCTATTCACACGATGGAATATTACTCAGCCTTCAAAAGGAAAGAAGTTAAGACACATGCCAAACTTAAATGAGCCTTGAAGGCACTGAAGTGTTATTCACTCAGTCATGTGTGATTCTTCGTGACCCCATGGACTGTAGCCCATCAGACTCCTCTGTCCATGGAATTCTCCTGGCAAGTGAGTTGCCATTCCCTTCTCCAGGGGATCTTCCCAACCTAGGGAGAGAATCGCCATCTCCCATATTGTGGGCAGATTCTTTACTGTCTGAGCCACCAGGGAAGACAGCAGGCTAAGTGAAATATCCCACTCCTAAACGATAAATCGTATTTGATTCCACTTACAGGAGGTACAGAGTAGGTAAGTTCATAAAGACAGAGAGTAGATCAGAGACAACCAGGATGGGAGGGAGGGATGGAAGTCGTTGTTAAATAGGTATAGAGCTTTTGTTCTGTAAAATGGAAATAGGTCTGTAGATGGATGGTGATTTGCATTGCACCATGATATGAATGCACTGAACTCACTTTTTTAAAAAAGTGACATAGAACACGTCTAACATTCCTTTTCCTCTTAAAATCCCTCTGGATATTTTACCTGAAGCTTCCTTCACTGGATTCTGACTGATACTACAGTCAAAGTAAATCTAGAATGTCCTGGTCCCTATCCGCTTCAGCTGAGGTCCACACCTCTCTGGGCCCTATCTGGAATCCGCCTTAAAAAGGCACTGTCTGCGGTTTTGGTCTGGCAAGATCACCACTGGGATGGCTCCTAATTCCTTTTCTCTAGTGTCCTTGTTTGTTATTTGATGATAACAGTAAGTATCTCATTACCCACCTCATGGTTGGTTGCGAAGGTGAAATGAATTAATGTGCGTAAAGAAGAACACTGGCACGAGGCAAGAGTCATCTAAGCATCTGACAGTACCTAGACCTGCGGCAAAGACGGTGAGTTTGCCCTGCAGAGCGGCTTTAAAACTTTGGAATCTCTGCTAAGTGAAATAAGTCAGACAGAGATGGATAAATCCTGTATGTTATCACTTCTATGTGGAATCTAAAAAACATATAAAAAATATATAGAACAAACAAGTGAATGGAACAGAAAAGAAGCAGACTCACAGATATAGAGCACAAGCTAGCGGTTACCAGGGTGGGGAGGGGGAACCTAGGGGTCAGAGAATGGGAGGTGACAGACTGTACGGGCTAAGATAGGCTCAGGGATGTTTCATTCAAAACAGGCAATATTTGGCAATAACTGTAAGCGGAAAGTAATCTTTTAAAATTGTATAAAAAGGGACTTCCCTGGTGGTCCAGTGATTAAGAAGTATGCTGAGTACCTAGATGTCCATTGACGAATGAATGGATCCAGAAGCTCTGGTACATATATACAATGGAATACTACTCAGCTGTTAAATGAAATGCAGAAGACTCAGTCCTAATGAAGTGGCTGGCTCTAGAACCTATCATAAAAAGTGAAGTAAGTCAAAAAGAGAAAGACAAATATAGTATACTAACACACATATATGGAATCTAGTAGGACGGTCTTGATATCACACACAGGGAACTCATGGAAAAAAAGACAGAGCATAGACATAGGGACATCATGGCGAAGAAATAGGGAGGGGGAAGCATGGAGGAAGTAACAAGGAAACCTATAGTGTTATGTGTGGAAAAGATAGCTAGTGTCATAGTGTTAAGGGAATAGGAGTGCTTACAATGGCTTGGGGCGAAGATCTGGAGGGGTGGGATGGGGGGATCTGGGCAGGTGGGGACCATGGATATGCATATGGCTGATCTGGGAACATACATGTCTGTGAACAACAAAACTCTGTAAAACCTTTAAAATAAAGAATAAAAAAAAATAATAAAATGACCTATAACTAAAAAAAAAAAAAAAAAAGAAGTGTGCTGAGTGAGCGTGTGTCAGTGTGTTCAACTCTGCAACCCCATGGATGGTAGCCCACCAGGCTCCTCTCTTCATGGAATTCTCCAGGCAAGAATACTTGAGTGGGTTTTCATTTCCTCCTCCAGGGGATCTTCCCTACTCGGGGACTGAAACTGCGTCTCCTGCACTGGCGGGCAGATTGTTTACCACTGAGCCACCAGTGAAGCCAGCGGTTAAGAATTCACCTGCCTGCGCAGCAGACTGGGGTTAGATCTCTGGTCCAGGAAGATCCCACGTGATGCAGGACAACTAAGCCTGTGAGCCATAACCACTGAAGCCTGTGTACCTAAAGCCCATGCTCTGCAACACGAGAAGCCACTGCAACAAGAAGCCCGTGCACTGCAACTAGAGAGCAGCCCCTGCTCACCACAAGAGGAAGCCCGTGCACAGCAACAAAGACTCGGCACAGCCCAAAATAAAATAAATACATTTTAAAACTAGGATAAAAAGAGGGCTTCCTTGGTGGTCCAGTGGGTAAAGAGTCCGCCTTGGAGTGCAAGGGGCACCGGTTCGATCCCTGGCCCAGGAAGATCCTGCATGCTGTAGAGTGGCTGGACCGGTGCATCCAATTATGCCCGGAGCCGGTGCTCTGCAATGAGAGAGGCCACTGCAATGGGAGGCCCACACAGGCTGAACAATGACGATGAATGAAAATGAATAAATAGAAAACCAATAAAAGAGGCCAAAACTTAAAAAAAAAAAAAAAAAAATGAACCTTGGATTAAAAAGAGAAAAAAAAATTCCTGTGGAATCTCAATGACCGTGGATGAGGCCAGGGAGATCCAGGCTTGCCACTGGGGCCCCCAGGCTGGCCTCCTCCGCCACACCTGCCTGGACCCGGAAGGCACTGGAGTCGGCCAGGCGGATCCAGTCACACCCTCTGATCTGCGCTTGAGGGCCTAGGAGGGCTCCTGTAAGGTCACAGGGAGTTAAGGTCGAGCTTGACAGGGTTCCCAGTCCGGGGTTCCGTGTGCCCACCCTTCCGAGGCAAGGCCATGCTTTGTCTGTGCTGTCTGTCCCTGTCACTGCTGCTGCTATGTGGTCGCGTCCTTTGTGTCTGACTCTGTGCAGAGACGGTAGCCCGCCAGGCTCCTCTGTCCATTGGGTTTCCCAGGCAAGAATACTGGAGTGGGTTGCTATGTCTTCCTCCAGGGGATCCTCGCCACCCAGGGATCGAACCTGGGTCTCCAGCACTGCAGGCAGATTCTTTACTACTGAGCCACCAGGGAAGGCCCCTGTCTCTGCTAGCTGCCCCAAAGCAAAGCGAACATCAGTAAAAGGGACCAGGCACCCAGTAACTGAGGGGTTAAGCAGAAAGTCACTCCTTTGCACCAGCTGCCTCATCTCCCACCCCCCTCCTCATTATTCCCTCCAATAAAATAAGCAGAGTGAAACAACAGGAGAACGGGAAAAAAGTCTCACACAGCGCCAGCCAGCGCTGCCTCTGCTATAAATGCAGAAAAGCCTGCAGGCCCCTGGGGAATAGAAACTTTTTTCAGATCCTTTAATTTCATTCTCTCCCAGAGCTTCTTGCAGGGTGAGATGGTAACTCACCAACAGCAAACCAGGTGGTAACCAGTCCCCTCGGCATCCTGCTCACCCAACCAGCTAAGAGCTCAGAGGCAGAAACCCAGGTGGGAGGCTCTGTTCCCACACTGTTTTACATATTCCCAGTGGAAACAATTTCTTGTCAAATCACTTCAAGAAAACCCAACACAGGAAACAAGAAAGCGCGACACAGATACGGTTCGGTGTTATTAAGTAAAAAGGATTTTTACTTAATAACATGAGCCTTGTAACACAGAAATCTTCTGTGACTTTTAGATAACAATCCTTCCTTGTGCTTTGACAGTACAATTCAATTTGTGAAAATTTAGATCTCAAAACGTTTTTGAAAAACATCTATTGTATGGGGCCAAGTAGAAGAAAATACTGCGCATGTTTAAAAATGAAACTCTGCCCTATGGGCCCCAGCAAAAAGCAATTAATAAATTATTCAATTATGTGTCTTTATACTTCTAGAATTTCAAAGAAGAAGTCTTGATTGCAGGTCTTTAATGCCATCCAGATCGTTTGTGGAAATATTTTCTAGATTTAATCCCTTGATGTAAACAAGTTTTGAAACTCAAAGTGCTTTTTGTTTTTTTTTAATGAAAAATAGGACATGCTTTCATTTAAGGCAGAATCTCTCACTTTAAAATAGAGTCCTGAGAACAGAAGGGTTCGACATTTTTCTGTTATGTATCTGAAGCATAAAGGACACATGTTCAGATTATTCTCTGTGCAGGCATCAGGTAGAATTTATAATTAAAGAATATGTATAAAATACACACACACACACACACACACACAGAGCAATAAAACTACCATATGACTCAGCAATCCCACTTCTCACTACTGGGCATAAACCCAGAGAAAACCATAGCTGAAAAAGACTCATGTACCCTAGTGTTCACTGCAGCACTCTTTACAACAGCCAAGATATGGAAGCAGCCTAGGTGTCCATTGACAGAGGAATGGATAAAGAAGCTGTGGCACATATACACAATGGAATATCACTCAGTCACAAAAAAGGAACACATTTGAATCAATGCTCATGAGGTGAATGAACCTAGAGTCGAATATCCAGAGTGAAATAAGTCAGGAAGAGAACAATAAGTATCATATATTAACATATATATGGAATCTAGAAGGATGATGCAGATGAACCTCTTAGAAGGGCAGCAATGAATGCACAGATAGAGACCAGACTTATGGATATGGGGTGGGGAGAAGGACAGGTGACACATGGAGAGAGTAGCACGGAAACATATACATTACCATATGTAAATTAGACAGCCAGGGGAAATTGGCTGAATGATTCAAACCAGGGTTCTGTGACAATCCAGATGGGGGGTGGCAGGCGGGAGGTTTTAAAAACTTAATAACATGAGCCTTGTAACACAGAAATCTTCTGTGACTTTTAGATAACAATCCTTCCTTGTGCTTTGACAGTACAATTCAATTTGTGAAAATTTAGATCTCAAAACGTTTTTGAAAAACATCTATTGTATGGGGCCAAGTAGAAGAAAATACTGCGCATGTTTAAAAATGAAACTCTGCCCTATGGGCCCCAGCAAAAAGCAATTAATAAATTATTCAATTATGTGTCTTTATACTTCTAGAATTTCAAAGAAGAAGTCTTGATTGCAGGTCTTTAATGCCATCCAGATCGTTTGTGGAAATATTTTCTAGATTTAATCCCTTGATGTAAACAAGTTTTGAAACTCAAAGTGCTTTTTGTTTTTTTTTAATGAAAAATAGGACATGCTTTCATTTAAGGCAGAATCTCTCACTTTAAAATAGAGTCCTGAGAACAGAAGGGTTCGACATTTTTCTGTTATGTATCTGAAGCATAAAGGACACATGTTCAGATTATTCTCTGTGCAGGCATCAGGTAGAATTTATAATTAAAGAATATGTATAAAATACACACACACACACACACACACACAGAGCAATAAAACTACCATATGACTCAGCAATCCCACTTCTCACTACTGGGCATAAACCCAGAGAAACCATAGCTGAAAAAGACTCATGTACCCTAGTGTTCACTGCAGCACTCTTTACAACAGCCAAGATATGGAAGCAGCCTAGGTGTCCATTGACAGAGGAATGGATAAAGAAGCTGTGGCACATATACACAATGGAATATCACTCAGTCACAAAAAAGGAACACATTTGAATCAATGCTCATGAGGTGAATGAACCTAGAGTCGAATATCCAGAGTGAAATAAGTCAGGAAGAGAACAATAAGTATCATATATTAACATATATATGGAATCTAGAAGGATGATGCAGATGAACCTCTTAGAAGGGCAGCAATGAATGCACAGATAGAGACCAGACTTATGGATATGGGGTGGGGAGAAGGACAGGTGACACATGGAGAGAGTAGCACGGAAACATATACATTACCATATGTAAATTAGACAGCCAGGGGAAATTGGCTGAATGATTCAAACCAGGGTTCTGTGACAATCCAGATGGGTGGGATGTGGTGGCAGGCGGGAGGGAGGTTCAAAAGAGAGGGTAAAGGGCTTCCCTGGTGGTCCTGTGGGTAAAGAGTCTGCCTTGCAGTGCAAGGCGCACCGGTTCAATCCCTGGCTGGGGAGGATCTCACGTGCCGCGGAGCGGCAGGACTGATGTGTCCCATTAGGACCCATTAGGAGCACATGCGTCCAGAGCCGGTCCCCTGCAATGGGAGAGGCCACAGCAGGGAGAGGCCACAGTAGCAGGAGGTCCACAAAGGCGAGGAATAAAGATGGATGGAAATGGAGAAATAAAAAAACCAATAAGAGAGGCCAAAATTTACAAAAATAATAATAAAAATAAAAGAGAGGGTACATATGTATACCTACGGCTATTTCATGTTGATGTATGCTAGAAATCAATACAATATTGTAAAACAATTATCTTCCATCAAAAATAAAAACTCAAATGAGCTCAAATAAAATGACGATGATATTTAACCTTAAAATTATTTTTTACCTTTACCAAAAATTTCAGATTGAATAAAGGAACAAATTGTTTATATATATAAATATATATATATATCTCAACGCACATATATCTACAGGACTTCCCAGTATGGTGATCTGCCACATAAAAAACATTTTCACATGCATTTTTTTCATGTCTTTCTCACAACTACCTTGTGAGGAAGGGAGGACAGAGGAGAGGACCGAGTCCCTGAGAAAGTGAGGAACCCACAGCGTAACGGAGGCTGATACCAGACCTCAGACCCACGTTTCCTGACTGTCAGATGCATGCTCTTTTCCAGGCAAGAACGCTGGAGTGGGCTGCCATTTCCTTCTCCAAGGAAACTTCCCAACCCAGGGATGAAACCCACATTTCTCGTGGTCTCCTGCATGGACACGCAGGTTCTTTTCCACTAGTGCCACCTGGGAGGCCCTCTGACTATATATACCTTAGTATGTATAAAATAATCAAGAAGGACTTACTGTGTGCCACAGAGAACACTACTCAATACTCTGTAACAACCTATATGGGAAAAGAACTGAAAAAAGAATAGATATATGTGTGTATATAACTAAATCACTCTGCCATGCACTGAAACTAACACGACATTGGAAATAAACTATACTGCAATAGAAAATAAAAATAAAGAAGAAAACTCTTCTTGTACATTTGCTAACATTCTGGGAGGGAGGAAAACAATAATCTGTCATCTATTAGGTTGAATCGCAAGGTTGGAGGGCATCACTGAGTCCACGGACATGAGTCTGAGCATCCTCTGGGAGACGGTGAAGGGCGGGGAAGCCTGGTGGGCTGCAGTCCATGGGGCTCTAACGAGTCGGATACAACTGAGCAACTGAACTGAACACGAAACCGCCAGTGCTTACATGCTTCTGACCCACAGAAGTGGCAATTTCATACGGTTTATCCTCACGCATCTCTGAATTGCTGAGGTAGTTTGGGTAAAGACAGCCTCTGGATGAAAAATAAACTGATCTTTCTTAGGAGAAAATCAGTGTCTTTTCATTGTCCAGTAAGCAGCACAGAACTTTTAACGGAAGGGCTACTTACTGGATGTCATGCTCCAGGGGACCCCAAAGCACCCCGTGGGCCAGAGAAAGCCAAGTCCTTCCGGAAACTCTTAGATGGGACGGCTCACCTGCACCACCGCTGGCTACTTGCAGAAAGTACAAACTGGAAGACAACTGCTCCCCCACAGTCCCTCCTCAACCCCAGGCCCCAGCCCTCAGCCCTGGGTCCTGTCTGCCCTCACCCTAGGAACTTCTGGGAACACGAGGACTACCTCTCAGGTGGTGGGGAGGCGTGGAAACAGGACATCCTTATGAAGGCCCATTTGTCTTTTCTTTCTCAATTGTGCTGGTTCATCTCCTTGCACACAGAGGCATCTGGCGGGGGAAGAGGAGCGCAGAGGTGGCGTTTCCTTCCCCCGCGGAAAGGAATTGGGGCAGGGGAAGGGGGGACTTGGGGAGGCAGAATCCTGAGGAAAAGCTGCGTCTGGGGAAAGCAGTGGCACTGAGACAGAGTGACCCATTTAAAGGGCCATGTGAGGCGGCCCTGGGTGCCCAGGTGCCCAGCAGACCGAGGAACACACCCTGTGTGTGAACACTCTCTCTCACACACACATCTCCACACGGGCTTTCCGGCCCTTGATGTAGCTCTTGTTCTCTCTTGGTGTCGAAAAGGGACGTTGGTGCCCAAAAGGGACGTTGGTGCAAAGGAAGGGCATGGGGGTGAGAAGCAGGCCAGCAGACAGCAGCAATAATAAAGAAGAAATGGAGGAGACTTCCCTGGCGGTCCGGTGGTGAAGGCTCTACTGTGGGGGGTGAGGGTTCAACTCCAGGCTGGGGAACTAAGATCCACATGCCTGGCGGTGCGCCCACATAAAAGTTAAGAAATTTGGAGAAACTTGGTGAGAAGGGGCTGCAGTCCATGGGGCTCTAACGAGTCGGATACAACTGAGCAACTGAACTGAACACGAAACCGCCAGTGCTTACATGCTTCTGACCCACAGAAGTGGCAATTTCATACGGTTTATCCTCACGCATCTCTGAATTGCTGAGGTAGTTTGGGTAAAGACAGCCTCTGGATGAAAAATAAACTGATCTTTCTTAGGAGAAAATCAGTGTCTTTTCATTGTCCAGTAAGCAGCACAGAACTTTTAACGGAAGGGCTACTTACTGGATGTCATGCTCCAGGGGACCCCAAAGCACCCCGTGGGCCAGAGAAAGCCAAGTCCTTCCGGAAACTCTTAGATGGGACGGCTCACCTGCACCACCGCTGGCTACTTGCAGAAAGTACAAACTGGAAGACAACTGCTCCCCCACAGTCCCTCCTCAACCCCAGGCCCCAGCCCTCAGCCCTGGGTCCTGTCTGCCCTCACCCTAGGAACTTCTGGGAACACGAGGACTACCTCTCAGGTGGTGGGGAGGCGTGGAAACAGGACATCCTTATGAAGGCCCATTTGTCTTTTCTTTCTCAATTGTGCTGGTTCATCTCCTTGCACACAGAGGCATCTGGCGGGGGAAGAGGAGCGCAGAGGTGGCGTTTCCTTCCCCCGCGGAAAGGAATTGGGGCAGGGGAAGGGGGGACTTGGGGAGGCAGAATCCTGAGGAAAAGCTGCGTCTGGGGAAAGCAGTGGCACTGAGACAGAGTGACCCATTTAAAGGGCCATGTGAGGCGGCCCTGGGTGCCCAGGTGCCCAGCAGACCGAGGAACACACCCTGTGTGTGAACACTCTCTCTCACACACACATCTCCACACGGGCTTTCCGGCCCTTGATGTAGCTCTTGTTCTCTCTTGGTGTCGAAAAGGGACGTTGGTGCCCAAAAGGGACGTTGGTGCAAAGGAAGGGCATGGGGGTGAGAAGCAGGCCAGCAGACAGCAGCAATAATAAAGAAGAAATGGAGGAGACTTCCCTGGCGGTCCGGTGGTGAAGGCTCTACTGTGGGGGGTGAGGGTTCAACTCCAGGCTGGGGAACTAAGATCCACATGCCTGGCGGTGCGGCCAAATAAGTAAGAAATGGGAGACTTTAGGAAGTCCACAAACTGTTGTAGACAAGCATCTGAACATCTGCCGCGTGGGTGAAGACAGTGAAGCAGAAGGAAGTAAGAACGAGAGAACCCCAAAGAGAAGCCTTTCCTTTCCTGGACCCCGTCCCTTCTCCCCTACCTGGGTCCCTTCCTTCCTTCCTGTCCCCAAACGTAGTGGGTACCCTCTGCCATGCGTCTAGTTCTATTCCAGGCTCTGGGGCAAAGATGAGGAAGACCTGGGCTGGGCCTCTGCGGAGGACATCAGGCAGGGTGGACCCAGCACTGCCAATGACTCCTCTTTCCACCTCCAAACTTCAGACTGCTTCCAAAGCGAGGAAGCTGCCTTCCCCGGTACCTCTGAGACTATGAGACGTCTTTCCATTTCTTGCCTTGAAGGTCCTGTCTCTCCTCGGAGTCCTCCCCAGCCTCTTGTGTGAGGGGTCGGGAATGAAGTGGACACACACCTATTTGTTATTTTCACTGTCTCTCATCCGCTCTACCTCATCCCATTTCAAAGACGTAGAAACTGATGCACAAAGTCCTGAGGTCGTTTACCCAAGGTCACTCTTCAGGAAGTGGGTAGCTGGGATTCAGATCAAAGCTGAATAATAGCCCATGCGCGTAGCTAGTCCGCTAGATTGCCTTTCGGGAAAGGGCGAGGAAGATCATTGATAAACAGAACAACGGTGTCCAGACGCTGTGAGGGGCTGGTGGCAGACAGCAACGTCTCAATGGTTGCCAGACATGGGTTCAAGACTCCATTTTCCCACAAACTCGATTGTGACTTTGGACCAATCATTTGACCTCTCAGAGCCTTCTTTCCTCTTTGGGAATTTTGATGAGTTTATCTCTAAGGTCCCTTTATTTATTTATCTAAATAATTTTATTTCTTTATTTTTGGCTGTGCTGAGCTTTCATAGCTACAAAGGCTTTTCTCTAGCTGTGAACAGAGGCGACGCTAGTTGCGGTGTGACGGCTTCTCATTGCAGTGGCTTTTCCTGTTGCTGAGCACAGGCCCTAGGGCGCAAGGGCTTCCGTAGATGCAGCATGTGGATTCAATAGTGGGGGTTCCTGAGCTCTAAAGCACAGACTCAGTAGTTCTGGCATATGGGCTTAGCTTCCCCGTGGCATGGGAGATCTTCCCAGATCAGGAATCAAACCTGTGTCTCCTGCATTGGCAGGCAGTCTCTTTCCCCACTGAGCCACCAGGGAAGCGCCTTGATTTCTGACAAACTATGAGAAACACCAGGGAAGCCCTTGACTTTTGACAAACTATGAGAAACAATGAATTACAATTATGATGGGTGCCAGTGGTCAAGGATTTTAATGTTGTAAAGTCACTGAGTAGCAAAGAGTTGGAATAGGGAGACAGGCAAAGCCATGGCTGGAGAAAATCGGAATCATGTGTGGAAGGGCCCACTGGAAGTGGCCCGGCATGGGGTGAGGAGTGTCCTCGGACTTGGCTCCTGGCCAAGGCCGTCTGGAGCTTGCCGAGCCTAGGCTGCAGCACAGAAGAGGACCCGGAACCCAACTCTGGCAGATTAGCCACCCGGCCCTGTGACAATAGGGTCAGGGTGGGTCAAGAAAAGACTACTGGGACGGGGGTGCTCACCATCACGATGTTGGCCAGGTGGGCAGAGACAAGCGCATACACCCCTCCAGAGGAGCCCACCACTGGTGCGGTCATGTCAGCCACAGACACCGCCAAGGACCCTGGTGCAAAAGAGATGAAGAACTCAAGGATGCTGGCATCGTTCCCCACCCCTCGTCCCGGGCGCTCGGAGGCTGCAGCCTCAAGGCGGAGACCCCAGAGAAGAAACTCCTCTCTTCCTCCCTTGATCCCACATCACCCTGGAGCTTCCTGGAAGACGCATTGACGGCTGAAAGGACCATTCGCTTTCAACCCTCCTGGGAAGCAACATCTCAAGAAGGGAAGTGACTTTATTTATTTATCTAAATAATTTTATTTCTTTATTTTTGGCTGTGCTGAGCTTTCATAGCTACAAAGGCTTTTCTCTAGCTGTGAACAGAGGCGACGCTAGTTGCGGTGTGACGGCTTCTCATTGCAGTGGCTTTTCCTGTTGCTGAGCACAGGCCCTAGGGCGCAAGGGCTTCCGTAGATGCAGCATGTGGATTCAATAGTGGGGGTTCCTGAGCTCTAAAGCACAGACTCAGTAGTTCTGGCATATGGGCTTAGCTTCCCCGTGGCATGGGAGATCTTCCCAGATCAGGAATCAAACCTGTGTCTCCTGCATTGGCAGGCAGTCTCTTTCCCCACTGAGCCACCAGGGAAGCGCCTTGATTTCTGACAAACTATGAGAAACACCAGGGAAGCCCTTGACTTTTGACAAACTATGAGAAACAATGAATTACAATTATGATGGGTGCCAGTGGTCAAGGATTTTAATGTTGTAAAGTCACTGAGTAGCAAAGAGTTGGAATAGGGAGACAGGCAAAGCCATGGCTGGAGAAAATCGGAATCATGTGTGGAAGGGCCCACTGGAAGTGGCCCGGCATGGGGTGAGGAGTGTCCTCGGACTTGGCTCCTGGCCAAGGCCGTCTGGAGCTTGCCGAGCCTAGGCTGCAGCACAGAAGAGGACCCGGAACCCAACTCTGGCAGATTAGCCACCCGGCCCTGTGACAATAGGGTCAGGGTGGGTCAAGAAAAGACTACTGGGACGGGGGTGCTCACCATCACGATGTTGGCCAGGTGGGCAGAGACAAGCGCATACACCCCTCCAGAGGAGCCCACCACTGGTGCGGTCATGTCAGCCACAGACACCGCCAAGGACCCTGGTGCAGAGAGAGATGAAGAACTCAAGGATGCTGGCATCGTTCCCCACCCCTCGTCCCGGGCGCTCGGAGGCTGCAGCCTCAAGGCGGAGACCCCAGAGAAGAAACTCCCTCTCTTCCTCCCTTGATCCCACATCACCCTGGAGCTTCCTGGAAGACGCATTGACGGCTGAAAGGACCATTCGCTTTCAACCTCTCCTTGGACAGCTGGGAAGCAACATCTCAAGAAGGGAAGTGACTTGCCCATGGTAGGGATGCAAACCCAGATCATCTGCCTGGCGATCCCGCCTCACCGTATGCTACCTCGGGGTTCTGACCCATGACAAAAATAGCAGCAGCCGTTGGTGCAGAAGCAGCCACCCCTCTGGAGCCCTGTGTGCCAGGCACCTGCCAAGCACATGATGTGACCCTCTAGTTCCCCGTCGCGGGGAGGGCTAGCAGGTCCACTGCAGAGACAAGGAGGCTGAGCCTGGAGTCACCTGCTAGGAAGAGCTGGAGCCAGGACATGAGTCCAGGTACAAAGGCCAGACATGAGGCCAGACACAAAGCCTTTGTCCTCTTGGCCTCGCTAGCAGCCACTGCTCAAATGGGGAGAGATGTCAAACTCCACCCTATACCCTCGCTCTTTCTCCTCCACAGTACCCAGACACCTGCCTGGCATCACCTCCAACCGAGGGAAATTACAACAGTCAGGATCTCTAGAGCCAGGCATCTTTGGAGGAAAAATGTCCTTGAGAAGTTCTCGCGGAAGAGAGAAGGATGATGTCATCCTATCCCCCCGGGGGAAAGAAACTGTACAGACTCTTGGTCTGGGGGATGAGAAACTCTCGCCCTGGGAGGGACCCTGGGCAGAAAAGAGATGGGAAATGTATTGTTCTGGTCTCATTTAAGTGTGATCAATGCTTTGGCTTCCAGGGAAGGGCACAGGAGACTAAAAATAACTGGGAGTTAGAACCCAGGGCTCGGAGAATGAGAGGTGGCTGGCCTGGTGAGTGTGCGGAAATCACCGCTGGAAAATGCCCGCAGGCTCATGAGCCAATTAGCCGCTGCCTGGGTGGAGAGAGCAGGGCGAGGCAGAAGGCCAAGTTCTGCACGGACGGGGGTGGAGGGTCCAGCTACTGAGGAAGAGGCTGGGCATGGCCTGGGAACCAGGGTACCTGTCACCCTGAGTATGGGGATGGCCCTGCAGGGTCCTCTACCTTCTCCCCACCGACTGGCCGCCCCCGGCCCCCACATGACTGCTTTCCAGGCTCCTGGCTCACCGAGATCCTAAGACTCAGTCTCCAGGGGGATGTCATCTCTCAAGGAAAACACAAACTGTCATGAACTAAGAGCACCCGAGTCCTTCTCCCCTCCCAGGGCAACTATAAATCTTTCTTCTCCCCTTTCATGCCTTCCCTTCGGCTTTAATTAGGTATTGATCTATTGTCAGATAACTGTTTTTTCTTTTCTTTTTTTTTTAACTGCGGAGTCATGGGGTCAGCCCTGTATAACAGGGGGGAATAAATCCCAGGGTGGCCCACAGGCAGGCGGCGAGATCTGCATGACAAAGGATTCCCACGCTCTCTGGCAGGGCTGGCTGAGGAGGCTGCATTGCAGGGCTGTGCAGGGATGGGCTGGCCAAGTTGCAGCTCATTAATTACCAACTGGACAGAGGAAGCCCCAGCTTTCTCCGCGTGCGTCCCTACAGACCGGCCCAGTTTCTGCTCCCTCGGCTTATGTGACAGGGCAGGGAGGCGGCAGGGGATCCGCCCAGGGTCCAGCCTCTGTGCATTGACCTTTCCCTCACCCTATCCATGGATGGGAGTCCTGACCTCAGGGCCAGGGGTCAGTCTGGATGGTGGCAGGACTGGGGCCATGGCTGGATACTTGTGTGACCTTGGACATAGCCCCTGAATGCTTAGGGCTTCTTTTACATCTGTGAAATGAGGTTGGTTCTCAGGCTTTCCAACTTTTGAGCAGTGAGACTCTTTTCAAAGAAATGTGACCCCCTACCCTGATCCCATGGAGCAGAGGGCAGACAGTCACTCAAGCCGAACGGGGGTTAGATCTGGAGAGTAAAGTTTGCCAGCCCCTGGAGGGGACCTCCAGGGTTCCTCTCAGATCAGAAGTACAATAACCCAAGCCTTGGGACCCTAAGATCTAGGGTCTAAGGTTTCAAGCCTGAGTTTAGAATCTAGAAGGTAACAATCCGGATCCACCGGTCCTGCTTGAGGCAGAAAGACTTGCAAACCAGCCCTGGACTAGAGTGGCTGGGAGAGGTCGAGGAGAAAGGTGGACCTGTGTGCCTATCAATAGAGGACAGCCATCCCAGGGCTGGAAGCCAGGGCCAGGCAGGATTCCTGACCAACCCTGAGCAACTGAAGGGAGGACAGTTCAATAAAGGCCAGCGTGAATGGCCGGTGTGAATCCATGGAGGTCAGGAAGGCAGAAGACAGAGAGAGAGGCGAGCCGCAGTGACACGCCACACTGCCACACAGCAGCAAACCAAAGGACCAGTGCTAGTCAGGGCTATGAATTTCCACCCCGCCTAATCCTGGGTCCATGCCAGCATGGAGATAAATTGACAAACTTTGCCATAACGCATAGCTGTGATCATTTTAGCCTGGAAAATTCTACGCAGGTGTTCTCCAGCATCTCCCTTGGTCATTAAAAAAAAAAGCAAATCCAAATAAAAATCGCCAGAATCCCTACCTTTAAGCAGTGTAACTCTATTTACATATATACTCTCTCACTTAGTTTACAAATATGTGTTGCGTGTCATGTGCCGAACCCTGTACTGGGCTCTGCGGGTGCACCCGTGGCTTCCGATCCACATAATTTATAATCAAAGTTGGGCGAAACAGTGAAGAGACTGGACTATCTTGATTTCTTGGGTCATACTGCATGGTTGTGGGATCTTAGTTCCCTGACCAAGGGTTCAACCTGCGTGTGCCGTTGCAATGGAAGCTCAGAGTCCTGACCCAAGGAAGCCCTGAGACAGGGTCTTATTTGTTTATTTATTTCAGGTTATTCTGGGTTTTCACTGCTGCTGCAGGCTCTTCTCTAGTTGCAGGGAATGGAGGCTACTCTCTAGTTGAGGTGAGCAGGCTTCTTGTGGTGACTTCTCTTGTGGAACTTGGGTTCTAGGGCACATGGGCTTCAGTAGTTGTGGCCCATGGGCTCCGTAGTTGTGGCTCTGAGGCTCTAGAGCACAGGCTCCCTAGTTGTGGCTCACGGGCTTAGTTGCCCTACAGCGTGTGGGATCTTCCTGGATAAGGGATCGAACCCATGTCTCCTGCATTGGCAGGTGAACTCTTCACCACTGAGCTACCATGGAAGCCTTGGTTTTAAAGGGCTTAAACTCAGCATTATACTCCTTAGCCAAAAGTGAGACACACCTTGGCTTCAAGCATTGGCTGGAGGCACAGGTTTGGGGAAGAGTTCCTACTCTAGGTCTAGGACTTATTGGCTGAGCAAATAGCGTCATTTCACCTCTTTGAACTGTCTATAAAGTGTGTGTGTCCGCACCCACCTCAGAGGCATGTAATGAGGATATAACCCATGTGAACCCTTTATCCCATGCCTGGACCATTGGACGTGCTGAGCAGAGATTAGTTACAATTGTTACAAAATGCGATCCCCTTGGATGTGGAATACTTCCATTGGGCAGGAATTAGACAGAAAGGCTTCACGGCTATGAAGAACTCCCCTGGAGGACCTCCCTGGTGGTCCAGTGCTGCAGACTGCGCCTCCCGATGCAGGGAGTTCAGGTTGGATGCCTGGTCTTGGAGCTAAGGTCCACATGCCCCGTGGCCAAAAAAACCAAAACAGAAAACCGAAGCAATATTGTAACAAATTCAGTGAAGACCTTAAAAATGGTCCACATCAAAAAAATCTTTAAGATTAAAAAAAAACCAGAAAGACCTCCCTTGGTTTCTGATACATTTTGTGTATAAAGGAAAAGGCCTGCCTTTGGGTCTTGTAACACTGTGGTCATGTTAGACCATAACCTCTGGGATCAGAGAGCTGAACTGGAGCCCAGCTCCACCTCTTGTGACTGTATCTTCTTGGGCAGGTCACTTTGCTTCTCCAAACCTTAGCTTCTGCATCTGTGACAGGTGAAGAGTAACCGTACCTGCCTCATGGGGTGGTTGTGGGGATTAAAGACAGACTGCACAGGGCAGGTGCTTGGCGATCTGGCCAGAGTCTGGCTGTCTGAAAGGAGCCCCCCTCTCAGAAGAGGGATGCACACGGAGCAGAAAGGAAGGAAAGGGTGCAGGCGGGTCCATCAATCCTAGAGATCAATGATGTGACATGTGATGACCAGAATGTCCTCTGCTCTGAATCAATGACCCCAAGAGTGGATAAGGGATCGAACCCATGTCTGAGCAGGTGAACTCTTCACCACTGAGCTACCATGGAAGCCTTGGTTTTAAAGGGCTTAAACTCAGCATTATACTCCTTAGCCAAAAGTGAGACACACCTTGGCTTCAAGCATTGGCTGGAGGCACAGGTTTGGGGAAGAGTTCCTACTCTAGGTCTAGGACTTATTGGCTGAGCAAATAGCGTCATTTCACCTCTTTGAACTGTCTATAAAGTGTGTGTGTCCGCACCCACCTCAGAGGCATGTAATGAGGATATAACCCATGTGAACCCTTTATCCCATGCCTGGACCATTGGACGTGCTGAGCAGAGATTAGTTACAATTGTTACAAAATGCGATCCCCTTGGATGTGGAATACTTCCATTGGGCAGGAATTAGACAGAAAGGCTTCACGGCTATGAAGAACTCCCCTGGAGGACCTCCCTGGTGGTCCAGTGCTGCAGACTGCGCCTCCCGATGCAGGGAGTTCAGGTTGGATGCCTGGTCTTGGAGCTAAGGTCCACATGCCCCGTGGCCAAAAAAACCAAAACAGAAAACCGAAGCAATATTGTAACAAATTCAGTGAAGACCTTAAAATGGTCCACATCAAAAAATCTTTAAGATTAAAAAAAAACCAGAAAGACCTCCCTTGGTTTCTGATACATTTTGTGTATAAAGGAAAAGGCCTGCCTTTGGGTCTTGTAACACTGTGGTCATGTTAGACCATAACCTCTGGGATCAGAGAGCTGAACTGGAGCCCAGCTCCACCTCTTGTGACTGTATCTTCTTGGGCAGGTCACTTTGCTTCTCCAAACCTTAGCTTCTGCATCTGTGACAGGTGAAGAGTAACCGTACCTGCCTCATGGGGTGGTTGTGGGGATTAAAGACAGACTGCACAGGGCAGGTGCTTGGCGATCTGGCCAGAGTCTGGCTGTCTGAAAGGAGCCCCCCTCTCAGAAGAGGGATGCACACGGAGCAGAAAGGAAGGAAAGGGTGCAGGCGGGTCCATCAATCCTAGAGATCAATGATGTGACATGTGATGACCAGAATGTCCTCTGCTCTGAATCAATGACCCCAAGAGCACAGTGCACTTGTTTGCTTTGTGATACGGCCCCACACCTCAGATTTCGCTGCCAAGCCTCCTTCTGCCTGTCCACCAACCTCTTCTGCACCGGTGTCGCTGGAAGGAACCCCTGCACTGCCTCCCTGCCGGGTATCATCCTCTGGTTTGGGCGAGACCTGAGTCATCCGGAATCTGGGTCTGTCTTCTAGGCTACTCCAGCACTCCCACTTCATTGACTACTCACGGCAAGTGTTACGAGCGCTTCCCTCTTCCTCCCCATTAACCATCTGGGTCTCTGAGTAGGTAGGTATGGAAAGGGCGGCTCTAAATTCCCAGATGTCGACACTCAGAGGTGTGGGGGTGGCTGAGGAAGTCTGCCGCACAGAGATGCTCGTCAGACCTTTGTTCAAGGATGCAGAAGGGGCTGGATTCTGAGAGAGGCTGGTGTGGGCGCTGTCCAAGGTGGCTAAGTTAGCCGCCTCAGGGCAGGCGTGAAGACCGGGGCGGGGCCAGCTCTCCCAGGCTGAGGGTTCCCAAAGAGCAGACCCGCCTCTCCTGGGATGGGTGGGCGAGGTGGAGGCCCTTCCACTTGCGGCCAGGGTCCCTGCCTGCCCACTGTTTACAAGGCCCTGCTGCCCTGCTCTCCTGACGACAGCTTTAATGCCACTCAGAAAGGATTAAGATCTTACTTAAACACACACGCAAAGCTCCCTTGGGCACAGCTGTCAAGGTGAAGAGCTGAGGCGGCAAACCTTGTACAGAAAAAAGCCAGCAATAAAGTTGGAGACATCACCAGGGAGATTCCTCTGTTCAGAAGCCCAGTCGATGCAGATTTTTCCTGCAGAAATCTGCCCTGCTCTTCCTACCTCCTCCCGGTCCACCTCCCCTCTCACCAGGATGGGGGACAGGGAGCTGATACACGGGCCTCAGGGCCACAGTGATTGTGATCATCACCTGCCACGTGGGCTGAGCCAGCCAGGGCCCAGACTCCTCCAGCTGGCACAAGGGCTCAGGACCTCTTCGACCAGACCCTCTCCTGCCTGCAGTGGGTCCACCAAGGGCCAGCCTGGGCAGAGGCAAGACTGCTTTTCGGGTACAGGTGCTGTCCTGGCCGGGGGAGCCACCTGGCTCCGCCCACTCCCTGCCGGGCATCTCACGACCCTGGCTCGGTTTATTTCATTCTTCACTTCATTCCACCCTCCTCACATCTGGCACGCGTATCTCATTTTCCGTTGTTGTTCAGTTGCTAAGTCGCATCTGACTCTTTGCGGCAGATCTCATTCGTTCCCTCTTAAAGCTTAACGGGGCCGAGAGAAGGTAAGGAATTTCCCCAAGTTCACACAGGTATGACATGGCAGTGAAAGACTGAAACTCAGGTCAGCCTGCCGGCTCCAGGTCGTATGGTCTCCACCTCCTTTGTCATCCCGTGCCTCCCTCTCTGGATGGCAGTCCCCTTCCAGTCTCCCTGGGGAGATGTGCCTGGAGAACCCTGGCATCCGGAGCTGGGGTGACGAGGATCCTCTGGAAGCCTGGGGCTTGCCTGGCCACATAGGGTCTCCCAGCCACCCTGGGGAGGTTCACCCCTGTGGACGTGAGCCCCGCCTGCCTACCTGCCACGACACCAGCCACGTAGACAAGCCCAATGCGGGTTGCTCCATGCACCATCTCCAGAGGTACCCCCACCAGGAGCTGGAGTACCACGTTGAGACCCAGGTGCTCTATCCTATACAGAGAGACGAAATTCATTCATTCATTCAGCATGTCAGGATGCTGGGCATTCAGCAGTGAACAAGACGATGTAGCTGGGACTTCCCTGGTGGCCCAGTGGTAAAGACTGCATCTGCCAGGCTGCTGGATTCGCTCTGCGATGGCCCACACTCTGTCTGTGGAGTGTGCTTTCTCTGAATCTGAATAAATCTGTTTCTTACCTATCACTTTGTCTCTTGCTGAATTCTTCTCTGCAAAGAGTCATGAAGAACCTGAACCTCTGTGGGTCCAGACATTGGGACACGACAGTCAGGCAGGCCTTCTCGAAGATGAGCCACACGGGGCATGGCACCAGCTGCGGTCTGGGGACCCCAGGCACACCCCGACACCACAGCGAGCCTAGCCAAGACCAGGCGAGCTTAGCCCGTGTCCACAGTGTGTGCTGCAGGGTGGCCAGGTGCTCTAGGGGACACTTGCTGGTTTGGGTGTTCTGTTATGACAACATGGCACTTCAAAGAGCTTCTTCTGGATTAGTCAGTGATGGAACTGAAGAGTCGCAAAGAATCATTTCCGTCATCCCATGCGGCCACAACTTCCTGAAGTCTCTGTCTCCACAACGCTCTCCGCCCACAAACTCCCTCGGCACCACCGCCGCCCCGCCCCCGCCCCATTGCCTCTGACTCCTGGTCCTCTCCCACTTGCAACTTGAATAAACCCTCGGTCCTGCCTGTCTGAAAAAAAAAAAAAAACAAAAAAAAAGAATGCACCTGCCAATGCAGAGGACACGGGTTTGACCCCTGGTCCGGGAAGATTCCCCATGCTGCAGGGACACCAAGTCCATGTGCCACAACTACTGAAGCCTGTGGGCTGCAACAAGAGAAGCCACCGCAACAGAAAGCCTGCATGCAGCAATGAAGACGCAATGTAGGAGATAGTTTTTAAAAAAAGAACAGTAAATTAAAGCTATTCCCCCAGTTCCTGTTGTGTCCAGATCTGTGCTCCTCGGCCCTGACGTTGAAGCTGGCACCTAGCAGGCAAGGTGTTCACCCCCTTAGGCTCAGAGCAGAGACATCCGTCAGCAGCCGTCGGGGAGGTCTCTTCACCCCAAAGCAGCCTCCCCAGCAGGTGCAGCCAGACAGGGGGTGGCCCCTCTAGAGGCTCAGCAGGAAGAGTGGTCCACAGTGGAGCTTCCTCTTGGGCACTGTGGGTCATTCTCCCAAGGGAAGAGCCATGAAGCCCTGGGTGATCTTCTTCCCATCAGTAACGCCAGGGAGAGGCATTCCCAGGGCTTTCTCTACGCTTCTCCCCCACTTTCTCTGGAGAGTGTGTAGGAGACACTGCAGAGGTCTGGGGTCTGGGGATTCTGACTTCCCAACTCCACCCTTCAACTATGTAATCACAGTCACCAGCCAAGATTGTGCATTCAAAAGACATGGTGGTCACCTGGCCGGCTGGGAGGTCCTTATTCTCGGGTAAGAGGCACCCGTAAGAACTGACGGCACTCCAGGTCCCCAAAGAGGTCACACAGCTCTGTAAACAGAAACCGTAACACTGCCAAAGTTCTTCAAGAAGACTCACCTTACAGGGAGACCGCCTTTCAATAAACCAGGGCTTTATTTCACGGACAGGGGTACTCGCACACAGTTTATGGACAATGAATCTGGTGGCTGACCGCATTTCCCTCTTTGCTTGGGCCACCAGGAAGCTCAGAACAAATTTATAACCGAGTTACAGCAAGCATATAGCATCCCAGGCTATATATGTGTGTGTTGATCTCACTCTGTTTTCCTTTCCCATATGCTATTTTCCTTTTTAAAAACAATCTCCACAGTTTTATATATATATATCATTTTACTTATTCAGTTTTGGCCGCGCTGGGTCTTGACTGCTTTGTGTGGGCTTTCTGTACTTGCGGCCAGTTGGGGCTACTCTTTGTGCATTGCTCGGGCTCTCGTTTCTCACTGCAGCCGCTTCTCTTGCAGCAGAGCACGGGCTCTAGGTGCATGGGCTTCCGTAGCTGCAGCATGCAGGGCTTGGAGGTGGTAGTTCCTCGGCTCTAGAGTACAGGCTCAGTAGCTGTGGTGCACGGGCTCAGGGGATCCGCCGTATATGGTCTCTTCTCAGACAAGGGATCAAACCCATGTCCCCTGCGTTGACAGGTGGATTCATATCCACTGTGCCTCTAGACAAGTCCCCTAAACTGCTTTAATGGCATGTTCCCAGATAGGCACAAACATAATATTTTCACTTTCTATACACTCTTAATAATTTACACATATAGTTTGGCTTTAGATAAACTCCAAGAAGCTACCTCAAATCCTGTGTCTGTGTAGATAAAAATAAACTAAGAAAAAAAAATTCAATCCAGGCTCTCTGGACCAGTTATTTTCCTGTAAGGATTCTTTTTATTTATTTATGTAGCTCCACTGGGTTTTAGCTGCAGCACGTGGGGTCTAATTCCCTGACCAGGGATCGAACCTGGGCCCCCTGCATTGGGGACACAGAATCCTAACCACTGGACCACCAGGGAAGTCCCCCCGTAAGGATTCTTGATAGAGCGAACGAATGCCAGTACTCACCCTGCATGCATGAATATGTACGTCAGGTAGCGCCAAGCCTGTGCTCGGAGCTGTGGATGGTAAACCAGCGAGTTCTTCAGGTATCGTGGGTGGGTGACCTGCAGGACAAATTGGTCCAGCGACACCCCATTATAGAGGAAAAAGGCAACCTGGAGGGGAGCAGAGAATGCAAAGAACCTGTTACGAGCGGGGAATGGTCCAGGAAGCCCTCTTGTGCCTCTTATTGCATAGAATCCCTACGGAAGTTGGCATTTGCCCGCGGTTCATGAAGCACACCCTCCGACCAGCACCCAAGCTAGCTCTGCACCACGTCTCACTCCATGTCTGTTTATTTTGTGTTCAGTGTTCACAAAGTGGTCTCACATTTCCTCTGTGCTAAGCAGAAAGGGTTTGGAGGATTTTAAACTTTAATTCCAGTCATAACTCACCTACCCACTTGGGAGCTGAGACAATTCCACATAAGTTGATTAAAAAAAAAAAAAAACTATAGCAAAAGGCATGTAACATAAAATTTACCGTCTTAACCATTTTCAGTGTAGAGTTCAGTGGTATTAAATCCATTCATAACGGGCAATCATCACCACTATCCATTCACGGGATTCTTTTCATCTTGTAAAAGTGATGAAAGAAACTCTATACCCATGAAACATTAATTCCCATTCCCTGCCCCCAGCCCCTGGCAACCACCATTCTGCCTTCTGTCTCTGTGAATTTGAGTACTCCAGGGACTGCACATAGAGGCATCATACCGTATTTGTCTTTTATGATTATTTTTCTTTTTTCCACTCAGTCTAGTGTCATCAAGATACATCCATGCTGTAACATGTCAGAATTTCCTTCCTACGATGTGTCTACCACACTGATCATCCATTCATTGGTCAACGGGCATTTGCGTTGCTTCCACCTTTTAGCTATCATGAACAAGGCTGCTATTCACCGTGGGCGAACAAATACCTCTTTGAGTCCCCACTTGCCATTCTTTTGGATATACACCCAGGAGTGGAGCTGCTGGATCCTACGATAATTCTGATTTAATTTTTTGAGGAACCGCCATCCTGATTCCCACAGTGGCTGTGCATTTTGCATTCCCGGCAACCGTACACGAGGGCCTCAACTTCTCGGATTCTCACGAATACTTCACAGAAGCTAATTCTGAAGATGACTGAAGCATACTGGGTTAAGCCCTAAAAGAGCATTTATTTTAACTGTTTCTCCCTGCAACTCCTTCTACAATGCATAGTTCATGTCCCTGGGTTCTTAATTGTAAGGATGCCTCAGGTATTGATCTGGGCTATAGGAGGGATGTCTTCCCTAGCAGTTGATGGGGGTTTTGCTCCTGTACTAAATGATCCCAAATTCTTGTGCTTTCTCTGTGACTTAGGTTTGTTTGCACATCTGTCATCTCCTGTCACACCTGGGTGCCACTGAGCTGTTATCCAGTTACACAATCAGGTTCTTACTTCTTATTGGCTAGTGGGAGGCCCCCTTCTGTAGCTTCCTACACACGGTCACTGTTATGGAATCAGAAAACCAGGTTACTAGAACTGGGTGTAAAACAAAAGCCTTGGGCTTTGGTTTAAGGCCTCGGAAACTGTAGTTTCATTGTTTTCCAGTTTCTTCTAAGTTGGTGGTTTGAGAGTTTACCCAGCTGAGGTTTCTGAATATCTGAAACCAACATGAACAAAAGATCTGGCTCCTCTAGTTGATCTTGGGCAAATTAATTCACCAGTCCTCAGTTTCTCTGTGGCTTCCCAGGTGGCACAGTGCTAAAGAATCTGCCTGTAATGCAGGAGACGAGGGTTCAATCCCCGGGTGGGGAAGATTCCCTGGAGTCGGAAATTGCAACCTGCTCCAGTATTCTTGTCTGGAAAAACTCCATGGATAGAGGAGCCTGGTGGGCTGCAGTCCATGGAGTCAGACACAACTGAGCACTACATACAGTTTTCCCATTTGGAAATGGGAATACTCATGTCTACATTTTCATGGTGATCATGAGGTTTAAAAGTGATAAAGTATAGAGGCTTCCCTGATGGTCCAGTGGGTAAAGAGTCCGCCTTGCAGTGCAAGGGGCACCGGTTCTATCCCTGGCCCGGGAAGATCCCACGTGCCATGGAGTGGCTGGAACAGTATGTCCAATTAGGAGCCAGTGCTCTGGAGTGCATGAGCCCAGGGCAGGTGCTCTGCAACGAGAGAGGCCACTGCAGGGGGAGGCCCACACAGGCCAAAGAACAAAAGATGGATGAAAATAAATAAATAAAGTACCAATCAAAGAGGCCAAAAAATGCCTCTGTTATTACTACTTGTTAAAAAAATGATAAAGTATAAATAAATACTTTTTAAAAAGGTGGTCTTCCCACCAGGGGCTTCCCTGGTAGTCCAGTGGTTAAGCATCCACCATCCAATGCAGGGGACACTGGTTCAATCCCCACCCAGGGAACTAAGATCCCACATAGTGAAAGTGTTAGTTGCTTAGTCACATCTGACTCAGTGATCCCATGGAGTATAGCCTGCCAGGTCTCTCTGTCCATGGGATTTTCCAGGCAAGAACACTGGAGTGGGTTGCCATTCCCTTCTCCTGGGGAATCTTCCGGACTCAGGGATTGAACCCAGGTCTCCTGCATTGCATTACTGTTTCTGAGCCACCAGGAAAGCCCAAGACTCCACATGCTATGGGGTAACTAAGCCTGTGCACTGCAACTAAGACCCGATGTAGCCAAAATAAATAAATAAACATATATATTTTTGAAGATAAAGTACATGAAGAGCCAGCAGTTGAGGGATGGAAGCTGTAATTAGCATGGAGTTAAGTCCTCCTCGGCTGAGCCTCAGTCAGGGCTCAGGGCTCCCGGCAGCTGGGCTCCTGAGAAGCCAATCTGCTCACCTAACACTGTGCGCGGGTGGCCTGGCAGCAAGCACAGCTTCCAACCCAGCTCGTCATTATCGGTCCTCAAATAGAAGTTAATAAATAGACTAACACAGTAAGTGCTTGGAGAACAAGTCCAAGAATATCTCAGGAAAATCGCAACTTCAACATGTCCTAGGATGAAGCCAGAACGACAGAGGCTGCAGTCCATGGAGTCAGACACAACTGAGCACTACATACAGTTTTCCCATTTGGAAATGGGAATACTCATGTCTACATTTTCATGGTGATCATGAGGTTTAAAAGTGATAAAGTATAGAGGCTTCCCTGATGGTCCAGTGGGTAAAGAGTCCGCCTTGCAGTGCAAGGGGCACCGGTTCTATCCCTGGCCCGGGAAGATCCCACGTGCCATGGAGTGGCTGGAACAGTATGTCCAATTAGGAGCCAGTGCTCTGGAGTGCATGAGCCCAGGGCAGGTGCTCTGCAACGAGAGAGGCCACTGCAGGGGGAGGCCCACACAGGCCAAAGAACAAAAGATGGATGAAAATAAATAAATAAAGTACCAATCAAAGAGGCCAAAAAATGCCTCTGTTATTACTACTTGTTAAAAAAATGATAAAGTATAAATAAATACTTTTTAAAAAGGTGGTCTTCCCACCAGGGGCTTCCCTGGTAGTCCAGTGGTTAAGCATCCACCATCCAATGCAGGGGACACTGGTTCAATCCCCACCCAGGGAACTAAGATCCCACATAGTGAAAGTGTTAGTTGCTTAGTCACATCTGACTCAGTGATCCCATGGAGTATAGCCTGCCAGGTCTCTCTGTCCATGGGATTTTCCAGGCAAGAACACTGGAGTGGGTTGCCATTCCCTTCTCCTGGGGAATCTTCCGGACTCAGGGATTGAACCCAGGTCTCCTGCATTGCATTACTGTTTCTGAGCCACCAGGAAAGCCCAAGACTCCACATGCTATGGGGTAACTAAGCCTGTGCACTGCAACTAAGACCCGATGTAGCCAAAATAAATAAATAAACATATATATTTTTGAAGATAAAGTACATGAAGAGCCAGCAGTTGAGGGATGGAAGCTGTAATTAGCATGGAGTTAAGTCCTCCTCGGCTGAGCCTCAGTCAGGGCTCAGGGCTCCCGGCAGCTGGGCTCCTGAGAAGCCAATCTGCTCACCTAACACTGTGCGTGCGGGTGGCCTGGCAGCAAGCACAGCTTCCAACCCAGCTCGTCATTATCGGTCCTCAAATAGAAGTTAATAAATAGACTAACACAGTAAGTGCTTGGAGAACAAGTCCAAGAATATCTCAGGAAAATCGCAACTTCAACATGTCCTAGGATGAAGCCAGAACGACAGAGGAGCTCTGGTCCGCAGTCCGGATATTCTGATTTAAGAAGGAAAAACGTAGGACACCGTGACGCTTAATGAACCTGCGGTCTGATTCGGCAGGAACTTTACAAGAACATAGGCAGGGGCAGTAACGAGGCCCCAGCTCTGGAAGGAAAACAGTGGAGATTATAAAACACCAAAGGGAAGCCAAACATCAGGCATCGGTTCAAGAGCTGGGGGCGTGGCGGGCGGGGTGGAGGCGGCAGCAGTTCTGGGTGCTGAATAGCCAGAAGCATTCAGTTCCCTGTATAGGAGCACTGCTTCAGAAAGTGGTACTTTGGGTCCTGTTGCTTAAGGATGAGGCTTCGAGAATGACAATAGGCATGGATGATTCCCTGAGGGGACAATGTTCCTGCAAACCCTGTGGAGCCCACATGGACCTGTTCATAAATGCTCCTTCCCATATGCATTGGTGTAAGTCTTCCGTGCTCAGAAAGCACCGCCAGCCATTCTCTGGCTCTAAACAGAGGAGTCCTGTGGGAGGAGGAGGGCCAGTCTGGCTTTTCCTACTTTACAGGTGGAAGACGGAATCCGGGCAGAGCAATCCACACAATTCAGTCCCCTCTGGGAGGGACTCGTGGAAGTTATTTTCATGCCTGAGCTGGGTGAACCCCCCCATCAATGACCTTCTGGCATTGTTTTTGTTGCTGTTGGCTTTGGTGGGAGTGGCTTGGCTGCAGGGCACAGGACCTGAAGTCATGATCAGTGTAGTATCTCTGTGGTGCAGGGGCTATGACCACACCTGCACGCCCTGTCCCAGGGCCTGGCCAGCCGCGACAACCGCCGTTTGATCCCCAGCCGTCACCGTTCCGTGGAGAGCTGTCCTTCCCTCCTGGGACTTCCCTGGTGGTCTAGTGGTTAGCACTTCGCGCGTCCACCAAGGGGTGTGGATTCGATCCCTGGTCAGGGAACTAAGATCCTGTGTGCCACATGGTGCAGCAAAAAAACCCACCAAAAGATACCCTCTTGACCCTCCAGCCCCTCCCCGCCATCCTTGCCTCTAGCAGCGTGACCGTGATCATGAACCAGGGCGGGGGGCAGCAGGTATAGCTGTCATAGTACCACTTGCGGTCAATCTCCCGCGGGAGGGTCTCGTAGGCCACGTGGCGGATTAGTCGCTGGGAGAGGTTCAGTCCCTTCTCCTCCAGTAGGGCTTTGCTGCACAGCCTGCGGTTCCCCTGCAGGATGGCCTGGCGGAAGCTGTTGGACCGCTTGTTGCTCATCTACATGGGAAACAGGGTGGGGGAGGGGTCAGAACTGGGGCCTCCAGGGGGCTCCCGTCCCATTTCCCGGACAGCAAGTTCCTTCGACTGACCAGGTCTGAGGCCACCTTCTTCTTTCGTCTAGAGCAGTTCACAAGCAGTTAAATGTAAGTTAACAAGAAGCAGTATTCTCCTAGCTCTTCTGTGTCAGGGGCTGTTCTGAGCACATCACAGCTTGGCTCATCACATGCAACCAGTCTGCCTGCTAGATAAAGACCATGAATGCCCCCATTCCACCAGACAAAGAGACCAAAGCCTAGAGTTCTAAGAATCCATAAAATCGGGCTTCCCTGGTGATCCAGTGGGTAAAGAGTCCGTCTTGCAGTACAAGGGGCACCGGTTCGATCCCTGGCATGGGAAGATCCCACATGCCACAGAGCGGCTGGACCGGTGTGTCCGATTAGGAGCCGGTGCTCTGGTGCGCATGCGCCCAGAGCCGGTGCCCTACATCGAGAGAGGCCACCGCGACGGGAGGCCCACACAGGCCAAAGAACAAAGCTGGATGAAAATAAATAAATGAAAGATCAATAAAAGAAGATAAAATGAATACATATATATATAAGAATCCACAAAATCCAAACTGAGCAAGGCACCAGAGCCTGAATTCCTATCCAATGTATCTCCTTCTATCCACCGGTCTATCATCTATCACAATTTCCCGAGCAACTATTAAGCGTCAGGTGTTGACAGACATGGGGATACAGTGGTGTTCATGGCAGATAAGCAAAAGTGTGAAAGTGTTAGCCACTCAGTCGTGTCCGACTCTTTGTGACCCGTGGACTATAGCCTGCCAGGCTCCTCTGTCCATGGGATTCTCCAGGCAAGAATAGTGCAGTGGGTAGCCATTCCCTCTCCAGGGGACCTTCTCAACCTAGGGATTAAACCCAGATCTCTTGCATTACAGGCAGATGCTTTACCATCTGAGCCACTTAAGTAACCAGAGATTATGGTTCCGAGCAAAGCCTGCTGTGGAAGCACACAGAAGGGAGGGCAACCTGGTGGCAAGGTGGTCAGGGAGGACTTCCTGGAGGAGGTGGCACGAGTGAGACCTGCTGGATAAGCAGAAGTCGGCATCCTCAGTCCCCAGAACCAGAACCCAAAGCTGTGCTTGTGGAAGGTCATCAGTCCTGAGTGACTCCAAGGGAATTGAGTATTAGGGAACCCCAGGACGGGCCCTTCCTCTGACAGCGTCCTGGCTGCCTCACCCAGCAGTCAGCCTGACTCCCACGGACCAAAGGCAGCCCTGCTGACTTCCAGCCTCCTGAGGTCACTCTCCATGACCGCACGCTAGGCCCTCCAAACAGGGAGACGTCCTGCAGACACAGCTCTCCCAACCCCAGAGCGCGTGCTGCCTCCCAGGGGTTGCCCTGTGGCGGCTGCGTGGAGATTATCAATGTATCTCTGGGACTGTGGGCCGAGTCGTGGACATAAGGCTACACCCGAAGGCAGGAGGCCAGACAGGGCTGCAGAGGGAGCCAGCCAGATGAAGGCACAGGGGTTTGAAGTCCTCTCGGGGGCAGGGAGTGGGGAGGAGCTGGGCTCAGGCCGGGAGGAATGAGTCTCCAGCCACAGGCTCCAGCCTCTCTCCCGGGTCTGCACACACCTGCAAGACCTGCCTTAGGGCTCCCCTCTACGGCAGACCTTCCTGGATGAAGCCCTTTCAACGACTCCCTCTTCCCACCCGCTTCACGCCCGCAAAGCTCGGGCCTGGTTCTCAGCGGCCTGGCCGCTCTGTAAACACAGGCAGGGCTTGGGGCCCCACGTTCCCTGGACGCCCGGGACAAAACCATGTCATCAGATGAACCTGCAGCCACCCCGTCCCCCAGTCTCCAGGTGAGTACGTACACCCACAGACACATGCCTGCAACACGCGTGGCGGGGAGGAGCTCAGCACGAGGACAGGAGCAGCGTGCACACGCACACTGACTCTCCATTCACCTGTGCCCTGACGTACCTAGAACTGGGCTGGGCACAGCAGTGGCCAAAGCCTCTGGCCTCTTGGAGCTTACAGGACAGACAGACACACACACACAGCAAGAGATGGCATCACCTTCGTTGCCGGGCACACTGTGTTATCCCCGTGTTATAGAGACCAGAGCCTGGAGAGCGATTTTGGAGAGCAATGTTCTGAAGGACCCATAGCTGGTAAATCATGGAGTCAGGATTCCGATTCCGATCCGCCTGACTCTGGCGCCCAGGCTGGCCCATATGCGGCGTTTATGCCAATTAGATAATAGAGCCTCTTTTGTCAGGAGGATGCACCCTTTCCAGGCCTTCCTAAACCCAGCCCAGGCCCGATTCAGACCCCATTCATCTCTCTGCCTGGCCTCCTTGCGTCCACAACCTGTACACCGCATACAGACCCCGTTATAAGGCAGCCTGTGCCCTGGTTTGGCGGCCTGGGCGTGGACACAGCTCTCCCAACCCCAGAGCGCGTGCTGCCTCCCAGGGGTTGCCCTGTGGCGGCTGCGTGGAGATTATCAATGTATCTCTGGGACTGTGGGCCGAGTCGTGGACATAAGGCTACACCCGAAGGCAGGAGGCCAGACAGGGCTGCAGAGGGAGCCAGCCAGATGAAGGCACAGGGGTTTGAAGTCCTCTCGGGGGCAGGGAGTGGGGAGGAGCTGGGCTCAGGCCGGGAGGAATGAGTCTCCAGCCACAGGCTCCAGCCTCTCTCCCGGGTCTGCACACACCTGCAAGACCTGCCTTAGGGCTCCCCTCTACGGCAGACCTTCCTGGATGAAGCCCTTTCAACGACTCCCTCTTCCCACCCGCTTCACGCCCGCAAAGCTCGGGCCTGGTTCTCAGCGGCCTGGCCGCTCTGTAAACACAGGCAGGGCTTGGGGCCCCACGTTCCCTGGACGCCCGGGACAAAACCATGTCATCAGATGAACCTGCAGCCACCCCGTCCCCCAGTCTCCAGGTGAGTACGTACACCCACAGACACATGCCTGCAACACGCGTGGCGGGGAGGAGCTCAGCACGAGGACGGGAGCAGCGTGCACACGCACACTGACTCTCCATTCACCTGTGCCCTGACGTACCTAGAACTGGGCTGGGCACAGCAGTGGCCAAAGCCTCTGGCCTCTTGGAGCTTACAGGACAGACAGACACACACACACAGCAAGAGATGGCATCACCTTCGTTGCCGGGCACACTGTGTTATCCCCGTGTTATAGAGACCAGAGCCTGGAGAGCGATTTTGGAGAGCAATGTTCTGAAGGACCCATAGCTGGTAAATCATGGAGTCAGGATTCCGATTCCGATCCGCCTGACTCTGGCGCCCAGGCTGGCCCATATGCGGCGTTTATGCCAATTAGATAATAGAGCCTCTTTTGTCAGGAGGATGCACCCTTTCCAGGCCTTCCTAAACCCAGCCCAGGCCCGATTCAGACCCCATTCATCTCTCTGCCTGGCCTCCTTGGACAGTCCACAACCTGTACACCCATACAGGACAACCCTGACCGCTCAGCCGTAAGGCAATGCGGCCTGTGTTATAAGACACGCTTCCACACAGCACTGTGGGGGCTCTGGATAAGGTCGGTTCATTCTGCCTGTGCTGGGAAAAGGCCCACAAAGGATGCAGGAGAGTCAACCCGGTGGAAGAACATTAGAGGCAACAAGAGCTTTCAAATGCTTCATCTCGTTTCATCGTTGCCGCCACCCTGAAGGGTCTTCCCAGAAGACACAGGTTCGAAAGACTCCCCTGGAGAAGGAAATGGCAACCCGCTCCAGTATTCTTGCCTGGAAAATCCCATGGACAGAGGAGCTTGGTGGGCTATAGTCCACGGGGTCACAAAGAATCGGACACGATTGAGCTGCTAAACACCACCACCACCCTGAAGAGGGTATCCTTTCGTTTCATTTTACAAGTGGGAAAAATCCAGGCTCACAGGATCTTTGCGTGGCAAATGCAGCTCCTAGAGCAGGACCCAGGTCCACCTGACTACAGCTGCTGAGCTCTCTGCCCTGCTCAGAACCTTCCACGGTGAGCCCCTTCTTAAACCCTGCTCACAGGAATCCAGGTGCTGGCTGACCCCTCCAGCTCAGAACTCAAACAGAGAAATCTCAGTGGCAACAAGGAACCTGCTGCTGTGAATTCACCCAGAAGGGTCCCCGGACCCTCACCTGGAGAGGAGCCCCGCTTGCACCCCTCCACCTGAGATGGCTGGCACACATCAATTGCCGGCTTACAGGACAGACAGACACACACACAGCAAGAGATGGCATCACCTTCGTTGCCGGGCACACTGTGTTATCCCCGTGTTATAGAGACCAGAGCCTGGAGAGCGATTTTGGAGAGCAATGTTCTGAAGGACCCATAGCTGGTAAATCATGGAGTCAGGATTCCGATTCCGATCCGCCTGACTCTGGCGCCCAGGCTGGCCCATATGCGGCGTTTATGCCAATTAGATAATAGAGCCTCTTTTGTCAGGAGGATGCACCCTTTCCAGGCCTTCCTAAACCCAGCCCAGGCCCGATTCAGACCCCATTCATCTCTCTGCCTGGCCTCCTTGGACAGTCCACAACCTGTACACCCATACAGGACAACCCTGACCGCTCAGCCGTAAGGCAATGCGGCCTGTGTTATAAGACACGCTTCCACACAGCACTGTGGGGGCTCTGGATAAGGTCGGTTCATTCTGCCTGTGCTGGGAAAAGGCCCACAAAGGATGCAGGAGAGTCAACCCGGTGGAAGAACATTAGAGGCAACAAGAGCTTTCAAATGCTTCATCTCGTTTCATCGTTGCCGCCACCCTGAAGGGTCTTCCCAGAAGACACAGGTTCGAAAGACTCCCCTGGAGAAGGAAATGGCAACCCGCTCCAGTATTCTTGCCTGGAAAATCCCACGGACAGAGGAGCTTGGTGGGCTATAGTCCACGGGGTCACAAAGAATCGGACACGATTGAGCTGCTAAACACCACCACCACCCTGAAGAGGGTATCCTTTCGTTTCATTTTACAAGTGGGAAAAATCCAGGCTCACAGGATCTTTGCGTGGCAAATGCAGCTCCTAGAGCAGGACCCAGGTCCACCTGACTACAGCTGCTGAGCTCTCTGCCCTGCTCAGAACCTTCCACGGTGAGCCCCTTCTTAAACCCTGCTCACAGGAATCCAGGTGCTGGCTGACCCCTCCAGCTCAGAACTCAAACAGAGAAATCTCAGTGGCAACAAGGAACCTGCTGCTGTGAATTCACCCAGAAGGGTCCCCGGACCCTCACCTGGAGAGGAGCCGCTTGCTGGCCTTGCCACGCCCTCACTCTGCCCCGAGTTGAGCAGGGCATGCCTCAGACATGCTAGTGCTGGGGCTATGGATGAGCCAATGCAGGCTTGAACCCGTCGCCTGGTCTTTGCTGGCACTGCTGGGTTCCCAGCCACACAGCTCACCTCCAGGACGTGTCCTGTGAATCCCAACTGCCTCAGCTCCCCAGCTTGAGCCCTGCCCCGCACCCTCTAGGAGGTCTGCTTCCTGGGTCCACTCTGAATGGCAGATTCCTTCATCGCTAAAAGCCTTCAAGCTGCTCCCCACAGTCATGTTAATCTCTGGGTGAAGACAGGCCCTCAGTCAAGGGGCAACTGAGACAGCACCCAAGCTGCACGTCGGAGGGCACAGCTGGCACGATGGCAGGTCCTGGCATCCCCACCACAGGTGCCTTCGGCTTCCAGGAGCCTGGATGCCCATGAACTGCCTGTTCACACCACTCAGGTCATCGGCTACAAGAAGAGAGGTGACCGTTTCACCCCACCGAGAGGGAAACCGAGCAGGGGCTCCCAGCCTCACGTTCATCCTGATGAACTTACATTTCTCTTGATGGTTCATGCCACTTCTGCTCACATCCCGTCCACCCCACAGCGGGGTGCTTCCTTCTCAACCCCTCTGCACCCCACCCACTCCCGCCAATGTAGCCCCAAAACAGCATAGCAGTCACCCCAGGGAAGAGGAAGTCCTGACTCCAGTATACCAGACCACTTGGGCAAGATGCATGGGCCCACTGTCACCAGCCCCTCCGGCCACCCAGGACCACTGCCAGCGGATCCGAGGAGCTCCAGCAGTCACCCCCATGCCTCGTCACTCCTGAGATGCCTGGTCTGGTCCTCCCAACATCCACTTCCCAGCTCCTCTCCTGCCAGGGATGACCTCCCACCTCCCACTCCCAGCCCTTCATGTCCATGGAAAGGACTCTACTCAGAGCTCCAAGAGCAGGCTCGGCTTGGCTTGAATCAACCAGCACATCCCACCGACCCAATGGAGGCCAACGGGAGGAAGGAGATCCCAGGCCTTGAGGGGGAGCTTCTGTAAAAGAGTCCCTCTGCTCTCCTGTGGGTGAGTCCCGAAGGTGGGAGGGCTGGAGCACTGGCAGCCCTTTTACGGATACTCTGGCAGGGTCTGGAATGGCCAGGGGTTCTTTCGAGCAGCGCTGATGCCACGGAACGCAGAACGGAGAGACAAAGAGGAATCAGGTCCTTGGTGATTTTCTTTCCCCCGCTGCAGCCTGGAGTTTTCCAGTGCTGAAGATGGCCAGATCCCATGAATTATTCAAAAGGGCGCTCTAAGCCGCCCTACCCACAACGGGCCCCTCCCAGGGGCCAGGGGCCCAGAGTGCTCACCAGGTTGACAAAGTCCTGGTAGCAGATCTGCCCATTGGCATGGCTGTCGGCAAGAGCCAGGAGCACCTCCTTCTTGTGGGGGTCCAGCTCAGAGCTGTGAAGGTCCAGGAGGCTGCGAAACTTGCCCGTGCTGATGAAGCCAGTGTTCCCCGGGTCAAACTGAGGGAGAAGCACACACAGCAGCGGGGTCAGCGGGGTTCTGGCCCTCTCTCTGCACGGCCCCAGGGGCCCCACCCCTGATACCACTCACGGCCTCTGTCCTCCGTCCTCTGCCCACAGAGGCTCCCAGGGAAAACATCCAAATGGGGCAGACAACCACTGACAACCCTAGAAGGCCCTGGAGACGGCTGAGATCGCCTAATTCAACCACCGGGAACACGGAGAAGGGAAATGGAGGCTCAGAGAGGCAGCACTCGATCCTACTCCAGACTCAGGACAAGGGGAAGGCGGGAATGGCAAGGCAACGACGAGTGGAGGAGGCGGATCATCGGAGCCAGGCTGGCAGGGCTGAGCAGGGGAAGGTGAGAGGCTCTGGGCAGCGGGGAGGATGGGTTGAATGGTCCCTTTGCACTTGCCTGCCAGCCACTCTCCCTCTCACTCCACACCCGGCACACAGGGACCCCAAAAGCATGCTCTGAGCGTCTCGTTGGGGTTTTAACGCTGCCCTTATGCCCATTGCAGCTTTTTTAAAATTCAGAACAATTTTTAAAAATTTGCCCACACCACATGGCGTGTGGGATCTTAGTTCCCCTACCAAAGATCGAACCAGTGCCCCCCGCATTTGAAATTAACCACTGGACCACCAAGGGAAGTCTCTGCTCTCTGTAGCGTTTGCACACGTGGGTGCCTCTGCCACGGGTTCCCCCTCCCGCCTCGTCTCCCTGGGAGAATCAGATTCACCCTTCCAACTCCTCAGATGTCCCGTGTCCAGGAAGACTTCCCCTAAGACATGATCTGCTCCCCCTGAGCCTCAAATAGCCCTCTAGCCTCCACCTCACGATCTATTCCTCTCTGGATGCTGGCGCTTTGCAGGCTGGCGTTACGACTTATCACCAAGGGCTTAGCACTGAGCCTGGCGTAGTCAGCCCTCAGTGAAGACTTGTGGATGAAAAACTAGACATTTGGGTGAAAGGATGGGTATTCATTTTTCAAGGAAAGGCTCAAGGGTTCAATTAGAAAAGGGGCAGGGACTTCCCTGATGGTCCAGTGGTTAAGACTCTGTTCTTTCACTATAAAGGGCGCAGGTTCAATATCTGATGGGGGAACTAAGATCCCACATGCTTTGAGGCATGGCCGAAAGAGAAAAAAGGGGGGAGGGCTTCCCTGGTGGTTCAGAGGGTAGGAACACCGCCTTGCAGTGCAAGGGGCGCTGGTTCGATCCCTGGCCTGGGAAGATCCCTCATGCCATGGAGCGGTTGGATCGATGTGTCCAACTATCAAGCTGGAACTATGGAGCGCATGCGCCCAGAGCCGGTGCTCTGCAGCGAGAGAGGCCACTGTGATGGGAGGCCCACACAGGCCAAAGAACAAAGATGGATAAAAATAAATAAATGAATAACCAATAGAAGTGGCCAAAAAAAATCAGGTTTACGTAAAAAACAAACAAACAAACAAAGAAAACAGGCTATGCATCTCCTCCAGAGAAGCCTTAACCTTCTGTCCCCCTTCCATTTTCCCTCCTTCCTTACAGAAGCCGCCCAATGCCCTCCAAGTCAGCACACACTAACTGATTTTTATGGATACCCAGAGCAGTTCCTGTTCACAAACTGCCTCCCCTCAGGAATATACCGCGTTTGGAGATCCTGCTGTAGGTCGCTTAGATTTTAACATACAAGCAGGGACTTCCCTGGTGGTCTAGGGGCTAAGACTCTCTGCTCCCAATGCAGGGGGCCCCAGGTTCAATCCCTGGTCAGCAAAGTAGAGCTCACACGCTGCAACTAAAGATCCCGCGTGACACAACTAAGACCTGATGCAGCCAAAGAAATAAATATGTATTTCTTAAGACATTAAAAAAATAAGGCAAATAGACATTGCAGACATCTGCGTGTACATGACAGGGAGACAAGAAAGCCAAAGCCACTTTCCCCCCTTTTCTGGATAAGGTCAGAGGAGACTGAGTTTGGAAGGCTGATTCTGCTGCAGCCTGTCTAAGACAATCCTGGAGTCACCACTCCTTCAATTTGCCCCCAGAGCTCAACAAGAGAGGACATCTCGAAGGAAGCCTATTAAAAGTATCACGTCCCCTCTCCTTCCACCCAAAACACCTGATTTCAGGGATGACACTTCTCTGGGTTCCACTATAGAGTGTTGCAGGAAATGCACCTCCATCCAGAAAGATCTTTACAAGTAAAATCACTTATAGGGCTTCCCTGGTGGTCCAGTGGGTAAGGACACCGCCTTGCAGTGCAAGGGGCGCCGGTTCGAGCCCTGGCCTGCGAAGATCCCATGTGCCGCGGAGCGACTGGACTGATATGTCCAATCACCGAGCCGGAGCTCTGGAGCGCATGCACCCAGAGCCAGTGCTCTGCAACAACAGACGCCACCGCGATGGGAGGCCCGCAGGAGCCAAAGAACAAAGACGGATGAAAAATAGAGAAATGGAAGACCAATAGAAGTGGCGCACCCGCTCCCCTCCCCAACCTGACCCCGCCCAAAATAAATGAATAAATAAATCTTAAAAAAAAATCACTTATTGTTTGCTAAATGTTTTCATGGGGGCAAATACCACTCCAAGCCCCTCATGTATCTGATGCCTTTGACCTCCTACCACAACCTTATGAGTGGCTCCTATGATTCTCTCCAAATTGAAACAGGAGGGAAGGAGGCAGGGCACAGCCTTCATAAGCATGATATAGCCACAGGACATGACAGAACTGATGAGCCCTAAATGCGGTCAAGATGGCGGGCGAGTCGACTTCCACTAGACCTCGAGCCTCGGTATATGCTCGCGGTAGCACGTCAGCGAAATCACACACCCACAGGCACCATGACAGTTCCAAGGCTGACCATACAAGGCCAAAAAGTGGACAGTGGCCCAGTTCCTGGAAATCTCTGCCCTTTCCCCCAAATAGTTGGAATAATCTTCCCACTCATTAACCTATAAAATTATCTGGCCCATGAAAATGAACCACGCACACATCAAGGCCACTCGCCTTCTGAGATGGCCTATACTCTGTCCGTGGGGTGTGAAGAATGAAAGTCAAGTTGCTCAGTCGTGTCTTACTCTGTGACCCATGGATGTGCCATGGAATTCTCCAGGCAAGCATACTGAAGTGGGTGGCCTAGCCCTTTCCCAAGGGATCTTCATGTGTCGTGTTGGGGAAAACTGGGAACCACCGGGTCCTGCATTACAGGGTTTTGGGGAAACAGAGGACATCTCGAAGGAAGCCTATTAAAAGTATCACGTCCCCTCTCCTTCCACCCAAAACACCTGATTTCAGGGATGACACTTCTCTGGGTTCCACTATAGAGTGTTGCAGGAAATGCACCTCCATCCAGAAAGATCTTTACAAGTAAAATCACTTATAGGGCTTCCCTGGTGGTCCAGTGGGTAAGGACACCGCCTTGCAGTGCAAGGGGCGCCGGTTCGAGCCCTGGCCTGCGAAGATCCCATGTGCCGCGGAGCGACTGGACTGATATGTCCAATCACCGAGCCGGAGCTCTGGAGCGCATGCACCCAGAGCCAGTGCTCTGCAACAACAGACGCCACCGCGATGGGAGGCCCGCAGGAGCCAAAGAACAAAGACGGATGAAAAATAGAGAAATGGAAGACCAATAGAAGTGGCGCACCCGCTCCCCTCCCTCCCCAACCCGACCCCCGCCCAAAATAAATGAATAAATAAATCTTAAAAAAAAAAAATCACTTATTGTTTGCTAAATGTTTTCATGGGGGCAAATACCACTCCAAGCCCCTCATGTATCTGATGCCTTTGACCTCCTACCACAACCTTATGAGTGGCTCCTATGATTCTCTCCAAATTGAAACAGGAGGGAAGGAGGCAGGGCACAGCCTTCATAAGCATGATATAGCCACAGGACATGACAGAACTGATGAGCCCTAAATGCGGTCAAGATGGCGGGCGAGTCGACTTCCACTAGACCTCGAGCCTCGGTATATGCTCGCTGTAGCACGTCAGCGAAATCACACACCCACTGGCACCATGACAATTCCAAGGCTGACCTTCAAAGACCAAAAAGTGGACAGTGGCCCAGTTCCTGGAAATCTCTGCCCCTTCTCCAAAATCGTTGGACAAATCCTCCCAATCATTAGCCTGTGAAATTATCTGGCCCATGAAAATGAACCACGCCACACATCAAGGCCACTCTCGCCTTCTGAGATGGCCTACACTCTGTCCGTGGGGTGTGAAGAATGAAAGTCAAGTTGCTCAGTCGTGTCTTACTCTGTGACCCATGGATGTGCCATGGAATTCTCCAGGCAAGCATACTGAAGTGGGTGGCCTAGCCCTTTCCCAAGGGATCTTCATGTGTCGTGTGTTGGGGGAAGGCTATCCTGACCCAGGAATCCACCCGGGGCCTCCTGCATTACAGGTGGATTGTTTACCAGCTGAGCTATAAGGGAAGCCCTCTGAATAAATCCATTTCTTACCTATATTGATACGTAAGACCTAAATAAATCCACTTCTTACATATCAGTGGGTCTCTCACTGAGTTCTTTCTGTGATGAGACATAAAAGAACCTACAGGACTTCTCGGGTGGGTCCAGTGGTTAAGACTCCACGTTCCCAACGCTGGGGGCCAGGGTTCAATCCTGAGCTTCATTAAGTTCTGAAACCAGGCGTGGGATCTCATGTAAAAGACCATGGGTTCTGGGTTTAGACTGGGTTCAAGTCTGGGCACATAGGTCCGAGTCCCAATCAGTTACGTGGTTTCAGTATCCTGGGAGGAAATGGAGGCATAGGAAGATGAGCACAGAGAGGTTAAGTGACAGGCACGCAAGCCACCAAGCCAGGATCCCAGAATTCCAGGCCCGGACCACCCGTCGCGGCCTCTTAACACTGGCTGCCGCTGAGTGCCAGCCTCCAGTGCCTGCCTTGCTGCTCAGAGGCCAAATGTAAGAATCAAAGAGGTGCGCACAGACCCAGGGAAGGAGGGGGCTCCAGGAGCCTCCTGGGTCCACTCTAAACAGATTTTTAAAGCAGGAAAGAGCTCACACAGCAACAGCTCTGATCTCCTTACAGCTCAGACAGGAAATGAAGCTTGCCGTGGCAAAGTGGCAACCGCAGCCGCTGAGGTGGGGGTCTCCTCCTCTGCCTGGGCTCCCTCCCCTCCCCACAGGCTGGCACAGGCCTGGTTCTGCCTGGTCCCATGTGGCCTACGTACAGGGTGGGCTGATGAGGGTTGGGAGGGAATTGGCGTGGGAGTGGGGGTTGAGAGGCAGCCTTGAGTTCTGGGAAAATCCATCCCTCCTCACCCCTCCCCTGGGGAGCCCCGCAGGGGGCAATGGTCTGCACACAGCAGGGAGCCTCTCCTGCCTCAGCCTTGGAGGGAGAAGCCAATCCCTCCCAAGGGGCCCGTCCAAGGCCCTCCGGAGGACCATGGGGTGGAGGGGCTGGGATCGCGCAAGGGCCCCTCTCCTTCATTTCAGCTCCAGACAAAGAACCACCTGCTCCCCCGTCGCCCTCCCCCACCCCCAGGGTTCCCTTCCGTCGTCCTAGTGACAGGGGCTGCCCCGTGGCTCCTCCCTCCACACCCCGGCCCGTCCTGCCCCCAGCACATTACAGACTGTGGAGAAGGAGCTGGAAGCTGGCCGAGCCTCTCTTCTCTGCCAAGACTCTACCTTTCATGCCAGACAGGCCAGACAATGGGGGGGTCACCGCTACCCTAATAATGAGGGCTCAGGGATGAAGGCGGGTGTCTGGGAGAAGGGAAAGGCAGGGAGGGGGCAGCTGCCTGGGCTCCACAGATGGACACAGGACCCCTTTCAGCCACCCCCTACCCGCACCCGGGAAGATGAGGACAAGAGCAGAGGCTGACAGTGGGTGTGGAAGGGGCACGGGGAGAGTGGGGGCCAGAAGGAGAGAGTGAGGGGGAGACAAAAAGAAACACAGGTGGAGAGGCACCACTGCCCAGGGAGGAAGACCAGAGCTCCTAAAGGAGGCTGCAGGGAACATGGCAAAATCCCATTCCTGCCTCGGCCACTTAGCAGTTTGTGTAATTTTGGGTAAACATCTTGACCCATAACTGCCTCGGCCTCACCTATCAAGCAGAGCAAGCCTCCCCTCACGGCGCAGCGGGCTGAAGCAGATGCAGGGCTGGGCTCTCCAGGGTCGCCTGGACTCAGTGCCCAGCTCCACTCGCCTCATCCAAAGGAAGGGAAAGCAGCCCTGTCTCAGAGGCTTCGCTGACCCTCCTGGACACGATTCCCACCCTGAGCCTCCTCAAGGGCAGCCATAGGGACAGGATTATATGAGTACCAGCCCTACAAATGCTGGGACTTCCGGGTGGTCCAGTGGTTAAGACTCTGAGCTTCCAATGCAAAGGGCCAGGGTTCGATCCCTACTCAGAGAACTAAGATCCCTTGTAATGCATGGCCAAAAACAAAAAACAAACAAACAAATGCAATTTCACTTCCTCCTCAACAATGTACTGAAGGGGCTCCCTGGTGGCTCAGTGGTAAAGAATCCGCCTGCCAATGCAGGAGACGCAGGTTTGATCCCTGGGTTGGAAAGATCCCTTAGAGGAGAAAATGGCAACCCATTCCAGCATTCTTGCCTGGAAAATCCCATGGATGGAGGAGCCTGGTGGGCTAGTGTTCAGGGGACCACAGAAGAGTCGGATGTGACTGAGCCACTGAGCACACACTCAGTGTACTGGGGACCCCGGAACTTCAGGTCCTGGGTGCTCCATGCCCAGATGCACCCACTTTGGACGCGGCGGAGTTCGCTCTCAGGATGAGGTCTAGCTGGGTGGGTTGGAGACAGCCTGCCTGGGGCTGGTCTATGGATGGCGGGCCCGTGCCAGGGCCTCAGGCTGGGGCCCACTCAGGGGGAGTCAGGAGTTGGGAGCACCCTCGCAGCTGCCTCCTGGATAGGCCCGGCCGTAGAGGCGGATGAAGGGGGAGCCAAGTCTATGTTCAGCCTTTGTGGGGGCTGCTGGTGCAGAAAGGGGAAAACACAGAGTGAGGAGTGACCCTCCCACCGCCCCCGCCCACCTGCCTGGGCCTTGAAAAGAGCTTCGAGATTCAGCTCAGGGGCGGGGGTATGCTTAATCCCAGGACGCCCAGCCCCTGGCCCCTTAATCCCCTGGATCGCAGGTTTTCCCTGACTGGGGCCCCCACGCATGCTTAGTCACATATATCCCCGGTCCCCCACCCTGGGGGTCCTCCTGACTCTCTCACGACCTCAGTCGTAGAAAGCGTGAGTGGCTCAGTTGTGTCCGACTCTCGGCGACGCTACGGACGGCAGCCCGCCCGGCTCCTCTGTCCATGGAATTCTCCAGGCAAGAGTACTGCAGTGGGCTGCCATTCTCTTCTCCAGGGGATCTTCCCTACCCAGGGATTGAACCTGGGTCTCCCGCCTTGCCATCTGAGCCACCAGGAAAGCCAAACTGTGGAAAGAATCCACAAAACTCTCTCTGTATCGTTGCCACCAAAGGCTCTTTCCTTCCTCTGGGGCGAGGAGATGGGGAGAGTTCTGGAAAGTATCTTGCGTCTCAGCCGCTGAGGCAGAGTTTTATCTTGGGCAGCACTTTAACCACACTGCCTCACTTTCTCCATCCGTTACAGGGTGAGCACTCTCCTCTCCTGGGGGGAAGCGGGATGTCTGCTCCAGCCCTGCACACAGAAGCACACTGTAGGCAGCTGAGGGCTAGGGAGAGAGAAATCCACAGCCCAGTAGTGCATGGAGGCAGCACATCTTCAATTCTGCATCCTTGCGCTGCCACAGGGCTACCAGCAAATGTGGAGTCAGGAGGAGGCCCTTACATGGAGGGTGGGGTGACATCTGTACCGGAGCAGGGACCTGGTGACACCAGAAAGACAGGCCACAGATCAAGCGACTGTTAGCTCATGGTGCAGGGGAGCCAAAAGGACCCTCGGTGGGTTTCAGGCTGCTCGGCAGAGTTCTAAGGGCTGGGGGACCTCTGAGCCAGAGAGGTGGGGAGCAGTTTGTTGAACAGCCCCCCTCTGCCTCTGCAGCCAAAGAAGTCCCATCTGAGTTGTTTCCTTCTTTCTTTAAAATTGTTGTTTGTCTGTTTCTGTTTCCGTTTTATTGGTTGCTCTGTGCAGCTTAACAGGATCTTCATTCCCCAGCCGGGCATCAAACCTGTGCCTTCTGCTTCGAGAGCTCAGCGTCTTAACTGCTCGACCACCAGGGAAGTCCCTGGGCTGTTTTCTTTGTTGGTCTTCTGCAGGCTACCTGGCTGAACAGCCACACAAGGGCAGCTGCATACGCAGAGTACCTGCCAGGTATCAGGCGCCCACCTCCTGGAAATCTCAGGTTTCTCTGGAACAGTCTTGGTTGATACCTATGGTCTCAGCATGCTTCAGAAGTAATTGGGTGAGCAGGGAATGGGGATGGCAGGGAGAGTTCTTTCTTCATTACAATGTCTTTATTTGGCTGCATTTGGTCTTAGTGTGGCACACGGGATCCTCACTGTTGCACACTGGCTCTCCAGTTGTAGCATGTGGGCTCAGTAGCTGCCGCACACTGGCTTAGTTGTCCCACGGCATATGGGATCTTAGTTCCCTGACCAGGGATGGAACCTGTGCCCCCTGCATTGGCAGCCAGATTCTTAACCACTGGCAGTCTACGGAAGTCCCTCAACATGTTTATTGACAGTGCCCCTTGCACTCTCAAAACTGTCCAAGTTTGGATAATAAATTCTGTGACCCTCCATTGAAACCTTACAACAGCCCGGTGAGGGAGATGCTTGTCTACCGGGCTCAGCACGAGGCATTCAGAGCAGGGAGAGAAATCCACAGCCCAGTAGTGCATGGAGGCAGCACATCTTCAATTCTGCATCCTTGCGCTGCCACAGGGCTACCAGCAAATGTGGAGTCAGGAGGAGGCCCTTACATGGAGGGTGGGGTGACATCTGTACCGGAGCAGGGACCTGGTGACACCAGAAAGACAGGCCACAGATCAAGCGACTGTTAGCTCATGGTGCAGGGGAGCCAAAAGGACCCTCGGTGGGTTTCAGGCTGCTCGGCAGAGTTCTAAGGGCTGGGGGACCTCTGAGCCAGAGAGGTGGGGAGCAGTTTGTTGAACAGCCCCCCTCTGCCTCTGCAGCCAAAGAAGTCCCATCTGAGTTGTTTCCTTCTTTCTTTAAAATTGTTGTTTGTCTGTTTCTGTTTCCGTTTTATTGGTTGCTCTGTGCAGCTTAACAGGATCTTCATTCCCCAGCCGGGCATCAAACCTGTGCCTTCTGCTTCGAGAGCTCAGCGTCTTAACTGCTCGACCACCAGGGAAGTCCCTGGGCTGTTTTCTTTGTTGGTCTTCTGCAGGCTACCTGGCTGAACAGCCACACAAGGGCAGCTGCATACGCAGAGTACCTGCCAGGTATCAGGCGCTACCTCCTGGAAATCTCAGGTTTCTCTGGAACAGTCTTGGTTGATACCTATGGTCTCAGCATGCTTCAGAAGTAATTGGGTGAGCAGGGAATGGGGATGGCAGGGAGAGTTCTTTCTTCATTACAATGTCTTTATTTGGCTGCATTTGGTCTTAGTGTGGCACACGGGATCCTCACTGTTGCACACTGGCTCTCCAGTTGTAGCATGTGGGCTCAGTAGCTGCCGCACACTGGCTTAGTTGTCCCACGGCATATGGGATCTTAGTTCCCTGACCAGGGATGGAACCTGTGCCCCCTGCATTGGCAGCCAGATTCTTAACCACTGGCAGTCTACGGAAGTCCCTCAACATGTTTATTGACAGTGCCCCTTGCACTCTCAAAACTGTCCAAGTTTGGATAATAAATTCTGTGACCCTCCATTGAAACCTTACAACAGCCCGGTGAGGGAGATGCTTGTCTACCCGGGCTCAGCACGAGGCATTCAGAGCAGAGTCGCCCAGGTGTGAAGAACTGGTAGCTGGGCAGGTGGGTTCACATCCAGGTGAGGGACCAGAGCCTGCACCCTCCTAGTATCAGGAGGCTATGGGCTTGAGAGACCCAGTTCAGTGCTCCCATTCATTCATTTAGCAAATATTTGCCGAGGATCAACTCTGTGTTGGGTATCATGATGGTTTTATGGATGGGGGAACAGGTGCAGAGAGCAGAAGCTAGTGCAAGGTCACAGAGCAAGTCGGTGGTCAAGATGGAGCTAGTGCAAGGTCACAGAGCAAGTCGGTGGTCAAGATGGAAACCGTTCAAGGTTCCTCCCCAGGAGCTGGCTGGCCCAGCCTTGCTCTTCCTTTTCTCTGTCCTGCACTGTTAGATGAAATATAACTGGCTCAGGGTTTCCCCAAGTGTGTTTTGTGGACCACCAGGCCCAAGATGGTGGATGAAATAAGAGTGCTGTGGTTCTGTAAGTTCGGGAAACCCTTGGGATTTCCCTGGTGGTCCAGAGGTTAAGACTCCGTGCTTTCAAGGCAGGGGGCACAGGTTCGATCCCCAGTTAGGGAACTAAGATCCCACATGCAGTGCCATGTGCCCAAAATCATTTGGGGAAATACTATTAGAAGGGCATGAAACGAGAAACCATATAAAGGGTTCTCTAAGATCTGACAGGGGAGAAACCTGTCTGATTTGTACAGCTCAGAATTTTCTAAACTTATTGTATCTTGGATCGTATGTTTTTTCAGAGCAACACTCCATGGAACACATTCTGGGAAAATGCATGAATCCATAATAGTTATCTTTCCCTTCTGTGAAACCAGGCTCCTTTCTTGGTGGTTCTGAACCAGCCTTTTGGCCCCATCTCATCAATGGCACAGCCTCAAAGCGGCTGACCCCGTCCAGAGTCCTCCAGCAAAGTTAGAAATCCCCTGGATCCAGGGCCCAGCCAGAGGGCTGAGGGGAAGTCAGGCCCTGGCAGAGGCGGAGGAGGAAGCGATGGGCCTCGTGGGCCGCTGCGTCAGGATCTGCCTGCTCAGCACCCCGGACAGCGGCACCACTTCCCTCCCTGCCGCAGGCCTGAAACCACCTAGCATCCGCAGAGCATAAGAGAAAGCGGAAAGAACACGTCTACTGAATAGCTCATACATATGTGTGAGCCAGGTTCCTCTGTTCATGGGATTTTCCAGGCAAGAATACCGGACTGGGTTGCCATGCCCCTCTCCGTCGCGATCCAGGGATCAAACCTTTGTCTCTACGACTCTGAACTGGCAGATGGGTTCTTCACCACTAGCACCACCTGGGAAGCTCCACCTGGAGACCTATCCCGGTGGACCTAGACCTCTCAGGCCCAGGGGTTAGGACCTAGAATCTAAGGAAAGCTCCACTGTCCCCCTCTGACTACTGAGACAGAAGGAGCCCTGGGAAAGCACCACGTGGTGTGTCGCCGGGGCAGAGGACGGTGCAGAGAGCCACCCCTCCCCACTCAGGGGTGATCCTAGCTCCTCCGCTGGCCCCCTGCACCGTTACCTGGCTCCCGGGCCAAGCAGAATGAACAAGGCTGTCCTGGAGTTTCAGGCTCAGCAGAGTGGTCCCCACTCGGCAGTGACAGCCCACCAGGGAACCCTGACCCATTCATGGATATTTACGGCCCCATAAATTGGGTCCTGGCCTGCAGCTGCGAGGTCAGGAGGCGAGGTTCAGGGAGTAGCAGCTTTCCCTAGCACTTCTGCCTTGCAAGTCAGGATGCTAATTCACCCCATAGAGAAAACCACCTCACACCATCCTGACTTTCCCCCCTTGACCTGAAATACTTATTTGCACAAATATTTCTTTTCCTTTTTTTTCATGCCCACCCGTCGCAGCTTATGGGATGTGAGTTCCTGACCAGAGACGGAACCCAAGCCACAGGCTGTGAAAGCAAGGAGTCTTAAACACACTAACCATTCCTAACCAGGGAATTCCCTTGATTGCCTTTATTCTCACATCAACCCTCGAGTATAAGTGTGACTAGTCCCATTTAACAGATATGGAAACTGAGGCACACTGAGGTGAACAACTTGCCCAGAGGCACTTCAGTGACTGGAACAGGGTTACCATCTGGCCTGCTTTAAAGCAGCTGAAGCTAGGGATGGATTTATGAAGACCTCAAGTCTCTCTGGGAAGGAGAGATCAGCTTTTAAAAGCCAAGTTCTGACCCCGTCCCACCCTTCGGTCTTCCCACATGGAGGCACGAGGGCCTCTGGTGCTCCCCTGGGGTCTGGCCAGGCATGTGACAGTTAGAAAGGCTTCCACAATTCTAGAATTTCATGTTACATTTACTTGTGTTTATGTATTCGGCAAGGAATACCTTATGCCTCTCCGTCGCGATCCAGGGATCAAACCTTTGTCTCTAGAGCTGGCAGATGGGTTCTTCACCACTAGCACCACCTGGGAAGCTCCACCTGGAGACCTATCCCGGTGGACCTAGACCTCTCAGGCCCAGGGGTTAGGACCTAGAATCTAAGGAAAGCTCCACTGTCCCCCTCTGACTACTGAGACAGAAGGAGCCCTGGGAAAGCACCACGTGGTGTGTCGCCGGGGCAGAGGACGGTGCAGAGAGCCACCCCTCCCCACTCAGGGGTGATCCTAGCTCCTCCGCTGGCCCCCTGCACCGTTACCTGGCTCCCGGGCCAAGCAGAATGAACAAGGCTGTCCTGGAGTTTCAGGCTCAGCAGAGTGGTCCCCACTCGGCAGTGACAGCCCACCAGGGAACCCTGACCCATTCATGGATATTTACGGCCCCATAAATTGGGTCCTGGCCTGCAGCTGCGAGGTCAGGAGGCGAGGTTCAGGGAGTAGCAGCTTTCCCTAGCACTTCTGCCTTGCAAGTCAGGATGCTAATTCACCCCATAGAGAAAACCACCTCACACCATCCTGACTTTCCCCCCTTGACCTGAAATACTTATTTGCACAAATATTTCTTTTCCTTTTTTTTCATGCCCACCCGTCGCAGCTTATGGGATGTGAGTTCCTGACCAGAGACGGAACCCAAGCCACAGGCTGTGAAAGCAAGGAGTCTTAAACACACTAACCATTCCTAACCAGGGAATTCCCTTGATTGCCTTTATTCTCACATCAACCCTCGAGTATAAGTGTGACTAGTCCCATTTAACAGATATGGAAACTGAGGCACACTGAGGTGAACAACTTGCCCAGAGGCACTTCAGTGACTGGAACAGGGTTACCATCTGGCCTGCTTTAAAGCAGCTGAAGCTAGGGATGGATTTATGAAGACCTCAAGTCTCTCTGGGAAGGAGAGATCAGCTTTTAAAAGCCAAGTTCTGACCCCGTCCCACCCTTCGGTCTTCCCACATGGAGGCACGAGGGCCTCTGGTGCTCCCCTGGGGTCTGGCCAGGCATGTGACAGTTAGAAAGGCTTCCACAATTCTAGAATTTCATGTTACATTTACTTGTGTTTATGTATATTTCTGTCCTTCCAGCTGCCATCCCTCTCAAGGGCTTCTTCTCTCAGAAGCTCTAAGCCAGACTCCCGAACATCACCCAATAGTCAAAGAGCTGAACCCCAGGCTCTGAGGCTGGCAGGCTCCCGAGGAAGCTGGAACACCCTTCCGTCTGCACAGAAGCGGAGGATATCCTGGCCTGAATCCAGGCTGAGCCGCTGGACAGTTGGCACATGTCCAGAAAACTACCCAGCTCTCTTTCTCGCAATACCTGGGCCACGAGAAGAAGCGCTCTCAGACTTGCCCCAGGATGCAGAAAGCTGGGGACGCGTCGGCACTGAGGGGTGGGGGTTTCCTCTTCCCTCCAGGCTCTGCCCATCTCCACCCTGAGAGCATGCCTCCTGGGAGACCCTGCTTCTCCCCTTCAGAAGCCCCCTCTCAGCAGAAGGCCTTGCAGGTGCACAGACTCTGAGGGGCAGCTGGGGGCTGTGATGCAGAGGCAGACCCCCAGGGTCCTCGGAGCAGACGTGAATGCCTGTGCTGACTCATCCAGGCCCAGCCGTCATGGCCGCCCAGGAACTGAGGCCAAGTCACAGTCATAAAGGCAGACGCCCCAGGGGAGCCGCTGGCAGGGAGAGGAGGGAGTGGGTTTGAGCCGGAAGGGGGTCTTACGTCTGCCCCACCCCATCTGCTCCAGCCTCAACCTATTTCCTCCTGCTGCTTCTTTTGGAAGCCACTCACGGGTCCCTCCAGTTCCCTGGAAAGGAGAGATGCAGGGAGAAGGGAGAGGTGCAGACCGTCTGACCAGTCTTAACACTACCATTCACTCCCCTCAAGTGTGACTAGTCCCTTTAAGGAACTGAGGCACACTGAGGTGAACAACTTGCCCAGAGGCACTTCAGTGACTGGAACAGGGTTACCATCTGGCCTGCTTTAAAGCAGCTGAAGCTAGGGATGGATTTATGAAGACCTCAAGTCTCTCTGGGAAGGAGAGATCAGCTTTTAAAAGCCAAGTTCTGACCCCGTCCCACCCTTCGGTCTTCCCACATGGAGGCACGAGGGCCTCTGGTGCTCCCCTGGGGTCTGGCCAGGCATGTGACAGTTAGAAAGGCTTCCACAATTCTAGAATTTCATGTTACATTTACTTGTGTTTATGTATATTTCTGTCCTTCCAGCTGCCATCCCTCTCAAGGGCTTCTTCTCTCAGAAGCTCTAAGCCAGACTCCCGAACATCACCCAATAGTCAAAGAGCTGAACCCCAGGCTCTGAGGCTGGCAGGCTCCCGAGGAAGCTGGAACACCCTTCCGTCTGCACAGAAGCGGAGGATATCCTGGCCTGAATCCAGGCTGAGCCGCTGGACAGTTGGCACATGTCCAGAAAACTACCCAGCTCTCTTTCTCGCAATACCTGGGCCACGAGAAGAAGCGCTCTCAGACTTGCCCCAGGATGCAGAAAGCTGGGGACGCGTCGGCACTGAGGGGTGGGGGTTTCCTCTTCCCTCCAGGCTCTGCCCATCTCCACCCTGAGAGCATGCCTCCTGGGAGACCCTGCTTCTCCCCTTCAGAAGCCCCCTCTCAGCAGAAGGCCTTGCAGGTGCACAGACTCTGAGGGGCAGCTGGGGGCTGTGATGCAGAGGCAGACCCCCAGGGTCCTCGGAGCAGACGTGAATGCCTGTGCTGACTCATCCAGGCCCAGCCGTCATGGCCGCCCAGGAACTGAGGCCAAGTCACAGTCATAAAGGCAGACGCCCCAGGGGAGCCGCTGGCAGGGAGAGGAGGGAGTGGGTTTGAGCCGGAAGGGGGTCTTACGTCTGCCCCACCCCATCTGCTCCAGCCTCAACCTATTTCCTCCTGCTGCTTCTTTTGGAAGCCACTCACGGGTCCCTCCAGTTCCCTGGAAAGGAGAGATGCAGGGAGAAGGGGAGAGGGGTGCAGACCTCTGACCAGCAGCAGGGTCGACAGGACCAGGGTCACCAGGCGCCTTCACCTCCCGTGACCCTCGGCCCCAGTTCCGAAGCCACTCAGCAGCCTTGTATGAACACACACAAACCCCTCTGCAGAGGGTCCTCATTTGTTTTGTGCCTTTGGGCAAGCCCCGCCCCCTGGGCCTCAGTTTCCTCCTCTGCAAAGAGGGGCTCGTCCCCCTCACCTCCCGGGGCTGTTGAGAGAGTAAAATGAGACGTGTGTGCACACGTCAGATGCTCAGTGGTTGGTCTCTCAGAGGGATACCTTCCAACTCAGACCTGTGCCTTGCTTTAAAAAAAGCGATGGGAAGGGCTTCCCTGGTAGCTCAGTGGTAAAGAGTCCACCTGCCAATGCAGGAGACACCGTTTTGATCCCGGATCCAGGAAGATCCCACATGCTGCGGAGCAACTAAGCCCATGAGCCACAACTATGGAGCCTGTGCTCTAGAGCCTCGGAGCCGCAACTATGGAGCCCATGGGCCGCAACTACTGAAGCCCATGAGCCCTAGAGCCCAAGTTCCACAACAAGAAAAGTCACCACAACAAGAAGCCTGCTCACTTCAGCTAGAGAGTAGCCCCCACTCCCTGCAACTAGAAAAGAGCCTGAGGCAGCAGTGAAAACCCAGAATATCCAAAAATACATAAATTAAAATTTGACAACAACAACAAAAAACCTTTAAAAAAAAAAATAGCGATGGGAGATGCCCCTGGTGGTCCAGTGGTTAAAACCACGCTTCCACTGCTGGGTACTCGTGTTTGATCCCTGCTTGGGGAACTAAGATCTTGCATGTTATGTGGCCTGGCCAAAATAATTAAAGATAAAAATAAGTAGATAAATGGGGGAGGGGGGCGGGAAGGGAACCGGGGATATACACACGACTAATCTGGGATTGTACATATCTGTATACAACAAAACTCTGCAAAAGCAAAAAGTAAAATAAAAATAATTACTAAAAAAAATAAGTAAGTAAATAAAAAAAGCTGCTGGGGGACTTTCCTGGTGGTCCAGTGGTTGAGAACCCACCTGCCAACCAAGGGGACACGGGTTCGACCCCTGGCCTGAGAAGATCACGCATGTCGAGGGGCAGCTAGGCCCGTACACCACAATTACTGAGCCTGTGCTCTAGAGCCTATGGTCTGTAACAAGAGAAGCCACCACAAGAGAAAGCCAGAGCATGGCAACAAAGACCCAGTAGGTAGACGGAAGTTTTAAATAAATGAGCTGGTGGGACGAGGCTGGCAGCCACTCTTGGTTGTCCACAACGTGAGACACACAACAGCTCACTTCCCCGAGACAGAACAGTGCCCTGCGCCCAGTCTCACCAGGAAATGGAAACTGGAACTCTGGGCAGAGGATGCCCGCCCTGGGCACTGGTCAACTGATGCCTTGTTCTTGCTATGAACTATTCCACAGCCAGGGAGTGGAGGGAAAATGCTTGGACATCCACGCTCCCCAGGCAGCCTTGATCCCCTGTCTCTCTCCTTTTCCTGTGGAAAGTTCAGAGGGAATGTGGTTTTCCAGCTCCTACCCTGAAGAAGTCAGCTTGATAAGCTGGAAGGAACCCCACACTGGGGATCTGGGCACTTTGATTCAAGACCAAGAACTATTACATGCCTGAGGTTACTTTGAAAATGGTGTTATGTCTTCAAATTCCAGTCACGCGCTAACAGCCACTGTGTTGATCAGGGGCTCACTACACATTGCCACCTGCTACTCCCACAGCATCTCATCGGGTCCCGTAACAGCCTTGAGAGTAGGCACCTTACAGATGAGAAAACCGAGGCATGGAGATAGTACCCGGCCAGCCTATTGTCACACCGTGCAGAGGAACAGAAGTGGGACCCAAGCCAGGCTCCGGGTCCTCGCCTGCGCCTTACTGGCTCAGAGCAGCACCAAGCACTCTATGGGGCCCAGGGGCAGGAACACGGGTCAGAGAGAGAGCAGAGCTGGGCTGGGCTCTAGTCTTGGCCCTGATACCATGGTACCCAAGTGACCTCGGAAGGTCGCGGATCTCTTTCCTCATTTTCAAAGTGAGCAGGTTGGACAAGATGCTTCCATCGACCTTCTGAGAATCTGGGGACTTTCCTGGTGGTCCAGTGGTTGAGAACCCACCTGCCAACCAAGGGGACACGGGTTCGACCCCTGGCCTGAGAAGATCACGCATGTCGAGGGGCAGCTAGGCCCGTACACCACAATTACTGAGCCTGTGCTCTAGAGCCTATGGTCTGTAACAAGAGAAGCCACCACAAGAGAAAGCCAGAGCATGGCAACAAAGACCCAGTAGGTAGACGGAAGTTTTAAATAAATGAGCTGGTGGGACGAGGCTGGCAGCCACTCTTGGTTGTCCACAACGTGAGACACACAACAGCTCACTTCCCCGAGACAGAACAGTGCCCTGCGCCCAGTCTCACCAGGAAATGGAAACTGGAACTCTGGGCAGAGGATGCCCGCCCTGGGCACTGGTCAACTGATGCCTTGTTCTTGCTATGAACTATTCCACAGCCAGGGAGTGGAGGGAAAATGCTTGGACATCCACGCTCCCCAGGCAGCCTTGATCCCCTGTCTCTCTCCTTTTCCTGTGGAAAGTTCAGAGGGAATGTGGTTTTCCAGCTCCTACCCTGAAGAAGTCAGCTTGATAAGCTGGAAGGAACCCCACACTGGGGATCTGGGCACTTTGATTCAAGACCAAGAACTATTACATGCCTGAGGTTACTTTGAAAATGGTGTTATGTCTTCAAATTCCAGTCACGCGCTAACAGCCACTGTGTTGATCAGGGGCTCACTACACATTGCCACCTGCTACTCCCACAGCATCTCATCGGGTCCCGTAACAGCCTTGAGAGTAGGCACCTTACAGATGAGAAAACCGAGGCATGGAGATAGTACCCGGCCAGCCTATTGTCACACCGTGCAGAGGAACAGAAGTGGGACCCAAGCCAGGCTCCGGGTCCTCGCCTGCGCCTTACTGGCTCAGAGCAGCACCAAGCACTCTATGGGGCCCAGGGGCAGGAACACGGGTCAGAGAGAGAGCAGAGCTGGGCTGGGCTCTAGTCTTGGCCCTGATACCATGGTACCCAAGTGACCTCGGAAGGTCGCGGATCTCTTTCCTCATTTTCAAAGTGAGCAGGTTGGACAAGATGCTTCCATCGACCTTCTGAGAATCTGGGGTCCCCGAGCTGGCAGCAGCCCCAGAGGGGCCAACCGGGGCAAGGCGGCCACACGGCTGTGGATTGCACCCGGAGAGGACACCAGAGCCAGAGACGTCGGGGGCAGAGATGTGGCTGGACGTGTTCGCTCCAACATGTGTGCGCCTGTCCCGTGTCAGGCAGGCAGCCAGGCAGTTCACCACCTCGGCTTCCCGCAGCCCTGCTGCTCCACTGCTAGCCAGCGTCTTCCTGGGAGTGGTCAGGGATAAAAGGGTTAATTCAGCATGACTGCTGGGGGTCGCTGGGGCAAGGGAGAGCAGCTGCTTTTGTGATGGAGGAGAGTCCACAGGCTCTAGGGGCCTGGACATCACCTGATAAGGGGTTGGAAGTGCAGGGGCCAAGCAAGGCAACCCCTCTCTGCTGGTTAATCCGGGGCCCTGGGGGCACCGCCAAGGCCCCTGCGCCCGGTGTTTCCTCACTAATCCGAGCAACAGTCTCATCTGAACCTCTTTTCAGCTCCCAGAACCATCTTACGTCAGCCTGCAGGACTGTAAAATGAGGTGGGCGCTAGGGTCAGGCCCAGGGAAGACCTCCAGGCTGGGGGAAAGGCTGGACAGGAGAAGCACTTGGGGAAAGCAAGAAAAATCCTCGGGGCACAAAGTGGCTTTGTCTCTGGGAGCCACTGGGGAAGGAGGTGTTTTAGAGGCAATGACCTTGTCTATGGGGGTGTGGATCTCAGAAATGCCCCTGGGCTTATTCTAGCAAATTCTGATTCCTGGTGAAAAGACAGCTGTCAAACATATCCTGGGGCTTAAGACTTCACGCTTTCAAGGAAGAGGGGCATGGGTTTGATAGCTGGTCAGGGAACTAAGATCCCCCATGCCACTCAGCATGGCCAAAAACAAAACAAAAAACCCAAACAAAAAACAATAGAGGGCTTCCCTGGTGGTCCAGTGCGTAAGGACACCGCCTTGCAGTGCAAGGGGCGCCGGTTTGATCCATGGCCTGGGAAGATCCCACGTGCCGCGGAGCGGCTGGACTGATATTTCCAATTACCGAGCTGGAGTTCTGGAGTGCATGTGCCCAGAGCCGATGCTCTGCGACAACAGAGGCCACTGTGATGGGAGGCCCCCACGGGTCAAAGAACAAAGATGGATGAAAATAGATAAATGAAAAGACCAAAAGTGGCCCACCCGCTCCCCTCGCTCCCCAATCTGCCCCCCACCCCGCAAAAAAAAATAGAGTTTCCACATGCATTTAACTCCCACAGTCGTCCCTGGAGTTAAGGATGATTCTCCCTACTTTAGAGAAGAAGAAATTGAGGCTCACGAAGCTAATGTCACTTGCCCTCAATCACAAAGTCAGTAAGGCTCGAACCCAAGACTATCTGACCCCTCATCCAGAGTTCTCTCCAGCAGCCCACCCAAGAAGCCCCATGCTGTGGTCCTGTTTATAATTTTGGAGGGGGAATCAAGATGTGTCTGCTTCCCTTCTGAGAGATTAGCAAAGTTAGGGTCCCTTCTTGGAGACTGAAAAATGCATGCTCCCAGTGGGAAGGGAAAAGGGAAACTGTTTATATTACACAAGATTCTTTGAATTCTCCCTTTTCCTTCTTGCTTGCTTGAGCTTGGAAAGCAATTGTGCTCTGTTGACTTAACAGAACTCTGCTCCAAACCGTTTTGCTCATTAAACATTTGACGATCTTGGAGGCATTTGTATGTGTGAATGTGGCAATGGTTTTCCAACCCCAGAGCCTTTTATGAGCTCACAGGCTCCAGTTCCATGTCTGCCACGGACCTGTTGCTTGACCTTGGGTCCTTGAGGGTACCTCCCTGGAGTTCAGGAAGGGACTGGAAGACTGTCAAAGTGTAACCGGAAAAAAAGAAGCTTCTGGGAAACCTCTGGAAGAAATATCAAGCAATCACTAAAGGGTACTTCACCTGGGCAAAATAATAAATATCAGGGGAATAGATCAAAAATAAAAAATAAACTCCACCACATATATTAATAAAAACTTCCCAGGGCTTCCCCTGGTGGTCCAATGGATAAGGACACCGCCTTGCAATGCAAGGGGCGCCGGTTCGATCCCTGGCCTGGGAAGATCCCACGTGCCGCGGAGCGGCCGGACTGATGTGTCCAATCACCGAGCTGGAGCTCTGGAGCGCATGCGCCCAGAGCTGGCGCTGTGCGACAACAGAGGCCACCGCGATGGGAGGCCCGCAGGAGCCGAAGAACAAAGACGGATGAAAATAGAGAAATGAAAGACCAATAGAAGGGGCCCGCCCGCTCCCCTCCCTCCCCAACCCGACCCCCGCCCAAAATAAATAAATAAATAAATCTTTTAAAAAAAAAAAAAAAAACTTCCCAAACGATGACATTTCTCCGTATATAACAGAAAGCTTTCCTAGTAAGTGATGCTGGTGTAATTGGATAGGAATTAGATCTGGAGGAAGTAAAGGGTTTGATGATACCTTTTTTTTAATCAAAGAAGTAGGAAATAGAAGTACCTACTTATGAGATCCTAATGGCAGAAAGCAAAGAACTAAAGAGCTTCTTGATGAAGGTGAAAGAGGAGAGTGAAAAGGCTGGCTTAAAAGTCAACAGTCTGGAGAAGGAAATGGCAACCCACTCCAGTATTCCTGCCTGGGGAATCTCATGGACAGAGGAGCCTGGCAGGCTACAGTCCAGGGGGTCGCAAGAGTTGGACACAACTTAGCGACTCCACCACCATATTCACCTCATTGAATTATTTTAAGAATGTGTTAGCTATTACTACGATTACAACAGCTTTGATCATATCAGCCTTTCTGTAAGTTTTGTTGTTGTTGTTGTTTTAATGATTCATTGTGGGGTCTTTGGCCTCATGGGAATTTATGTTGTGCAAACTGTTCTGTTCTTTTGGTGTCTGGTTCGTATTGGATATTAAAACTAAATGTCAGAGGGGTGGGAGAGGGGGAACTGGGGTGGGGGGTGGTCCAGGGATATGCATACGAATGATCTGGGAACATACATGTCGGTGAACAACAAAACTCTGTAAAATCTTTAAAATAAAGAATTGGAAAAAAAAAAAAAAACAGAACTAAATGTCTCGTCTCTCTGTATCCTTTAAAAAAAAAAGTCAACACTCAAAAAACTAAGATGACGGCATTCAGTCCCATTACTTCATGGCAAATAGATGGGGAAAAAAATGAAAACTGTGACAGACTCTATTTTCCTGGGCTCCAAAATCACTGTGGATGGTGACTGCAGCCATGAAATTAAAAGACTCTTGCTCCTTGGAAGAAAAGCTGTGACAAATATAGACAGCATATTAAAAAGCAGAGACATCACTTTGCCTACAAAGGTCCATCTAGTCAAAGCTATGGCTTTTCCAGTAGTCATGTATGAATGTGTAAAGAAGGCTGTGCATGTAAAGAAGGCTGAGTGCCAAAGCACTGATGCCTTGGAAGTGTGGAGAAGACGCCTGAAAGTTCCTTGGACAGCAAGGAGATCCAACCAGTCAACCCGAAAGGAAATGAACCCTGACTATTCGTTGGAAGGACAGATGCTGAAGCTGAAAGACCAATACTTTGGCCACCTGATGCAAAGAGCCAATTCATTGGAAAAGACCCTGATGTTGGGAAAGATTGAAGGCATAAAAAGAAGGGGAAGAAAGAGGATGAGATGGTCATATGGCATCACTGACTCAATGGACATGAGTTTGAGCAAACTCATATTTAAGACAGTGAAGGATAGGGAAGCCTGGTGTGCTGCAGCCCACGAGGTCACAAAGAGTTGGACTGAGGCTGGGTGGCGTGTTGCACCCCTGCCTGAGTAGACCAGACAAACACCCAGGATGCCAGCGGAAGCTGGCCAGATAAACTTCCATGGGGCTGGGGTCACCTGTTTCCTTCACCTCCCACTCCCCAAAAAGGGACTCTAGTCACTGAGTTGAGGAGTGTCCACACAGGATCACAAGGTCAAGGTCATGGGTTCTAGCCCTCAGTCCAACAAGTATCATGTTGGGTCAAAGCTACTCTACATGGTGGGCTGAGGGACTGGTCCACAACCATTCTGAACACTGGAAAAGGGCCCAGCAGATTCCAGTTTGAAACCAGGTGGAACCAGGTGCCAGCTGGGGGGTGGTCCAGGGATATGCATACGAATGATCTGGGAACATACATGTCGGTGAACAACAAAACTCTGTAAAATCTTTAAAATAAAGAATTGGAAAAAAAAAAAAAAACAGAACTAAATGTCTCGTCTCTCTGTATCCTTTAAAAAAAAAAGTCAACACTCAAAAAACTAAGATGACGGCATTCAGTCCCATTACTTCATGGCAAATAGATGGGGGAAAAAATGAAAACTGTGACAGACTCTATTTTCCTGGGCTCCAAAATCACTGTGGATGGTGACTGCAGCCATGAAATTAAAAGACTCTTGCTCCTTGGAAGAAAAGCTGTGACAAATATAGACAGCATTTTAAAAAAGCAGAGACATCACTTTGCCTACAAAGGTCCATCTAGTCAAAGCTATGGCTTTTCCAGTAGTCATGTATGAATGTGTAAAGAAGGCTGTGCATGTAAAGAAGGCTGAGTGCCAAAGCACTGATGCCTTGGAAGTGTGGAGAAGACGCCTGAAAGTTCCTTGGACAGCAAGGAGATCCAACCAGTCAACCCGAAAGGAAATGAACCCTGACTATTCGTTGGAAGGACAGATGCTGAAGCTGAAAGACCAATACTTTGGCCACCTGATGCAAAGAGCCAATTCATTGGAAAAGACCCTGATGTTGGGAAAGATTGAAGGCATAAAAAGAAGGGGAAGAAAGAGGATGAGATGGTCATATGGCATCACTGACTCAATGGACATGAGTTTGAGCAAACTCATATTTAAGACAGTGAAGGATAGGGAAGCCTGGTGTGCTGCAGCCCACGAGGTCACAAAGAGTTGGACTGAGGCTGGGTGGCGTGTTGCACCCCTGCCTGAGTAGACCAGACAAACACCCAGGATGCCAGCGGAAGCTGGCCAGATAAACTTCCATGGGGCTGGGGTCACCTGTTTCCTTCACCTCCCACTCCCCAAAAAGGGACTCTAGTCACTGAGTTGAGGAGTGTCCACACAGGATCACAAGGTCAAGGTCATGGGTTCTAGCCCTCAGTCCAACAAGTATCATGTTGGGTCAAAGCTACTCTACATGGTGAAGAACCAGACAGCTCAGAGGGACTGGTCCACAACCATTCTGAACACTGGAAAAGGGCCCCAGCAGATTCCAGTTTGAAACCAGGTGATCACTGGTATCCCCTTAACCCAGAAAAGGAAGGATGACCAGCTGGGGCCAGCCTCCACATCCCATGCCCTCAGAAAGGTGAACTCCAGGGCCACATTAGCTTATAGAGATTCTGACAGGTGTCATGTAAATCCCACGCCATTCAGCACAGGTTGACCCATCAGGGCTATTTCTGTGAAAAATTGTGGAGAGGGCTGCCTGCAATCCCCGGTCAAATATTCCTGAGTGCACCACGTTCACCATCCCCCAATTTAAGTAAGCCCAGAGGAAGAACAGCCTGCCGGTCACAGCATCAGAGCAGCAGAAAGAGTAAGCGCCTCACTTTTCCAAATAACCTGGGACCCTTCGGAAGTTGTACACCCATTTATGAAGTCTCACACCTGGTCTGCCTTCAGCCCTATCAGGGGAAGGGGCCAAGCGAGCTGCACCAAGGAGGGGAACGGACGCAGAGGGATGGACATCTCCAGAGGTCAGGGCCCCCTCATGAGTCGCTCTCCTCAAACACAAAGCACCGAGAGGAAGGAAGACCACAGAAACGCGCTACTAATGCTGCCTGAGGGCTGGGGCGTGGACATAAGGCAGAACTTATCGCAAGAAAAAAAGAAAAAAACAACTGTCCAGCCTAAGTCTGGGGAGTTTCTTTCCTAGAATTCATTGCGTCTGTCCAGCATGATTTCCAAGCAGGCCTTCCCAGAAGCAGGGGGATGCTCTGACACTCAGGATCTCCCTCCAGTGGGAGACACTGGGCTTCCTAGGCCACCCACTGCCCTCGGGGGCTATTCACTCTCTCTGCTCCCTGAAGGTCCCATTCTTCCTCCTAAGAGTTTCCCTCCATTCGCCCAAATCATTCGTTTTACAATGTAAACACACACGCAGGGACTGGCAAGGAAATTAATCAAGTGAGAGACACCGACGGAGGGAAAAAGAATGATACACTTTGTTCTAGGTTTCGATTCTAAATCTGGCAAGCGCTGTCGCGGTTGGCAGCTTGCTGGTCATGGCATCGGTGGCAGCAGGCGGCTCTCTCCCGCCTCAGGGCAGCAGGCCAGCAGCTGCTGTGCCCCTCGGAGCCAGAGGGAGACAGTCCACGCCACAGGGAGAGGAGTGGAGGGATGCTCCCAGCAGATTCCAGTTTGAAACCAGGTGATCACTGGTATCCCCTTAACCCAGAAAAGGAAGGATGACCAGCTGGGGCCAGCCTCCACATCCCATGCCCTCAGAAAGGTGAACTCCAGGGCCACATTAGCTTATAGAGATTCTGACAGGTGTCATGTAAATCCCACGCCATTCAGCACAGGTTGACCCATCAGGGCTATTTCTGTGAAAAATTGTGGAGAGGGCTGCCTGCAATCCCCGGTCAAATATTCCTGAGTGCACCACGTTCACCATCCCCCAATTTAAGTAAGCCCAGAGGAAGAACAGCCTGCCGGTCACAGCATCAGAGCAGCAGAAAGAGTAAGCGCCTCACTTTTCCAAATAACCTGGGACCCTTCGGAAGTTGTACACCCATTTATGAAGTCTCACACCTGGTCTGCCTTCAGCCCTATCAGGGGAAGGGGCCAAGCGAGCTGCACCAAGGAGGGGGAACGGACGCAGAGGGATGGACATCTCCAGAGGTCAGGGCCCCCTCATGAGTCGCTCTCCTCAAACACAAAGCACCGAGAGGAAGGAAGACCACAGAAACGCGCTACTAATGCTGCCTGAGGGCTGGGGCGTGGACATAAGGCAGAACTTATCGCAAGAAAAAAAGAAAAAAACAACTGTCCAGCCTAAGTCTGGGGAGTTTCTTTCCTAGAATTCATTGCGTCTGTCCAGCATGATTTCCAAGCAGGCCTTCCCAGAAGCAGGGGGATGCTCTGACACTCAGGATCTCCCTCCAGTGGGAGACACTGGGCTTCCTAGGCCACCCACTGCCCTCGGGGGCTATTCACTCTCTCTGCTCCCTGAAGGTCCCATTCTTCCTCCTAAGAGTTTCCCTCCATTCGCCCAAATCATTCGTTTTACAATGTAAACACACACGCAGGGACTGGCAAGGAAATTAATCAAGTGAGAGACACCGACGGAGGGAAAAAGAATGATACACTTTGTTCTAGGTTTCGATTCTAAATCTGGCAAGCGCTGTCGCGGTTGGCAGCTTGCTGGTCATGGCATCGGTGGCAGCAGGCGGCTCTCTCCCGCCTCAGGGCAGCAGGCCAGCAGCTGCTGTGCCCCTCGGAGCCAGAGGGGGAGACAGTCCACGCCACAGGGAGAGGAGTGGAGGGATGCTCCCCAGGTCACAGTCAGGCCTTGTGTTAAAGTGGATGTCACCCCCAAGTCCCCCTTCAAGGCCCGCCATGTCTCTCAAGCTGAATTCCACGTTTTCCTTTTTAAACTTTTTCTTCTTAATGTGGACTATTTTTAAAGCCTTTATTGAATGTGTTATAATATTGCTCCTGTTTTATGTTTGTTTTGGTTTTTTTCTTGGCCCTAAGGTATGTGGGATCGTAACTCCCTGATCAGGAATCGAACCCACATACCACTGCATTGGAAGGCGACATCTCACCCACTGGACCATTGGGAAAGTCCCTTGAAAATTTCATGTTTTCAGTCCCAGTTGGTTATCTGCTTTTCACTGAGCCCTCAAATTGAACCGGTCTAAAATCAAAGTTGTCAATTTTACAAACGCTTACTTTTCCTTTCTTCTGGGTTCAGAACCTCAAAGTGAGACCTGTGGTTCACCTCATCTATTTGGGACTAATCAGATCTTCTAATTCTGGGTGGTTCACTGGTAGTTTGCTTCCCAGAGGTTCCATCCCTGCTCCAGAAAGATCCCACATGCCTCGGCGCAACTAAGCCCGTGAGCCACAGTTACTGAGCCTGTGCCCTAGAGCCCATGCTCTGCAACAAGAGAAGCCACTGCAATGAGAAGCCTGCACACCACAGCGAGAGAGCAGCCCCCCTCCCCGGCAGTAAGTAGAGAAAAGTCAATGCACAAAAGCCAACCCAGCACAGCTAAAAAAGAAGAAATAAAATTATATATATATTAAAAAAAAGATCTTCTAATTCTTCTATTGCCATGTCCCTCTTCCTTTCCATTCTCACTCTTCCAAGTCAAGGTATCAGGGTGAGGGAAAGAGGCAGGGCACAATTTTTGAAAGAATGACACAGCCCAAGGACACAGCATAAACCTATTAGAATCACATGGGTCCAAGATGACAGACCAGGCCTTGATCCTCAGTCAGCAAGCTAAATGACACACTCAGAGGCGCCATGACAGTTCTGCCCCTTCCCCCAAAAGAGCTGGAATAATCCTCCCACTCATTAGCACATGGAATTCCTCAGCCCGTAAAAGCTAAGCACGCCACGTTTTGGGGGCCACTGGATTCGTTCTGCCATAGCCTGCACTCTGTGGAGCATGCTTTTCTCTGAATCTGAATAAATCTATTTCTTACCTATCACTCTGTCTCTCAATGAATTCTCTTCTGCGAACAGACATGAAGAATCTGAGTTCTGTTAGATCCTAAAACCAGGTATGGTGGGTTTTGGCTGAGTTTGAGTCCCAGCCACATGGGTTCAAATCCCAAGCAGGCTTTTGGCTGGGTTCAAGCCCAAACTGGGTTTTGGGCTGAAGCCCCAACCCGAGGGAGAACGCTTTCAAAGGCGCTTGTCCCCATTCTGCCGCCGGCGCCTGGCCATTCCCGAAGCCTCTCACCCACTGGACCATTGGGAAAGTTTTTTTTGGTTATCTGCTTTTCACTGATCCCTCAAATTGAACCGGTCTAAAATCAAAGTTGTCAATTTTACAAACGCTTACTTTTCCTTTCTTCTGGGTTCAGAACCTCAAAGTGAGACCTGTGGTTCACCTCATCTATTTGGGACTAATCAGATCTTCTAATTCTGGGTGGTTCACTGGTAGTTTGCTTCCCAGAGGTTCCATCCCTGCTCCAGAAAGATCCCACATGCCTCGGGCGCAACTAAGCCCGTGAGCCACAGTTACTGAGCCTGTGCCCTAGAGCCCATGCTCTGCAACAAGAGAAGCCACTGCAATGAGAAGCCTGCACACCACAGCGAGAGAGCAGCCCCCCTCCCCGGCAGTAAGTAGAGAAAAGTCAATGCACAAAAGCCAACCCAGCACAGCTAAAAAAGAAGAAATAAAATTATATATATATTAAAAAAAAGATCTTCTAATTCTTCTATTGCCATGTCCCTCTTCCTTTCCATTCTCACTCTTCCAAGTCAAGGTATCAGGGTGAGGGAAAGAGGCAGGGCACAATTTTTGAAAGAATGACACAGCCCAAGGACACAGCATAAACCTATTAGAATCACATGGGTCCAAGATGACAGACCAGGCCTTGATCCTCAGTCAGCAAGCTAAATGACACACTCAGAGGCGCCATGACAGTTCTGCCCCTTCCCCCAAAAGAGCTGGAATAATCCTCCCACTCATTAGCACATGGAATTCCTCAGCCCGTAAAAGCTAAGCACGCCACGTTTTGGGGGCCACTGGATTCGTTCTGCCATAGCCTGCACTCTGTGGAGCATGCTTTTCTCTGAATCTGAATAAATCCGTTTCTTACCTATCACTTTGTCTCTCACTGAATTCTTTTCTGCGAAGAGACATGAAGAACCTGAGCTCTGTTAGGTCCTAAAACCAGGTATGGTGGGTTTTGGCTGGGTTTGAGTCCCAGCCACATGGGTTCAAGTCCCAAGCAGGGTTTTGGCTAGGTTCAAGCCCAAACTGGGTTTTGGGCTGAAGCCCCAACCCGAGGTAGAACGCTTTCAAAGGCGCTTGTCTCCATTCTGCAGCAGGCGCCTGGCCAGCCTCTCTCCTCCTCGCAACCCACCCCACCTCTACCCTGCTTCCCAAAGCACCACCTGTAACAAACTTGCCAAAAACACTTTGAAAGGCTTTCCCTGCATCCAACAGGATGAGGTCTGGTCCATGCTACTTGTCTCCCTCTCCAACCCAGCAGGTTCCCTCTGAGCCAACTAGATAGGTCTCTTAAAGTCACATACACTTCGTGGAACCATCCTCTTCACCCCAGGGCCACCACACTCACTGTTCCCCCACACTGGGACAGCTCTCGCCTCCTCTCCTTCAGCATTGCGAAATGGGGAGGGAGAAGCAAACACGCAACAGCCCGCAACAGGAATTCCCAGCAAAGAAGAGAACCAATTCCCTGCCGAAGGTCAAGTGTCTGTCTCCCTGTTGGTTCCAAAGCCAGTGTGAGTGGCACTTCCAACTGCATCTCCCACACCTAGACTCGAAGTGTAGCAAACAATCACATACTGTTTTCGGTCTATGACGCCCCCATTCCTGCGGCAAAATTAAAAGTAGTCAGCTTTCGAAAGTGCTCATATTTGAGTCATCCTCCAAGGATGGCAGACATTTGACCTCGGAGGTGACCACTGGATCTCTGATGGTGGAGGGAGAAAAAAAGGGGGGGTGTTAACCTAAGCCCTTCCCCCACCTCCCCAGCCCCAAAGGCCACCCCCTTTGGAGAATGTCCCAGGTTTTCAATATGTCCTGTCTGATTTTTCCCTGGTATAAAGCGGGTTCCGGTGAAGTGGCTTTGGGAGGAGGAGGGAGAAAAGAAAAGGATCTCTACAGGGAGCCCCCACCTCCTCCTGAAACCTGGAGAGCAGCAGAGCAGTACCATTCAGTCCCAAACAGCCCGGAGAGTTCTTGCCATAGCCTGCACTCTGTGGAGCATGCTTTGCTCTGAATCTGAATAAATCCGTTTCTTACCTATCACTTTGTCTCTCACTGAATTCTTTTCTGCGAAGAGACATGAAGAACCTGAGCTCTGTTAGGTCCTAAAACCAGGTATGGTGGGTTTTGGCTGGGTTTGAGTCCCAGCCACATGGGTTCAAGTCCCAAGCAGGGTTTTGGCTAGGTTCAAGCCCAAACTGGGTTTTGGGCTGAAGCCCCAACCCGAGGTAGAACGCTTTCAAAGGCGCTTGTCTCCATTCTGCAGCAGGCGCCTGGCCAGCCTCTCTCCTCCTCGCAACCCACCCCACCTCTACCCTGCTTCCCAAAGCACCACCTGTAACAAACTTGCCAAAAACACTTTGAAAGGCTTTCCCTGCATCCAACAGGATGAGGTCTGGTCCATGCTACTTGTCTCCCTCTCCAACCCAGCAGGTTCCCTCTGAGCCAACTAGATAGGTCTCTTAAAGTCACATACACTTCGTGGAACCATCCTCTTCACCCCAGGGCCACCACACTCACTGTTCCCCCACACTGGGACAGCTCTCGCCTCCTCTCCTTCAGCATTGCGAAATGGGGAGGGAGAAGCAAACACGCAACAGCCCGCAACAGGAATTCCCAGCAAAGAAGAGAACCAATTCCCTGCCGAAGGTCAAGTGTCTGTCTCCCTGTTGGTTCCAAAGCCAGTGTGAGTGGCACTTCCAACTGCATCTCCCACACCTAGACTCGAAGTGTAGCAAACAATCACATACTGTTTTCGGTCTATGACGCCCCCATTCCTGCGGCAAAATTAAAAGTAGTCAGCTTTCGAAAGTGCTCATATTTGAGTCATCCTCCAAGGATGGCAGACATTTGACCTCGGAGGTGACCACTGGATCTCTGATGGTGGAGGGAGAAAAAAAGGGGGGGTGTTAACCTAAGCCCTTCCCCCACCTCCCCAGCCCCAAAGGCCACCCCCTTTGGAGAATGTCCCAGGTTTTCAATATGTCCTGTCTGATTTTTCCCTGGTATAAAGCGGGTTCCGGTGAAGTGGCTTTGGGAGGAGGAGGGAGAAAAGAAAAGGATCTCTACAGGGAGCCCCCCACCTCCTCCTGAAACCTGGAGAGCAGCAGAGAGCAGTACCATTCAGTCCCAGAGCTGCCTTAGCCACACCCCACCCCCACGTCACCATTTCAGGAGTGAGGAGCTGGGGAAGCCCACGCAGGCAGGGAGGCTGCGGGGAGGGCTGGCAGAGAGGGAGGGGGATTTAACTGCTCACGTACCTGATCAAACAGGACTTTCCAGTGCTGGTAGAGAGGGAGCCATGCAGGAGAGGAGGAAGAGGAGAGAAAGAAAGAAACACACTTGTCACCAAGGCCTCTGCAGCCTCCTGCTGTTTCTGACCTAACCTCCCAGCTGCTGCCCAGGCTCAGGGACTCGAAACCGGGGACAAGACACCAGGGACCCCAAGGAAGGGCTTCCCAAAGGAGTCTACACCTAGCCAAGGTGGGAGAACTCAGAGAGCATCCCTCCTTCTGGGACAGGCAGGAGGGCAGCAAACCAGGATGATTTCTCAACCATTCCTAGATAAAGGCATTCGATTCTGTCCAAGGGTCTCTGATAACTTCTGCCGGTTAGACCGTCTCTCTGGGTCGACTCCCAGGTCTGGGAATGGGCGCCCAGGTGCAGCTCCTGAAATTCCATTAGACCTGCTGCAGGTCTCCACCTGCTGGGGATCAAGGAGCCCTATCGGGAAAACCCAATCCGGCCTAAGCAGCAAGGTTTTGTCTCTAGTTTGGGAGGAGGGGGTTCCCGCAGGCCCTGAAACCCACCCCTGTCTGTTTCCAGGCTGAGCCGAAGTGATGAGCACCTAAGAGCCAGCCAGAGCGATGGGGCCAGAAGCGACAGAGAGGGTATAAGCGCCAGAGCCAGAGGGGATATAACCCTATTCAGACGTCCAGGCTGGGGCAGGTAGCCTGGGGTTGGGGGGGCCTAGCTTCACGGAGGTGACCACTGGATCTCTGATGGTGGAGGGAGAAAAAAAGGGGGGGTGTTAACCTAAGCCCTTCCCCCACCTCCCCAGCCCCAAAGGCCACCCCCTTTGGAGAATGTCCCAGGTTTTCAATATGTCCTGTCTGATTTTTCCCTGGTATAAAGCGGGTTCCGGTGAAGTGGCTTTGGGAGGAGGAGGGAGAAAAGAAAAGGATCTCTACAGGGAGCCCCCCACCTCCTCCTGAAACCTGGAGAGCAGCAGAGAGCAGTACCATTCAGTCCCAGAGCTGCCTTAAGCCACACCCCCACCCCCCACGTCACCATTTCAGGAGTGAGGAGCTGGGGAAGCCCACGCAGGCAGGGAGGCTGCGGGGAGGGCTGGCAGAGAGGGAGGGGGATTTAACTGCTCACGTACCTGATCAAACAGGACTTTCCAGTGCTGGTAGAGAGGGAGCCATGCAGGAGAGGAGGAAGAGGAGAGAAAGAAAGAAACACACTTGTCACCAAGGCCTCTGCAGCCTCCTGCTGTTTCTGACCTAACCTCCCAGCTGCTGCCCAGGCTCAGGGACTCGAAACCGGGGACAAGACACCAGGGACCCCAAGGAAGGGCTTCCCAAAGGAGTCTACACCTAGCCAAGGTGGGAGAACTCAGAGAGCATCCCTCCTTCTGGGACAGGCAGGAGGGCAGCAAACCAGGATGATTTCTCAACCATTCCTAGATAAAGGCATTCGATTCTGTCCAAGGGTCTCTGATAACTTCTGCCGGTTAGACCGTCTCTCTGGGTCGACTCCCAGGTCTGGGAATGGGCGCCCAGGTGCAGCTCCTGAAATTCCATTAGACCTGCTGCAGGTCTCCACCTGCTGGGGATCAAGGAGCCCTATCGGGAAAACCCAATCCGGCCTAAGCAGCAAGGTTTTGTCTCTAGTTTGGGAGGAGGGGGTTCCCGCAGGCCCTGAAACCCACCCCTGTCTGTTTCCAGGCTGAGCCGAAGTGATGAGCACCTAAGAGCCAGCCAGAGCGATGGGGCCAGAAGCGACAGAGAGGGTATAAGCGCCAGAGCCAGAGGGGATATAACCCTATTCAGACGTCCAGGCTGGGGCAGGTAGCCTGGGGGTTGGGCGGGGGGCGCCTAGCTTCACTTCCCTGTCCCCACTCCGAAAGGGAAAGGGCAGGGCGGACCTTCTGCCCAGTTTTCCACCTTTGCGAGCAGGTCAACCTCGGGAGGGAGAAGCTTAAGAAACTCCAGTTCCCAGGACTCCCCGGTGCCGGCTTTGCCCACGGCTCCCAGGGCCGGAGGGAGGGAGGGTCGGGCAGCAGATGGCAGGGAAGCCCTCTGGGGCAGCCCCTCCCTATCCTCGCCCAGGGGACCGTCGCTGGCACCGACGCGGTCTGGGACTCCTAAGGCCCCCTCAGGGAGCAAACGCGCTCCCGGCCTTCCGGAACCCTCTCCCTCCTCCGTCCGGGTTCGGGGACCGGGGCCAGCTCGGATTTCAGTCAGTATCGCGACAGGGCAGGTGCCGGGCGGGGGCTCATCCGGGAGCGGAGAAGGGGGTCGCCAGACCGGTCTGCGCCGCCGGCTTCCGGGCACTCTGCGGCGCCCGCTCCTTCCCCGGCTCCGAGAAGCCCGCAGGTCGCGAGTGGGAGGGGAGGGGAGCCACGGCGGTGACGCGACCGCCTCTGCGGGAAAACGCCGTGTCCCGGCCACTGCACCAGCCGCGGGGAGGGGGCTCCGGCGGCCGCCCGGTCCCCGGCGCAGCGGCGGGCGCTGCGCTCCGCAGGGAAGCCCCGGGAGCCCGAGCGGGGGGTGGCGCGCGCGCGTTTCGGGGAGACCGCTCCCTCCGCCCCCTCCGGTCCGCGGGGAGCCGGCCAATCCGGGGCGCTCCCGCGTCACCTTGAAACCTCCCAGTGGCCCCGGGGTGGGGGGAGCTCCCCTCTGGCGCCCCCCAGAAAGTTTGCCCGGGCGGGGGAGCGGGTACTCACGTCTTCCGGCGCCGGCGGCCGCCGCTCCTCGGCCTCGGGTTCCAGCTCCTCGATCCGCTCCGCCTCGGCGCAGGCGGCCACTGCGGGGCCCGGGCTGGGGTGCTCGCCCATGCCGAGGCGGCGTCCGGGTCCGGGCGCGGCTGCGGGGCTCGTCCCGACGCGCCGGGCTAACTTTGCGCCGCGGCGGCCGCGCCGCTCGGGGCTCCCCGCGCGCGCCGCGCCGCCTCCGCGCCCGCCCCCATGGTCCCGGTCCCCAGCGCCGCCGCCTCGCGACCCCGGGACGGCCGGCCCTCCGCCGCAAACTTCTCGGCGCCCGCGGCCCCGCCGGCCGCCGCCTCCGCCCCGACCCCCACGCCCGGCTCGGCCGCGAGGGCGCCCTTGGGCCGGCGCCGGCCCCGCGGCTCCCCGCGCTCCCTCCTCGCTTTCCGCGGCCCCCGCTCTGCGCCCGAGTCTCCTCCTCCCCGCGGACTCCTCGGGGGCGGTGCGCAGGCGGGGGCGGGGCTGCTCCCGGGACCGCCGCCCCCCACGCCCCCCCGGGCGCCACCACCCGGGCCAAATCGGTCAGAGCGCCGCGGCCCGGGGGGGAGGAGGAGGAGGAGGGCTGCGGCGGGCTTGGCGGGGAAGTGGCTGCAGGGCCCCGGGCGGGGATGGGGCTGCGCTGTCCCCGGCCCCATCTCCACCTGCCTCCAGCCGGGTCCTGGTTAGTGTCTCCGTGCGGGACCGGGCGTGGGAGGTGCAGTGTCTACCCGCCGGGCTCACGGTGACTTGGAGGTAGCAGACGCGTGAAGGTGGCAGGGGCGAGGTGTTCACATGTTGGCGATGTCGGGGTTAACTGGGAGTGAAATGAGGGCAGGATGCCGGGGAGACAGGATCCCCACCACCACCCTTCCATCAGTTGGGTCCCAGATGCTGGGAGGTCCAGGCAGGCTCAGCAGTTTAGGGATGGGAGAACTCAGGGGAGTCCCGGACCCCAAACCCTAAATCTTGCCCTCCCCACACTCAGAGCTATGTGACAGTGCCCTGGCTTCACTGGACCAAGCTGACAAAGGTTAAGACAAGGCGAGAGGGGAGGTAAGGAAACTAAAGCAAGTAGGAATCAAGATAGAGCAGAGGGGATCTTTTAAAGGAAAAAAAAAAAAGTACTGTTTCCTGGGAGGTAAGACCTCCCAGTAGAGGCTGTCTCCCTTAAGCAGAGGTTCTCCCTGTAAACGGTGCTAGTGGCCGGCTGGGACAGGTGCTCTGCTCTCCCGAGGACTCAGGGATTCATTTCTGGGGATGTCCTAGGGTAGCCCCCAGTCCACACCAAGGCTGTTTCCTTCCACTCCTCTTCGGACCACCCACCCACTCACCCATGGCCCTCGCTCCTCTCCCTCCCAGAAACGGATGCTCTTTTCCAATAGTGCAAGTGGCCATTAACCCTCTCACCTTCATCAAGCAAACACACAACCCCAGGATCCCAACCTGTGCCCATCTCAGCTGACAATAGCTGCTCCCCCTAAACCCAGAGAAGGAAATTAACTCCATTCTAATTAGGTGAGTTTGCAACAGACACCAATTTTCATCTCAGTTTCTGAAAGTGTGATCCTTCCAACTATTTTTGTTTCTCACCACCCTCCCCCATCCCTACTCTACTAACAAGTCAAGATCCTGCCAAGATTTCCTTGTAAATAAAACTGCACAGGGTGCGATTTTGGAAACAGGCTTCAGGGGACAGGAGAGAGGCCTCTGGACTACTTTGTGGAAAACAGCCCAGGGGATGAGGTGGTGGAGGCCCTGAGGTCAATGTCACTGCCCCTCTCCTGTCATGGACAGGACCTGCCTTGGTGCTGGCTGTTAACACTTAGATCTTTGGGGCTGGAGAAGTGGGCCAGGGAGTGGAGGGGAGAGGAGAAGAGCTCAGAGAGAGCTTGATCTCCCGGAGATGCCCTGCAGTCCTGGGCAGTGTTCTGACCCCAGCTGCCCTTTGGGTTCTGCCTTTTCTCCAGCCCAGGGACAGCTCTCATCAACCCATCCAATTCTGCCATCCCCTCCAGGGGAAGGGACCTCAGCAGGCTCCATTCAATTCCCTGAACATTTGCGGGGCTCCTAAGTGCCAGTGACATAACTTTGGGAGCAGAGAGGTAGAGGATCCAGACCCTAACTTCCAAAAACTGTTTAATTGAGGGTGACAGCCAGGGAAGTCCAAGGGGTACAGAAATGCAAAGGAGGGGCTTCTGTGGGTTGAAGAGGGCTTCCCTTGGATATACCCTGAGCCAGGCAAAGTGGGAAAGCTGGAGGAGAGACATTCCAGGCAGGCTGAGGAACAGCATGGGGGGGGCAGTATGCCTCCCAGTTTCTCCTGGGTTTTAAACGGTGCTAGTGGCCGGCTGGGACAGGTGCTCTGCTCTCGAGGACTCAGGGATTCATTTCTGGGGATGTCCTAGGGTAGCCCCCAGTCCACACCAAGGCTGTTTCCTTCCACTCCTCTTCGGACCACCCACCCACTCACCCATGGCCCTCGCTCCTCTCCCTCCCAGAAACGGATGCTCTTTTCCAATAGTGCAAGTGGCCATTAACCCTCTCACCTTCATCAAGCAAACACACAACCCCAGGATCCCAACCTGTGCCCATCTCAGCTGACAATAGCTGCTCCCCCTAAACCCAGAGAAGGAAATTAACTCCATTCTAATTAGGTGAGTTTGCAACAGACACCAATTTTCATCTCAGTTTCTGAAAGTGTGATCCTTCCAACTATTTTTGTTTCTCACCACCCTCCCCCATCCCTACTCTACTAACAAGTCAAGATCCTGCCAAGATTTCCTTGTAAATAAAACTGCACAGGGTGCGATTTTGGAAACAGGCTTCAGGGGACAGGAGAGAGGCCTCTGGACTACTTTGTGGAAAACAGCCCAGGGGATGAGGTGGTGGAGGCCCTGAGGTCAATGTCACTGCCCCTCTCCTGTCATGGACAGGACCTGCCTTGGTGCTGGCTGTTAACACTTAGATCTTTGGGGCTGGAGAAGTGGGCCAGGGAGTGGAGGGGAGAGGAGAAGAGCTCAGAGAGAGCTTGATCTCCCGGAGATGCCCTGCAGTCCTGGGCAGTGTTCTGACCCCAGCTGCCCTTTGGGTTCTGCCTTTTCTCCAGCCCAGGGACAGCTCTCATCAACCCATCCAATTCTGCCATCCCCTCCAGGGGAAGGGACCTCAGCAGGCTCCATTCAATTCCCTGAACATTTGCGGGGCTCCTAAGTGCCAGTGACATAACTTTGGGAGCAGAGAGGTAGAGGATCCAGACCCTAACTTCCAAAAACTGTTTAATTGAGGGTGACAGCCAGGGAAGTCCAAGGGGTACAGAAATGCAAAGGAGGGGCTTCTGTGGGTTGAAGAGGGCTTCCCCTTGGATATACCCCTGAGCCAGGCAAAGTGGGAAAGCTGGAGGAGAGACATTCCAGGCAGGCTGAGGAACAGCATGGGAAGAGGCTGGGCTTGGTCAGCAGTATGCAAAGATTGAGGGCAGAAGGAGAAGGTGACGACAGAGGACGGGATGGTTGGATGGCATCATCGACTCAATGGACATGAGTGTGAGCAAGCTCTGGGAGATGGTGAAGGACAGGCAAGCCTGGCGTGCTGCGGTCCATGGGGTCACAAGAGTCGGACACGACTGAGCAACTGAACAAAAGAATGATCTGGGAGAGGAACTATAATCAGTTTGGCATGGCTGGAAATGAGACCAAGGTTCTCAACGTAGAGAATATAGACTGGGAGACTTTCCTGGTGGTTCAGTGGTAAAGACTTTGCCTTTTAATGCAAGGGATGTGGGTTCAATCCCTGGTGGGGAGCTGAGATCCCACATGCCTCAAGGCCAAAAGAAACCCAAACCCCAAAAAACAAAAGCAATATTGTAACAAATTCAATAAAGAACTTTAAAAATAGTCCACATTAAAAAAAATCTTAAAAATAGAAGAACCCAGCCTGGAGTAGAGGTTTTGAAAGTTTAAGGGGCTTTGAGTTTCCTGAGAAAGGGGCTTGGACTTTGCCCTCAGGGCAGTGGGGGGTCACCAGAGCATTGTGAGCAGGAAAGTAATATTGAAAAGGATTTCCTGGCAGTCCAGCGGTTAGGACTCCACGCTTTCACGTTTCTTTTGGACACTTCTATTGAGAGCTTGATCTCCCGGAGATGCCCTGCAGTCCTGGGCAGTGTTCTGACCCCAGCTGCCCTTTGGGTTCTGCCTTTTCTCCAGCCCAGGGACAGCTCTCATCAACCCATCCAATTCTGCCATCCCCTCCAGGGGAAGGGACCTCAGCAGGCTCCATTCAATTCCCTGAACATTTGCGGGGCTCCTAAGTGCCAGTGACATAACTTTGGGAGCAGAGAGGTAGAGAGGATCCAGACCCTAACTTCCAAAAACTGTTTAATTGAGGGTGACAGCCAGGGAAGTCCAAGGGGTACAGAAATGCAAAGGAGGGGCTTCTGTGGGTTGAAGAGGGCTTCCCCTTGGATATACCCCTGAGCCAGGCAAAGTGGGAAAGCTGGAGGAGAGACATTCCAGGCAGGCTGAGGAACAGCATGGGAAGAGGCTGGGCTTGGTCAGCAGTATGCAAAGATTGAGGGCAGAAGGAGAAGGTGACGACAGAGGACGGGATGGTTGGATGGCATCATCGACTCAATGGACATGAGTGTGAGCAAGCTCTGGGAGATGGTGAAGGACAGGCAAGCCTGGCGTGCTGCGGTCCATGGGGTCACAAGAGTCGGACACGACTGAGCAACTGAACAAAAGAATGATCTGGGAGAGGAACTATAATCAGTTTGGCATGGCTGGAAATGAGACCAAGGTTCTCAACGTAGAGAATATAGACTGGGAGACTTTCCTGGTGGTTCAGTGGTAAAGACTTTGCCTTTTAATGCAAGGGATGTGGGTTCAATCCCTGGTGGGGAGCTGAGATCCCACATGCCTCAAGGCCAAAAGAAACCCAAACCCCAAAAAACAAAAGCAATATTGTAACAAATTCAATAAAGAACTTTAAAAATAGTCCACATTAAAAAAAATCTTAAAAATAGAAGAACCCAGCCTGGAGTAGAGGTTTTGAAAGTTTAAGGGGCTTTGAGTTTCCTGAGAAAGGGGCTTGGACTTTGCCCTCAGGGCAGTGGGGGGTCACCAGAGCATTGTGAGCAGGAAAGTAATATTGAAAAGGATTTCCTGGCAGTCCAGCGGTTAGGACTCCACGCTTTCACTGCCTTTTTTTTTCTTTTGGACACTTCTATTGGTCTTTCATTTATTTATTTCCATCCATCTTTGTTCTTCTGCCTGTGTGGGCCTCCCCATTGCAGTGGCCTCTGTTGTCGCAGAGCACTGGCTCCGTTGCATGAGCTCCAGAGCTTTGGCTCGGCAATTGGACACATCGGTCCAGCTGCTCCGTGGCACGTGGGATCTTCCCAGGCCAGGGATCGAACCGGCGCCCCTTGCACTGCAAGGCAGTGTCCCCACCCACTGGACCACCAGGGAAGCCCTTCACTGCCTTTTGATTCCTGGTCAAACAAAGAAAGGTCCCTCCAGGAGGCTGGCCTCCTTAGCCCTAAGCATAAGGAGATGCGAGGTCCCATCCGAGGACTCAATGGACATGAGTTTGAACAAACTTTGGGAGATACTGAAGGACAGGGACACCTGGCATGCTGCACTCCATGGGGTCGCCAAGAGTTGGCTATGACTTAGTGGCTAAACAACAACAACAATCTAAGGAAGAGGTCAAGAGGGCAGCAGTTAGAATAAAGGGTAGAGGGAGGCTCTCCAGAGGGAAGTATCCATAAGGGGATCTTGTTCCTCCATCAGTCCTAGGAACTATCACTCCACCCTGGCTGACAGTGTTCCCAAGTCTCCTGGGGAAGGACTCCTGCACTTCAGGCAGGACGCGCGCTTCAGCACACCGCTCCCCTGTCCCTGGTCCCTGCTGGAAGGAGCACCACCACCTGGACTTGGAGACCAGCTGTGACATCCAGCATCTCCTGTGAACCTGAGGCCACACTCGCCTTCCGCCCTCAGTGTGGCCTCAGCCTCACCAGCCAGCCCGTCGTACCCCTCAGCCCCAGGGGAATGTGCAACTGGGAACCACCGTCTCCCCAGCAGGTAGGGGAACATGGGCCCTGGGTCCCAAGGTCCAGAATCTTTGAGGGGTGGGAGTGGCCAGGCTCTCTGATAGCTTTTGTCCCACTCGGAGACGACCTGAGGACTGACATGTTCTGAGCCCCAATGGAAAGAAAGGACACGGTGACTGCCCACTTTCGCCGGATGCTGCGAGGTCCGGCACTCAGAGAGATTCCCTGGCTCTGCTCCAGAGACCCCTGGGTCTATCTGGAGATGACATTCAGCAAGGGTTGATTGGCATTTACACTCTGCTCTTCATTTTGTAAGCGTTCCTTTGAAGTTCCTAACCAGACACATCGGGCTTCCCCTGGTGGTCCAGTGGGTAAGGACACCGCCTTGCAATGCAAGGGGCGCCGGTTCGATCCCTGGCCTGGGAAGATCCCACGTGCCGTGGAGCGGCTGGGCCGATGTGTCCAATTACCGAGCCAGAGCTCTGGCGCATGCGCAGAGCCAGCGCTCTGCGCCCCTGCCCCTTTTGATTCCTGGTCAAACAAAGAAAGGTCCCTAAACTGGCCTCCTTAGCCCTAAGCATAAGGAGACAGGTCCCATCCGAGGACTCAATGGACATGAGTTTGAACAAACTTTGGGAGATACTGAAGGACAGGGACACCTGGCATGCTGCACTCCATGGGGTCGCCAAGAGTTGGCTATGACTTAGTGGCTAAACAACAACAACAATCTAAGGAAGAGGTCAAGAGGGCAGCAGTTAGAATAAAGGGTAGAGGGAGGCTCTCCAGAGGGAAGTATCCATAAGGGGATCTTGTTCCTCCATCAGTCCTAGGAACTATCACTCCACCCTGGCTGACAGTGTTCCCAAGTCTCCGGGGGAAGGACTCCTGCACTTCAGGCAGGACGCGCGCTTCAGCACACCGCTCCCCTGTCCCTGGTCCCTGCTGGAAGGAGCACCACCACCTGGACTTGGAGACCAGCTGTGACATCCAGCATCTCCTGTGAACCTGAGGCCACACTCGCCTTCCGCCCTCAGTGTGGCCTCAGCCTCACCAGCCAGCCCGTCGTACCCCTCAGCCCCAGGGGAATGTGCAACTGGGAACCACCGTCTCCCCAGCAGGTAGGGGAACATGGGCCCTGGGTCCCAAGGTCCAGAATCTTTGAGGGGTGGGAGTGGCCAGGCTCTCTGATAGCTTTTGTCCCACTCGGAGACGACCTGAGGACTGACATGTTCTGAGCCCCAATGGAAAGAAAGGACACGGTGACTGCCCACTTTCGCCGGATGCTGCGAGGTCCGGCACTCAGAGAGATTCCCTGGCTCTGCTCCAGAGACCCCTGGGTCTATCTGGAGATGACATTCAGCAAGGGTTGATTGGCATTTACACTCTGCTCTTCATTTTGTAAGCGTTCCTTTGAAGTTCCTAACCAGACACATCGGGCTTCCCCTGGTGGTCCAGTGGGTAAGGACACCGCCTTGCAATGCAAGGGGCGCCGGTTCGATCCCTGGCCTGGGAAGATCCCACGTGCCGTGGAGCGGCTGGGCCGATGTGTCCAATTACCGAGCCAGAGCTCTGGAGCGCATGCGCAGAGCCAGCGCTCTGCGACAACAGAGGCCACTGCGATGGGAGGCCCACACAGGCCAAAGAACAAAGACGGATGAAATTAGAGAAATGAAAGATCAATAGAAGTGGCCTGCCCATCCCCCTCCCTCCCCACCCCACCCAGCAAAAGATAAATAAATAAAATTAAAAAAAAAAAAAAAAAAGAAAAGAATCTGCCCGCGGGAGACAAAGGAGACACAGGTTTCTTCCCTGGGCCAGGAAGATTCCCTGGAGAAGGAAGCAGCCACCCAGTCCATTATTCTTTTTTTTTTTTTCCCCTTAATTGTTTAATTTTCAGCTTCTTTTTTTTTTCTTTAAATTTTGGCCTCTTTTATTGGTTTTTGATTTATTTATTTTCATCCATCTGTATTCTTTGGCCTGTGTCGGCCTCCCATCACAGTGGCTTCTCTCATTGCAGAACACTGGCTCTGGGCACATGCGCTCCAGAGTGCTGGCTCGTAATTGGACATACCAGTCCAGCTGCTTCGCGGCACGTGGGATCTTCCTGGGCCAGGGATTGAACCGGTGCCCCTTGCACTGCAAGGTGGACTATTTACCCCCTGAACGACCTGGGAAGCCCCCAGTCCAGTATTCTTGCCTGGGAAACCCCATGGACAGAGCAGCCTGGCGGGCTACAGTCCATAGGGTCGCAAAAGAGTCGAACACGACTGAGTGACTAAGCACACAACAACCAGACACGAAGTCAATGCTGAACAGCCTAAGAACCCAGGAGAGAGCAGTTCAAACCCTCAAGTGTCAAAGTCAAGTCAGAGGGGCAGGACTGAACTATCCAGATGAACCCTGACAGAGGGGGCAGCTTCGGGGTAGAGTGTGGAAGGGTTTCTCGGTGGAAGGAACCAATGAGGTCGAGGCCCAGAAACAGGCCAGTCACTGACTTGTCTTGGGAACAACTCAGCGGGTGAGCACCAAGTGAGTGAGGGTGAGCCAGGTGGGTGAGAGACCATGAGGAGAAAGTGAGTGCCAGTCAGAGAAGGCTAGTCCTTGCTTAATGGGAGAAGTGGTGGTGGCTTCTAACCGGAGCGGTATTTTAGGAAGATTAAGTTGGAGGCAGCCCAAGACAGCAATTCTCCTAACACATTGCAAGTGTCCATTCTGCAGCCAGTCCCTGGCCGAGGTGCTGAGAATACAAGGGACTAAGACCCAGGTCCTGGCCTCCTGGGAGAAAATTAGATAATCCTCTAATTACAGCCCAGTGGGGTAAGGGAAGAAGGGCTGTCTGGGGGTTGAGTGTCTGAGATGCACCCACCAAGAGAGGGAGGGGCATTTCTTTAAGGGTCTGATGTTCTGATCCGGGGTGGTGGCGGGGTTGGGGGCCAGGGGACCAGAACAACAGATCTGTGATTGGAGAAAACCAGGGAGAGGGAAGAGGGGTGGTGAGTGGAGCCCAGGAGTTTGTTTGTGGACACTGTGAGCTAATGAGAAGACAGGCAAGAAACATTGAAGGCTGTAATTACCCTCAAAGCAAATGGCAGCGCCGAGAAGGTGTGTCGGCCTCCCATCACAGTGGCTTCTCTCATTGCAGAACACTGGCTCTGGGCACATGCGCTCCAGAGTGCTGGCTCGTAATTGGACATACCAGTCCAGGGACTGGACTTCCTGGGCCAGGGATTGAACCGGTGCCCCTTGCACTGCAAGGTGGACTATTTACCCCCTGAACGACCTGGGAAGCCCCCAGTCCAGTATTCTTGCCTGGGAAACCCCATGGACAGAGCAGCCTGGCGGGCTACAGTCCATAGGGTCGCAAAAGAGTCGAACACGACTGAGTGACTAAGCACACAACAACCAGACACGAAGTCAATGCTGAACAGCCTAAGAACCCAGGAGAGAGCAGTTCAAACCCTCAAGTGTCAAAGTCAAGTCAGAGGGGCAGGACTGAACTATCCAGATGAACCCTGACAGAGGGGGCAGCTTCGGGGTAGAGTGTGGAAGGGTTTCTCGGTGGAAGGAACCAATGAGGTCGAGGCCCAGAAACAGGCCAGTCACTGACTTGTCTTGGGAACAACTCAGCGGGTGAGCACCAAGTGAGTGAGGGTGAGCCAGGTGGGTGAGAGACCATGAGGAGAAAGTGAGTGCCAGTCAGAGAAGGCTAGTCCTTGCTTAATGGGAGAAGTGGTGGTGGCTTCTAACCGGAGCGGTATTTTAGGAAGATTAAGTTGGAGGCAGCCCAAGACAGCAATTCTCCTAACACATTGCAAGTGTCCATTCTGCAGCCAGTCCCTGGCCGAGGTGCTGAGAATACAAGGGACTAAGACCCAGGTCCTGGCCTCCTGGGAGAAAATTAGATAATCCTCTAATTACAGCCCAGTGGGGTAAGGGAAGAAGGGCTGTCTGGGGGTTGAGTGTCTGAGATGCACCCACCAAGAGAGGGAGGGGCATTTCTTTAAGGGTCTGATGTTCTGATCCGGGGTGGTGGCGGGGTTGGGGGCCAGGGGACCAGAACAACAGATCTGTGATTGGAGAAAACCAGGGAGAGGGAAGAGGGGTGGTGAGTGGAGCCCAGGAGTTTGTTTGTGGACACTGTGAGCTAATGAGAAGACAGGCAAGAAACATTGAAGGCTGTAATTACCCTCAAAGCAAATGGCAGCGCCGAGAAGGGGGTTGGTAAACGGAGGTAGGTGACTTTTTCTCTAGAACCTCTCGCCTTAGGCCCCTTCTGCAACAAGAGTCTCCTGTCCTGATGGGTCCCTCGGCCAGGCCCACACCCCTGAAGGCGCTTTTTCTCCCCAAAGCAAACCTAAAACTGACCTTCACAATGCCCGCAGCCCTCGTGGAACTCCATTTTCTGAGAAATTTGCAAACAGCCCCGAGCTGCCTGAGATGAAGACATGAGTTATTTTTGACTGAGATCCAAGCCCTGGCCCTGAATTCTTTTGTCTTCCCGGAATCCCCCAGTCCTGTTTGAAGTCTGCAAGTCCGAACAGCGGGCGCGGCTCAGGGAGGAGACCGCCACTTGGAATCCAACCCTCCTCCATCCCCCAGCTCCATCCAGCTTTCTTCCCTTATTGCCCGCTGTCTCCAAGATCAAACGCAACAAGACTGCTAAACGGACTTTTTTTCTTCTCTCCTTTCGTCTCCTCCTCTCTCACTCCCAGTTTTCCAGGGAACTTAAATCATTGTTGAAACACGTCTGGGTCCACAGACAGCAAACCCTTTCAAAGAGAGGCGTGGGCACCCGAAAGGGAAGCTCAGAAAAGCACGGAGGAAACTCGCCCAGTTCAAGATTTAGCCAATCGGACATGCAGGGAAGGGCCTCCTGGGTGCCTCAGTGGTAAAGAGTCGGCCTTCCCATGCAGGAGCCACAAGAGACGTGATCCCTGGGCCGGGAAGATCCCCTGGAGGAGGACATGGCAACCCACTCCAGTATTCTTGCCTGGAGAATCCCATGGACAGAGGAGCCTGGTGGGCTACAGTCCATGGGGTCGCAAAGAGTTGGATACCACTGAAGCAACTCAGGATGCACACATGCATGTGCATCGTGCAGGGAAATGCTCAGCTGCTTTGCTGGTTCTCCTCTTCCTTCTCATCTCCCTGGGGTTAGCCTGTCCCCAGGGTCCCATTTCTGGATTCTCTTTGGGCCTCTAACACTCTGTGTGACCTTTGGTTATGCCACAGGCAGGCCCTGTGACCTTAGCAAACAGGACCTTCACATTCAATGGTGTGCTTCTTTCCGTTGAATGCTCTCTCCTCCAGAAGCCTTTTCTCAACCCTCCAAGGCCAAATGAACCACTGCTTCCTCTAGATCACTTTTTCTCCCCTTTGTCATCGTTTGATTTATTTATGGCTGTGCTGGGTCTTCACTGGTGCTCGAGGGCTGTCTCTAGTTGTGGAGAGTAGGGGCTACTCTTCACTGCGGGCCCTAGAGCCTGCAGATTTCAACAGTTGTGGCACAGAGGCTTAGTTGCTTCACAGCATGTGGAATATTCCTGGACCAGGGATTGAACCCATGTCCTGTGCATGGGTGGGCAGATTCTTATCCACTGTGCTACCTGGGAAGTCCCTCTGGATCACTTTTTTTCTTTGGACTTTGCATTACACTGTAAGTTTTGCCTTCCTTGTACACAGATTCATATTCCTTGAAGGAGAGATTATGGCTTAGTCAATGTCACACCCATCACTGTGCACAACCCTGCATACCACAGGAGCCAAACAAATGTCTTTAATGAAAAACAGAAAATGTCTCTTGATCTGACGTGGGGTCTAATGACATAGTTATTACTCTCAAGGTTTATGTTATGCAGAAAAGATTCTCCTGCATAATAAAAATATAATTGTGTCCCGGCTGCCTTTTATTTCAAAGCACTGGTACATCGGTCATTTCATTTCATCCTCAAAAAGCTGGCCTTTCTGAGGTAGCAGAACAGGTAGGTACAAATGGGGACAGAAAGATCCCCGGACCCCGAGGGAGTTTGATTCTCCATTCCTCTTACCAAATTTATTTTTCTTTCTTTTTTTTAATGAAAATGATGGTTTGTGGGGTTTTATTTTATTTATTTTTGGCTGTGCTGGGTCTTAGTGGCTGCATGGGCTTTTCTCTAGTTGCAGCGAGCAGGGGTTACTCTCTAGTTGAGGTGCATGGGCTTCTCATCATGGTGGCTTCTTTTATTGAGGAACACAGGCTCTAGGGTGTGCCGGCTTCAGAGGTTGCAGTATGTGGGCTCAGTAGTTGTGGTTTCCAGGCTCTAAAGCACAGGCTCAGTAGTCAGGGTGCATGGGCTTAAGTGCTCCACGCCATGTGGGATCTTCCTGGACCAGGGATCAAACCTATGTCTCCTGCATTGGCAGGTGGATTCTTTACCACTTAGCCACCAGGGGAGCCCCCAGATTTCTTATTTTAAGAGTGAAAGAGGGACTTCCCTGGTTGTCCAGTGGCTAAGACTCCGCGCTCCCAATGCAGGGGGCCAGGGCTGGATCCTCTATCAGGGAATTAAGATTCCACAAGCTGCACCACATGGCCATAAAAAAAAAAAGAAAAAAGAAATACAGAATTTCAGACCACAGCCAGCAGTGACCTTCTCCCAGGGCAAGTGGGTGGGGCTGTGTATGGGCGCCGAGGTGGGGCTTGTCTAGCTGCAGGCTGGTAGGACTTAGAATGTCTCTGGCTAAGAAGCAAAAGCCATTGGATTGTTTTCTGCTTTGTTTCTGTTAAGCTGCAGGTGCGGTGTCCCCAGGAAGGGGCTGCTTTGCTGTCACTCCCCACTGCACAGAACCAGATATAAGTTCATGTAGAGTGAAAGGGACAGAGTCTGGAGACAATCTGCCACAAAGCCTTTCTTAAGAGTCTCAGTGTCCATTCCATGAGGACAAGCATTCAGGTCTGTTTGCTGACAGCAGAATTTTGACTCCTAGAACGATTCCTGGCACCAAGAAGGTTCACAGCCAGTACCTTTACAAATAGATGGGGGAAAAGTGGAAGCAGTAACAGACTATTTTTTTGGGCTCCAAAATCACTGTGGATGGTGAGGGCAGCCATGAAATTAAAAAGACACTCACTCCTTGGAAGAAAAGCTATGACGAACCTAGACAGCATATTAAAAAGCAGAGAGATCACTTTGCCTACAAAGGTCCCTATAATCAAAGATATGGTTTTACCAGTAATCATGTATGGATGTGAGAGCCGGACCATAAAGAAGGCTGAGCACCAAAGAATTCATGCGTTCCACCTGTGGTGTCGGAGAAGACTTTTTAGAGTCCCTTGGACAGCAAGGAGATTCAACAGGTCAATCCTAAAGGAAATCAACCTTGAATATTCATTGGAAGGCCAGATGTTGAAGCTGAAGTTCCAATACTTTGGCCACCTGATGTGAACAGCTGACTAATTGGAAAAGACCCCGATGCGGGCTTCCCTGGTGGTCCAGTGAGTGGGGACACCGCCTTGCAGTGCAAGGGGCGCCGGTTCAATCCCTGGCCTGGGAGGATCCCATGTGCTGCGGAGCAGCTGGACTGATGTGTCCAACTACTGAGCCAGAGCTCTGGAGCGCATGCGTCCAGAGCCGGTGCTCTGCCACAACAAAGGCCGCTGAGATGGGAGGCCCACATGGGCCAGGGAGCAAAGATGGATGAAAATAGATAACTGAAAGACCAATAGAAGTGGCCCGTCCATCCCCCTCCCTCCTCAACCTGCTCCCCGCCCTCCAAAAAAGAAACCCTGATGCTTGGAGAACTTAAGGGCAAGAGAAGAAGGTGGGCGAAAGAGGATCCGATGGTTGGAGGGCATCATTGACTCAATGGACACGAGTTTGAGCAGACTCCGGGAGATGGTGAAGGACAGGGAAGCCTGGTGTGCTGCAGTCTGTGGGGTTGCAGAGAGCTGGACAGGACTGAGCGACTGAACAACAACAGCAACTCGCTCAATGAACAGATCTTTCCTATTTCTATTTCTCCAGGCCTACGGAAGGCCTCGCAGATGTCAGAATTCTGGGGAACTCCGCCCAGCACTTGGCCGGAGAGGACTTCCTCGGCCTCCTTTGGGGAAGAATGTCCATGAGTCCAGCAGCTGCTCTGGTGGGGCGCTACGTTGAGGGATGCCTTTGGGGTGCGGGAGGCAGGCTTTCTGAGGATGAGGATGAGGATGCAGCAGCAGCCACCGCCGCCGAATATCCCGGAGCTCCAGATCCAGTACAGCAAGGGGCAACGGTGCAGGGGAGATGGAACAGGAACGCGGCAGCGGCGGCAGCAGCAGGAAAGCCAGGCCGAGGAGTGAGACGGTGGGCAGGCAGATCTGCTTCCTCCATCTCTCAGCCACTCCGCCCCAGCGAGGCTGTGTGAGAACTTCTCCGTACACATTGTAAATACCATCTGTCACACTGCCTGCCCAGACGCGGCCTTCCTCCCTGGAAGGGAAGCGTTCTTTGTGATTTATGCAGAACGCACCCTACTTAAGTGCCGTGCCCCTGGGAGAGGGAACGAAAAGCCCCAAAGAGTCCAGGACTTCGGGGGGACCCGCCCCTCAGAGAGCAGCTGGTCAGGGGGCTTGGCCGTCATCTTTCTGGAGTGGGTCACCCCGGATCTCCTGGGGATTAGGAGGGCTGCGTTCTCGTCCTAGTTCTGCCACTGGCTGGCTGTGCGACCTTGGGCAAAGCAGCTCAACCCCGTGGGCCTCTGTCTTCTCATCCATGAACGCAGAGGTCAGACCAGATGACCGGTGACCTCCCTTCTGGCTCTAAAATCCAATCGTTCTCATTCAGACCCTGCATCCTCCTGCTGACTGCTCCAAGGTCCAACCATTTCTGCTCAGCCCTTCCCCCCAGGCTGGGGAGAGCCAGTGCACATCAGGGTGCGATTTCTCAGCACTTGCAAGCAGGTCCCAGGGTCTGCAGGCCTGGTTTCCTGCCCAAGCTCTGCCACTGTGTGGCCAGGTGACCCTGGGAAAAACCTCAGGTCTGTCTTTTGCAAACCATGTGGGTGGGACTAGGAGATTTCAGTAGGAGAATTCATCTTGCAATTCCTTGATCTCTGCTTTTCCCCTCTCAAACACCACGGATGCACATTTTTATAGACGGACACTCCAGACACAGAGATGAATTAGACCCTCAGTGAGCTCTAGGTCAGATGGAGAAGACATACTAAAAGGCTAGGGGAAAAAAAAAAAAAAACCGGTACAAAAAGGTACAAGGTGGGCTTCCCCTGGTGGTCCAGTGGGTAAGGACACCGCCTTGCAGTGCAGGGGGCGCTGGTTCAATCCCTGGCCTGGGAGGATCCCACGTGCCGCGGAGCGGCTGGACTGATGTGTCCAATCGCCGAACTGGAGCTCTGGAGCGCATGCGCCCAGAGCCAGCGCTCTGCAACAACGGACGCCACCGCGATGGGAGGCCCACAGGAGCCGAAGAACAAAGACGGATGAAAATGGAGAAATGAAAGACCAATAGAAGTGGCTCGCCTGCTCCCCTCCCTCCCCAATCTGACCCCCACCCAAAAATAAATAAATAAATAAATCTTAAAAAAAAAAATGTACAGGGTGATGGGTAACTGGGTGGACATGTATGCAGAGCATGTGGCCGCAGAAAGGGGGTCCAAGTAAGTGCCTCCAGAACTGAATCTTAAAAGACCAAGTAGGAGCTGGCCAGGTGGATGAGGCTTGCTCCGTTCTAAGACAGAGAGAACCGCACGTACTGAGGCAGGAAGGTGTGAATCTGCCTAGAAACTGCCCGCTGGTTGTTAGGGTGATGGAGACATTCTGGGAGTCTCGGCACTGACTGCTTCCGCTCCCACCCCCTGGAACCATCCAGCACTCCCTAAATGGGGGTGAGGGGGTCTTATGGTTGATGGCCTCCCTGTCCAGAAAGCCCATCACCAAGGAGATGAGAACCTTCCAAGGCGCCCCTTCCATCTCCTGCCTTCATCTATTCTCTAAATTAGAATCAGGAAAGCAGGCTGGAAATAGGGTCTCCAAGGTGACCCACCCTTCCCCAGCCTTGCCCACCCTCAGGCGGGGTCAGAGGAGGCACACGGCTTTGTGCAAAATGGGGGCCCAGCGGCTGGCTGTGCGGCCGGAGCACGTGATCGGCTCCACGACTGTGGCGGCAGTTGTGGCTCCTCGGGGAGCGGTCCGAGTCCTCCGCAGTGAGACGGGGTTAACTCGTCCCTTCTCTGTGAAGGACGTCCTGCCACAGAAATACGCTGTTCCTCCCAGCCCCTCAAGCTGGCTGCTGCAGCGGCTCCGGTCTGCAGTTTGTACGCCTGCTCTGCATACTCCCCAATACACAAGCACCGCAGCGAGGAGACGCGCAGGGAGACATGCGTTAGCTGTGAACAGCCTCATAGGCTGCAAGCCATGGGGGAAAGCCGGTGGGAGCGCCGGCCAGCCTTCTACTGGCTTGGCTCAGCTGCAACAATCATATCCAAGAGAACGGGGCTGCAAGTCAGGGAAATACCAGAACCGCTGAAGGAATGGGGCACATTTGCCAGATGGTTCCCGGGCACGATTGTATCTGCAGAAGGAGAGGTCCTTTCTGGGAGAGCAAAGAGGCTGAAGGCTCATTCATTATCCCAGGGCTCGTCTGCAGGAGGCCCGTGGTGGGAGCCCTCCCACGCTCGTCCTCGCTTCCCAGAACCTTGAAGCTCTGATTGCCTGAGGTTGAGGTGTCCATGGGAATTGGGCCTCTCCACACACTCCTAGCTCTGTCTTCAGACGCCCGCCACCTGTATCTTCCTTCCCAGCTTAAGCCCGTCTGTCTGTCCTCCCAAGTGCCAGCTGTTGCTCTCTCTCCTTAACGTAACTGGCGGCGCTGAGTCAATTCCACAGCTGGGGCTCCTATGTTGTGAGTTTGTTTGAGCCATTAGGGAAGCGGGAGGAGGCTGGGAGTGGTTTTGACATGATTTGCTATATGAGCACAGAATTTGCAAGCGCTAGTTGTTTTCCCCCTGATAACACATGTGTCTGGTTGGGCTTCCTTCCTAACACGTGACTGAGCGGTAGAGGCTGTGTTCATCTTGGCTTTGCTACATATTCCAATGCATGGGGGCAGGGAGGGTGCCTCATCTATTCTCTTAGTGGCAGGAAATGGCCGGATGCCCCCCAGAGGAGGCACACGGCTTTGTGCAAAATGGGGCCCAGCGGCTGGCTGTGCGGCCGAGCACGTGATCGGCTCCACGACTGTGGCGGCAGTTGTGGCTCCTCGGGAGCGGTCCGAGTCCTCCGCAGTGAGCGGGGTTAACTCGTCCCTTCTCTGTGAAGGACGTCCTGCCACAGAAATACGCTGTTCCTCCCAGCCCCTCAAGCTGGCTGCTGCAGCGGCTCCGGTCTGCAGTTTGTACGCCTGCTCTGCATACTCCCCAATACACAAGCACCGCAGCGAGGAGACGCGCAGGGAGACATGCGTTAGCTGTGAACAGCCTCATAGGCTGCAAGCCATGGGGGAAAGCCGGTGGGAGCGCCGGCCAGCCTTCTACTGGCTTGGCTCAGCTGCAACAATCATATCCAAGAGAACGGGGCTGCAAGTCAGGGAAATACCAGAACCGCTGAAGGAATGGGGCACATTTGCCAGATGGTTCCCGGGCACGATTGTATCTGCAGAAGGAGAGGTCCTTTCTGGGAGAGCAAAGAGGCTGAAGGCTCATTCATTATCCCAGGGCTCGTCTGCAGGAGGCCCGTGGTGGGAGCCCTCCCACGCTCGTCCTCGCTTCCCAGAACCTTGAAGCTCTGATTGCCTGAGGTTGAGGTGTCCATGGGAATTGGGCCTCTCCACACACTCCTAGCTCTGTCTTCAGACGCCCGCCACCTGTATCTTCCTTCCCAGCTTAAGCCCGTCTGTCTGTCCTCCCAAGTGCCAGCTGTTGCTCTCTCTCCTTAACGTAACTGGCGGCGCTGAGTCAATTCCACAGCTGGGGCTCCTATGTTGTGAGTTTGTTTGAGCCATTAGGGAAGCGGGAGGAGGCTGGGAGTGGTTTTGACATGATTTGCTATATGAGCACAGAATTTGCAAGCGCTAGTTGTTTTCCCCCTGATAACACATGTGTCTGGTTGGGCTTCCTTCCTAACACGTGACTGAGCGGTAGAGGCTGTGTTCATCTTGGCTTTGCTACATATTCCAATGCATGGGGGGCAGGGGAGGGGTGTCAAAGCCTGAATCCTGAAGATGCCCCTGAGGGTCCAGGTCAGAGGGCAGACGGGGAAAGGGTGAGTGGGCAGTCAACACAAAGGCATCCTGACCGCCGAGCCCAGCGGTGCCCTTTGCACTGCTGGTCTGTGGGCCCCTCCATAAGGACCGCAGCAGCGACTGCCTGTTGTGAGGATGACCACTCATCGGGGAAGCTGTCATTATCCACTCGCTGTGACTGTGTGTTACAGCAGGACCATCCCGAGGACAGGATGCCTTTGGAATCACCCCACTTTCTCTACCTCTGAGAACGATGCCCTTCGGCGTGGCATCTAGGGGGTTAGTGGGAACCACGTATCTTTATTCATACAGAGTCAATGGTTGCAGCGGGCGGATAGCCTCCAGCAGGTTAGTTCACCTAGGCTCAACAAGTCTCCGTGCCCGTTGATCTGAGAGAGGCTAATTATGACACAGGGCTTCCCGGGTGGCGCTAGTGGGAAAGAATCAATCTGCCAGGCAGGAGACACAAGAGACCTTGGTTCGATCCCTGGGTTGGGAAGATCCCCTGGAGAAGGAAATGGCAACCTGCTCCAGTGTTCTTGCCTGGAGACTCCCATGGACTGAGGAGCTGAGTAGGCTACAGTCCATGGGGTCACAAAGAGTCGAACACAACTGAGTGACTGGGGACACACACACTACACAATATGACACAGCTTGCCCACCTGTAGGCAAAAAGGATCAGCCAGTGCCTGGCAGAGTACCTCCCTTTTCCCTCTGGGTACTCAACACATAGTGTTGAATAAATGAATAATTATTTCAGAGATGAATACCCTTTGGCGTCTTTCTTGGAAACATTCACATTCCCAAAACCCCATACATTGTGTTTTGTTATTTTTTCTCCAAACCAACACCAAGGAACCAAATTCGCAAATTTATAGCACTAGGGTCTAAAGTGGTTTCCAACAAAGACGTACCTGGGTTTATACTTAAAAGAAAATACCAAGACACTAGCTTGGGAAACAGTGCCGCAAGATCTCACGTATGATCTCTTTCTCTACTTGATACAAGGGGCACACAGTTGGTGCCTAATAACTGCACACCAAAGGCTTGGCCTTCTGAGAGGCTTGGGAGTTGCAAGACTGGCTGGGAACCACGTGAAGTCCTGGAGCCACAGTGTCCTCTAGTGGGGAAAGACAGCCATGGCATCCCGCAGAGCCCGCCGGGACACACACAGCCAGGGCAGGTGGGTCCCTAAAGGGCTCTGGGACCAGGCCCCGGTGCAGCCACCCAGACTTCCAGGGCTGTTTTCATGACTGGGAAATACAAAGGAGCGAACGACGCATTTTCCAGGAAACACTTTTCTGACAGCATGACTCAGAGACAGCCATACTGTTCCTTAAAGTGACAAAGCATTAGTCAGTGAATGGGGTCTAGACGATGATTCTAGGCTGCCAGCAACACAAAGAGAAACCAGCCATTCACTACCTCTGATGGAAGCACACAGCCCCACGTACAAGGGATTTTGGTTCTACTAAACCTGAGGCTGACCCAGTCTTTAGATCTAACCGCCAATTTACAGGAAACAAATTGGTAGTTAACAAATACATTTACAGAGCAATATGTTGAAAACCACCACAGGGATGCAGTTAGAAAAAATTCAGCTGGTGGAAAACTCCAGGACAAATGACCTCATTTCTTCAGCAATAAATTGCAACGCAGACAGGGAAAGATGAAATCTTTTTTTGGATTCTGATTTAAACAAAATGGGGGAGAGGGACTTCTTGAAACAAGTGAGGAAGTCTGAACTCTGTATTTAGACCCTAAGAGATGACCTTTTTAAAGTGTGAAAATGGTATCATGGCTGTTTTTTTAATAAAAGATTTCCTATTGTTGAGAGGTACACATGGAAACATTTTCAGATGAAATGATGGGCTGAGATTTGTTCAGAACAGTTTCAGAGTGGGTGGGGAAACAGAAGACCTAAGACTGGCCACGTTGATCACTGCTGAAGGAGGCTGATGGGTACATGAGGGTTCATGACGCTGTCAAAGCAGACAGCAGTTTCTGTTTTTATTTGAACATTTTCATCATTAAACATTAATAAAAAACAAAACCCTACTGGAAAACGTTTCCACCTTGGTTCTCAAGAGAACCTGTGGAGGACTCCTTTAAAGCATTACTCTCTGACTCTATGAGCAAACAGGAGCCCACTGTGTGATCGCTTTTGTAGGATGGGTGTTAGGCATTGTTTTCACCAGAAACACCTGAGAAATACAACCTGTATTAGATGAACCGCTATGCCGTGCAGCTGGGCCATCTGAATAAGCTTCTGTTACTAAATTGCTTTTTCTTTATTTTTGGTTGTGCTGGGTCTCCGTTGCTGTGTGGGGGCTTTCTCTAGCTTGCAGAGAGCAGGGACTACTCTTTGTTGCCATCCATGGGCTTCTCGTGGCGGCTTCTCTTGTTGTGGAGCCCAGGCTCAGTAGTTGCAGCACACGGGCTTAGCTCTTTTGTGGCATGTGGGATCTTCCCAGACCAGGGATGGAACCTGTGTCCCCTGGGTTAGCAGGTGGATTCTTATCCACGGAGCCACCAGAGAAGCCCTGTTCTTTTATTCAATCCTCAAAGCAGGGTGGGAAGAGGCCAAGGGCCAGAGTACACGTCTTCTAAGGGACTGCTTTGACAATGCTCTGACATGGTGTGGGGCAGGGGGAGATGCTCCCATGCTCTCTACAATCTCTAGATGATGGGCACAAGTCTCTCTCCTTGGCAATAACTCTTGACCCCAAACTCCCCCTCAAAAGGCAGTGGGCATCAGAGCATCAGCCAGTGGATAGTGGGCTCAGTACCTCCTGCCTCCTTCCTAACCCCTCTCTCTCCTCTGCCGCTGGCTTACAGAAACACAGCTGTATCAGCAGCCCGCCAGCTGCCAGCTCGCCTGGAAGATACTCGGCAGTTTTCCTCTTCTGGCTAAAAATAAGCGCCGGGCTCTCCTGAGCATCTGCAGGTGGTGTGCTCCCTCTGTCAAGCCGGGGTTTTCTTAGGCGGCTGACTTGGAAACGTGGGGCCGACGGTACCAAGTCTGAGCCAGACACTCTGCTCCTCCTTCCGGGGAAATGGTTCTAAGCAAACACCAAAGCTGAAAGGAGCTTCAGAGGGCTTCTCCGATGGCTCAGGGAAAGAATCTTCCTGCAGTGTAGCAGGCCTGGGTTCAGTCCCTGGGTCAGGAAGATCCCCTGGAGAAAGGAATGGCAACCCGCTCCAGTATGCTTGCCTAGAGAATCCCATGGACAGAGGAGCCTGATGGGCGACAGCCCGTGGGGCTGCCAAGAGTCGGACACAACAGAGCGACTAACACACACACAAGGCCATTGCAAACTGGGTACTAAGCTCAATCAAGGCCTCTGACAGAAGGCGTTGGTTCAAGTTCCAACCTGACTGCTCAGCTGGGTTACTCACATGCCTTTAGCTGCAACTCTGTTACTAAATTGCTTTTTCTTTATTTTTGGTTGTGCTGGGTCTCCGTTGCTGTGTGGGGGCTTTCTCTAGCTTGCAGAGAGCAGGGACTACTCTTTGTTGCCATCCATGGGCTTCTCGTGGCGGCTTCTCTTGTTGTGGAGCCCAGGCTCAGTAGTTGCAGCACACGGGCTTAGCTCTTTTGTGGCATGTGGGATCTTCCCAGACCAGGGATGGAACCTGTGTCCCCTGGGTTAGCAGGTGGATTCTTATCCACGGAGCCACCAGAGAAGCCCTGTTCTTTTATTCAATCCTCAAAGCAGGGTGGGAAGAGGCCAAGGGCCAGAGTACACGTCTTCTAAGGGACTGCTTTGACAATGCTCTGACATGGTGTGGGGCAGGGGGAGATGCTCCCATGCTCTCTACAATCTCTAGATGATGGGCACAAGTCTCTCTCCTTGGCAATAACTCTTGACCCCAAACTCCCCCTCAAAAGGCAGTGGGCATCAGAGCATCAGCCAGTGGATAGTGGGCTCAGTACCTCCTGCCTCCTTCCTAACCCCTCTCTCTCCTCTGCCGCTGGCTTACAGAAACACAGCTGTATCAGCAGCCCGCCAGCTGCCAGCTCGCCTGGAAGATACTCGGCAGTTTTCCTCTTCTGGCTAAAAATAAGCGCCGGGCTCTCCTGAGCATCTGCAGGTGGTGTGCTCCCTCTGTCAAGCCGGGGTTTTCTTAGGCGGCTGACTTGGAAACGTGGGGCCGACGGTACCAAGTCTGAGCCAGACACTCTGCTCCTCCTTCCGGGGAAATGGTTCTAAGCAAACACCAAAGCTGAAAGGAGCTTCAGAGGGCTTCTCCGATGGCTCAGGGAAAGAATCTTCCTGCAGTGTAGCAGGCCTGGGTTCAGTCCCTGGGTCAGGAAGATCCCCTGGAGAAAGGAATGGCAACCCGCTCCAGTATGCTTGCCTAGAGAATCCCATGGACAGAGGAGCCTGATGGGCGACAGCCCGTGGGGCTGCCAAGAGTCGGACACAACAGAGCGACTAACACACACACAAGGCCATTGCAAACTGGGTACTAAGCTCAATCAAGGCCTCTGACAGAAGGCGTTGGTTCAAGTTCCAACCTGACTGCTCAGCTGGGTTACTCACATGCCTTTAGCTGCAACTCTGTTACCTTTTTTTTTTTGGCCACTTCATTGGTCTTTCATTTATTTCCATCTTTGTTCTTTGGCCCGTGTGGGCCTCCCATCGCAGTGGCCTCTCTTGCTGCAGAGCACCGGCCCTGGGCGCATGCACTCCAGAGCTCCAGCCCAGTAGTTGGACACATCAGTCCAGCCGCTCCACAGCACGTGGGATCTTCCCAGGCCAGGGATCGAACCGGCGCCCCATGCACTGCAAGGCGGTGTCCTTATCCACTGGACCACCAGGGAAGCCCTCTGTTACATTTTTAACGGGGATGATGATAATATTACACCTCATGGATATGAGAATAAAATGATATGTGAAAAGGACTTTGGAAATAATTCTATAAAATGTGCTAACTTTCCCTCCTTTTTATTACACTCTCCCACCCACCTCCTTGTGCCAACAGGCTCTTTTTATGCATTTGTAAAACAAATATCTGAGTGTGTGCTATGTGCCAGGCACTGTGCAAGGAGCTAAGGGTAAAGCAGCGAGCAAAAGAGAAAACAAATTCTGCCCTCACAGAGCTCACAGTGTTGGGGAGATGACTAACAAAATTAATTATACAAAAAGTTGTGGTATTTTTATACGCAGTGGAATATTATTCAGCCAGAAAAAGATGAAGTATTGCCAAGTGTAGCAACATGGCTGGACCTAGAGAAGACTGCTCAATAGGAAAAGGATAGTTTTTTCAACAAATGGTGCTGAGACCACTGAATAGTCATATACGAAGCAGATATGTTGCCTAACCCGAAGTGACGTATCGTATGTTAGTATACGATATTTGTTTTTCTCTTTCTGACTTACTTCACTCCGTATAACAGGCTCTAGGTCATCCTACAGGGGGTAGAACGGGGAGGAAGGTGGGAGGGAGATTCAAGAGGGAGAGGACCTAGGCACACTTATAGATGATTTGTGTTGATGATTGGCAGAAACCGACACAATTCTGTAAAGCAAATATCCTTCAATTTTTAAAAAATGTAAAATTTTAAAAATCCAGGAGAAAGAAATAAGTTGATGGCTGGGAGGGAGAGACAGAGAGAATAATCGCTGGAGGACATAGATGAGAGGGGCTGGAAGCTCTAGCTGAGGCCACGGGGCTGCCTCGTGGACAGTTTATCTGTCGAAACAGGAGAGAAAGGACACACAGTAAGGACAAACGCTGGTACGTATGGCATGGGAGTTTGAGGAAGTTCTCTTCCAAGCGCCTTCCTTCAGAGAGCTCAGTCTGTCGTCCTTGACCATCTTGCTTACAGCCTCCTGTCTCAACACACGCCTTCAAAGAAAGCCAACAAGCTCCGACGAAAATTAGCAGGCCAGCAAGCCCAGCCAACCATTCCCAGAAATGACCTGCCCCAGGAGCTTTTTGAAAGTTCATTCCACTCAAATGGGCCATTCTTTTACTCTAAATTCTTGCAACAATGTTATTTATCTCTATTACCTTATTTTTTAAAATAATTTTACTCATTTATATTTTTGGCTGTGCTGGGTCTTCATTTCTTCGTGACCTTTCTTTAGTTTCAGGGAGCAGGGGCTGCTCTCTAATTGTGGTGTGTAGGCTTCTCATTGCAGTGGCTTCTCTTGTTGCCAAGCTCAGGCTCCACGGCACGCAGGCTTCAGTAGCAGCAGCACGTGGGCTCAGGAGTTGAGGTTCCCCGGCTCTAGAGCACAGGCTCCACAGTTGTGGTGCACGGGCTTCGTTGCTTTGTGGCATGTGGGATCTTCCTGGATTAGGGATCAAACCTGCGTCTCCTGTGTTGGCAGGCGAATTCTTTACCACTGAGCCACCAGAGAAGCCCTTGGTTAATCTATTTTTAAATTATATGTTATGATCAAAGAGGAACAGTTGCACAAATAAAATTCAAAAGGTTCAGAAGCATATCTCTCTCCCACCTCGAGGCCAGTATATTGTACGTCCTCTAAGAGATACAATAGCTTAGGTCTCTACAAGATACACTGGTACGTGAGACCATATGTGTGTATATTTGCATATGTCTCTCTCATTGCTTTTTTAAACCACAAATGGTATCCAGACTTACTGTTCTGCCTCTTGCTGTTTTCACTGAATATGTATCTTAGAGACTGCCTCATATCAGTACATAGAGCATTGCCTCATTCTTTTACATAACTACCGTGATGTGATGGTTTTAAAATATGCTCACAAGTCTTTGAGAGTCCTACCCTTAAGCAGTGGAGCTGGAGGGACTCCCCTGGTGGTCCAGTGGCTACAACTCTGGGCTCCCAATGCAGGGGGCCCGGGTTCAGTCCCTGGGAACTAGATCCCACTAGCGGCAACTAAAGATCCTGCATGCCACAATGGAAGATTCCAGGCACCTTAACGAAGATCTGGTGTAGCCAAATACACAAATAAAATATTTTTTAAAAGAATTCACGCTTCTACGGCAAGGGACGAGGTTCAATCCCTGTTTGGGGAATCAGGATCCTGCATACTTTGCAAGTGAGGCCAAGAAAAAGAAGGTGAAATTTGATGTCTTTCGCTTTCAGTGTGGGCTGGACTTAGGGACTCACTTCTAATAAGCAGACGATGGCAGAAGCAATGTGTATCTTCTGAGACTAGGTCACGAAAGAAAGCGCAGGTTCCTCCTTGCTCTCCGGCTCCTGACTCGCTTGCTCTGTGGTGAAGTGAGCGCTGGGTCCCCGAAGCAGCCACGGGACGAGGCCCGTGGGGCGAGAAGCGGAGGCCTCCTGCCACCCGCCAGAGGAGCCAGCCGTTTGGAAAGGGGTCCTCAGGCCCTCGTCCAGTCCTCAGAAGACTGCAAAGCGGACGACTGACTCTGAACCACAACCACCTGACTACCCGCTCCTAAATTTCCAATCTGCCAAAACAGCGAGACAACAAACATACGTGTTTAAGGCAAAACACCGACTCGTCGGACGTGAGTATGAGCAGGCTCCAGGAGATAGCGAAGGACAGGGGAGCCTGGTGTGTTGTACGTTCATGGGGTCGCAAAGAGTCAGGCACGACTGAGCGGCGGGACAAGCCCCGTCTCTTCCATCGACTTATTTCAATCTGAAACCTGTCGAAGTCTTCATGAAGTATCGACTATAACCCCTGCTTGTTTCGTTGTGGTTATTTTAAAATAGACTACAAACTGGTACGTGAGACCATATGTGTGTATATTTGCATATGTCTCTCTCATTGCTTTTTTAAACCACAAATGGTATCCAGACTTACTGTTCTGCCTCTTGCTGTTTTCACTGAATATGTATCTTAGAGACTGCCTCATATCAGTACATAGAGCATTGCCTCATTCTTTTACATAACTACCGTGATGTGATGGTTTTAAAATATGCTCACAAGTCTTTGAGAGTCCTACCCTTAAGCAGTGGAGCTGGAGGGACTCCCCTGGTGGTCCAGTGGCTACAACTCTGGGCTCCCAATGCAGGGGGCCTGGGTTCAATCCCTGGGAACTAGATCCCACTCGCGGCAACTAAAGATCCTGCATGCCACAATGGAAGATTCCAGGCACCTTAACGAAGATCTGGTGTAGCCAAATACACAAATAAAATATTTTTTTTAAAAAAGAATTCACGCTTCTACGGCAAGGGACGAGGGTTCAATCCCTGTTTGGGGAATCAGGATCCTGCATACTTTGCAAGTGAGGCCAAGAAAAAGAAGGTGAAATTTGATGTCTTTCGCTTTCAGTGTGGGCTGGACTTAGGGACTCACTTCTAATAAGCAGACGATGGCAGAAGCAATGTGTATCTTCTGAGACTAGGTCACGAAAGAAAGCGCAGGTTCCTCCTTGCTCTCCGGCTCCTGACTCGCTTGCTCTGTGGTGAAGCGAGCGCTGGGTCCCCGAAGCAGCCACGGGACGAGGCCCGTGGGGCGAGAAGCGGAGGCCTCCTGCCACCCGCCAGAGGAGCCAGCCGTTTGGAAAGGGGTCCTCAGGCCCTCGTCCAGTCCTCAGAAGACTGCAAAGCGGACGACTGACTCTGAACCACAACCACCTGACTACCCGCTCCTAAATTTCCAATCTGCCAAAACAGCGAGACAACAAACATACGTGTTTAAGGCAAAACACCGACTCGTCGGACGTGAGTATGAGCAGGCTCCAGGAGATAGCGAAGGACAGGGGAGCCTGGTGTGTTGTACGTTCATGGGGTCGCAAAGAGTCAGGCACGACTGAGCGGCGGGACAAGCCCCGTCTCTTCCATCGACTTATTTCAATCTGAAAATCCCTTGTCAGCCAGGAAGTCTATCATGAAGTATCGACTATAACCCCTGCTTGTTTCGTTGTGGGTTCCTGACTCTCCAACGAGGACCAGCCTGTACACCTGAACTTGCCCAAACCACGCTGTTCTGCAGGAAGCCACTGTGGGACGGAGTTCGGACCACGTCTGGGCTGCCCTCTCTCCTGTGTTCTCAGGGCATGCCCCAGAGAACCTCGTGTTTTCGTCAATGCTCCCACCAGCAGTTCTCTGGGTCAGTGGGAGACTGTATCATTTTAAGTTTTTGAAATGTTTCCACTTAGTTTCGAAAGTGAAGTCTGCTAAAAGAAACAAATCTGACTGGCTGGGCTTTCCTGTCTCTGCTCCTGACCTGGGCTAACCTCTCTGCCATGTAGAGAGAATCTGTCAACTGTGCTCTGAAGATGAGGAAGGGGGAAAAAAAAGAACCTAGTCTTTTCCCCGAAGTGGGAAGGCAGCTAATAGCATTCAGATATTTTGAGATGAAGTTGTTACCATGGGAATGTTTCCATCTCTCCCTTAATAATGATGGGTAGAGACAATGAACAGTACAGCTCTCAGAATTCTAGAAATAAAGGAAACAAGGGGAGGAAAATGAAGCTGGAAGAACAGGTTCTGAAGAAAGGATGGATGGGTTCAGTCAAAACCCTGCCCTGGGTGCATTCGAGGAGAGTGGAGGGGGAGTTTGTGGGTCAGCATGTTTTCTCCCAGGGTCCCGGTGCCCATGTAGGCTGGAGGGGCGTGGTCAGGAGGGGTGGGGGTGATTCTTCACTATGGCTGGGGAGGGGGCTCTTTTCTTCTGGGACTTTGCTGGGGGCGGGCAGGGAGGGTGAGAGTAAAACAGGACCTACCAAATCCTGATGCTGCCAGCCACATCTCTATTTCTGACCTGGCAAGAGGTCAAAGGGATTTGCCAATCCCTCCATTTCCCGGGCCTCAGGCTGGACCCCCATGGCAAAAGCATGCTGGTGCACGGACATTCTCATCTCATAACCCGGAATTTCCTGCGCTGTTCTGCCCTATACAAGGAATCAGGAGTTCTTTCTTAACTAAGAAGGGCCCACTACCGTCACCTTGTCAGGCACGACTGAGCGGCGGGACAAGCCCGTCTCTTCCATCGACTTATTTCAATCTGAAAATCCCTTGTCAGCCAGGAAGTCTATCATGAAGTATCGACTATAACCCCTGCTTGTTTCGTTGTGGGTTCCTGACTCTCCAACGAGGACCAGCCTGTACACCTGAACTTGCCCAAACCACGCTGTTCTGCAGGAAGCCACTGTGGGACGGAGTTCGGACCACGTCTGGGCTGCCCTCTCTCCTGTGTTCTCAGGGCATGCCCCAGAGAACCTCGTGTTTTCGTCAATGCTCCCACCAGCAGTTCTCTGGGTCAGTGGGAGACTGTATCATTTTAAGTTTTTGAAATGTTTCCACTTAGTTTCGAAAGTGAAGTCTGCTAAAAGAAACAAATCTGACTGGCTGGGCTTTCCTGTCTCTGCTCCTGACCTGGGCTAACCTCTCTGCCATGTAGAGAGAATCTGTCAACTGTGCTCTGAAGATGAGGAAGGGGGAAAAAAAAGAACCTAGTCTTTTCCCCGAAGTGGGAAGGCAGCTAATAGCATTCAGATATTTTGAGATGAAGTTGTTACCATGGGAATGTTTCCATCTCTCTCCCTTAATAATGATGGGTAGAGACAATGAACAGTACAGCTCTCAGAATTCTAGAAATAAAGGAAACAAGGGGAGGAAAATGAAGCTGGAAGAACAGGTTCTGAAGAAAGGATGGATGGGTTCAGTCAAAACCCTGCCCTGGGTGCATTCGAGGAGAGTGGAGGGGGAGTTTGTGGGTCAGCATGTTTTCTCCCAGGGTCCCGGTGCCCATGTAGGCTGGAGGGGCGTGGTCAGGAGGGGTGGGGGTGATTCTTCACTATGGCTGGGGAGGGGGCTCTTTTCTTCTGGGACTTTGCTGGGGGCGGGCAGGGAGGGTGAGAGTAAAACAGGACCTACCAAATCCTGATGCTGCCAGCCACATCTCTATTTCTGACCTGGCAAGAGGTCAAAGGGATTTGCCAATCCCTCCATTTCCCGGGCCTCAGGCTGGACCCCCATGGCAAAAGCATGCTGGTGCACGGACATTCTCATCTCATAACCCGGAATTTCCTGCGCTGTTCTGCCCTATACAAGGAATCAGGAGTTCTTTCTTAACTAAGAAGGGCCCACTACCGTCACCTTCCACCCCAAACTACCCCCTGCTTGAAGCACACGTAGGGGTCCCGCCAGCTCACTGCCAGCTGGGCTCCTGGCTCTGCAGGACCTTGAGAGGTCAAATGACAGATAACTTGTTGATGAGCAAGATAGGCTATCTCAGGGGACAGGCATGTTACCTGTGTCTGCTAGAACCCCATATCCTCTCTCAGAAGAGTTTGTTGCCTTTTTTTTGTTGTTTCTGTTTTTTGAGAAGAGGCCACCTAATCGAGCCATCCTACTGCCAACATGAATGGGAATACAACCTGTGAGCTGGGAGTTTAAGAACTCCTGTGAATAAGTGGGTAAAGATACATGCAGGCTTCCCTAGTAGCTCAGATGGTAAAGAATCTGCCTGTGATGCAGAATCCCTGGTTTGGGAAGATACCCTGGAGAAGCGAATGACAACCCACTCCAGTATTCTTGCCTAGAGAATCCCACGGACAGAGGAGCCTGGCGGGCGACAGTCCATGAGGTCACAAAGAGTTGGACACGTCTGAGTGACTCTCACACACACAAAGATACATGCAGATTGGGTGCCTTCTTTTTTTTTTTAACCTTATTTATTTTTATTTATTTATTTGGCTGGGTGGGGTCTTAGTTACGGCATGTAGGATCTTCACTGCAACAAGGGGGATCTTCTGCTGTGGTGAGCGGGTTCCGTTGCCCCATGGCACGTGGGATCTTAGTTCCCTGACCAGGGATCAACCCTGGACTGCAGTGGAAGCTTGTGGTCTTTACCACAGGACTGCCAGGGAAGCCCCTGGGTGCCCTGTGAATGTAAGGGCCTTGAAATATACCGCACGGTGAGGAACGAAGTGGATCCTTGGATACTGCCTTGCCAAGCACTTCTGCACATGTGAACCGGTCTAAGGGCAGGTGTGATGACGATCTGTCCGTTCTCTCAGGCCTGGGCTTGTTTGAAAGATTGGAATCTCGATTGTCCGTTTCTTTCTTTTTTGGTTTTGTCTCTTGTGGGATCTTAGTTCCCCGACCAGGCACTGAACCTGCACCCTTGGCAGTGAAAGCGTGAAGTGCTAACCACTGGGCCACTAGAGAATTCCCTCTAGTCTGTTCTTGAGATCTCTAGTTCAAACACACCGTAAGCAGTGCTTGACCTGTCCCCTGGAGGCAGGAGGTGGCTAATCCTTACTGGCATGCAGCACAAAGACCAGAAATCATATTGGGCTGGGTCTCCCTTCTCTCAACGAGCACCCAGCGAGGCAACATATAGCAGAGGCAACATAGCAGTCCCTGTTTCTCACACCTTTCAGAACTACATGTTTCCTATTCTAGACCTGATGACTCACAAAGAGAAAATCCGTTGAAAATTTTGATTTAGCATAAGTAGAAGCTCAGCAGAGAGTGCAACAGGGAACTCTAAAGGCAGGGGGCTCCACTGGCACAGAGAAGTCAGCCGGGAGGCACCCTCTGGCAAGCTCCCCCGCCCACTCCCAGCTCCCTAGGCTTTGGGAGCTCCACGGTCCTGGCCATGTTGAGGGGGCTCTTCCCGGCAGGTGGCAGGCCTCTCTTCATTCTTTCTCACTGACAGCTGGGCAGGCATAGCTTCTTTATTTGGGCTTTCAGGGTCATTTCTGGTAAACAGTAACTCACTCCCCAAACAGGAGTCCTCAAATGTGGCAGAATCCTGACTGCGTGTTAAGACAGTACAACCGTGCAGTGCTATGTCACTTCAGTCGTGCCCAACTCTGCGACCCTCTGGACTGAAGCCCTCCAGGTTCCCCTGTCCATGGGATTCTCCAGATGGTACAACTGCACCTGGCTTAAAGCCATGTTTCAGCTGCCACTGACACCTAACAGGTGACCACAGCTTTCCTGTGGCTTGAGATGAAGACCTATTCTGCTTCAAGGGCATTATTTAAACTGTACATATCCATTTATCTATTTGGCAGTATCCGGTCTTCGTTGTGGTGTCAGCTCTGTAGTTGTGGCATGAGGGCTTAGTTTCCCCGAGGCAATGTGGGATCTTAGTTCCCCAACCAGGGATTGCACCCATGTCCCCTGCACTGGGAGGTGGATTCTTAACCCGCAGACTACCAGGGAAGCCCTAAGTGCATTATTATACATTATAGTTTTCAAACTCAGCTGCTACCTTGATATTTTCTAATAGAAGTATAGGCCAAAATTTTTTGGACATACCACACCAGGGAAAATTTTTTCAAAGAGGTGATTGCTGATCTCCAGTCCCACAAGTGGGAGGCACACAGGAACTTGAACTCCTTCAGTCAGAGGGAAACTAACTAACTACTTTTTTTGTATATGAATTGTTCAAGGTCCACACTGAACACAGACTCCTTCATAAAACTGTTTGGGGAGCTCCTCAAGTGGAGAAACCTCCCCCTTTGCCTGAGTCCCCACTGCACTCCATTTTCCCTCTTACGGTGGTTTAGTCGCTAAGCTGTGTCCAACTCTTCAGACCTCGTGGACTGTTGCAGTCCCCCAGGCTCCTCTGTCCGTGAGATTCTCCAGGCAAGAACACTGGAGTGGGTGGCCATTTCCATCTCCAGGGGGTCTTCTCGGCCCAGGGATGGAACCCAGGTCTCTTGCATGGCAGGCAGAGTTTTACTGATGGAGCTATGAGTGAAGCTCTTTATCTCTTACAGTTCATATTGTTTTTCTACTTGTAGTAGACATTTGCATATTACCTGTTGGAAAATAAAAATCTATCTCACCATAACTATCTTATCTTTAGTTCTCACAACACCCAGCCCAGCACTATACATGGTTTCTAGATACATGTTTCTGAATGAACGAATGACCAGTCAGTGAGGATTCCCTCCTGACACAACTAAGTACAACCGCAGGAAAGAGATCACTCAGTTCAGGCTAAGGAGGGCCATCAAACTAAAAAGCTTCTGCAGAGCAAAGGAAATCCTAGGATGAAAAGACAACCTCCTGAAGGGCAGAAAATATTTGCAAGTCACATATTTTATAAGGAATTAATAACCAACATACATAAAGACTTCATGAAACTCAGTAGCAAAACAACAATTTAAAAATGACTAGAAAATAAGGGCACTGATTGGGGCATGAGGGCTTAGTTTCCCCGAGGCAATGTGGGATCTTAGTTCCCCAACCAGGGATTGCACCCATGTCCCCTGCACTGGGAGGTGGATTCTTAACCCGCAGACTACCAGGGAAGCCCTAAGTGCATTATTATACATTATAGTTTTCAAACTCAGCTGCTACCTTGATATTTTCTAATAGAAGTATAGGCCAAAATTTTTTGGACATACCACACCAGGGAAAATTTTTTCAAAGAGGTGATTGCTGATCTCCAGTCCCACAAGTGGGAGGCACACAGGAACTTGAACTCCTTCAGTCAGAGGGAAACTAACTAACTACTTTTTTTGTATATGAATTGTTCAAGGTCCACACTGAACACAGACTCCTTCATAAAACTGTTTGGGGAGCTCCTCAAGTGGAGAAACCTCCCCCTTTGCCTGAGTCCCCACTGCACTCCATTTTCCCTCTTACGGTGGTTTAGTCGCTAAGCTGTGTCCAACTCTTCAGACCTCGTGGACTGTTGCAGTCCCCCAGGCTCCTCTGTCCGTGAGATTCTCCAGGCAAGAACACTGGAGTGGGTGGCCATTTCCATCTCCAGGGGGTCTTCTCGGCCCAGGGATGGAACCCAGGTCTCTTGCATGGCAGGCAGAGTTTTACTGATGGAGCTATGAGTGAAGCTCTTTATCTCTTACAGTTCATATTGTTTTTCTACTTGTAGTAGACATTTGCATATTACCTGTTGGAAAATAAAAATCTATCTCACCATAACTATCTTATCTTTAGTTCTCACAACACCCAGCCCAGCACTATACATGGTTTCTAGATACATGTTTCTGAATGAACGAATGACCAGTCAGTGAGGATTCCCTCCTGACACAACTAAGTACAACCGCAGGAAAGAGATCACTCAGTTCAGGCTAAGGAGGGCCATCAAACTAAAAAGCTTCTGCAGAGCAAAGGAAATCCTAGGATGAAAAGACAACCTCCTGAAGGGCAGAAAATATTTGCAAGTCACATATTTTATAAGGAATTAATAACCAACATACATAAAGACTTCATGAAACTCAGTAGCAAAACAACAATTTAAAAATGACTAAAAATGGGCAGATGATGGGGCTTCCCTGGTAGCCCAGTGGTGAAAGAGCTCACCTGCCAATGCAGGAGACACGGGTTCGATCCCTGATCTGGGAAGATCCCACATGCTGCAGAGCAACTAAGCCCGTGAGCCGCAACTACAGAGCCTGTGCTCTAGAGCCAGCCCATGTGCCCTGGAGCCTGAGTTCCACAACAAGAGAAGTCACTGCAACAAGAAGCCTGCTCACCTCAACTAGAGCGTAGCCCCCACTCCCTGCAACTAGAGAAGAGCCTGTGGCAGCCATGAAAACCCAGAATAGCTGAATAAATAAATAAATAAATACATACATAAAATTAAAAAAAAATTTTAAAAAATGGGCAGAAGATCTGTACAGACATTTATCCAAAGAAGACGTACAGGTGGCCAATAGAAAGATGCTCAACATCGTTAATTATTAAGGAAATGCAAGTCAAAACCACAAGGTGATAGCACTTCACACCTATTAGAGTATCAAAAACACAAGACATATATGTTGACAAGGATATGGTGAAAAGAGAACTTCTGGGCACTACTGGTCAAAACATAAACTGGTGCAGTCACCACAGAAAACAATATGGGGACTCCTCAAAAAATTAAAAACGGAATTACCTATGATCTAGCAATTCAACTTCAGGGTATTTATCTAAGGAAAACAAATACACTAACTTGAAAAGAATACACACCCTCGTGTTCACTACATCATTATTCACATTTGCCAAGGCTTGGAAAATATCTAAGCATTCATCAATGGATGAACGGATAATGACGACGTGGTATATACATACAATGGAATATTATTCAGCTATAAAAAAAGAATGGAATCTTACTATTTGCAACAAACATGGATCAGCCTTGAGGGAATCATGCTAAACAAAATAGTCAGAGAAAGACAAATGTCATACAATTTTACTTATATGTGGAATCTAAAAAACAACCACCACCAAGCTCACAGGCAGATGGGTGACTGCCAACTGGCGGTAAGGGACTGGGGGTTGAGGGTAGGTGAAAATGAATAAAGGGGGCCCAAAGGTAAAAACTTCCAGTTACAAAGTAAATTGAGTCATAGAAATGCAACATACAACATGATGACTATAGTGAGTAATACTGTGTTGCAATATTTGAAAGCTGCTAAGTAAATAGATCTTAAAAGTCTTTCTGTGAGCATGCTTAGTCATTTCATTTGGATCCTGTGGACTGTAGCCTACCAGGCTCCTCTGTCCATGGAATTCTCCAGGCGGGAATAGTCCTCACTACAGGGAAAAAAAATTGTCTCTATATATACGATGGACTTGTGGTAATGATGATTTCATGATATATACAGATAGTGAATCATGTGGTGCACCTGAAACTAATACAATGTCAATTATATCTCAATTTAAAAAAAAAGACAAGGCCCTACTCTCACAGAGTTTATATGCAAGTGCAGGGGAGACACTCAACCAATGAAGGAACACACATGAGGAAAAAAGGGTGAAACACAGATGGTGAGATGCTAAGAATTCAGAGTGAGGTTTCTGTGAGGTTTTTTCTTTTTCGATTAGATGGTCTGGAAAGGTTCCTCCTTGGGGAGGTGTCATTTAAACTGAGATGTGAATGACAAGAATAAGGCAGCTTGAACTTCCCTGGTGTCCAGTGAAGACTCCAAGCTTCCACTGCAGGGGCATGGGTTCAATCCCTGGTCAGGGAACTAAGATCCCACATGCTGTGAGATACGGCCGATAAATACATGGTGGGAAAAATAAGAATGAGGCAGCTTGGCAAAACTCAGAGAGAAGAGCATTCCAAGCAGAGAACCGTCAGGGCCCAGGCTCTGAAGCAGATATACCGTAGATTCAGAAACAAGAGCAGCTCAGGTAGACTTTATAAGGGCAAGAAGTCTAGGTTTTATTTAACTGTGGTAGTATTTTTCATAAAAGCATTTGCTTATTACACATTTCTGCATCCCATTGTGGTAATCCTTGTAGTATTTCAAACTTTTTCATTATTATCCTATTACAGTGATCTGTGATCAATGGTCTTTGACGTTACTATTTTAATTGGGGGCACTCTGAACCGCATCCCTAGAGGAGAACAGACCTAATTGATAAATGCCGTGTGTGTTCCATCCGCTCCACTGAACAGCTGCTCCCATCTTCCCCCTCTCTTCAGGCCTCACTACTTCCCGAGACACAACTCTAGTGAAACAAGGCCAATTAATAACTCTATACCGACCTCTAAGTGTTCAAGTGAAGGAAAGAGTTACATGTCTCTCATCTTAAAAGTCTTTCTGTGAGCATGCTTAGTCATTTCATTTGGATCCTGTGGACTGTAGCCTACCAGGCTCCTCTGTCCATGGAATTCTCCAGGCGGGAATAGTCCTCACTACAGGGAAAAAAAATTGTCTCTATATATACGATGGACTTGTGGTAATGATGATTTCATGATATATACAGATAGTGAATCATGTGGTGCACCTGAAACTAATACAATGTCAATTATATCTCAATTTAAAAAAAAAGACAAGGCCCTACTCTCACAGAGTTTATATGCAAGTGCAGGGGAGACACTCAACCAATGAAGGAACACACATGAGGAAAAAAGGGTGAAACACAGATGGTGAGATGCTAAGAATTCAGAGTGAGGTTTCTGTGAGGTTTTTTCTTTTTCGATTAGATGGTCTGGAAAGGTTCCTCCTTGGGGAGGTGTCATTTAAACTGAGATGTGAATGACAAGAATAAGGCAGCTTGAACTTCCCTGGTGTCCAGTGAAGACTCCAAGCTTCCACTGCAGGGGCATGGGTTCAATCCCTGGTCAGGGAACTAAGATCCCACATGCTGTGAGATACGGCCGATAAATACATGGTGGGAAAAAATAAGAATGAGGCAGCTTGGCAAAACTCAGAGAGAAGAGCATTCCAAGCAGAGAACCGTCAGGGCCCAGGCTCTGAAGCAGATATACCGTAGATTCAGAAACAAGAGCAGCTCAGGTAGACTTTATAAGGGCAAGAAGTCTAGGTTTTATTTAACTGTGGTAGTATTTTTCATAAAAGCATTTGCTTATTACACATTTCTGCATCCCATTGTGGTAATCCTTGTAGTATTTCAAACTTTTTCATTATTATCCTATTACAGTGATCTGTGATCAATGGTCTTTGACGTTACTATTTTAATTGGGGGCACTCTGAACCGCATCCCTAGAGGAGAACAGACCTAATTGATAAATGCCGTGTGTGTTCCATCCGCTCCACTGAACAGCTGCTCCCATCTTCCCCCTCTCTTCAGGCCTCACTACTTCCCGAGACACAACTCTAGTGAAACAAGGCCAATTAATAACTCTATACCGACCTCTAAGTGTTCAAGTGAAGGAAAGAGTTACATGTCTCTCATTTTAAATCAAAAGTTAGACATGACTAAACTTAGTATGGAAGGCGTGTCAGAAGCCAAGATAGGTTGAAAGCTAGGCCTTTCTTGCCAGTTAGCCAAGTTGTGAGCGTAGAGAAGCAGTTCTTGAAGGAAATTAAAAGCGCTACTCCAGTGAACACATGAGTGATACGAAAGCAAAACAGTCTTACAGCTGATGTAGACTAAGTATGAGTGGTCTGGATATATGATCAAACAAGCCAAGTGGTCCCTTAAGCCAGAGCCCGATCCACAGCAAGGCCCTAACTCTCTTGAGTTCTATGAAGGCTGAGAGAGGTGAGGAAGCTGCAGAAGAAAAATTTGAAGCCAGGAGGGCTTGGTTCATGAGGTTTAAGGAAAGTCTCCATAACATACAAATGCAAGATGAAGCAGCAAGTACTGAGGTAGAAACTGGGTAGAAAATCTAGCTCAGAGAATGAATTGAGGAGGCTACACTAGACAACAGATTTTCAGTGTCGGCAGAACAGTGTTTTGGAAGATGCCATCTAGAACTTTCCTAGTAGAGAGTAGTCAACGCTGACTTCAAAGGATCAAAAGACAAGCTGACTCTTGTGAGGGGCGTATGCAGTTGGTGACTTAGAAACTCATGTTGTTTTCACGCCTGCTAATGCAGCATCTGTCTGCAGCGCATGAGACGTCGCCTCCGAATGAGCAAAAAAAGTGGTTTCTTGAGATGGAATCTCCTCCTGGTGAGGATGCTGTGAAGACAGTTGATGTGACAACGAACAGCTCAGAATATTACATAAACCTGGTTGGTAAGGCATTGACAGGGTTTAAGAGAGCTGACTCCCATTTTGAAGGGAGTCTAGGTGGGTAAAGGCCAAAAATCAGTGTAAGACATTACTTGTGGAAGGAAGAGTCTTTGACGTTACTTTAATTGGGGCACTCTGAACCGCATCCCTAGAGGAGAACAGACCTAATTGATAAATGCCGTGTGTGTTCCATCCGCTCCACTGAACAGCTGCTCCCATCTTCCCCCTCTCTTCAGGCCTCACTACTTCCCGAGACACAACTCTAGTGAAACAAGGCCAATTAATAACTCTATACCGACCTCTAAGTGTTCAAGTGAAGGAAAGAGTTACATGTCTCTCATTTTAAATCAAAAGTTAGACATGACTAAACTTAGTATGGAAGGCGTGTCAGAAGCCAAGATAGGTTGAAAGCTAGGCCTTTCTTGCCAGTTAGCCAAGTTGTGAGCGTAGAGAAGCAGTTCTTGAAGGAAATTAAAAGCGCTACTCCAGTGAACACATGAGTGATACGAAAGCAAAACAGTCTTACAGCTGATGTAGACTAAGTATGAGTGGTCTGGATATATGATCAAACAAGCCAAGTGGTCCCTTAAGCCAGAGCCCGATCCACAGCAAGGCCCTAACTCTCTTGAGTTCTATGAAGGCTGAGAGAGGTGAGGAAGCTGCAGAAGAAAAATTTGAAGCCAGGAGGGCTTGGTTCATGAGGTTTAAGGAAAGTCTCCATAACATACAAATGCAAGATGAAGCAGCAAGTACTGAGGTAGAAACTGGGTAGAAAATCTAGCTCAGAGAATGAATTGAGGAGGCTACACTAGACAACAGATTTTCAGTGTCGGCAGAACAGTGTTTTGGAAGATGCCATCTAGAACTTTCCTAGTAGAGAGTAGTCAACGCTGACTTCAAAGGATCAAAAGACAAGCTGACTCTTGTGAGGGGCGTATGCAGTTGGTGACTTAGAAACTCATGTTGTTTTCACGCCTGCTAATGCAGCATCTGTCTGCAGCGCATGAGACGTCGCCTCTCCGAATGAGCAAAAAAAGTGGTTTCTTGAGATGGAATCTCCTCCTGGTGAGGATGCTGTGAAGACAGTTGATGTGACAACGAACAGCTCAGAATATTACATAAACCTGGTTGGTAAGGCATTGACAGGGTTTAAGAGAGCTGACTCCCATTTTGAAGGAAGTCCTATGGTGGGTAAAAGGCCACTAAACAGTATTACATGTGATCAAGACATTACTTGTGGAAGGAAGAGTCAACTGATATGGCAAACTCCATTGTTATCTCATTTTAAGAAACTGACACCCCGGCCTTCAGCAACCATCACTCTCCTCAGTCAGCAGCCATCAACACCCAGGCAAGACCCTCTACCAGCCCAAAAGATCACAACCCACAGAATGCTCAGAGGGTGGTAAGCGTTTTTTCAATAATAAAGTATTTCTCAAGGTATGCACATTGGTTTTTTAAGACATAATGATATTGTACATGTAACAGACTACAGTGTAAACATAATTTTTACATTCACTGGGAAATGAAAAAGTTTGAGTGACTCATTTTGCTGCAACATTTGCTTTCTTTGGGGTTTTGTACCAAACCTGCAATATTGCCAAGGTATGCCTGCATAGCCATACAATGAAATATGATTTGGCTCCCTTTCCAGAAAAAGGAATGCAGTATTTTTTTTTTTTAATTTTTTGGCCTTTTTTTTTTTTTTCAAATTTTCAACCATCTTTATTCTTTGGCCTGTGTGGGCCTCCCATTGCAGCGGCCTCTCTCTCTGCAGAGCACCGGCTCTCGGCACCTGTGCTCCAGAGTGCTGGCTCGTCACTGAACACACCAGTCCAGCCGCTCCGTGGCATGTGAGATCTTCCCTGGGCCAGGGATTGAACTGGTGCCCCTTGCAGTGCAAGGCGGACATTTTACCCACTGGACCACCAGGGAAGCCCAGGAATGCAGTATTGATACATGCTGCAATGTGGAGGAATCTTGAAAATATGCTAAAGAGAAAGAAGCTGGACTTCCCTGATGGTGCAGTGGATAAGAATCTGCCTTCCAGGGGTGCTGTACGAAGGCCTGGAGGGGTGGGATGGGGGGGGATACACATATGATTAATCTGGGATCATACGTATCTGTAAACAACAAAACTCTGTAAAAGTAAAAAAGTCAAATAAAAATTAAAAAAATAAAAAAGAATCTGCCTGCCAATGCAGGGGACACAGGTTTGATCTCTGATCTGGGGAAGATCCCACATGCTGTGAGGAGCAACTAAGTCTGTGCGCCTCAACTGCTGATCCCGAGCTCTAGATCCCTCGAGCCGCAACTACTGAGCCTGCGTGCTGCAAGTACTGAAGCCCAAGTGCCTGGAGTCCGCCCCATGGTCCGCAGCAAGAGCAGCCACCGCGATGAGAAGCGCACACACTGCAACAGAGTAGACCCTGCTCACAACTAGAAAAAAGCCCGAGCAAAACAAGGAAGAAAAGAGTAACAAAGATCCAGCGCAGCCAAAAAAATCCCCCAGAGTCAACCACAGAAGACCACATACTGTACTCTCCACTCATATGACATGTCCAGAAAAGGCGAACTGTATTATAACTTTAGCAACTTTTACCATGTTTCAAATTGTTTCAAAATAAAAAGTTAAAAACAAATAAAATCAGGGTGCTTGAGGAGATCACCCAGAGACAGTAGAGACAGAGAAGATAGGAAACTCAGGACAGAACCTTGGGGTGTGCTCACGCGTTAAAGGATGAATGGCCAGCAGGAGACTGAGAAAGTAGCCAGCCCCGTAGGAAAGGTTGCTATTTGAGTCGCCTGCCCAGATAATCAGGGCGAGAGACGTATTACTGGCCCCAATACCCCAGATAGCTTAATCAAGATATTTGTCAGATAAAAACCTGGCTGCCACCCAAGCCCCGACAGCTCACTCCGACACAGTGGCTCAGCCCCGCGCACGTGCTGAGGGGCAGAGGCATGCCCTGAGGTGGTGGTACAGGCTGTGGGGACAAGCATCTGTTTTCCTGGGGAAGGAAGCAGGTGTAATACCACCGGGGTGGATCTCGGTGAATGTGCACAGTGATTCTAATCTTCATTTTAGAGACAGGAACCAGAACCGGAAAAGCCAAGTGATTTGCACAACGAATGTGGCAAAGTTGGGATTCCAGCTCTTAGCTCTTCAGTCCAAGCTTCTCTCCTCCTCCCCAGGAACCTAGTGAATGGCCAATTGCACCAGAGAGCCTTTGGTTTCCAGGGTTGCTAGTCAGTGTTTCCACGAGGGCTGCAGTGACTGGGTGAAGTTGCTTCTTAAGGAAAGGTTGAATAAACCAAGCAAAAGAGATTAGACACAAGCAGACTGACGTGTATGAGTACTTTAAGGTTAGGCAGGAGCAGTGGTAAAGAATCCACCTGCTGATGCATGAGATGTAGGAGATGCGGGTTCCATCCCTGGGTTGGGAAGATCTCTCTGGAGAAGGAAATGGCAATCCTCTTGAGTATTCTTGCCTGGGAAATCCCATGGACAGAGGAGCCTGGAGGGCTACAGTCCACGGTACTGCAAGATTCTGACACAACTGAGCAACTACACCCCGCCTCCACCACCCCCAGCACAGCCCAGTATATGCAGAAACACTCGGGGCCTGATGCTCCTCCGGACGGTATACAGAGCAAGCTGGGATAAAAGACGCCGGAATTCTAGAAACCCCAGAGGCAGACTGGAGAAAGAGAGCTAAAAACAGTTAATGACAAAACTTCTGTTTTCCCCTCAACTAAAGCCCCAGTTCCCAGGTGCTTTTCCACTTATAAATAAAAGAACAAAACAGTAATTTTTCAATATTAACAATGTTAAACAATTAAACAAAACCCATAAAGAATGCTTTTTAAAAGAGAGAGCTACATCCTTCCTTCCCTCAATTATCTACACCTGAAATAAACCCAACCGCCAAGCCTGCGCTCCTCTAAATAGACATCATCAATTACCTGGTGACAGCTACTAGAAGGGAAGGCAAAGTGCCTCGGAGCAACTGAAAAGCATCCAGATTTACATTGCCAACTTTAACCCTTCTTAGTGATAGAAACGTCAAACTCTTTATTGGTGTTTTTTGCTTTCTGTGTCTTGGGTTTTTTTTTTTTTTTTTGCCTTTTTCAACTGAACATACAGCCTGTTTACTGAACGCACACAATCAGGGCAAGTTGTTAAGGCTGAAAGGAGGGCTGAACTGGGTGTCAGGACACCTGGGTTCCAGCCCTGCTCAGGCACACCCTACTAGTGTGGCTCTCTGTGTTTAGTTTCTGCAATGAAAGTTTGGAGCTGGACGGATAGTCTTCGTGGCCTTATTTAAGCTCTTAAATTCTGACTTGAAAATCTAAAGAAATCAGAAGCATTATGGCACGGTCATGCATACAAGGGGACAGTCCCAGACAACTAGAGCTCAAACTAATTTTTCTGGGGGCTCTTTCACCTTCTACATACGTCAATAATGGAGCTGGACACAGGCAAAGCAAACACGGAGGAAGTACTGAGAGAACAGCTCCAGGGGAGCTTAGAGGAGGGGGCGGTCGATGCCTCCTTCATGTTCTGAGTGCCATGCTGCCCTGCAAGGTGGGCACCAGCCCAGCCAGGGTGGTGAACACGTATCCGGTGAACATACCATCAGTGGAGGGAAACCAATCAAACGTTACCTGCAGGTCCAGTGGTTTCTTCTGAATAAAACATGACGATAGGCGGTTTAAGTTCTTCCTAGTACTATATCTTTCCAAATTTCAAAAACCAGACAAAAGTTTTTAACCTGCTATGTATGTATTACTAGTATCTTTATCAGTTACACCAAGGAGCTGGTCAAATCTGGTCTACAGTCTGTTTTAAGTGGTTACCATAATCAAAATAAGAATACTGACACATGAAAATGATAATAATTTCAAATTTCAGTGCCTATAAAGTTTTACTGGAATGCAGTCACGCTCTTTTGTTTAGAGTCTGTGGCTCCTTTCTTCCTACAATGCAGCTGAGCAGTTGCAAAGTCTTAAGTATATACTCTCTGATCATTTACAGAAAATGTTTGGGACCTAAGTTGCACAGCCTCCATACCCATATAATAGCTACTAGAAGGGAAGGCAAAGTGCCTCGGAGCAACTGAAAAGCATCCAGATTTACATTGCCAACTTTAACCCTTCTTAGTGATAGAAACGTCAAACTCTTTATTGGTGTTTTTTGCTTTCTGTGTCTTGGGTTTTTTTTTTTTTTTTTTGCCTTTTTCAACTGAACATACAGCCTGTTTACTGAACGCACACAATCAGGGCAAGTTGTTAAGGCTGAAAGGAGGGCTGAACTGGGTGTCAGGACACCTGGGTTCCAGCCCTGCTCAGGCACACCCTACTAGTGTGGCTCTCTGTGTTTAGTTTCTGCAATGAAAGTTTGGAGCTGGACGGATAGTCTTCGTGGCCTTATTTAAGCTCTTAAATTCTGACTTGAAAATCTAAAGAAATCAGAAGCATTATGGCACGGTCATGCATACAAGGGGACAGTCCCAGACAACTAGAGCTCAAACTAATTTTTCTGGGGGCTCTTTCACCTTCTACATACGTCAATAATGGAGCTGGACACAGGCAAAGCAAACACGGAGGAAGTACTGAGAGAACAGCTCCAGGGGAGCTTAGAGGAGGGGGCGGTCGATGCCTCCTTCATGTTCTGAGTGCCATGCTGCCCTGCAAGGTGGGCACCAGCCCAGCCAGGGTGGTGAACACGTATCCGGTGAACATACCATCAGTGGAGGGAAACCAATCAAACGTTACCTGCAGGTCCAGTGGTTTCTTTACGAATAAAACATGACTAGAGGCGTTTTAAGTTCTTCCTAGTACTATATCTTTCCAAATTTCAAAAACCAGACAAAAGTTTTTAACCTGCTATGTATGTATTACTAGTATCTTTATCAGTTACACCAAGGAGCTGGTCAAATCTGGTCTACAGTCTGTTTTAAGTGGTTACCATAATCAAAATAAGAATACTGACACATGAAAATGATAATAATTTCAAATTTCAGTGCCTATAAAGTTTTACTGGAATGCAGTCACGCTCTTTTGTTTAGAGTCTGTGGCTCCTTTCTTCCTACAATGCAGCTGAGCAGTTGCAAAGTCTTAAGTATATACTCTCTGATCATTTACAGAAAATGTTTGGGACCCCTAAGTTACGCCACAGCCTCCATACCCATATAATTCTAATCACAAACACTTCCAAGGGTCATTCGACCATAAAAAGACTTGTATGTGACATATGAATAGGAAATACCAAACAAGGAAAATTGTACAGAACTTGAGTTTTTCAATGTATGAAGGTAACACTGGCCTGCGTGTATGTGTGTGTGTGTGTGTGTGTGTGTGTGTGCACGCGCATCCAAGAGGCAGCTTGCAGATGCAGATGGTGATGGTGGTGGTTTAGTAGTTAAGTCATGTCCTATTGACTCTTGGAACCCCAGTGACTGCAGCCTGCCAGGGTCCTTCATCCATACACTTCTCCAGGGAAGAAGACTAGAGTGGGTTGCCATGTCCCTCTCCAGGGGATCTTCTTGACCCAGGGAATCGAACCTGGGTCTCCTGCATATTCTTTACCGACTGAGCTATGACGGAAGCCCCATCAAATGGAGAAGGAATGAGTATTACTTGGTTTCACTGTCTGACTTTCTGCCGCTCTAGGCTAAAGAAGCAGGGAAAATCTACACAGCGAAACACTGTCGCTGGAAAGTAAGAGCCAGGAACCAGAACTGCGCTATGACCTGAGGAAGTGTTGCCAAGCAGTATCAAAATCTCACCTTCTCGTAAGATGTCCATACTTTCTGAAACAAAAATAACTGGGACAAAGGGCGTGACAAGTGGGGGCGTGCCACAGGAGGCAAGGAGACACAGCTCTTGAATGCGGGATGCAGTAGAGAGGTCCGAGACACATTAACTGGGATAGTCACAGGGTGGAGGCTTCCACAGAGCGGAGAGCCAAATAGGTTCAGACATTCGCCCTCACAGATGGAGCCTTTGATAAACAGCATTTAAAAGACAAAAATTACTTGCAAGATTAGAGGTTTTAATAAATGGGTTATTGGGACTGTGAATTTGGGAATCAAGGTTTTTGATTCAGGCTACCTGAATGAGGCATTCTCATATCATTAATGTGTGCTAAGTCCTGTCGGTTGTGTCTGAGCCTATAGACTAGCCTGCCAGGCTCCTCTGTCCATGGGAGTCTCCAGGCAAGAATACTGGAGCAGGTAGCCATGCCCTCCTCCAAGGGATCTTCTCAACCCAGGGATTGAACCCATGTTTCATGTCTCTTGCATTAGCAGGCAGGCTCTTTACCACGAGCACTACTTCGGAAGCCCTCATACTATTAATAGAAACATTAAATAAATTTAGTCTTGACACAGGGTATCCTCAAAAAGCATCCAGGCCTGAGTCAGCTTAAAAACACATGCAGTCAGGCCTTCCTGGTGGTTCAGTGGGTAAAGGGTCCACCTTGCAGTGCAAGGGGCACTGGTTTGATCCCCGGCCCAGGAAGATTCCAGGAGTTGTGGAGCGGCTGGACCAGTGTGTCCAATTGTGAGTCAGCGCTCTAGAGTACATGCACCCAGAGCCAGTGCTCTGCAGCAGAGAGGCCACTGCAGTGGGAGGCCCACACAGGCCAAAGAATAAAAAGATGGATGATAATAAATAAATTAAAAAAACAATAAAAAAAGGCCAGAATAAAAAAAAAAAAAAAGAAAAACACACGGAGTCAAAAATTCAAGGAAGATGCCAGATAGATAAATGTGCTAATGAAAATTGGGTCGCATACCCATTTTTAAGATTCGCACATATATTTAAAAAACACTTTTCATAGGAAGCTCAGTTTGGTGTTCTGTGATGACCCAGATAGGTGGCATGGGGGTGGGGGCTGGGAGGAAGGTCCAACAGGGAGGGGTATATGTATATATATATAGTTGAGTTACTCTGTTGTAGAACAGAAACTAACATAACATTGTACAGCAATTACACTCCAGTAAAACAAAATAAGGGTTTCCCAGGTAGCACTAGAAGTAAAGAACCCCCATCTGCCAATGCAGGAGACGTTAAGGGACATGGGTCCGATCCCTGGGTCAGGAAGATCTCCTGGAGGAGGGCAGGGAAACCCGCTCCAGTGTTCTTGCTCGGAGAATCCCATGGACAGAGGAACCTGGTGGGCCACAGTCCACGGGGTCACAAAGAGTCAGACATGACTGAAGCAACTTACCACGCACGCACGCAAAACACAATAAAGACTTTTCCTAGTACAGTTCAGACAGAAGAGGCATCAAAGCTAATACCCGATGCATCCCGAGGGTCTGTTTAGGAAAAGTTTCTGCTCTACATAGTTTGGGGACTTACCTGTTTCCCTCGGCTAGTCATTATCCCGCTGCCTTCTCTCATTCAGGACTTGCTCACCGGTGCCCCTCCTCTGTGGAGCCTTCCCTGACAGATGACGAGCCGATCCGCACAGACACACTCCACCCTCCAATTTCTCCTCTCACGGACCATTTCAGAATGGTGAAAAACATGCAGTCAGGCCTTCCTGGTGGTTCAGTGGGTAAAGGGTCCACCTTGCAGTGCAAGGGGCACTGGTTTGATCCCCGGCCCAGGAAGATTCCAGGAGTTGTGGAGCGGCTGGACCAGTGTGTCCAATTGTGAGTCAGCTCTAGAGTACATGCACCCAGAGCCAGTGCTCTGCAGCAGAGAGGCCACTGCAGTGGGAGGCCCACACAGGCCAAAGAATAAAAAGATGGATGATAATAAATAAATTAAAAAAACAATAAAAAAAGGCCAGAATAAAAAAAAAAAAAAAGAAAAACACACGGAGTCAAAAATTCAAGGAAGATGCCAGATAGATAAATGTGCTAATGAAAGTGGGGTCGCATCCCCTTTTTTAAGATTCGCACATATATTTAAAAAACACTTTTCATAGGAAGCTCAGTTTGGTGTTCTGTGATGACCCAGATAGGTGGCATGGGGGTGGGGGCTGGGAGGAAGGTCCAACAGGGAGGGGTATATGTATATATATATAGTTGAGTTACTCTGTTGTAGAACAGAAACTAACATAACATTGTACAGCAATTACACTCCAGTAAAACAAAATAAGGGTTTCCCAGGTAGCACTAGAAGTAAAGAACCCCCATCTGCCAATGCAGGAGACGTTAAGGGACATGGGTCCGATCCCTGGGTCAGGAAGATCTCCTGGAGGAGGGCAGGGAAACCCGCTCCAGTGTTCTTGCTCGGAGAATCCCATGGACAGAGGAACCTGGTGGGCCACAGTCCACGGGGTCACAAAGAGTCAGACATGACTGAAGCAACTTACCACGCACGCACGCAAAACACAATAAAGACTTTTCCTAGTACAGTTCAGACAGAAGAGGCATCAAAGCTAATACCCGATGCATCCCGAGGGTCTGTTTAGGAAAAGTTTCTGCTCTACATAGTTTGGGGACTTACCTGTTTCCCTCGGCTAGTCATTATCCCGCTGCCTTCTCTCATTCAGGACTTGCTCACCGGTGCCCCTCCTCTGTGGAGCCTTCCCTGACAGATGACGAGCCGATCCGCACAGACACACTCCACCCTCCAATTTCTCCTCTCACGGACCATTTCAGAATGGTGACATGCTCCCCAAATTCCTAACATCGGAGCCCGTTCCTACCACTGCACTGGGAGCTCTAACGATGTGGGACATGGCCCATTTTTTCTTGTCAAATGTGAGAGAGAAAAGAACAGCAGAATGGCAAGAAGCAACAGACCAGGGATGTGCTCAGGAAGGCTGTGACTACATCATGCCAAGGGGACTACAGGCCTTCAAAGTGATGTGTTTCTTTACGGGACTGCCTCAAAATGCAGGGACACGCTGTCGCAAATGGTTTCAGAATTGTTCAAATAAAAGAGAATGCAAAGGGAAAGGTTTCCTTTCAATCCTTAAATTCCTACTTTCCTCATTTTTCCTTAGGAGTCTTCTTACAGCTTGCGTCTTCTGAGTACATTCTAAAAGCCAGGAGAAGCCTCTTAACTGTTATCCATTCACACATTCCCCCCATTAACTAGCCCCTAGCATGGATATGAAATAAAGGAAAAGATCCCCACGAGCCTGAAGGTGAAAGAGGTGAAGGCTGTAGGTGTTTCCTCTGCAAACCCACCTCTGCTTGGACTGAGAAGAGAGGAAGGTTGCTAGGCTTCATCCGGCAAGGGAGACGTGTCAAGAGAGGTAGAGAAATATAGGGCAGCTGCCAGTCTGCCTTCTTGAGAAGCAGGCGCTTCAAGTGAAAAGACGAGGAGAGAAAAATCGAAATACGCAAACACATTATTTCTCCTTTTGACGAACCATCTTCTTTCTTCTGTTTCTCACAAACACAACATTCTACAAGGCATATTTGTGTAAAATAACACTGCAGTCTGAAAATAAATAAATAAGTAACACTGCAGTCTGAGCAAGGAAGAACCTGAGAAGAAAGAATTAACTGTCACAGGAAGCTGTGTGACTGAAATCTATTTGGTAAACGAGAAACTCTCAGGACATAATGAAAATGAGGAGTCACCTGATTTTTTGATCAATTTTCTTTGTCCTCAAATGCAGAATGAAAATGGGAGGGAGGGAGGCAGGGAAGTGTGCAGGTGAACATAGCACAGAGTGTTTTACAAGCTTGTAGCTAGTAAATTATGTTGTTACTAGCTGCTCAAGGAGTGTGACCTTAGGAGAAAACATCCCTCACACTACCAAAGGGGAGAAAAAAAAAATCTATGTTAAAGGTGAAAATAAACATGTAAATCACAGGAGAAAAACCACATCAGTTAAGTACATGCAGGGACAAACACGGCCCGATGTCTCAAATGGTTTCAGAAGCCTTCAAAGTGATGTGTTTCTTTACGGGACTGCCTCAAAATGCAGGGACACGCTGTCGCAAATGGTTTCAGAATTGTTCAAATAAAAGAGAATGCAAAGGGAAAGGTTTCCTTTCAATCCTTAAATTCCTACTTTCCTCATTTTTCCTTAGGAGTCTTCTTACAGCTTGCGTCTTCTGAGTACATTCTAAAAGCCAGGAGAAGCCTCTTAACTGTTATCCATTCACACATTCCCCCCATTAACTAGCCCCTAGCATGGATATGAAATAAAGGAAAAGATCCCCACGAGCCTGAAGGTGAAAGAGGTGAAGGCTGTAGGTGTTTCCTCTGCAAACCCACCTCTGCTTGGACTGAGAAGAGAGGAAGGTTGCTAGGCTTCATCCGGCAAGGGAGACGTGTCAAGAGAGGTAGAGAAATATAGGGCAGCTGCCAGTCTGCCTTCTTGAGAAGCAGGCGCTTCAAGTGAAAAGACGAGGAGAGAAAAATCGAAATACGCAAACACATTATTTCTCCTTTTGACGAACCATCTTCTTTCTTCTGTTTCTCACAAACACAACATTCTACAAGGCATATTTGTGTAAAATAACACTGCAGTCTGAAAATAAATAAATAAGTAACACTGCAGTCTGAGCAAGGAAGAACCTGAGAAGAAAGAATTAACTGTCACAGGAAGCTGTGTGACTGAAATCTATTTGGTAAACGAGAAACTCTCAGGACATAATGAAAATGAGGAGTCACCTGATTTTTTGATCAATTTTCTTTGTCCTCAAATGCAGAATGAAAATGGGAGGGAGGGAGGCAGGGAAGTGTGCAGGTGAACATAGCACAGAGTGTTTTACAAGCTTGTAGCTAGTAAATTATGTTGTTACTAGCTGCTCAAGGAGTGTGACCTTAGGAGAAAACATCCCTCACACTACCAAAGGGGAGAAAAAAAAAATCTATGTTAAAGGTGAAAATAAACATGTAAATCACAGGAGAAAAACCACATCAGTTAAGTACATGCAGGGACAAACAACTGCCCTTGTTGAAGAATCAATTTCCCTACAACTTTAAAATACAGACTTCCTCCTGTACATACATATCATACCTGTCCTCTTCCCTGGTAAGTATTATCTTTCGGTATAAAAATAATTATCAAGATAAGAAAGAACAGAAATCAAAGGGGTTTCATTCACATCTATATAGAAATATTTACTTTGTTTTTCTTTTTTGTGGCCACACTGTGTAGCTGGCTGGATCTTAGTGCCCTGTGTTGAACCTAAGTCACAGCCGTGAAAGCCCTGACTCTGAGCCACCGGACCACCAGGGAAATTCCCAGAGACATTTATTTCCATAAGACAAAAAACTCAAGATCACAGTACACAGCAGTTATTTATTTAAATACTTGAAAAGGTCAATGATGGAAAAAATAGGTTTATCATGAGAGTTTATATTCATCGGATTTATTTTACCATTTAAAAAAGTGCTGCTTCTAGGTTATCCTAGTCAGATATAGAACACTTCATGACACATGCAGCTACGGTAATATACTATAATAGACACAGCCATTATAGAACGATTGACACTCTGGGAGGAACTTGAGGAGTAGTAATGGTGACTGTTTATTTAAACTAAAAACATTGATAATATACAAATCTGTTTTTCTCATTTGATTGAAAGGGCTATAAAATTCCACATACTGACCGAGGAAGCCACATCGTCACACAGGCGATGCCTCTGCTAAGGGCCTTTAGCTTGCTCCTGCCTTAGAGGGGAGCCTCGCGTCCAGTGACACAATTCTCTAGGCTGCACGATGATCTCGAGGCTGGCCTACCACGCTGGATGGGCCTGAAGGAGAGTCAGGTTCGCTTTCAAAGCGGAGAGGACATGGCAAGTTGTGCCTCGTGGACTCAAGGAACCCAAAGATCGTTCTGAGTAAATGTGAAATAAATAAGTGATCAATGAGTAAAATACAATCTCTGTGCTGACTCAGACCTAGGAGAGTGAGCCAAGCTGAGTACGAACAATACCACGTCCACACGTCCAGAAGCGCCATTTCTAGAGCTCAGTCTGGGAGACCAGAGCCTGCCTGAGTATGTACATTATTTACAAACGATTCCCTTTTGACCTCTGAAAGTTAGCCATTTTAGTTTGGCTGTTAGGCTGTTCCTTTCCATATGCGAGCTGATACTGCAGTCGTAACTATCATGAAAATATTCTTATGCATGGATTACAAATATTAATAAAGTAACTCTGCAATGTATAAATATCTCAATATTTCTAGCGGAATTTATAGCATTCAGAATGTACATAAAAGTATTTGTTTTTGGTAGGGCCAATAATTTTTTTTTTTTTTTAATCACCGCTGTTTCAATAATGCTTTGTACATGGCAAAGCCCAAAACTGCAAAAACAGTAGCACCAAAACTTGCTCGAAGCCAAAACGTGGAACTCTTGAGGTCAGCTTGTGTCACGTGCCTGTAGTCAAAAAATATAATTAATGTTTAAAACATGATTAACATGAAAAAAAACAAACCCCAGTACTACGAACACGCTACTTTTAGGGAAGTATTAGCACACTTGTCAGACTAACTGCACACAGCAATGGCCACCCAAAGCCTTTATCAACAAGGCCATATGCACACTGCTTACACAGTTACTCTCTCAAGACATCTGGAGACATTAATCAAGAGACATCTACAATTAGTTACTACTGGGGAGTAAACAGCATCTAAAATGTTACGAATTTTCTTCACTAGGGAAATGGAGACCTCAGACAAATCAACCTGCCACTTTTGAATACCAGCATGGTCCTTTGAAAGGAGAGGTGAGACCCAAACCTCACAATTTTGAGAGTCAATTTCATGGAATCTCCTGTCCCCAGGAATCAAAAGCTCTTGTAAGCAGTTAAGTGACAAGTGACAATACTTTTCTAAGAGCAATGCTTAAAATCAACTTTGGAAACACTGAGTCCCATAAAATTTACCCCAAAAATCCCAAGGGAGAGGAAGATTTACCAGTTTGCATAAATCGTTCTGAGTAAATGTGAAATAAATAAGTGATCAATGAGTAAAATACAATCTCTGTGCTGACTCAGACCTAGGAGAGTGAGCCAAGCTGAGTACGAACAATACCACGTCCACACGTCCAGAAGCGCCATTTCTAGAGCTCAGTCTGGGAGACCAGAGCCTGCCTGAGTATGTACATTATTTACAAACGATTCCCTTTTGACCTCTGAAAGTTAGCCATTTTAGTTTGGCTGTTAGGCTGTTCCTTTCCATATGCGAGCTGATACTGCAGTCGTAACTATCATGAAAATATTCTTATGCATGGATTACAAATATTAATAAAGTAACTCTGCAATGTATAAATATCTCAATATTTCTAGCGGAATTTATAGCATTCAGAATGTACATAAAAGTATTTGTTTTTGGTAGGGCCAATAATTTTTTTTTTTTTTTAATCACCGCTGTTTCAATAATGCTTTGTACATGGCAAAGCCCAAAACTGCAAAAACAGTAGCACCAAAACTTGCTCGAAGCCAAAACGTGGAACTCTTGAGGTCAGCTTGTGTCACGTGCCTGTAGTCAAAAAATATAATTAATGTTTAAAACATGATTAACATGAAAAAAAACAAACCCCAGTACTACGAACACGCTACTTTTAGGGAAGTATTAGCACACTTGTCAGACTAACTGCACACAGCAATGGCCACCCAAAGCCTTTATCAACAAGGCCATATGCACACTGCTTACACAGTTACTCTCTCAAGACATCTGGAGACATTAATCAAGAGACATCTACAATTAGTTACTACTGGGGAGTAAACAGCATCTAAAATGTTACGAATTTTCTTCACTAGGGAAATGGAGACCTCAGACAAATCAACCTGCCACTTTTGAATACCAGCATGGTCCTTTGAAAGGAGAGGTGAGACCCAAACCTCACAATTTTGAGAGTCAATTTCATGGAATCTCCTGTCCCCAGGAATCAAAAGCTCTTGTAAGCAGTTAAGTGACAAGTGACAATACTTTTCTAAGAGCAATGCTTAAAATCAACTTTGGAAACACTGAGTCCCATAAAAATTTACCCCCCAAAAAATCCCAAAAGGGGAGAGGGAAGATTTACCAGTTTGCATTCACTTAGTTACTACTGATTAAAGAGAAGAAAACAAACCAACCAACCAAATCCTGGTATTAGTCAGACAGGCAGTGATGATGGTACCAACTAAAGGACACAATGAAACATGATGGGCTGAAAGGCAGATGGCACAAAAGAAGCTGTATTATGCAGGAGGACGGCCTGTACCACAAACTGAGTTTGTGGGCATGCTCAGTTAATAACATGGCTCAGCACCCCCAGGGGTCTCAAGTATGACAGCTTACCATAAAGACTACGTTTTCAAGCAAAGGTTGGAACATATTATTCAAGTGTCACTGAAGGTTTAGTTAAGTGACTGCAATTGAGGTGATGCCGAAAATGTGCAGGATTAAGAGCTCAGAGAGACTGTCTAGGTTATTTTACAACTGAATTAAATAAACAGATTTGAAGCAAGAGTCAGACATCATTAAAAGACCAAGACACGGACATATACAGAAGAATTAAGGGTCAAGAATATATAAATTGTACAGAACTACTTTGCCTCAGTAACAGGAGAGAGTCAACAATCACATTAGTTTCCACAAGATGCTCTCTGTACAGCCCTACAAAACAAGACGGTGATACGAGCAGCGTGCTCCATGCTTTATCACCAAAGGAAGGCAACACACAGCACTCCAACACCTTAACTGCCCCAGATCCTACTGAAATAAAAGGCACGCCTTACAGAATGACTATTGTACAAAGCAAAGTGATAACATAGGCTCATGCCATCTTGCAAGTTAGTTCTTCCAACAAGCAATGTTTCAATAAAAAAGAAAAAAAAAGTTAAGAAAGAAAATACTTAGGTTTTTAGTGTTTTTTTTTTCCTTCTAGTTTTTCCAATAGGAAAAACTCCAACAAGGTCAACCCCACTGGTGGTGGGAAATGTTACCTGGCTTCAAGAAAAAGTGGACCATGAGACGACTCCATGAAGATGGAATCTTCCACAGAGCTGACGGCGTGCACCTGGTGAGTAATACTGCCTTCGTCGTCTGCTAACAGCATGGCACCCCACTCAGCTACCCGGGCTCTTAACCTTTTATACACATGCACACAGTTTGCAGTTCACAGCACAGTTCACGAAAAAAAGGGACTGAAAGTAATCTCTCTCAATTAAACATCCCACACATCAACTGGGTTGCCACCCTACAATGATGATGCAGCTCATGCTTTCTATATTTAAAATGAATTTATTCTATAGAATATTGCCAAACTTAAAAAAAAAAGAAAACCTATCTATATATACTCCTTTGAAACGCTCACATACCAGGCAGGAAAGCCTAAGGCTGTTCTATACCTTCTCTATGTATCCACCAGAGGCTGGTCTTGGTATATCTGAAACACTAAGAGAAGGCTTTGAAACCAAGACTATAAGCAGGACCTGACAATTTTTGGTAACTCTAGGTACTAATTCAAAATGAGGTTAACAACTATTATTAGTCATGGAGTTGAGAGAGGTTTCTAATGTCTGATTACTAAAAACATACATCTGTAAAAAAAAAACAACCCAAAAAACACCCCCCAAAGAGTGAAACACCCCAAACTCTGACTGCCACAGTCCTATGATGAGAATTTCAAAGTCAACAGCTCCAAGTCGGCAGAAACAGACAGAACTGAATGTGAGAACACAGGCTAAAGGTGCACCTGCCAAGTTCTGCTTCAGCTCTGGTCTCTCTGTGGTTTTCATGTGTTTTCTCTAATGGAGGATATTTTTACACTTTCTTTTTTTTCACACTTACTTTTTAATTCAGGGAAAGTGGGGTTAGGATTAATGTTAGCTACAGAGATATTAAAATCAGTGAAAATAATTTTTAATGAATATTCTTCAAGTGTGGAATCTGTCAACACAGCTTAGCTCCCTTGATTGTTGCTGTAATTGTGGGTTGTTTTTTTTCCTTTCTGCCACACTGCATGCCATGTGGGACCTCAGTTCCCCAACCAGGGATCGAATCCACACCCTCTTGAGTGGAAGCACAGGAGTCTTAACTGCTGGACCGCTGGGGAAGCCCCTCCTTCTGTTGTATTTTGAGAAAGTATTACCATTCATGAAATACTATATTCTGCCTGACTTTATTGCTTAGCTTTCTTTTGCATTTCCAGATAGTAATTATTACTCTTCCCTAAGCTACAGTATAGCCTTCAAAAGCCAAAACAGTGGCTCATATTTATAGGTGAGAAACAATATAGATACATGTTCAATATACAGTTAGGTTTAAAACACAAGGCAACCATTAACTCATAAAATATATTTCAATGACTCCATCGATGTTAACAGTAGTTGTTTAAGATACTTTTAGACACGGAAACCTACTTGTAGACAGAAAGCTACTTAGAGAATTATTTTATGCCTTTACCATATGCATTTAAAAGCTACATCAACGAGGCTCTCTTTGTAAGGAGAACATATTTATAGTGAACGGCACATTTGCATTGCTTGCTTAATGACACCTGAATGCAAGCAGTGTGACCTCAATGGCACCCCGTAAGTATGAAGAACTGAAGCATGCTTGTCGTTTCAGGTCTCAGGCAGAAGCAGAGTAACAGTTTCATAGAGCTGCTTCCTAATTCAGGGCTAAACTCAAGCAAAAGCAATTCTTCCACAGTTTGGAAGTATAATTCTTTCCAAATGACTCATATACAATATCTTAGGATAAAATATCTTACTGCATATTTTTCTGAAAATTTTTTGACTATTAAAAGTCATGTAAGTGTATTATATGAGGAAAAAAGAAGGAAGGGGAAAAAAAATCACCTAGCGTCACCTAAGGCAACTAATTAAAATTTGTGGTATTTCCTTTTAGACATTTCTTGTGTATTTCTTACATAGCTGCACACACAATGTGTATAATTTATGTAATTTTATATCCATTAAATAGATTATATAGGGCCTTTTCCATGAATTATAGAGACATCCTTTTAAATAGCTGTATTATACTCTTATTGGTGTCTATCTCCACTTATAGGTGCCTGTAACTAATGTGACAAACCCATGTGTGTGTGTGCGTGTGTCTGTGTGTGTGTCAGTTCTTTTTTTCCAATCGACTGATACACTAGAATCACACATTTCCCTACTGTATGTGGAATAAAAATAGCTTTAGCAGTATCTCTTTTTACAACATAAGAAATAATGACTAAGTGGTGAAATAGAACCTTAATTAATCATATGAAGCTTGTTAGAGCTTTTGAGTTCTTAGGTACAAAATTCCTGTCTACTGAATGCTGGCTTTCTGTCTTAAAAGTGCTGAGGACCCAAACACTGATCCATGACAAGTGCTTTCTGACACAATTGTGGAAGCAAATCAGCAAGTTTGGATCTAGGTTTTATTAAGGCTGCTACTTAATAAGGCAGAAGGAAGGATTCAAAATTGAGGCAATAAAGAGGTACAGTAAAAACTGTAATGGTCATTATAAGATGTATAACAATCGACCCAAATTTCTATGCACTGTTGAACAGAATGCCTTAAAGAAGGCACACAAGATGCTCTGACTAACTCTGCAATTTACACAGTTTATATTATAGGTAAATATGAGGACAAAATCTTTAAACAATTTACCAATAATAAAGGGAATGCTATCAATTGCACTGTTTAGAATCATAAAATCATTAACTCCTGCTGCAATGAATGCAAGCAGTTGAATGCACCCGTAAGTATGAAGAACTGAAGCATGCTTGTCGTTTCAGGTCTCAGGCAGAAGCAGAGTAACAGTTTCATAGAGCTGCTTCCTAATTCAGGGCTAAACTCAAGCAAAAGCAATTCTTCCACAGTTTGGAAGTATAATTCTTTCCAAATGACTCATATACAATATCTTAGGATAAAATATCTTACTGCATATTTTTCTGAAAATTTTTTGACTATTAAAAGTCATGTAAGTGTATTATATGAGGAAAAAAGAAGGAAGGGGAAAAAAAATCACCTAGCGTCACCTAAGGCAACTAATTAAAATTTGTGGTATTTCCTTTTAGACATTTCTTGTGTATTTCTTACATAGCTGCACACACAATGTGTATAATTTATGTAATTTTATATCCATTAAATAGATTATATAGGGCCTTTTCCATGAATTATAGAGACATCCTTTTAAATAGCTGTATTATACTCTTATTGGTGTCTATCTCCACTTATAGGTGCCTGTAACTAATGTGACAAACCCATGTGTGTGTGTGCGTGTGTCTGTGTGTGTGTCAGTTCTTTTTTTCCAATCGACTGATACACTAGAATCACACATTTCCCTACTGTATGTGGAATAAAAATAGCTTTAGCAGTATCTCTTTTTACAACATAAGAAATAATGACTAAGTGGTGAAATAGAACCTTAATTAATCATATGAAGCTTGTTAGAGCTTTTGAGTTCTTAGGTACAAAATTCCTGTCTACTGAATGCTGGCTTTCTGTCTTAAAAGTGCTGAGGACCCAAACACTGATCCATGACAAGTGCTTTCTGACACAATTGTGGAAGCAAATCAGCAAGTTTGGATCTAGGTTTTATTAAGGCTGCTACTTAATAAGGCAGAAGGAAGGATTCAAAATTGAGGCAATAAAGAGGTACAGTAAAAACTGTAATGGTCATTATAAGATGTATAACAATCGACCCAAATTTCTATGCACTGTTGAACAGAATGCCTTAAAGAAGGCACACAAGATGCTCTGACTAACTCTGCAATTTACACAGTTTATATTATAGGTAAATATGAGGACAAAATCTAAAGTCTTTATTGGTTCAGTGTATTTAACCAATAATAAAGGGAATGCTATCAATTGCACTGTTTAGAATCATAAAATCATTAACTCCTGAAGGGCTCAATGCAGCTAAACCCATTCTAGCTACTCCCCAGTAGGTGGTTTTAACTTTGTTCTTTATAATGTGTTACATGACTTTATATATGGGGTGTAACAACTATTAAGGCATACCTCAGAGGAATCGTGGGTTCAGTTCTAGCACACTGTAATAACGTGAATATTGCAATAAAATGACTCACATGAACTTTTTTGGTTTCCCACAGGAAAGTTATGTTTATGCTACACGGTCGTCTATTAAGTGTGCAGTAGCATTGCGGCTAAAACAAAACCAAACCCATATAGATCTTAATTTAAAAATACTATAAGTATTGCTAAAAAAAAATGCTAACTATCATCTGAAAATGCAGTTACCACAAACCTTCAATTTGTAAAAACCACAGTATCTTTGAAGCACAATAAAGCAAAAGCACAATAAAATCAGGTAAGCTTACACTGCAGAGACTAAACGTCTGTAAAAATCAGAATTTGAGAAAGGGGGACAATTCAGAAAGGTGCAGCCAGCAACTCCTCTTGCCGCAGATTGCAGGCTACCGCGCAGAGGCAAGCAGAGCTCGGGAGCACGTACTCAGAGGCAATGACGCTAAGAGACTGGAAGAGCAGCTCCGCCCAGACAGTCCCTTTTATCAGTCCTCCCACACGCCTTCTCAGAAATAAATCTGAATTTCCTATTTTTCATTCTTCGCATCTCACCATTTCATCTCTCCCAACCACAACTCAGAAGTGTCCAAAAGCACTAAATATGAGTGGTCTCCTAGTTTTATAATTCTTTCCACACATGTACCTCAGGTATGAATTTTTAAGTTAATATTCTGAAACAGCCTTTGCTATTGTAATGCATGTAATCTAAAGTTACTAGGGTTCACGGGTACCAAACGTAGCTTTTTCCTATTTGCAATTACAAACTGAAATTTGTACTGAGGTCACCAAAACTATAGTTAAGCCTTTTGTTTCTAAACTTAAAAAAAGAAAAGTCTGGGCTTCCCTGGTGGTCCAGTGGGTAAGGACCGTCTTGCAGTGCAAGAGGCGCTGGTTCGATCCCTGGCCTGGGAAGATCCCATATGCCGTGGAGCGGCTGGACTGATGTGTCCAACTACCAAGTCGGAGCTCTGGGGTGCGTGCGCCCAGAGCCGGTGCTCTGCAGCTAGAGAGGCCATTGCGATGGGAGGCCCACAAAGGCCAAAGAACAAAGATGGATGATGAAAAGACCAATAGAAGTGGCCCCCCCAAAAAAAGTCACTTAAAAAAAAAGTCTCTAGATCTCCCTGTTTTTATTCCTCTCCCTGCTCTATGTTTCTTCCTAGTGAAGTAGAATTTTACATTTGTAAACAATAACAATAAATAAATAAATAAAAATCTAATAACAATGCCATTACTGTTAATGCTAATTTTAATAATGATAACTGTCCTGATTGAATAATTCATACTTAGGTATGAAATATTTTAATGTTTCTCGAAATAGGTTAAGAAATCAAACTATGGTGCCCAACAAGGATGAACTACAACACAAATCAGAAGACAGCTGTTAACTGAGCATGCCTAAACAGTAACATACTTTTAGGAAAAGGACACAGGTGTGCAATGTCCAAAAATGCTTCACCAAGCATTAGCAGAATAAAAATTTATAGATGATTGTAGATACATGGGAAACACAAAGTGTTTATATGTTAACTACTGATAAAGGTCAGAATAAGCAGAATTTTACCCTGTTGGGTCCTCTACTATACTAACCAAACAGGAAAAGTTTTAAAATGATAAGCAGCAGCCACTTACTTGATGAGACCCTATAACACAAGCTCTCATATCATTTAAAATGTATGACTATGTATCCAGATTAAAAAAAAAGCCTTGTAAGCCTTGTGAAACATATGATGCACTTCCTTAAAATACAGGATTTTACTGTAACATAATATCCTATGGACTCTTATGTTCTCAATGGAATCTCTGTAACGTAAGATTCCTAGGAGGGCTTCCCTGGTGGCCCAGTGGGTAAAGAGTCCGCCTTGCAGTGCAAGGGGCACTGGTTCGATCCCTGGCCTGGGAAGATACCATGTGCCGTGGAGCAGTTGGATCAGTGTGTCCAATTACAAGCCAGCACTCTGGAGTGCATGCGTCCAGAGCTGATGCTCTGCAACAAGAGAGGCCACTGCAATGGGAGGCCCACACAGGCCAAAGAATAAAGATGGATGAGAATAAATGAATATAAAACCAATACAAGAAGCCAAAAAAAAAAAAAGATTCCTAGGAAACTCTCCTCTTCATCAGACAATCCTGTGAAAAGATAGTCTGTTTTGGTGTGATAACTGTAAAAAGTCTTTCTTCAAACCCAGAGTTCCGGGGCTCCCCCTGGTGGTCCAGTGGGTAAGGACACTGCCTTGCAGTGCAAGGGGCGCCAGTTCGATCCCTGGCCTGGGAAGATCCCACGTGCCATGGAGCGGCTGGACCAATGTGTCCAATTACTGAACCGGAGCTCTGGAGCGCATGAGCCCAGAGCCAGCGCTCTGCGACAACAGAGGCCACTGCAATGGGATGAAAAATAGATAAATGAAAGACCAATAGAAATGGCCCGCCAGACCCCCTCCCTCCCTCCCCAACCCGCCCCACCCTCCCTACCCCCCCAAAAAAAGTAAATTAAAAAAAATAAATAAATAAAGTAAATGCTGTTACCAAACTTAGGAAGGAACAGAAACAAACAACCTATGCAAAGAAATAAGAAAACCGAAATATGTATCAAAGAAAACTACACCAAAATGATCAACTGTAAAAATAAGCAACAGGATGAAACTACAGGTCAGGAAACATGCGAGGACTATACACTGAGACACAGCTGGGACAGGATCAAGAGGAGTTAAAACGTGACTGAGAGGCATGGACAAACCAATGGAAGTGGACATCTGAAGGAAGGGATAGACTAACATGCACAGCACACGAGAGTAACATCCTCATGCAAAGCAGGAGTGTTCTGAAGTCAGAACTACAAGGGCTTAGGAGACGAAGCTAACATTCTGGGTAGTTCAAACCAACAGTCAAGTCCATTCCTACACTGTCATCTGAACATCTTCAGATTTAAGAGGTATTTATAAAGAAAATATCATCACAAGGTATTTTTTTAAAATAATGTGATTTTTCACTGTTTGATATGAAAGTATTACTGAACACTGAAATCATCTGGCCACGCGTTCATCATCCTCCAAACGTACTTAAATTCAAATATTTCCAGCTATTCATAAATTGTTCTAAAGAAAAACATAAACCCTTCTCCAGATCTAAAGGCTGAGATCATAATTAGCAAAGAACAAAGTCACAACTCAGGTATGCAGTTAAGCACGTCTCACACGGTGAAACCAATGTACATTCAATTAAAGTGGAAAGAAAAAAAATGCTTTACTACTACTTTCTACTTAAAATATATCATGATAGGAAATTAGCTTTAAAAAAAATACAAACTTTTCTCATCAAAGACGGAAAGGGGAAAAAAATGGAGGAGAATTTCAGAAATGTTGGAATTGCTGAAACTGCCTAAGTACAAATTAATTAATTTGGCATAGATTCTCTCATGAGCAGGTTTTGTTAGCATAAGGCACTAAGGTCACTGGAAATATAACCAGAGCTTAAAAAAAATGTAACATAACATTAATAAAGGTATTTAAATGCACATCTGTATCGTCTTCATATTCATATGATATTTTGCTCCAGCTCATAGCAGGATCATATCTAAAGCAGGCACTTGAATACCTGAATGAATAAATCAAAGTGGTGGAGGAATGACATGAAAGGAGAGGGTAGGCCCAAACACGCATCATTATCTCTGGAAGTAATTTCTATTTTGGTGACCTAAATTTTTACAAGCACACTAAAGCAATGTACTGATCGGAAACCAACATTTGTATACCAATACTTGTCTATTAATTTGCTTGTAGACATTTAACAAAATTTTTTGCTTAAATAAAAAATTTTAAGTTGCTTATTTACATTCCTAAATCAAATGTTAGGCACAGCAGATTTCTAAGACCAAAGATGTGAAGACTTACTGTTGAGTAAGAAATCTTCCCTATTAAATTAGAGTGAAAAAACTCTTTAATAACTTTTACTCAATGGTGATCAACCACCAAAAGGTTGCCAAAACTCAAGAAATAGTACAGAAAGTGGTTCCACTCTCACTCCACCAAGGAGATTACTTTTTCAAGTTTTTAAAGAGAAAGGAATAAAACTGCATATGGGGGTGTTCGCAAAAGACATTTTCATTCCTTTTTTTGGGAGGGGGGCCTGCATTTTCACAACTCCAGGCTGTATCTTAAGACAGAAGTTACAAACTGGTGGCCTGTAAACATGTCTTCTTTGTTCTGATTAATACTTCACATTTTAAATTTTTAATTGCTTTTATTTAAGCATCAGGGAATTTCACATAAAAATCCTGACTTCTAATGTCAGAGAATCCGCAGTCCTGGCCACAGGACGCCTGGACAACAAACCCCAGCGGGAGCTGAGTGGTGGCTGCCTCTTTCAGACGGGACCTGTTGCTTACCCAGCTCTCTTATTTCTTCTCCTTGGCCACCATCTTTCCTTAAGATCATCCATCCAGATCCTGTAGACATTTAAGGTTTTGGGCTCCATCCCCACCTACCTCATCGAACAATCCTTTTGTGAATTAGAAGAAACTTCATATGCGACTCCTAGATTTCTACTAGACTTCTGTAAAAATAAATGACCGAAATACTACCAGGGAAGAGAGAGGAGTTCTTTGAAAAGCACATGGTTTCCCTCTTCATCTTTTTTCATTCTTTCCCTTCTTGATTACCAGATTTCCGCAATGTAGGCTAGTGTTACCATTAAATTATTTCTAGTTTATAAATAGACATGACAAAAGGTACTGCTTTCTCTTGGTGGATCACTGTACAGAGTCACTGAAGATGAGCAATCTCATCTACTGATGCACATGCCAACCTTTAGTTACCTCCCTTCGTTGGGGAGGTAACTAAACCAAGGTAAAACTAACACTGTCTCTGAAGATGCAGACAATGAATCAATCTGCAATTACGGACAATCAAGAGCTTCTAGTATGAAATAGATGGTTTAAGGTCAGCAACGACTAGGAGCCAGGGTAAGGTGACCAAGAATAAGACATCAAATGGATGTCACTTTCTATTTGGAGAAAATAAACACATTGGTACTGATCAGAGCAATGCAGTAGAACATTGTATAGATTTCAAAAGAGCTCTCCGTGAAACCTCTTGTAAGGTAACAAGGCAAACCACGGACTGGATTATAAAATATTTTTTATTGGTAGAATAATCCCCCAACATTCTGAATCTATGTCACTAGAAAAGAGTTCTCTGGGGAGCACTGATCAGTTTTCTAGATGTAAGTGACCTCACTCTTCGATCTCTGGGTGTTTAACATCACTTTTTATCACTAACTTGAAAGATAAAGAAGGCACAGCTACTGAATGTGCAAATAATACAATCGGAGAAAGATATATAATGGGACAAATGACAGGAACAATGTTTGAAATGACTGAGCTAGAACAAATGGACTGAAGAGAAGAATATGACATTTATAGATAGTATGTATCTGCATTAGATTCAGAATCAACTAAAAATGTTAAAGACACAATTAGAGAGGAGGGGACACTGCCTTAATAGCACTCCATATGGACTGAAGAGAAGAATATGACAGGGTTTCGCTTTACTGGGCTCCATCCCACCTACCTCATCGAACAATCCTTTTGTGAATTAGAAGAAACTTCATATCGACTCCTAGATTTCTACTAGACTTCTGTAAAAATAAATGACGAAATACTACCAGGGAAGAGAGAGGAGTTCTTTGAAAAGCACATGGTTTCCCTCTTCATCTTTTTCATTCTTTCCTTCTTGATTACCAGATTTCCAATGTAGGCTAGTGTTACCATTAAATTATTTCTAGTTTATAAATAGACATGACAAAAGGTACTGCTTTCTCTTGGTGGATCACTGTACAGAGTCACTGAAGATGAGCAATCTCATCTACTGATGCACATGCCAACCTTTAGTTACCTCCCTTCGTTGGGGAGGTAACTAAACCAAGGTAAAACTAACACTGTCTCTGAAGATGCAGACAATGAATCAATCTGCAATTACGGACAATCAAGAGCTTCTAGTATGAAATAGATGGTTTAAGGTCAGCAACGACTAGGAGCCAGGGTAAGGTGACCAAGAATAAGACATCAAATGGATGTCACTTTCTATTTGGAGAAAATAAACACATTGGTACTGATCAGAGCAATGCAGTAGAACATTGTATAGATTTCAAAAGAGCTCTCCGTGAAACCTCTTGTAAGGTAACAAGGCAAACCACGGACTGGATTATAAAATATTTTTTATTGGTAGAATAATCCCCCAACATTCTGAATCTATGTCACTAGAAAAAGAGTTCTCTGGGGGAGCACTGATCAGTTTTCTAGATGTAAGTGACCTCACTCTTCGATCTCTGGGTGTTTAACATCACTTTTTATCACTAACTTGAAAGATAAAGAAGGCACAGCTACTGAATGTGCAAATAATACAATGCGGAGAAAGATATATAATGGGACAAATGACAGGAACAATGTTTGAAATGACTGAGCTAGAACAAATGGACTGAAGAGAAGAATATGACATTTATAGATAGTATGTATCTGCATTAGATTCAGAATCAACTAAAAATGTTAAAGACACAATTAGAGAGGAGGGGACACTGCCTTAATAGCACTCCATATCAGAAAAAAATCTGATTTCAATTAACCCCAAGATTAATATGCAGCAACAGTGGGTCGGGGCTGCTACGGAGTTAGTTCATGCAGCAGACAGGTGCTGTCCTAATGGTAGAGCGTGACGGCCCACTGTGACAGACTAGTCAGATCACACCTGAAGCTCCACTCTCCATCTTCAGGGGCACCTTCTAAGAGGTGCTCTGAGTACCTAAGGGGCTTTCAGATGAGGGTGATGAGAAATGAGGAGGCCACTGAACCAACTTAAGAAAATACTGAAAGAAATGGGGATGTTCTACCTGGAGAAGAGAAAATTAGGGGAGCCATGGTAGCCGTCTCCAAATGTCTGAAGGACTGCTATGTTGAAGAGGGGGTAGAATAGCCGTATGTTGTTCTAAAGGGCAGAACTAAAACTAAAGGAGAGAAAGTTATAGGGAAATCATTTTAGTGGGAAAAAAAAAAAAAGCAAAAGCAAAACCCCTCTCCAATGAGGAAAGCCATCAGCAGACACACCGTACTCTCTTTTGAGGAAGACTCGCAGGAAGCCGTTCTAATGGGAGGTTAGGCCAGATGAATCCTAGAATCTCTTTCAATTCTACCATTTTTGACACCAGAGCTCCTGAAAGTTGTTTGGTTTGAACTAGCCTCGCATTTTCTTAGTCGTCATGAGAGAAATCTGTTACTCTTTATACGGTGCCATTAAAAGACAGAAGGCAGAAAGAACTTCATCACTAAATGAGAGTGGTGATCCCTTCAAAGCAATACCCTGAGAGGGGTGCATTCTTATTCCAGAGCTGCGAGTGCTCAAAGCATCGCTGAAACTTTTAGGAGGTCTCCAGAGTCAGTTTCTGATTCCCATAAGATACAGCCTCACTGTTGAGTAGCCCTGTGGACACTGTTGATGGACACCAACCATCTGACGCATTTAGTACCACTGGGGCTTAGCTCTCCATGGGAATCCAACAGTAACCCAAATGAGATCCATTTCTAACCAACATCTATATAGCTTGATCATCTGTCTTAATTAAGCCCTGCTCCCAAAGACATCTGGATGATCCCAAAACCTAATTCATCCACAGACACATAAAAATCTGACATCAGATACAAATTAGTATTACATAGGTTCTGAAATGTTCACAAAATGTAAAATCAATTTGAATGAAGGCAGCATGACCAGAATAAGAACAGGCTTCCAGGCTTATTGCTTTTAGGGAAGGAATACAACGTATTCTGTTGTCATTGCTCTTTCTTTTTTAAAAGCGTATGGTTTTCTAGGCATACTTCACATGTTAGGTTCAATTATAAAGACCTCAAAAACAAGTACTACAGATCTTTTTTTTTTCTTTTCCATATTCCTTTGCATCCTTAACAGTTGCCGACTGTCTTCTTTTCAAATAAATATCCCAGGTACTTAAAAGTAAAATATAACTATCTAACAGAGAAGGTTTTCAAACCCAAGATACTCTTCACATTAGTATGGTTTTATAAATGGTACTATCTGAATGCAAGCTGAGAACAGTATAACATTTTGGGATTAACGTCTCTTTTCCTTACTAAAATCCTAATCGATTTCTACAACTCTCACCCCAAGGATTTTCAATCTCCCTACACATATTATTCTCTAATATAGAAATCCTTTAACCTTCCGAAGTAAAAAAAAAAAAAAGGTCTTATGTTATAGTCCCCTAAATACATCTATTACTTTTTTTAAAACATTAAGGATGGTTCCAGAATTAAACGCTGTCACCACAGTGAGAATTTTAGTGGAAGTTAGTTGGGCATCAGTTGGCTTGTTGTCTTTGTGGTGAGGACCTGTGTAATAATTATCGACTTTTTTCCTTTTGCAGTTTAACAGAGTGCCTGGTACCCAGTAAATAAAGTTAAGAACCTGTGAAGAACTGCGGTGAAGATTTTGTTCTTTACAGACTGCAGCAAGTCTGAGTTGAGGAAGTTCTGACAGATGCAAAAGGTACACCTGTTGCAGGTGCACATACAGCGTAACCGGGCATGGCTGTGAAAACACACAGAAGGACAGGCGTTGAGTTCTTACTCACAAATACAGCACACGTCAGAGTGTGCGGCTTAAAATAGTAAGCAACACGAAGGAAAAGGGCAGGGTGGCAGCAAATTGTGCAGAATTCCACATCAAAATACAAATTAGTAGTACATAGGTTCTGAAATGTTCACAAAATGTAAAATCAATTTGAATGAAGGCAGCATGACCAGAATAAGAACAGGCTTCCAGGCTTATTGCTTTTAGGGAAGGAATACAACGTATTCTGTTGTCATTGCTCTTTCTTTTTTAAAAGCGTATGGTTTTCTAGGCATACTTCACATGTTAGGTTCAATTATAAAGACCTCAAAAACAAGTACTACAGATCTTTTTTTTTTCTTTTCCATATTCCTTTGCATCCTTAACAGTTGCCGACTGTCTTCTTTTCAAATAAATATCCCAGGTACTTAAAAGTAAAATATAACTATCTAACAGAGAAGGTTTTCAAACCCAAGATACTCTTCACATTAGTATGGTTTTATAAATGGTACTATCTGAATGCAAGCTGAGAACAGTATAACATTTTGGGATTAACGTCTCTTTTCCTTACTAAAATCCTAATCGATTTCTACAACTCTCACCCCAAGGATTTTCAATCTCCCTACACATATTATTCTCTAATATAGAAACCCTTTTAAACCCTTTCCCAAAGTAAAAAAAAAAAGGTCTTATGTTATAGTCCCCTAAATACATCTATTACTTTTTTTAAAACATTAAGGATGGTTCCAGAATTAAACGCTGTCACCACAGTGAGAATTTTAGTGGAAGTTAGTTGGGCATCAGTTGGCTTGTTGTCTTTGTGGTGAGGACCTGTGTAATAATTATCGACTTTTTTCCTTTTGCAGTTTAACAGAGTGCCTGGTACCCAGTAAATAAAGTTAAGAACCTGTGAAGAACTGCGGTGAAGATTTTGTTCTTTACAGACTGCAGCAAGTCTGAGTTGAGGAAGTTCTGACAGATGCAAAAGGTACACCTGTTGCAGGTGCACATACAGCGTAACCGGGCATGGCTGTGAAAACACACAGAAGGACAGGCGTTGAGTTCTTACTCACAAATACAGCACACGTCAGAGTGTGCCGGCTTAAAAAAAAAGTGAGCCATAAGCAACACGAAGGAAAAGGGCAGGGTGGGGCATGCTAAAGTTGTGCAGAATTCCACATTTACCAAAAACAGAATACACAGCAGCAGATCCCTCCTCCCCAACTAGAGAAAATCGAAGGAAAATCAGCTAACACTTTTGTTTTGGGGGGGAGGGGGGCACAGAATGATTGGTGTAAGTGGAATAAATATGCACAGCAATAGATGGCACCCTCATCTAAATTAATACAAGAGAGATGGAGTTAAGCCACAGCACTCACCGCAAGGTCAGAGCTGGCTAGCACTGGAGTAACCATCCCCTCCTCCTCCCTCGGCAATCACGCATGCCTGAGAACCAGGAAGGAGGAGAGCGGCAAATACACACAAAGAGTCAAAAGCCGGGCGTACTCAACCCAAGGAGATACGAGCCACGTCGTCTTTAATCCAGCAAGCACCTTGGCTCCCCAGGGAAATCAAAGTGCTTCATAAATTTCTACTTGAACCCAAAATGTGGGGATTAATTTCATCTGCTACCAGCAGAGGAGTATCTGCTAACAGAGCAGCTAAGTATGATGACATGAAGCTCTGGGTAAGGGTGTGAAAATCAACAATTGATGTTAGGTACGAAATTTAGGGAGGCTTTCTGACTCCTTTCTGGTTGAGAGTGGCACTAGTTGGTATAGGCACGTGGGGCCACTTCCCGTCCACTTTAACAACCCAAGTAGGGGGTCTCCAACGACTGCTCAGTGGCCAGAGCCACTCAGCCACACAAGGCCATCCCACCAGCCCTCGAGAGGCACTGGCACCAAACCCGTGCAGCAGAGCGCCACCTGAGGAATCAATTACATCACTTCCTGTAAGACCTGAACATTTTTTTTGACTGGCTCCTCAGTCAAAGGACTGGCCCAATCTGACTTGGCTTAGCTCATGAAATCGGATGAGACCACAGCACACGGGCGGCAGGGTTGTGGAGATGAGCCGTATCCCAATAATGCCTGATTCCCAACATGAAGAAAACAAGAATTAATTTTTCCAAAGACTCTTACAGGCTCAAGATATTCCATTTTAAAATGCAACTTGTGAGGATGAACATGGCACTGCTCCTAAGTCACTGCCAGCTGTCATACTGGAATCCATCTGTTATTTTATAATTGAATCTGACTCTTGATATACACAGGTTCCGCCCGCCAAAAAGGAGGGATGCAAAGTATGCTTAGCAACAGGGAGATGCTTCATGAGAAGTAGTTTGGGATTCACCATATAAACAAGTGTCCGGGTATGTACATTTATCATATACACACACACACACACACACTCTCTCTCTCTCTCTCATACATATTGCAGTAAAATTGTAAAGATGCAGATCTAAAAACACAGTTGGAGTTATTTACAAGATTAAGGTAGTGCATTTACATAGTGAGAAAAAAAAAAAGACACCATAGTTACATATACAGTTAGGCAGTAAGCCTGACCAAGCAGTGCGTTTCTGGATTATTACTAATTATGGTGAAAAAGGAAATTGGGTCATCTACAAGAAAATGTCAACAAAGTCCCAAAGAAGCCATAAAGAAAAAGCAACTTACAAAGCAGTTTTTAGAAAGACCCAGATTTTTCTCAAATTCTCTATTCTATCAGTGTTGCCCATGTCTCGGTAGAGTCTGTCTTTGTAATGATCCTCTCTGTAGATAACATACATGAGAGTTTTAAAGCAAACGTAAAACAGAGATAAGGTTTTGCTTATCTAATAGTAACAGGAATGAAGTCTCTTTCAATACAAATAGAATTGCAAGGGTTTGCTGCATTTTTTTTTAAGTAGTAGGTAAAGGAATAGCAATAAAATTAACTCTGACTTGAAAAATCAAATTAACACCCTTTTGGAAAAAACTCAGCTTACAACAATTTTTGAATATTACTCTACATTATACTGTAGTTTTCATAAGAAGAAAAATAACTTAGAATAATAATAGAATAATAAACAGAATAAATTATGAAGTTCTGAGAAACGCACTGCCTGAAAAACTACCTTGTCACAAAACAGAATTTATACACACACAGTGCTTGAGGGGAATGCCATTAAGAGCCATGCAATTTTAAGGCAGTTAGTAAACTACAAAGATGACCACAGCTACATGCTTGTGCATAGGCATGTATAGATATACAATAAATGTACATAAAATTTGTGGCTCAAAACAATGTGAAACATTTATATAGAGAGGAAATTCGAATTACAACTACTTTTTCATACCAGTAAAAAAAAGACGGTATATCCTGAACTCAAAATATCTATAATTTAAACAAATATTCATAAAAGATTTTAGAATCCTTCACATACTCAGTCAATTAATCAGTAGAAAACCATATAAGAATGAACTTTCTGTTCATATAGAAATGCCTTATTAGCACAATATCAACCCCATTTTATGGCATTAAGACTTTTTCGTTTTTTAAATGCTGGGTGAGGGGCTAAGTTTTACTGTACTATCCTGTTAAGATAGTTACAGTCTACTCAAAAATATTCAAATATTGTCGGAAGCACCATTTACATTAATTTTACTCTGGGATTCATACCAAACTTGTATTTACTCAAAACCATCCCTTCTCATTACAAAGTCTCTTTCTGTTGCTGAACAACTTCTGTGGACAGAAATTCCACCCTCATGGCTAACGACGGCGTGCAGTGTTACCATGAGCCATGCAGCACAGCAGTGAGGGCAGACAGGTACTTACGGGTACATGGCCATCGTTGTCAGTTTAACAAAGATATCTTTACTGGGTGCGTCAGCAGTATTGCAAGTGAAGGCTTGTGGTGGAGGCATTTTGTGTTTCCTGCAGAAATCAGTAGGTGAAATACTATACTCCTGTTTAACTTCATGCAGGTCTGACTTTGCAGCTACGATTAAGCAAGGTATTCTGCTGTCCATAAAGTGTTGCTATAGAATAAAAAGTGAAATCAAAATCTGATGACAAGTTCAAAATATAGTGAATTTAATTAAATGGGCACTAAAATTTTTTTCTCTATACAGGCAAAGCATCAACAGTTTCAGGGAGAAAGTGAACTACAAGGCAAAGGCTGGCAGTTGTCTAGGTCTGTGGTCTAAGACCAGGGCCACTCTTCGAAGGCTGATGACAACACAAACTTGTTACAATTCTTCAAAATCACCATAATTGAAAAACAGATTCTTTTTAAAGATACAATAGAAATAAAAAGAAACCCACCTAACCTGTCTATCCTAAAGCACATTATTTTTATTTTTTGATGTTGCCTCTAGTCCTTAGGACTTCCCGGTAGCTCAGAGTAAAGAATCTGCCTGCAATGCAGGACCTAAATTATAATTGTGTAAACAATGTGAAACATTTATATAGAGAGGAATTAATTACAACTACTTTTCATACCAGTAAAAAAGCGGTATATCCTGAACTCAAAATATCTATAATTTAAACAAATATTCATAAAAGATTTTAGAATCCTTCACATACTCAGTCAATTAATCAGTAGAAAACCATATAAGAATGAACTTTCTGTTCATATAGAAATGCCTTATTAGCACAATATCAACCCCATTTTATGGCATTAAGACTTTTTCGTTTTTTAAATGCTGGGTGAGGGGCTAAGTTTTACTGTACTATCCTGTTAAGATAGTTACAGTCTACTCAAAAATATTCAAATATTGTCGGAAGCACCATTTACATTAATTTTACTCTGGGATTCATACCAAACTTGTATTTACTCAAAACCATCCCTTCTCATTACAAAGTCTCTTTCTGTTGCTGAACAACTTCTGTGGACAGAAATTCCACCCTCATGGCTAACGACGCGTGCAGTGTTACCATGAGCCATGCAGCACAGCAGTGAGGGCAGACAGGTACTTACGGGTACATGGCCATCGTTGTCAGTTTAACAAAGATATCTTTACTGGGTGCGTCAGCAGTATTGCAAGTGAAGGCTTGTGGTGGAGGCATTTTGTGTTTCCTGCAGAAATCAGTAGGTGAAATACTATACTCCTGTTTAACTTCATGCAGGTCTGACTTTGCAGCTACGATTAAGCAAGGTATTCTGCTGTCCATAAAGTGTTGCTATAGAATAAAAAGTGAAATCAAAATCTGATGACAAGTTCAAAATATAGTGAATTTAATTAAATGGGCACTAAAATTTTTTTCTCTATACAGGCAAAGCATCAACAGTTTCAGGGAGAAAGTGAACTACAAGGCAAAGGCTGGCAGTTGTCTAGGTCTGTGGTCTAAGACCAGGGCCACTCTTCGAAGGCTGATGACAACACAAACTTGTTACAATTCTTCAAAATCACCATAATTGAAAAACAGATTCTTTTTAAAGATACAATAGAAATAAAAAGAAACCCACCCTAACCTGTCTATCCTAAAGCACATTATTTTTATTTTTTGATGTTGCCTCTAGTCCTTAGGACTTCCCCGGTAGCTCAGAGAGTAAAGAATCTGCCTGCAATGCAGAAGACCTGGGTTCAATCCCTAGGTCAGGAGGATTCCTTGGAGAAGGGCCTGGTTAACCACTCCAATATTCTTGCCTGCAGAATTCCATGGACAGAGGAGCCCAACAGACTATAGTCCATGGGGTCACAACTAAGGGGCTAACACATTCACTTTCTAGTTCTTAAGCACATATATATATATATATATATATATATATATATATATATATATATGTATGTATATATGTATGTGTATATATATATACACACTTATATTTGCATAGTGGCAGTCATGCTGAACATTACTATTTAAAAGTATAATACTGAATTTGCTATGTTTTCAGAATTCAAAACCATTATTTTTAATGACAACAAACATTCCACAGGATCATTTTTATCTCAATTTGTTAAACTACCTTCCTATTGTTACATGTGGATTATTCCCAGGTTTTTCGCTATTAAAAACAATGCTAGGGCTTCCATGGTGGTCCAATGGGTAAAGAGTCCGTCTTGCAGTGCAAGGGGCACCGGTTAAATCCCTGGCCCAGGAAGATCCCACGTGCCGCAGAGCAGCTGAACTGGTGTGTCCAATTACAAGCCAGCGCTCTGGAGCACATGCACCCAGAGCTGGAGCTCTGCAATCAGAGAGGCCACTGCAACAGGAGGCCCACACATGGCAAAGAATAAAAGATGGATGAAAATAAATATAAACAAAAAGAGGCATGATGGGGAAAAGGAAAAATAAATCCTCTGTACACAAGAGTTTTTTACTCTTATTGAATTTTGTTGAAAATCTCAAAGGAACTGACAACTTTTTCAAGCCTCAAGTTTATCCCCTTGCTCTATGAATCTTCTTGGTATGGCCGGCAATATGTAATCCACATATGTTCCTATGATCTTTAACTACAGCAGAGGCTCTTAAGCAGGATGTACATCACTATAAAAATTGTTACAATTCTTCAAAATCACCATAATTGAAAAACGATTTTTTATCTGAAATAAAAGAAACCCACCTAACCTGTCTATCCTAAAGCACATTATTTTTATTTTTTGATGTTGCCTCTAGTCCTTAGGACTTCCCCGGTAGCTCAGAGAGTAAAGAATCTGCCTGCAATGCAGAAGACCTGGGTTCAATCCCTAGGTCAGGAGGATTCCTTGGAGAAGGGCCTGGTTAACCACTCCAATATTCTTGCCTGCAGAATTCCATGGACAGAGGAGCCCAACAGACTATAGTCCATGGGGTCACAACTAAGGGGCTAACACATTCACTTTCTAGTTCTTAAGCACATGCATATATATATATATATATATATATATATATATATATATATATGTATATATGTATGTGTATATATATATACACACTTATATTTGCATAGTGGCAGTCATGCTGAACATTACTATTTAAAAGTATAATACTGAATTTGCTATGTTTTCAGAATTCAAAACCATTATTTTTAATGACAACAAACATTCCACAGGATCATTTTTATCTCAATTTGTTAAACTACCTTCCTATTGTTACATGTGGATTATTCCCAGGTTTTTCGCTATTAAAAACAATGCTAGGGCTTCCATGGTGGTCCAATGGGTAAAGAGTCCGTCTTGCAGTGCAAGGGGCACCGGTTAAATCCCTGGCCCAGGAAGATCCCACGTGCCGCAGAGCAGCTGAACTGGTGTGTCCAATTACAAGCCAGCGCTCTGGAGCACATGCACCCAGAGCTGGAGCTCTGCAATCAGAGAGGCCACTGCAACAGGAGGCCCACACATGGCAAAGAATAAAAGATGGATGAAAATAAATATAAACAAAAAGAGGCATGATGGGGAAAAGGAAAAATAAATCCTCTGTACACAAGAGTTTTTTACTCTTATTGAATTTTGTTGAAAATCTCAAAGGAACTGACAACTTTTTCAAGCCTCAAGTTTATCCCCTTGCTCTATGAATCTTCTTGGTATGGCCGGCAATATGTAATCCACATATGTTCCTATGATCTTTAACTACAGCAGAGGCTCTTAAGCAGGATGTACATCAGAGTTACGGCTGGAAAGAAGTATTTTTAAAAATACAGATGTCTGGGATCTCTACCACCTCAGAATGAAACCAGAACCTTTAGGAATAGGAATTTCTTTTGTTAGAAAATACATTACAATTCCATTAAACTCCTTATAAAGGTAAATAGGCCAAAAGAGCAACAAACCTTAAAAATCCTGGCACAGTATTCAAAAGATTTAGGGTTGCTGACATCATATACCAGGCACACAACATCACAGAGAATCTCAGCCTCGGTCAGAAATTCCGATTCTGAGATATCATGCAACTGGGAAATAGAAAAAGATAATGAGAAACATAGGTACATAACCCTGACGCAAAATTAAAGTCATGATGTTTTATTACCTGTTTAACTCAACTTCTTAATTTAAAAATGTTAGTTAAGCATAATTTTTCAGACTCTCTTTAGAAGTAAGACACAGTATAGATAAACAAGTCGCTTCTGATTTTTGTAGATAAGACATGGTGACCAAGGTCCTACAGTAACTGACATTTAGTGAGTGACTCACATGTGCTGGGCAGGCCCTTTCCATGCATTCTCTACATGCTACAGACAACAAACCAGTTACAGAGATTAAGTCAATTGCCAAAGATAACTCAGACCAAAATCTGTATTGAGATGATTCCCCATGGGAAGCCAGGTGGTGTAGTGGTAAAGAATCCATCTGCCAAAGCAGGAGATGTGGGTTTGACCCTGAGGGTTGGGAAGATTCCCTAGAGAAGGAAATGATAACCTACTCTAGTACTCTTGCCTGGAAAATTCCATGGACAGAGAAGCCTGATGGGCTACAGTCCATGGGGATGCAAAGAGTCAGACATGACTGAGACACGCACACATGACTCCCAAGTCTGTTTCTCTTTCTACCATACCACTCTTCCTCCCCACCAAGCAAAAACATAAAGCAAAGGACGGTACACTAAGGCCATTTTGCTCTGCCTCACTGCCCACAGATAAACTACCACACGCCTGCACTAAAGTTTTCAAACTAATTTCTAGTCAACAGCAGAGGATGTAATTTTTTAAAAATAAAAATGTAAGAAAGAGCAAAGAGGATTAAAATTCTTTTTTTAACTTTCTTATGGTGGTATTACATACAACTAAGCAAATTGTTAAATAGATAAATTTCAATCGATAAATAAACAGATAAATTTAACTGACAATTTTTTTCTTATATCTACACCCATGTAATCACCACATAGATTAAGGGAATTAAGATTAATTTTAATGACTACATCTGGTAGAAAAATAAAATCACGTAAAAGCCATTAAAGCCAATTATGTTCTCAAAGAGTCATTTAAAAATGTACCCAGTAACTAATAATCTTTATATGCCAGAAAATTTCTCACCAATAAGTATTTCTCTTGTCCATAGACATAAACAGTGTTAATTGCATAGAAGGATTTGTGATCATCACGAATTTTCTTCTGCCTCTGAAAATAACCAAACATCTCAGTATTTAAGTAAAAAATCCACAGTAATTAGTTTTCATCAGCACATGCACTTTGTGTGTATGTGTGGATGTGTTACCAAGGAAAGGACGGTCTTTCCAATGCTATGTATTATTTATCAGTACAAAGAGGATATTGATTTTGTTTCTTAGTTCTTAGGCTCTAAAATAAGAGACACATTTGTTCTGCATCAAGGGAAAGCAGGAGCCGACAGGAAAGGAAACTGTATCATCAAAGTGTATTCCAGAGCCACCTGCTGGCAATTCTCATTATCCTAGGATGTGGCAAGCTATTTCAACCTCCTTATGAAATATGGAGGAATTATGTCAAACTCCTTCTTCCAGGCAGCAGTCAGAATAAAATATCAGTAATGTAGAGTGCTACAGTTACTTCATGCCAAGACCTGTGGTTGATGCTTTCATAAGCGTATTTATTTAATTCCCATCTAAACAATGATTTAAAAAATAAAAAGATAAATGAGAGCCAACATCAATGTAGCTAGTTCAATGAGATCAGTTACATTTTAGTTGTAGGTCACTCAGTTCCAGTAATCATCTAAAAAAGGTTAATACTTGGGTTTCCCTGGTGGTCCAGTGGGTAGAGAGTTCACCTTGCACTGCAAGGGGCGCTGGTTTGATCCCTGGCCTGGGAAGATCCCACATGCCACAGGGTGGCTGGACCAGTGTGTCCAATTACGAACCAGTGCTCTGGAGTGCATGAGCCCAGAGCCGGTGCTCTGCAACGAGAGAGGCCACTGCAATGGGAGGCCCACACAGGCCAAAGAACAAAGATGGATGAAAACAAATAAATGAATGACCAATAAAAGTGGCCAAAAAAAAAAAGTTATGGTTATGAAAAAATTTACATAAACTTGTGACTATAACAATCTGTTGAGTAAAGTTCTGTTTCCTGAGAACTCTCACCATCAAGTTTCTTCCAAGAAGAGCCTGAAGAACTCCGCTTTTCCCACAGTTTTTCATCCCAATTACATTACATCGGAACACATTTCTTTGAGTCTGTTTTTTCTGAAGGTCTATCTTTTTATCTCTCGTTACTAAAAAGAAAAAAAAAAAAAAAAAGCGAATTATGTACCGCTTAAACTCAGCCTTCATTTCACCTTCTGCAAAATATGATATTGCTATTTGTTATTTTTACGAAGCATCTGATCAATAAACACACTGCACAACAGTCAAGCTGTACCTGAAATAAAGTACAAAATATAATACAGAAGGGCCTCCTTGGTGCAAAAGGTGCATTTCCAAATGGCAGCTGTAAATTTCTAGTAACCAAATGATATTTATTTCATCATAAAATAAGAAGTACCTTTACGTAAGAAAACAATCTTCCCCAAATGAACGAAAAGTATGATGAATGTTGCCCAGACCCTATTTCATCTTTTTTTTCTGTTATAAATTACTGCCATAACAAATTATGAACTGAAAGTTGCCATCTCAAATCTGCACACTCTTGGGTCTATGAACAGAAAGGTGCAAGGCGCTCTGGATTTTCATGGTAAATCTGTCACAGAGGCGGCCCTGAACACAGTGCACTGTCAGCAGAGCAGCGGGCCTCCCTTCCTGGGAAAGAGACCTCCTTAAGCTGCACGAAGATTCGACCACGAGAAAGCTCACCTGAGGCACTGCTTAGAGTAGCAAAAAAAGTGAAAAGGATAAAAATATATAATCATTACAGAATAGGCCAGTAAGTCATAGAGTATCCATGATATATTATATAATATTAGATGTATATATAAAAATATACTGGGGGCTTCCCTGGTGGTCCAGTGGGTAAAGAGTCCACCTTGCACTGCAAGGGGCGCCAGTTTGATCCCTGGCCCTGGAAGATCCCATGTGCCACCAAGCAGTTGGACCGGTGTGTCCAGTTATGAGCCAGTGCTCTGGAGCGCATGTACCCAGGGCAGGTGCTCTGCAATGAGAGGTCACTGCAATGGGAGGCCCACACAGGCCGAAGAAAAAAGATGGATGAAAATAAATAAATCAAAAATCAATAAAAAGAGGCCAAAATTAAAAACACACACACACACACACACACACACATATATATATATACTTATTGATAATAGAAATACATCCGTAGCATTTTGTTGTGTGAAAGAACCTCATGCTGGCTACTTAGTTCCTTATTCAGTGCTGAATTAAATACTATCCAATTGCTTAAGTACTTTAAGGGATACCTGTGCTATCAATTTCGCTATCTTCTTCTAACGGGGCTTCCTGTAAGATATGGCACTTTTTCCCCACCAATCAGGACGTAAGAACTCCCTGAAATCATCAGTTCCCTAATTTGTTATTTCCTATTAATATCTGTTTTTTTTAAGTGGAGCACATTGTTTGACAACAATATCTGGTTAACATTATAACACCTGTGAAAGATTCGTTAATGTGGAAAAAGGTTATAAGACTGAGAAATGTACCACCAGTTCAATATCAGCATTATGTGTTAATAGGGACAGTTTCTAATGTTTAAAGAAAACTAAAACACGAGGCAGACTGGTAAATACTTTCAATGCCCACAGCCTTCCCTGGTTTTAATCCATGAAGCACCCTAAAGGGTAGACTAGAAGTAAAACCTTTACTTTTTCCTTCCTCAATAAATAAGAAAATCAAGCATTTCAACTCAAAAGAAATTATCAAATCACAAGCGAACAGAGCACAGACAGGAAAGACTAAGGAAGATGCCTTTATTTTCACTCTCTTTACATATGGAATTAGAATGTTGTTAAAAAAAAAAGAAAGTCCAATGAAACAGCATTCAGATACTTACCTGTGATGGCTGAAGCTTGTGACTCTTGCTCAGTCAATATTGAATAGCCTAGATAACCTAAATACTCCAGGCACCGCTGCACATCTAAATAGGTCGTGAGCCTAGGAAAGAGTTCAAAACATGAGGAGTTCCTAAATGAATACTTATTTTAAAAAAGCTCAAATAGCTTTATCACCAGACACAGATGATTTTTGTCAGACTGCTTTAAATTTCCCATGTGGGGCTTCCCCTGGTGGCGCAGTGGGTAAGGACACCGCCTTGCACTGCAAGGGGCACCGGTTCGATCCCTGGCCTGGGAAGATCCCGCGTGCAGTGGAGCGGCTGGACCGATGTGTCCAATCACCGAGCCGGTGCTTTGCAGCGACAGACGCCACCACGGAGGGAGGCTCACACGGGCCAAAGAACATAGACGGATGAAAACAGAGAAATGAAAGACCAATGGAAGTGGCTTGCCCGCTCCCCTCCCTCCCCAACCCGACCCCTGCCCAAAATAAATAAATAAATAAATCTTTAAAAAAAAAAAAAAAATTTCCCATGTGCCCAGCCATGGGCTTTCCTAGTGACATTCTTAGGGGAGAGAAGAAAGAGAGGAGAATGCAACAGGGGCTGGAAGGGAGTCCTGTTATCTACTCCACCTGCCTGGAGAGAGCAAGCTACACAGATAAGCAGTGAGCGGCTGGTAAGACCCAGAGCACGGATATTTTCTGTTATCTGTTTCTCGAGTGACATAGTGTAGTGCAAATACGGGTTCGTTAATAAGGATTTCATTTTAAAAGGGTTTGCAAAAGATGCAAAACTACAAGGCTGAAAGGCACTTGAAATCGGTTAACCTCTCTTAGGATCTGAAAAAAGAACAGATCTTGGTGTTGAGAAAGTTCTTCTCGCCAAGGCTAAAGCATCATATCTTTATATACAAGCACAGGATTTTCTTTGCACCCTAGACAATAGGTCAACTTTGCTATAACTAGACTGTAGACATACATCCTCACTAAGCCTGAGAGTGCATTAAGAAAACAACACATCCTTCAAAGAAAGTCTTCAGTGTCAAGTAAAATATGTTTTCCAATATCCCTAAAATATAAGAACTGTACAATAATAGTGATGTTTCCAATTTCCTTCATCAAAAAAGTATTAAAATACAACACTGTAAATCAACTATACTCCAAAAAAACTGTTTTTAAAGTGCTAAAATTCAGTTCCATTTTGAAATGACTTGTTACTGTTTTCCTTGCACATAATTCAAAAGCAGGCACATCCCTTCCTGATAAATTCACAGAACATCTATAGTTCATCTCAGAGATAGCAGCAGCACTATAAATCCTGCTCACAGGCAGCTATGATCAGCATGTCATAAGCCCATTAGTGGGTAAGGACACCGCCTTGCACTGCAAGGCACCGGTTCGATCCCTGGCCTGGGAAGATCCCGCGTGCAGTGGAGCGGCTGGACCGATGTGTCCAATCACCGAGCCGGTGCTTTGCAGCGACAGACGCCACCACGGAGGGAGGCTCACACGGGCCAAAGAACATAGACGGATGAAAACAGAGAAATGAAAGACCAATGGAAGTGGCTTGCCCGCTCCCCTCCCTCCCCAACCCGACCCCTGCCCAAAATAAATAAATAAATAAATCTTTAAAAAAAAAAAAAAAATTTCCCATGTGCCCAGCCATGGGCTTTCCTAGTGACATTCTTAGGGGAGAGAAGAAAGAGAGGAGAATGCAACAGGGGCTGGAAGGGAGTCCTGTTATCTACTCCACCTGCCTGGAGAGAGCAAGCTACACAGATAAGCAGTGAGCGGCTGGTAAGACCCAGAGCACGGATATTTTCTGTTATCTGTTTCTCGAGTGACATAGTGTAGTGCAAATACGGGTTCGTTAATAAGGATTTCATTTTAAAAGGGTTTGCAAAAGATGCAAAACTACAAGGCTGAAAGGCACTTGAAATCGGTTAACCTCTCTTAGGATCTGAAAAAAGAACAGATCTTGGTGTTGAGAAAGTTCTTCTCGCCAAGGCTAAAGCATCATATCTTTATATACAAGCACAGGATTTTCTTTGCACCCTAGACAATAGGTCAACTTTGCTATAACTAGACTGTAGACATACATCCTCACTAAGCCTGAGAGTGCATTAAGAAAACAACACATCCTTCAAAGAAAGTCTTCAGTGTCAAGTAAAATATGTTTTCCAATATCCCTAAAATATAAGAACTGTACAATAATAGTGATGTTTCCAATTTCCTTCATCAAAAAAGTATTAAAATACAACACTGTAAATCAACTATACTCCAAAAAAACTGTTTTTAAAGTGCTAAAATTCAGTTCCATTTTGAAATGACTTGTTACTGTTTTCCTTGCACATAATTCAAAAGCAGGCACATCCCTTCCTGATAAATTCACAGAACATCTATAGTTCATCTCAGAGATAGCAGCAGCACTATAAATCCTGCTCACAGGCAGCTATGATCGAAGCATGTCATAAGATCTGACAAATTCACAAAGTAATGAATGTAACACACCACAATTTCAAAGTAGCTGTAACTCAAGTGGAAAGAAGTGAACTGTATACTCACGTCCACTGGGAAAGGAATCCCTGGTAGGTTATCCAGCCTTTTTCATTTGTACAAACTGTGTTATTCACATCTGGCCCCCAAGGTATGTAAGGAAAAACTTTAAACAAATCTTTAAGCTCATCAGGTGACAAAGCACAGTCTCTATCCTGAAGATACACAAGCAAGTATACACAACATTTAGATAGCTAAGAGGACAATTCCCAAACACAAGAGCCCCCTAATCTAGTAAAGCTATGCTTCTAAAAACTAACCAATGAAAAGAAATTTGACATTTTATCAAGAAAACTCCCTACGTGTATGTAAGCAAGCCGATGCAAGAGTCTATCAGAAACTAGACATTTTCATCTTGAGAAGATAATTAAATAATAAAAGAAAAGTAGTTTTGCTAGTTTTAAGAGAGTCTGAACAATTTTTGGCTCTGGGACATGAGTACCCAATAGCTCAGGGAGCAGAGTTACGTTATTCATAGAAAAATATTTTATCGTACATCATAGGAAGCTCTAGCTGAAAGCTTACCAAATCATGTTTGTCAAAAGTACTTTGGAGAAACAAATATGCATGATGGTTTAATTCAGTAGTGCAATCAGGAGGTATTTTTAGCCTGTTGATGAAAAAAAAGAAAACTAAATCATTAATCAAATATTAAAATTTAATTTGAGAAATGAATATGAAATTGCAACAAGTCTTCGTAGGATGACAGCATTTACAGAGTATGTTTGTGGCAGTCATTTAGATCTTCCCAGGGGAAGTCACGGCAGGGCTGTGCCAATCCTCAGAAGCGCTATAATACTGTTCCTTCCAAGGTGACTTATACACTTTCCTTAACTATCTGAACAGCAGATTGTATTAAAAAATGTATAGACAACACTGATTAAACTGCAATCAGTTTAGGGTTGTTCTTCCCACAAACCAAGTATGAGTCAAAATTATGAGCTTTTATACAGTATCAACATTGCAATGAGTTGAAAATGATGTGAAGAGATGTTATTTCTGCCTGATCTGACTTTTTTTTTTTTTTTAGAAATGCACTTTATTATTTTTTTTGGTCAGGGGGTGGGGAGGGAGGGGGGCAGGCGGGCCACTTCTATTGGTCTTTCATTTATCTATTTTTCATCCATCTTTTTTGTTCTTTGGCCCGTGTGGGCCTCACATCGTGGTGGCCTCTATTGTCGCAGAGCACTGTCTCTGGGCGCATGCGCTCCAGAGCTCCGGCTCAGTAATTGGACACATCGGTCCAGCTGTTCCGCGGCATGTGGGATCTTCCCAGGCCAGGGATCAAACCGACGCCCCTTGCACTGCAAGGCGGTGTCCTTACCCACTGGACCACCAGGGAAGCCCCTGATCTGACTTTTGACACACCCTAAATTTGAGTCAAAAAATAGCGAAGGCATCGAGATACTGAGGACATGAAAACAAGACAGGCTCCCTACCTCTAAAGAACCACCTTCAAGCTGGAGACAGAACACGGGTAGATAGCACCTCACTGCCTCAACAGGAAGAGGCAAAACACGGATGCTCGGGGAGTCCTCAAGAAAGGGAACGCCTTTGCCTGGGGATGGGAAGGTGTCAGCACTGCTGAGAGACACTGTCACCTGAACGGAGGCTTGAGGGATAACAGGGCTGGAGGGAGAGGGAGGAAAAGAGTGAAAATACCGTGGGCAGAAGCCCAGAGTGGGAAACAGTATCTGACTGGCGGACTAGGAGTAGTTCAGTATTTACTTCTAGAATGAAGGTAGGGGGTGAGCCAGAGCAGAGCAGGTCAGATCATGAATGGCTTCCTACATCACTCTGGAAGCTTGGGCTTCACCCTGTCTTCAAAGCAAAGCGAAAAGGCAAAACCTGTGTTATGTATCTATCAATGTTAATTCTTGTCGCAATGTGAAGGACAAGGGTAGAGAGTTTAATAACAACTGTCAAGCAGTGGTTCTGAGGGGGCTATTTTACACAAAATTAAAGGTAGAGAGCACAAAGAAATTAAGAGAGATTTTAGTGTGAGTCACAAAGCCTAAGAGATGGTGCTTCCTTAGTGTCATATGGAAAAAAAAAAAAAAAGACAGCAAGCAAATTCGTGTAGAATTTACCCACAGAAATGGTATAGAAAAGAAAATGGGATAAAAAAGGTCCTGGGACGAATGTGTTCTCTCAGTATGGATTTGTTGAAATTCAATATATTTACTGAAAAAACTCTTGGCTTAAGATTTGACAAGGGAAGTTTCAACTCAGAACTGATGAATGGACCAGATATCTATCCAAAGAGTGTTTCGCTTCCTCAGTGATGGGGAAGGAAAACCAACGACCACTTTTTCTGAAGCCTTACGTGGAGAGCCAGCATGGCTATGCTAAAATTCAAAAAGGAGAACATGAAGATAACAGGCTCTGAAACAGTGAAGAAAAAAGGTGAAAGGCTCAAAGGCCTGATCCAGGCAAGTCACTTCCCTGGAAAGCCTACTTCCCTGGGGTGCAAGAGAGGCACCCCACAGCAAGGCAGCTGTCTATCTCAGGGCGATGCTGGGTTCACTGCTGAACACACAGAACTGACACACATCTCCGTCTACAGGAAAAGAACCACAGAGAGACTGGCAGCTTAGGAAAGACACGTATTTGATCCTCAACGGAGAACAGGCTATAAAACTTAGGGAGGAGAAGGACCAAAGAAGAGAAAAAAATGCTAACCCATATTCTTTCTGATCCCTTTGATTCTAAAAACAAGTTTGTCTAGCATCTCTTATCTCCTTCCTCAATAAAGTGAATTTCAGAATGTACTTGTCGTCTCCACTAGAAGAGGAGGAGGAGTCTGAGCCACGCTCTACATCAGTGGCTCTCCACTGGGGATCATCTCACTCCCACAGGCACATTTCCGGCTGTCACGACGGGGGAAGAGGTGCTGCTGGCATCTAAGAATGCGTTAACAAACATCCTATAATGCACTGAACAGAAGCTACAATAACGAATTATCTGGTCCAAAATGCCCACAGTGCCAACATTGAGAAACCCTGCTATAAACGGCTCCACAAATCTAAGCGATCCCTGAGTAGCTCAAAGCCTACCGACCTATGCACTACACCAAACTTGTAGAATAATGGCAAGCGAAATCAATGAGAAGCCAAAGGTACATACAAGGGGAATAAATATTCAGGTGTCAAATCCAGATCGTCATCATAACCAAATCGTCGAAGCACAGTCCAAGTGGTCTCATGTCTCCCTCTCTGAATAAAAAGTGTGTGTAAAAAAAGAAAACCTGAAATGAGATAAATTCGTAAATAGAGCTGGTGTGGAAATGGGTACAGGGTCACGGGGGAGACAAGCACGTAACACACAGTGGCAAGAGCTAGACTCATGAACGTATCGGGACCCGTTGTGCATGCTGAAGGTCAAATCAAAAACAAGTTCACGAGCGTCTCAGTCAAAGAGCGGATTTCACAATCATTCACATATACACCCAGGTCAGCAACAGGGGGCGCTGGAGGAAAGGGTCAAAAACACGTCCAAGGAATATACTGACGTGCACAGAGTTAGAGGACACAAATGAAATAATTTTCTTCATCTGTGCGCCTCCTTCTATAACGGGAAAACTGGTTTCTGATTTCACTAGGGCTCTACAACATATTTTACGGGGAACATTCTGTACTTGGTAAATCTCACTAGGAGACGTCTTCCTTAAAAAATAATTTCTATTTAGAGGATGCTTATGAGTAAGAAGAATTCTAAGATAAATTTGTTTTGGAAATCCCTTTATCCTCAGAGGGACCTCTGCACTCCTGAGATCCAATCAGCTTCCCCACCTCTAATTTATACTGACACCAGAGGTCATTCTCTCCGCTCCAGGGTAGATTTTAGGCACACTAGTAAATCCAGACATTTCCCTAAATCTAGATAATGCTAAAAAGACCGTCTCCTGGTGCCAAACTTTAAAAAAGTTCTAAAGGGGGGAAAAAGCACCTCCACTCACCTTTCAGGGTCAGCCCACTGTCGGCCACCCCATCACTTATGTGTTTTCTGACCACATTTTTAACATCTTCCAGAGCTTGAGGGGCTAAGGGTGTGTTGAAGCAAATTCTCTGGCAAAAAAGCATATAAATAAAGTTAAAAACAAATCAGCATTAAAATCACAAATCATACAAATATCAATCCACAGAGCGACACTAATATCAGAGAGGTGCAACCAAAGGAAACAAATTTTGATTTAGGACAGCCTCTACTTTGTATCAAATAAAGCATGTCATACTTAGAAGGACATGTTTTCCTGACTCTCCCCAGCAGGCCCCTAAAACACAGAGTTCTTTGTGCAGCTATGTTATACAAAACCGAGAAGGAAAAATATTCAGAATTCAGACCTCAAGTCATTCTTAATAAGCCCATTGTACACTGTGAAACGACACTTTCAGAGTCCCCTCAACTTCTAAGCACAAGAGACTTTATTCCACAGCTAAAGATTGAATAGCTGATGCAAAAGAGAGATTTTACATGAAAGAGGTACATGTTCATCAAAATACCACTAGTCAATCCAATAAAATGTTTAAAGCTTTTTCTCAGCTAAAAAAAATAAAGACCAAAATATACAAATACTTGAAATAAGAGTAGGCTACCTGAAAGAAGTTGAGTTCAGCATCATTGAGTGTACCATCATTATCTTGATCGGATATTTTAAATATACGAGTAAGGGCTTTTATACATGCTGGTTTCATCTATAAATCATCAAGGAAAAAGAAAACAATTGTTCTAATGTAAATTGTTGGTATTTTAAGAGAAGATTTTCATAAATATGCTGAGAATTCTGAATGGTTTCACTGTCAAATATGTAACATCAAATTTAACCAACATGAAAAATGACCTAAAGCAAAGCCATATTCTTTTATTCTCAAGCCACTTTAAGTAAAGGAGACAATATTTATGTGGACCGGTATCTGGAATACTTAAGCTCTCCCTTCATGACCACACGCCCTCTGAAGAGGAGCAAAAGAGAAATCCATCTTTAGAAAGATTCATTCTCCCAGTCATATAGAAGAAATGCCCTCTTTCATTACGTGAGCTAACTTATAAAACTAAAGCAAATGCTTTCTCCCCCCAACTTCTCTGATTTTTGACCTTCTAAGCAGCAAAATGGGACTAAATGTTTTGATCTGTAACTTGAATATGTGTGTGTATATATCAAAGCTGGGATATAAAAGTACTTATTCACAAGCAGGTAACAAAACAGCACTGGTTGATTAAGTGCAAATGTTTTTTTTCCTAATTTCCTATTATGAGGTAAAAATTATATTTAAAAAAGAATCTAGTCTTTTGCAACTCTGTAAAACTTTTATTAAAAAAAGCTGCTGGAAATGTACTTTGACAATTTTTATTTTAGGATTTATAATGGCTAAAACAAACACTTGAGTATTTAAAAATAAGGCCCCATGCTTCTAATTTGTATAATTGCTATAGGAAAACCACAGTCAAAGATTCTGAGAAAATAAAACTTTCAGGAAGATTCCCTGAATGCTGCAAACATGGGGGGAGATATTCGTGGACATCTGAGGCAGAGATACGAGATGGCAAGGTGAGAAAATGCGTACTTGTTAGTTTATTAGCTGCAGGAACACAGCTATCCAGAGCAAACAGTAATGATGAGTTTTGATCATACTGTCAACACCAACCCAAGTGCATAAAATAAGTTATTTTTAAAATAGGAAGGAACAGAGGCTTCCCTGGTAGTTTAGTGGTAAAGAGTTCACCTGCCAATATAGGAGACGTGGGTTCGATCCCTGATCTGGGAAGATCCCACATGCTGCAGAACATCTAAGCCCATGAGCCACAACTATGGAGCCTGTGCTCTAGAGCCTCGGAACCACAACTATTGAGCCCATTTTCCCTAGAGCCCGGGTACCACAACAAAAGAGGTCACTGCCACCAAGAACCCTGCTCACCTCAGCTAGAGAGTAGCCCTTACTTCTTGCAACTAGAGAAGAGCCTGGAGTAGCAGTGAAAACCCAGAATAGCCAAAAATAAATAAATAATTTTTTTTTTAAATAGGAAGAAACAGTTTTCTTGCAAAATATACATAATCTCTCATTTTTTCATTTAAATAGGGGCTCTAGGAGAGCAATTTGATAGAATAATAAAAAGGTAAAATCTAAGATATAAAGAGATTAGAAAGAACTGAGAAAAAGAAAACTCCTTAGGGAGCATGATTAGGGTTTTCTTTATAAAAGAATGCTAAATGGACTATAACCTATCACATCCAAAATCAGGGATAACTTTTTTAAAGTTTCCTTTTTTGTAAACTTTATATTTTGTATTGGGGCACAGACGATTAAGTGTTGTGAGTTTCAGGGGAATAAGCGAAGGGAGTCAGTCATGCATGTACATGTAATGGATAATTTCTTAAAGTAAAAAACAGATCTTGGTGTTGAGAAAGTTTACTTCTGTAAATATGATCCTAATATTAGATATTTAAGATTAATAAAGATCACATTATTATATTTTATTTACTCTTAAAAATCCGTTAGCAATAGGTAGAATGATGCAAAAAAACAGAATCTAAAAACAACTTTTTATTTGCAAGTGGTTTCTCCTTGCATAAAATGCTACATTAAAAAAAAGTAAGTGAAGAAAAATAAAGTGATGCATTTTTCTTTAAAGCTTGAAATGTATCAGAAGCAAAAGTGCTCTAAGGTACTGGCTCAACAATATTTAAACATTAACCATTTTAGAATACAACACCAAAAAAATGACACTTCTTAAATGCATTAAAAATTTCACTTCGGAGGAGCCGCGGACGCCGCGAGGAGCCGCGGCCGCCGCGAGGAGCCGCGGACGCCGCGAGGGGCGGGGATGCACCTCTTGTTCCTCAGATGCTAGTGTGTGAACTAGTATCACAGAACATCATAGCAAACCAGACATAGAGCCTACACTCCCTGACCAATCATCAAACCAAGGATCCTCGAAGCGGAAGCCCGGATTCCAAGACCCCACACTGATTATCAAAGAACATACAACACTACAGATTATTCACCTGTAAACAAGGTCTATCACCACCCAAGACACAAGCCACTGAACCCTTCTACAAGGACAAAAACCCAAAGGAAGGGAGAATTCAACCAAGAAGCCTGGTGGGAATAAGAACTCCATACACACAGACACACACAAAGAAACAAAAATTAACCTAATAATGAAACGTCAGAGAAACACTGTACAAATGAAGGACCAAGCTAGAGAAACACCACTTCAAATGACAGAGGAGGAGATAGACAAGCTATCTGAAAGAGAATTCAGAAAAACTATACTAATGAGGATGCAAAACACCGAAAACAGAGTATTAGAGGAAATTAGTGCATTGAGAAAAGACATGCAGGAAATGAAAAATAAGCAAATAGAGACCACCAACTCAATTGCTGAACTCAAAAATACTATAGAAGGTCTCAACAGTAGAGTATCAGAGGCTGAAGAACGGGTAAGTGAGCTGGAAGACAGAATGGTGGAAATAAGTGCTGAAGAACAGAACAAAGCCCAAAGAATTAAAAGAACTGAGGATAGCCTCAGAGACCTATGGGACAATATTAAACGCACCAACATTAGAATTATAGGAGTTCCAGAAGAAGAAGAGAAGAAAGACTATGAAAAAATTCTTGAAGAGGTTATAGTTGAAAACTTCCCCAGCATGGGAAAGGAGATAGTCAGCCAAGTCCAGGAAGCACAAAGAGTTCCATACAGGAGAAACCCCAGAAGAAACACACCAAGGCACATACTAATCAAACTAACGCAGACTAAATATAAAGACAGATTACTAAAAGCAGCTAGGAGCAAACAACAAATAACATATAAAGGAAACCCCATACGTTTAACTGCGGATCTCTCAACAGAAACCCTACAGGCCAGAAGAGAATGGCAAGATACATTTAAACGGCTAAAAGAGAATAACCTGCAACCACGAATTCTCTACCCAGCAAGAATCTCATTCAAAATCGATGGTGAAGTCAAAAGCTTCACAGACAAGCAAAAACTAAAAGAATTCTGTACCACAAAACCAGCCCTACAACAAGTGTTAAAGGACCTGATATAGCCAATAAATACAAGAGTAGGAGAAGCCTTACAAATCAAACCCCAAATTTCTAAGAAGATGACAATAGGAACATTCATATCAATAATTACTTTGAATGTAAATGGACTAAATGCTCCAACCAAACGACACAGGCTGGCTGAATGGATCCAGAAGCAAGACCCATATATATACTGTTTACAAGAGACCCACTTCAGACCTAGAGACACTCATAGACTGAAAGTGAAAGGCTGGAAAAAGATATTTCATGCAAATGGAAATCAAAAGAAAGCTGGAGTAGCAATCCTTATATCAGACAAAATAGACTTTAAAGTAAAGAAGATTCTAAGAGACAAGGCAGGTCACTACATCATGATTAAGGGATCTATCCAAGAGGAAGACATAACAGTCATGAATATCTACGCACCCAACACAGGGGCACCTCAATACATAAGACAGGTACTTTCAGACATAAAAGAAGAAATCAACAATAACACAATAATAGTAGGAGACTTTAACACTCCTCTCACACCAATGGACAGATCAACAAAACAGAAAATTAATAAAGAAACACAAGCCTTAAATGCCACACTGGAAAAGATGGACCTCATCGATATCTTTAGGACGTTCCATCCAAAAGCAGAAGAACACACTTTCTTCTCAAGTGCTCACGGAACATTCTCCAGGATAGACCACATCTTGGGCCACAAATCTAACCTCAGTCAGTTCAAGAAAACCGAAATTATATCAACCATCTTCTCGGACCACAATGCAATGAGACTGGAGATCAACTACCAGAAAAAAAACCCTAAAAACAGAAACACATGGAGATTAAACAATACATACCTAAAAAACCAACTGATCATTGAGGAAATCAAAGGAGAAATTAAACAATTCCTAGAAGAAAATGACAATGAACACACGACAGTGCAAAACCTATGGGATACAGCAAAAGCAGTTCTAAGAGGGAAATTTATAGCAATACAATCCCACCTCAAGAAACTAGGAAAATATGAAGCAGATGACCTAACCCTCCGCTTAAAACAGTTGGAGAAAGAAGAACAAAAACATCCCAGAGCCAGCAGAAGAAGAGAAATCGTAAAGATCAGAGCAGAAATAAATGAGAAAGAAACAAAAGAAACAATAGTAAAGATAAATAAAACAAAAAGCTGGTTCTTTGAAAAGGTAAACAAAATTGACAAGCCACTGGCCAGACTCATTAAGAAAAAGAGAGAGAAGAACCAGATCAACAAAATCAAAAATGAAAAAGGAGAGATTACAACAGATAATGCAGAAATCCAAAGGATTCTAAGAGACTATTATGAGCAACTCTATGGCAACAAACTGGACAACTTGGAAGAAATGGACAGTTTCTTGGACAGGATTAATCTCCCAAGACTGAGCCAGGAAGAAACAGAAACTTTGAACAACCCAATCACAAGCTCAGAAATCAACTTTGTGATTAAAAATCTACCCAAAAATAAAAGCCCAGGACCAGATGGCTTCACAGCCGAATTCTACCAAACATTTAAAGAAGAGCTAATGCCTGTCCTTCTAAAACTCTTTCAAAAATTGCACAGGAAGGAAAACTCCCAAACACATTCTACGAGGCCACCATCACCCTGATACCCAAACCAGGCAAAGACAACACAAAAAAGGAAAACTATAGGCCAATTTCACTGATGAACTTAGATGCCAAGATCCTCAACAAAATCCTAGCAAACAGAATTCAACGACATATCAAAAAACTCATACATCACGATCAAGTTGGGTTCATCCCAGGCATGCAAGGCTTCTTCAACATCCGCAAATCAATCAACGTGATACACCATATCAACAAGTTGAAAGACAAAAATCACATGATCATCTCAATAGATGCAGAAAAAGCCTTCGACAAAGTACAACATCCATTTATGATCAAAACTCTTCAGAAAATGGGCATAGAAGGAACCTATCTCAACATAATAAAAGCCATCTATGAGAAACCTACAGCGAACATTATTGTTAATGGTGAAAAATTGAAAGCATTCCCTCTAAGATCAGGAACAAGACAGGGGTGCCCACTTTCACCACTGCTATTCAACATAGTCCTGGAAGTCCTAGCAACAGCAATAAGACAAGAGAAAGAAATCAAAGGAATCCAGATCGGAAAGGAAGAAGTCAAGCTCTCTCTTTTTGCAGATGACATGATATTATACATAGAAAATCCCAAAGACACGGTTACAAAGCTACTAGAACTAATCAATGAATTCAGCAAAGTTGCAGGATATAAAGTCAACACACAGAAGTCACTGGCATTCCTATACACAGACAATGAAAAATCAGAAAATGAAATCAAAGAGGCAATCCCCTTCACCATTGCAACCAAAAGAATCAAATATCTAGGAATAAACCTACCCAAAGAAACAAAAGAATTGTACACAGAAAATTACAAGACACTCATGAGAGACATTAAAGAAGACTTAAACAGATGGAGAGATATTCCATGTTCCTGGATTGGAAGAATCAATATTGTGAAAATGACCATACTTCCAAATATCATCTACAGATTCAATGCAATACCTATTCAACTACCACTGACATTTTTCACAGAACTAGACCAAATAATAACACAGTTCATATGGAAACACAGAAGACCTCGAATAGCCAAAGCAATCCTGAGGAAGAAAAATGGAGTTGGAGGGATCAGCCTCCCTAACTTCAGACTCTACTACAAAGCAACAGTTATCAAGACAGTATGGTACTGGCACAAAAACAGAACTATAGATCAGTGGAACAAGATTGAGAACCCAGAGATCAACCCACGCACCTATGGGTACCTTATTTTTGATAAAGGAGGAGAAACTATAAAATGGGACAAAGACAGTCTCTTTAACAAGTGGTGCTGGGAGAATTGGACAGCTACATGCAAAAATGAAATTGGAACATTCCCTGACGCCATACACTAAGATCAACTCAAAATGGATTAAAGACCTCAATGTAAGACCAGAAACCATCAAACTCTTAGAGGAGAATATAGGCAAAACCCTCAAGGACATCAATCAAAGCAAGATCTTCTCTGACTCACCAACTAAAATAGCAGAACTGAAAAGAAAAATGAACATATGGGACCTCATGAAACTTAAAAGCTTTTGTACAGCAAAAGAAATTACAAAAAAGTTCAACAGACACCCCACAGAGTGGGAGAAAATCATAGCAAATGACATGATATTATACATAGAAAATCCCAAAGACACGGTTACAAAGCTACTAGAACTAATCAATGAATTCAGCAAAGTTGCAGGATATAAAGTCAACACACAGAAGTCACTGGCATTCCTATACACAGACAATGAAAAATCAGAAAATGAAATCAAAGAGGCAATCCCCTTCACCATTGCAACCAAAAGAATCAAATATCTAGGAATAAACCTACCCAAAGAAACAAAAGAATTGTACACAGAAAATTACAAGACACTCATGAGAGACATTAAAGAAGACTTAAACAGATGGAGAGATATTCCATGTTCCTGGATTGGAAGAATCAATATTGTGAAAATGACCATACTTCCAAATATCATCTACAGATTCAATGCAATACCTATTCAACTACCACTGACATTTTTCACAGAACTAGACCAAATAATAACACAGTTCATATGGAAACACAGAAGACCTCGAATAGCCAAAGCAATCCTGAGGAAGAAAAATGGAGTTGGAGGGATCAGCCTCCCTAACTTCAGACTCTACTACAAAGCAACAGTTATCAAGACAGTATGGTACTGGCACAAAAACAGAACTATAGATCAGTGGAACAAGATTGAGAACCCAGAGATCAACCCACGCACCTATGGGTACCTTATTTTTGATAAAGGAGGAGAAACTATAAAATGGGACAAAGACAGTCTCTTTAACAAGTGGTGCTGGGAGAATTGGACAGCTACATGCAAAAAAATGAAATTGGAACATTCCCTGACGCCATACACTAAGATCAACTCAAAATGGATTAAAGACCTCAATGTAAGACCAGAAACCATCAAACTCTTAGAGGAGAATATAGGCAAAACCCTCAAGGACATCAATCAAAGCAAGATCTTCTCTGACTCACCAACTAAAATAGCAGAACTGAAAAGAAAAATGAACATATGGGACCTCATGAAACTTAAAAGCTTTTGTACAGCAAAAGAAATTACAAAAAAGTTCAACAGACACCCCACAGAGTGGGAGAAAATCATAGCAAATGAAACAACAGACAAAGAATTAATCTCCAAAATCTACAAGCAACTCAGACAACTCAGCACAGGGAAAATGAGCAGCCCAATCAAAAAATGGGAAAAAGATCTAAAGAGACGCCTCTCCAAAGAGGACATACAAATGGTCCAAAAGCACATGAAACGATGCTCAACCTCGCTTATTATTAGAGAAATGCAAATTAAAACCACAATGAGATACCACCTCACACCTGTCAGAATGGCCATCATCAACAAATCGACAGACAACAAATGCTGGAGAGGGTGTGGAGAAAAGGGAACCCTCTTGCATTGCTGGTGGGAATGTAAATTAATACAACCTCTATGGAAGACAATATGGAGATTCCTTAAAAAACTAAAAATAGAAGCACCCTATGACCCAGCAATCCCACTATTAGGCCTATATCCTGATGAAATCAAAACTGAAAGAGGCACCTGTACCCCAATGTTCATTGCAGCTCTCTATACAATAGCCAGAACATGGAAGCAACCTAGATGTCCATCGACAAATGAATGGATCCAGAAGCTCTGGTACATATATACAATGGAATACTACTCAGCTGTTAAAAGAAATGCAGAAGACTCAGTCCTAATGAGGTGGCTGGCTTTAGAACCTATCATAAAAAGTGAAGTAAGTCAAAAAGAGAAAGACAAGTATAGTATACTAACTCATATATATGGGATCTAGTAAGATGGTCATGATAACACACACAGTGAACTCATGAAAAAAAAGAGAATAGACATAAAGACATTGTGGAGACCGAACAATGGGAGGGAGTAACATGGGAACCTATACTGTCATGTGTAGAAAAGATAGCTATTGTCATTGTGCTAGGGGAATAGGAGTACCTACAACCACTTGGAGCAATGGTCTGGAGGGATGGAGGGGGGAACCTGGGTGGGGGGAGGGCCAAGGGATATGCATCTGATTGATCTGGGAACATACATGTACAATCTGTACATACAGATTGATCTGGGAACATACAAAAATAAATAAATAAATAAATAAATAAAAAATTTCACTTCAATAAAACTGTAAACAATTTTTGTTATTGTTTAGTCACTAAGTCATGTCCAGCTCTTTTGAGCCCCCATGGACTGTAGCCTGCCAGGCGTCTCTGTCCATGGGATTTTCCAGGCAAGAATACTAGAGTGGGTTGCCATTTCCTTCTCCAGGGGATCTTCCTGACCCAATGATTGAACCTGCACTGCAAGCTGATTCTTTACCACCGAGCCACCAGCAAAGTCCCACCTCTCCAAAAATCCAAATTTTACAATAACTTTTTTAAATAATCTAAATCCTACCAACCAGCCCCGAACATTCCACAATGAGATACCACCTCACACCTGTCAGAATGGCCATCATCAACAAATCGACAGACAACAAATGCTGGAGAGGGTGTGGAGAAAAGGGAACCCTCTTGCATTGCTGGTGGGAATGTAAATTAATACAACCTCGATGGAAGACAATATGGAGATTCCTTAAAAAACTAAAAATAGAAGCACCCTATGACCCAGCAATCCCACTATTAGGCCTATATCCTGATGAAATCAAAACTGAAAGAGGCACCTGTACCCCAATGTTCATTGCAGCTCTCTATACAATAGCCAGAACATGGAAGCAACCTAGATGTCCATCGACAAATGAATGGATCCAGAAGCTCTGGTACATATATACAATGGAATACTACTCAGCTGTTAAAAGAAATGCAGAAGACTCAGTCCTAATGAGGTGGCTGGCTTTAGAACCTATCATAAAAAGTGAAGTAAGTCAAAAAGAGAAAGACAAGTATAGTATACTAACTCATATATATGGGATCTAGTAAGATGGTCATGATAACACACACAGTGAACTCATAAAAAAACAGAGAATAGACATAAAGACATTGTGGAGACCGAACAATGGGAGGGAGTAACATGGGAACCTATACTGTCATGTGTAGAAAAGATAGCTATTGTCATTGTGCTAGGGGAATAGGAGTACCTACAACCACTTGGAGCAATGGTCTGGAGGGATGGAGGGGGGAACCTGGGTGGGGGGAGGGCCAAGGGATATGCATCTGATTGATCTGGGAACATACATGTACAATCTGTACATACAGATTGATCTGGGAACATACAAAAATAAATAAATAAATAAATAAATAAAAAATTTCACTTCAATAAAACTGTAAACAATTTTTGTTATTGTTTAGTCACTAAGTCATGTCCAGCTCTTTTGAGCCCCCATGGACTGTAGCCTGCCAGGCGTCTCTGTCCATGGGATTTTCCAGGCAAGAATACTAGAGTGGGTTGCCATTTCCTTCTCCAGGGGATCTTCCTGACCCAATGATTGAACCTGCACTGCAAGCTGATTCTTTACCACCGAGCCACCAGCAAAGTCCCACCTCTCTCCAAAAAATCCAAATTTTACAATAATAAACTCATTTTGCCTTTAAGTAATCTAAATCCTCACACAGATATTTTTTATCATTAGGTAAGCAGAGGACTCCATGGGTCATACAGAGCCCGTCAATCACTGGAAACATTTCCAATTTAGGCTTTAATTTAGAATGTGATCCTGATAATCCGACCTCGAATCTGTGTTAAAAGCTTATGAATGGGGGCATCTCTGGTGGCTCAGTGGTAAAGAGTTCACCTGCCAATGCAGGAGACAGGCGTTCGATTCCTGATCTGGGAAGATCCCACATGCTGTGGAGCAACTAAGCCTGTGAGCCACAACTATAGAGCCCAGGTGCAACTACCGAAGCCTGTGTGCCCTAGAACCCGAGTTCCACAACAAGAGAAGTCACCACACCAAGAAGCCTGCTCACTTCAACTATAGAAGAGCCTGTAGCAGCAGTGAAAACCCAGAAAAGGCAAAAATAAATAAATAAAATTGGGGAAAAAGAAAGCTTATGAATGTTATCTAAATAAAAGATTCTATTGTAAGCTTAGACTCAAGGCTCGTACTTGTATAAATCAAGGCATATAGTCTCCAAAAGTTACAGCCTTTACCTTAAGCATGTCCACCTAAGTAATGACTAACAGATGGTAGTAGGTGTTTTACAGGGAAGGGAGGATTAGCAGATTAGGAGAACTAATAATAGGCCTAAGAAAAAAGTAGCAATCAGAGAACTGAGAGCAATTAACAGAGGGGATTTTATGCACTGCTGGGCTAGCCTCAGAGGTGAACGTCTATAGTAGGAGACTGTCCACTGGACTGCCAGGAAAGTTTCAGAATCTATATTTTTAACATGGACACCTAGTGACAATTATGAGGTACATTTATGAAATATTGAATTAAGGGCAAGCTAGAAACATTTCCATTAAGGAACAGTAAACCAGGATTAAGGAAGAGTAAATCAGGGTCAGATTAAGGGATAACTCAGATTAAGAGGTATACCAGGGGGTCAGCACTGTTGTGGTAAAGGACCACAAAGCAAATACTTTAGGCTTTGGGGGGCCCAAAAGGCAAAATCAAGGATATCATGGAGGTCTTTGCACATCAAGAGATAATCAAATTGTTTTAATTGACAATCAAATCAAAGTTTTTATTAATTAATTTTAAAATATAGTAAAGTTGAGTATATGTTTGCTCCTCAGGTCTACTAGTGAGAAGGATGGAATTCATCTTGGAGGGCGAGCGTTTCGCTTACTTAGGCTTCAGAGTCAGCCCTCCCTATCTTCCAATAAATGACAATGGAATACAATCTGCAAAACCCCTACAAAAACAACAACAAAAAAGATGGGCTTCCCTCGGGGTCCAGTGGGTAAGGACACTGCCTTGCAGTGCAAGGGGCGCCGGTTCGATCCCTGGCCTGGGAAGATCCCACGTGCTGCAGAGCAGGTGGACCCATGTGTCCAATCACCGAGCCGGAGCTCTGGAGCGCGTGCGCCCAGAGCCGGTGCTGTGCAACGAGAGGCCACTGTGATAGGAGGCCCACAGAAATAGGCCAATAGGCCAAATAGGCCAATAGGAGGCCAAAGAAAAAAGATGGAAATAAATGAAAGGTCAATAGAAGTGGTCTATTGTAAGCTTAGACTCAAGGCTGCTTGTATAAATCAAGGCATATAGTCTCCAAAAGTTACAGCCTTTACCTTAAGCATGTCCACCTAAGTAATGACTAACAGATGGTAGTAGGTGTTTTACAGGGAAGGGAGGATTAGCAGATTAGGAGAACTAATAATAGGCCTAAGAAAAAAGTAGCAATCAGAGAACTGAGAGCAATTAACAGAGGGGATTTTATGCACTGCTGGGCTAGCCTCAGAGGTGAACGTCTATAGTAGGAGACTGTCCACTGGACTGCCAGGAAAGTTTCAGAATCTATATTTTTAACATGGACACCTAGTGACAATTATGAGGTACATTTATGAAATATTGAATTAAGGGCAAGCTAGAAACATTTCCATTAAGGAACAGTAAACCAGGATTAAGGAAGAGTAAATCAGGGTCAGATTAAGGGATAACTCAGATTAAGAGGTATACCAGGGGGTCAGCACTGTTGTGGTAAAGGACCACAAAGCAAATACTTTAGGCTTTGGGGGCCAAGAGGCAAAATCAAGGATATCATGGAGGTCTTTGCACATCAAGAGATAATCAAATTGTTTTAATTGACAATCAAATCAAAGTTTTTATTAATTAATTTTAAAATATAGTAAAGTTGAGTATATGTTTGCTCCTCAGGTCTACTAGTGAGAAGGATGGAATTCGTCTTGGAGGGCGAGCGTTTCGCTTACTTAGGCTTCAGAGTCAGCCCTCCCTATCTTCCAATAAATGACAATGGAATACAATCTGCAAAACCCCTACAAAAACAACAACAAAAAAGATGGGCTTCCCTCGGGGTCCAGTGGGTAAGGACACTGCCTTGCAGTGCAAGGGGCGCCGGTTCGATCCCTGGCCTGGGAAGATCCCACGTGCTGCAGAGCAGGTGGACCCATGTGTCCAATCACCGAGCCGGAGCTCTGGAGCGCGTGCGCCCAGAGCCGGTGCTGTGCAACGAGAGGCCACTGTGATAGGAGGCCCACAGAAATAGGCCAATAGGCCAAATAGGCCAATAGGAGGCCAAAGAAAAAAGATGGAAATAAATGAAAGGTCAATAGAAGTGGCCAAAAAAAAAAATAAATAACACCATAATACACATCCAAAACGAATCCAGTACTGTACATCAACCATAGTCAATGAAAAAAGTCAGCGTTCCCTAGCATGAAAATCTATTGCTGACGTTCAGCTGTTGATGCTGATTTGTAATGAGATTTCACGTATTTCATCTCTGAAAATATCTTTCTGCACAGATACACGCGGCCAATAGTGACACGTATCTATAAACATGCAACTTTCATGGTGCACATTCATCACTTGGAAGGCGTTTATAGGCTTCCATTTGGTTCTTTTCACGACAGTTGCCTGTTAACAAGGGCAGACACTGCAGATGAGTCAGTGCCACCTGAAGGCTGGGTGGACGCTCCCCAATCACACAGTCAGATGGATTAGGAAATGTGGAGAAAGTGCACTGAGGTCAGAAAATACTCATGCTGGAATTCTAGCTCAGAAAATATATCTGTTTTTTGCCATCTGAAAAATCCACCTTTTTTTCTCTTCTTGTTTTGGCATTTGTGCTGGTGATAAAGAAAAAAAAAAATGCCGCAGCATAGGGGCACACGTGGTACGCGAGGTGCTGCTGCCAGGGCTGGACCGAGCCAGTGCTGTCAGCCGGGCGCCGAGCAAGCGGCGATGGCAGCGACCGCAGACAAGCTGTGCTGCAAACACGTGGCTCTGCCTCTGCCGCACAGATAGCACAGGGAATGAGCACAGCTGGGCTGCGGAAAATCATCTTGGAGGCGGCGTTTAGCTTACTTAGGCTCAGAGTCAGCCCTCCCTATCTTCCAATAAATGACAATGGAATACAATCTGCAAAACCCCTACAAAAACAACAACAAAAAAGATGGGCTTCCCTCGGGGTCCAGTGGGTAAGGACACTGCCTTGCAGTGCAAGGGGCGCCGGTTCGATCCCTGGCCTGGGAAGATCCCACGTGCTGCAGAGCAGGTGGACCCATGTGTCCAATCACCGAGCCGGAGCTCTGGAGCGCGTGCGCCCAGAGCCGGTGCTGTGCAACGAGAGGCCACTGTGATAGGAGGCCCACAGAAATAGGCCAATAGGCCAAATAGGCCAATAGGAGGCCAAAGAAAAAAGATGGAAATAAATGAAAGGTCAATAGAAGTGGCCAAAAAAAAAAATAAATAACACCATAATACACATCCAAAACGAATCCAGTACTGTACATCAACCATAGTCAATGAAAAAAGTCAGCGTTCCCTAGCATGAAAATCTATTGCTGACGTTCAGCTGTTGATGCTGATTTGTAATGAGATTTCACGTATTTCATCTCTGAAAATATCTTTCTGCACAGATACACGCGGCCAATAGTGACACGTATCTATAAACATGCAACTTTCATGGTGCACATTCATCACTTGGAAGGCGTTTATAGGCTTCCATTTGGTTCTTTTCACGACAGTTGCCTGTTAACAAGGGCAGACACTGCAGATGAGTCAGTGCCACCTGAAGGCTGGGTGGACGCTCCCCAATCACACAGTCAGATGGATTAGGAAATGTGGAGAAAGTGCACTGAGGTCCGAAAATACTCATGCTGGAATTCTAGCTCAGAAAATATATCTGTTTTTTTTTGCCATCTGAAAAATCCACCTTTTTTTCTCTTCTTGTTTTGGCATTTGTGCTGGTGATAAAGAAAAAAAAAAATGCCGCAGCATAGGGGCACACGTGGTACGCGAGGTGCTGCTGCCAGGGCTGGACCGAGCCAGTGCTGTCAGCCGGGCGCCGAGCAAGCGGCGATGGCAGCGACCGCAGACAAGCTGTGCTGCAAACACGTGGCTCTGCCTCTGCCGCACAGATGGAGCACAGGGAATGAGCACAGCTGGGCTGCGGGAAAACTTGTCTAGGAAACATGAAATCTGAAGGCCATGGAATTTTCCCATATCTCAAAATTTTATTCCCTTTGATTTTTTTCCCCAATCATTAAGAACTGTAAAATGGGAACTTCTCTGGTCGCCCAGGGATTAAGAATCTGACTTCCAATGCAGAGGACAGGGGTTCAACCCCTGATCCAGGAAGATTCCACAGGCCGCAGAGCAACTATGCTGGCGAGCTGCAGCTGCCGAAGCCTGCGAGCCTCGAGCCTGTGCTCGGCAACAAGGGAAGCCACTGGAGAGAGAAGTCGACGCACGAGAACCTGCCCTCGCAAAGCAATGAAGACCCGCCACAGTCAAAAAGTTAAAAAGTAATAAATCTTAAAAAAAAAAAAAAAGGGGGCTTCCCTGGTGGTTCAGTGGGTAAAGAGTCCACCTTGCAGTGCAAGGAGCACCGGTTCCATCCCTGGCCCGGGAAGATCCCACGTGCCGAGGAATGACTGGACTGGTGTGTCCAATTATGAGCCAGAGCTCTGGAGCACATGCGCTCGGAGCCAGTGCTCTGCAATGAGAGAGGCCCCTGTGATAGGAGGCCCACACACACCAAAGAATAAAGATGGATGAAAAACTTAAAAAACGGTGAATTAGAGGCAAAAAAAATTTTTAAAGAAAGGTAAAATCTACCCATGCTCGCAGGCTATATAAAAGCAGGCAGCAGGGCAAATCTGGCCTATGGGTCAGCTCTCCAGCCACTCACCTACACTTTGCTTGAAAAAAGTCTTTTTAGGAAACTTTGCCCGAAAAAAAGTCTTTTAGGAAACTTTTTCTTCCCTCGGCAAACTTCTATTTCTTACAAACACAAAACTAATAAGAAAAGAAAAAAATAACTCAAGAAATGGGAAAAATACTTAACAAGACCTTTCTCCAAAGATGATGTACAAATGGCTAAAAAGCACATGAAATGATGTTCAACACCATTAGCCATCACAGAAATGCAGTTCAAACAACATAAGACACCACTCATATCTGCCAGGATGGTTGTAAACAAATGCCAGAGGGAGGATGGCAGGTGTTGGCAAAGAGGTGGAGAAATAGGGACTTTCATTTTAGTGGCTCCTCAGTATAAAGAAAGCATAGAATTACCAAGTGATCTAGCAATCCCACGGCTAAACAGATATTTAAAACATGGGTTCGAACGTGTGTGAGTGTTCTTAGCAGTATTCACAAAAATGGGGAAGCAACCCAATTATCTACGAACAGTTGAATGAATAAACAAAATGTGCTATGTCCATACAATGAAGTATCATTTCATCATAAAAAGGAATGAAGTAAGGCTTCCTTGGTGGTCTAGTGGGTAGAGAATCCACCTTGCAGTGCAAGGGCACCAGTTCGATCCCTGGCCCGGGAAGATCCCACATGCCACAGAGCAGTTGGACCGGTGTGTCCAATTATGAGCCAGCGCTCTGGAGCACATGTGCCCAGAGCCAGTGCTCTGCAACGAGAGAGGACACTGCAATGGGAGGCCCACACAGGCCAAAGAATAAAGATCGACGAAAAATAAACAAGTAACAAAAAAACAATAAAAGAGGCCAAAATTAAAAGAAAAAAAAAATGAAGTAGTAATAACACCACAACATGTGTGTACCTTGGAAACATTACAAGACGTGAAAGAACCCAGAAGGAAAGACCACATATTGCATGATTCCATTTGTATGAGACATCTAGAACAGACAAGTTCATAGAGAGAGGAAGTAGACTAGTGGTTGCCAAAAACTGGGGGAAAAGGGAGGAGGGAATGGGAGGGACTGCTAATAGGTGTGGTGTTTCTTTTGGGGTGATGAAATGCTCTACAGTCAGTGATGACGGACACAGAACTTTGTGAATACATTCAAAAATCACCAAAGAAAACACTTCGAACCGTTGAACCTTTACGGTATGTGAGTTATATCTGAATTCAAAATTTAATTTTAAAAAGTTTATGGTGGGGCTTCGCTGTGGTCCAGCAGGTAAATAGTCCACCTTACAGTGCAAGGGGCACCGGTTCAATCCCTGGCCTGGGAAGATCCCACGTGCCGTGGAGCAGCTGGACTAGTGTGTCCAATTATGAGCCAGTGCTTTGGAGTGCATGCGCCTGGAACTGGTGCTCTGTGATGAGAGAGGACACTGCAATGGGAGGCCCACACAGGCCAAAGAATAAAGATCGACGAAAAATAAACAAGTAACAAAAAAACAATAAAAGAGGCCAAAATTAAAAGAAAAAAAAAATGAAGTAGTAATAACACCACAACATGTGTGTACCTTGGAAACATTACAAGACGTGAAAGAACCCAGAAGGAAAGACCACATATTGCATGATTCCATTTGTATGAGACATCTAGAACAGACAAGTTCATAGAGAGAGGAAGTAGACTAGTGGTTGCCAAAAACTGGGGGAAAAGGGAGGAGGGAATGGGAGGGACTGCTAATAGGTGTGGTGTTTCTTTTGGGGTGATGAAATGCTCTACAGTCAGTGATGACGGACACAGAACTTTGTGAATACATTCAAAAATCACCAAAGAAAACACTTCGAACCGTTGAACCTTTACGGTATGTGAGTTATATCTGAATTCAAAATTTAATTTTAAAAAGTTTATGGTGGGGCTTCGCTGTGGTCCAGCAGGTAAATAGTCCACCTTACAGTGCAAGGGGCGCCAGTTCAATCCCTGGCCTGGGAAGATCCCACGTGCCGTGGAGCAGCTGGACCAATGTGTCCAATTATGAGCCAGAGCTCTGGAGTGCATGCGCCCAGAGCCAGTGCTCTGCGACAACAGAGGCCACTGCGATGGGAGGCCCACACAGGCCAAAGGATAAAGATGGATGGAAAAAAACCCAAAAAACAGCGACTCAGAGGCAAAAAAAAAAGCCTATGGTGATCAGCAGTAGAATCAGAACATTTGAAATTTCTTAAAAGTTTTATTGATTTAAATAATTTTTCTGTGTTACATATAATTTTTTTTAAAAGTCCATGGTAAAATATTATTAAATTGTAGATATTTCATTAAGGAATTACTGTGTTTCTGAGTTACAGAAGAAAAGGGAGCATCCCAATTGTATTCCATATTGTATCCATGTCAAATAATTACACAAGTTCTCCCTCCTGCAAGTGTTATTAAGTTTCCAGATTTTATATAGTAGCAAAGCAAATTTTTGTTGTTACAGTTGCGAATTCTTCTGTTTGTTTTTATGACATTTCCTAAAATAATATCTGATCTGGAATATTATTCTAAGCATTTAAAGTGAATGTCTTTAAGAAAAGTACCTAGCAACTATCACAGCTTAGTAAGCAACAAATTTAAATTTCAGCAGTTTAGATGAATACTTAAGTTACTAATCATCATCATCGTAACAGAGTTACTACTTACACACCCCAGTTCCTATTAACACAGCAAAGTGGGATGGGAGGGCTTACCTCTTTCTCCTCTGGGCAGTACAGGGGCCCTGTAGGGTGAAGAACAGCTTTCTGTGCGTAATAGAAGAGCTCTGATATGTTCTTCAGATTTTTTGCTGAACACTGAAAAGAAAGTTTAAAATGGTTCACCCAGAAAGCAATTATAAGAGCTAAAAACATTTTAAAAACTCTCAAGATTCCCTGAAGAAGCTGAAAAAATTGTTTTGTTTTTTTTTTTTAAGTAGCGATCACAATATGATTATCTACAAAGAGCTCAGAGGCCAACTCCAACTTCTCTGTTTTAATGGGTGTACATGACGCCACCAGTAGGAGATTTATTCCACTCCACATCTTCCCTCTTCCCCTACCCTGAACCTTAATCTACTGAGAAGTCACCAACTACACATTTCAACATCAAACGAAAAAAGTGAAAAAAACAAAACAAAACAAAACCAAAAAAACACAAAACCAAAAAAACACAAAACCAAAAAAACATCAAATGAGAAGGCGTACCTCCACACAGGTTTCTATTTCTGTGTACTGGTTCATAATAGGAAGGATGGTCTCCATACTGCTATATTCCACCAGGTCAGACTTGTTCCCAACCAGTATCAAAGGCAGCCTGAAACACACAGGAGCCTTGTAGTTAACAGGGAAAGCAAAAGACAGTCAATTTTAAGGTACACCATAACCTGGTCTAACTAAGATTTACTTTATTTCCCCAATATGAACCCTCCCCTGTAGTCAGTCCACACCCTCTGGAAAGCATGTTGATAATCAACAAACGTGTACTGAGTTCCTATTATAAGTCAGTAACTGCTCTAAGCATGAAGGACGTATGACAGACAAGATTCCTGCTCTACTCTTAAGAGTGAAAATCAGAAAATGGATAATAAGCAAATAAACAAGACACTTTCCAGTTCTGTAAGTGTATGATAATAAACCCGACAAGTGGCAGTTTTTGCGAAATTCTTCTTTGTTTGTTTTATGACATTTCCTAAAATAATATCTGTAAATTTCAGCAGTTTAAAACTACTTCACAGCTTAGTAAGCAACAAATTTAAATTTCAGCAGTTTAGATGAATACTTAAGTTACTAATCATCATCATCGTAACAGAGTTACTACTTACACACCCCAGTTCCTATTAACACAGCAAAGTGGGATGGGAGGGCTTACCTCTTTCTCCTCTGGGCAGTACAGGGGCCCTGTAGGGTGAAGAACAGCTTTCTGTGCGTAATAGAAGAGCTCTGATATGTTCTTCAGATTTTTTGCTGAACACTGAAAAGAAAGTTTAAAATGGTTCACCCAGAAAGCAATTATAAGAGCTAAAAACATTTTAAAAACTCTCAAGATTCCCTGAAGAAGCTGAAAAAATTGTTTTGTTTTTTTTTTTTAAGTAGCGATCACAATATGATTATCTACAAAGAGCTCAGAGGCCAACTCCAACTTCTCTGTTTTAATGGGTGTACATGACGCCACCAGTAGGAGATTTATTCCACTCCACATCTTCCCTCTTCCCCTACCCTGAACCTTAATCTACTGAGAAGTCACCAACTACACATTTCAACATCAAACGAAAAAAGTGAAAAAAACAAAACAAAACAAAACCAAAAAAACACAAAACCAAAAAAACACAAAACCAAAAAAACATCAAATGAGAAGGCGTACCTCCACACAGGTTTCTATTTCTGTGTACTGGTTCATAATAGGAAGGATGGTCTCCATACTGCTATATTCCACCAGGTCAGACTTGTTCCCAACCAGTATCAAAGGCAGCCTGAAACACACAGGGAGCCTTGTAGTTAACAGGGAAAGCAAAAGACAGTCAATTTTAAGGTACACCATAACCTGGTCTAACTAAGATTTACTTTATTTCCCCAATATGAACCCTCCCCTGTAGTCAGTCCACACCCTCTGGAAAGCATGTTGATAATCAACAAACGTGTACTGAGTTCCTATTATAAGTCAGTAACTGCTCTAAGCATGAAGGACGTATGACAGACAAGATTCCTGCTCTACTCTTAAGAGTGAAAATCAGAAAATGGATAATAAGCAAATAAACAAGACACTTTCCAGTTCTGTAAGTGTAGTGAAGCAATGCAGCAAGGGGAAGCGGACAGAGCAACTAAAGGGGGTTTAACTATACCTGCTAGTCAGGGGACACACGACCCCTGACAAGGTGGCACTGGAGGCAAGGAGTGAAGGATGAGATGGAATCTGCCAGGTGAAGAGCCTGGAAAGAGCTGGCTGGGAAGAGGGGGCTGCATGTGCAAAAGTCCCCAACTGGAAGAACATTCCCATGAGTCCGAAGAACAGAGAAACGCTCAAGTGGTTAAGGAACGCGGGTCAAAGGGGAAGAGGCCTGAGACGGAGAGAGGAGCAAAGGTCGGATGCCAAAGGACCGACAGCTGCAGTGAAGAGCGCGTGTTTTCAGAGTACGATGGGAAGCCACAGAAGGAGTCCAAGCAGGGAAATGACTTGATCTGATCGACATTTTTATTTATTTATTTTTAAAATCTTACTCCTAGACTCAGTTTATTTTCATTTATTTATTTCCAGCTGGGCTGGGTCTTCGTTGAGGTGCACTGGCTTCTCACGGCAGTGGCTTCTCTTGTGGCAGAGCATGTTAGGTGGGTGCACAGGCTCAGCACGGGGCTCCAGAGGGCGGGCTGAGTTGCCTCGCGGCATGTGGGATCTTCCCAAACCAGGGATCGAACTCGTGTCCCCTGCACTGGCAGGCAGATTCTTAACCACTGGACCACCAGGAGAGTCCATGATCCACATTTTTTTAAAAAAATTTTGGCCTCTTTTATTGGTTTTCTTATGTATTTTCATCCATCTTTACTCCTTGGCCCGTGTGGGCCTCCCAGTGCAGTGGCTTCCCTCGCTGCAGAGCACCGGCCCTGGGTGCATGCGCTCCAGGGTGCTTGCTTGTAATTAGACAGTCAATTTTAAGGTACACCATAACCTGGTCTAACTAAGATTTACTTTATTTCCCCAATATGAACCCTCCTGTAGTCAGTCCACACCCTCTGGAAAGCATGTTGATAATCAACAAACGTGTACTGAGTTCCTATTATAAGTCAGTAACTGCTCTAAGCATGAAGGACGTATGACAGACAAGATTCCTGCTCTACTCTTAAGAGTGAAAATCAGAAAATGGATAATAAGCAAATAAACAAGACACTTTCCAGTTCTGTAAGTGTAGTGAAGCAATGCAGCAAGGGGAAGCGGACAGAGCAACTAAAGGGGGTTTAACTATACCTGCTAGTCAGGGGACACACGACCCCTGACAAGGTGGCACTGGAGGCAAGGAGTGAAGGATGAGATGGAATCTGCCAGGTGAAGAGCCTGGAAAGAGCTGGCTGGGAAGAGGGGGCTGCATGTGCAAAAGTCCCCAACTGGAAGAACATTCCCATGAGTCCGAAGAACAGAGAAACGCTCAAGTGGTTAAGGAACGCGGGTCAAAGGGGAAGAGGCCTGAGACGGAGAGAGGAGCAAAGGTCGGATGCCAAAGGACCGACAGCTGCAGTGAAGAGCGCGTGTTTTCAGAGTACGATGGGAAGCCACAGAAGGAGTCCAAGCAGGGAAATGACTTGATCTGATCGACATTTTTATTTATTTATTTTTTAAAAATCTTACTCCTAGACTCAGTTTATTTTCATTTATTTATTTCCAGCTGGGCTGGGTCTTCGTTGAGGTGCACTGGCTTCTCACGGCAGTGGCTTCTCTTGTGGCAGAGCATGTTAGGTGGGTGCACAGGCTCAGCACGGGGCTCCAGAGGGCGGGCTGAGTTGCCTCGCGGCATGTGGGATCTTCCCAAACCAGGGATCGAACTCGTGTCCCCTGCACTGGCAGGCAGATTCTTAACCACTGGACCACCAGGAGAGTCCATGATCCACATTTTTTTAAAAAAATTTTGGCCTCTTTTATTGGTTTTCTTATGTATTTTCATCCATCTTTACTCCTTGGCCCGTGTGGGCCTCCCAGTGCAGTGGCTTCCCTCGCTGCAGAGCACCGGCCCTGGGTGCATGCGCTCCAGGGTGCTTGCTTGTAATTAGACACACCAGTCCAGCCGCTCTGTGGTATGTGGGATCCTCCAGGGCTAGGGATCGAACTGGTGCCCCTGCACTGCAAGGTAGACTCCTCACCCACTGGACCACCAGGGAAGCCCCCATGATCGACATTTTTAAATGCAGTCCTTTCTTATGTTCTAGACATACATACTGAAATATTTACAGTACAATATGACGTCTGATTTGTTCAAAATGATCTCAAGGGGAGGGGGAACAAATGAAACCACCCTGGCCATGAGCTGTTAATCACTGAAGCTGAATAATACAGAGGGATTCATTGTACTATTCTCTCTACTTTTGTATACACTTGATTTTTTTTTCAACAATAAGAAAGTTTTCTTAACGTGGTATCTTGGATTAGGGTAGTGAAGACAGGAAATTTTCAGATTTGAGATTTTTTTTTTTTGGCCATTTTTACTGATTTTTCATTTATTTATCTTTGTTCTTTGGCCTGTGCGGGCCTCCCATCGCGGTGGCCTCTCTCGTCAAAGAGCACTGGCCCCAGGCGCATGCGCTCCAGAGCTCCGGCTCAGTAGTTGGACACATCGGTCCAGCTGCTCCGTGGCACGTGGGATCTTCCCAGGCCAGGGATCGAACCAGCGCCCCTTGCACTGCAAGGCGGTGTCCTTAGCCACTGGACCACCAAGGAAGCCCCAGATTTGAGATTTATTTTTGAAGTAGAACAGACCAGAGCAATGGCAGATTAGATATGGAGATTGAAGGAAAACAGAAATCAAGAAAAGTAAATAGATTTTTTGGCTGGACAAAAGGACAAGTCCCCCCCCCCCCCATTTTTAAAGTCTTTATTGAATCTGTTACAACACTGCTTCTACTTCTGTTCCGGTCCTCTGGCCCAGAGGCATGCACCGTCCTAGCTCCCTGACCAGGGAGTGAACCTGTACTCCCTGCACTGGAAGGGGAAATCCCAACCACCGACCTACCAGGGTGGTCCACCGAACGAGCAGATCTTCCGAGACAGAAAAGACTGAGAAATCTGGGGCTGGGGGCAGTGGGGAACAGGCAGGGAATTAAAGCTTTTATTTTAAACAAATTAAATCTGACAGGCCTATCAGAATGGGGAATGGGGATTACCAAGAACTAGCCCAATGGAGAATAATCATTTGTACAACCCACAAGAGAGCTTAAAGGGAAGGCAAATCATCTAGCTGGAACTCCAGATTGTACAAGAAATACTTGAAATTATTTATTTAACCACCTGGTGTGGTTATTATGTGTAAAAGGAGAGGCCCACGGCACAACCCAGAGACAGACTGTTTAACAGAGCCAAAGGATTTCCAAAAACATGCTGCTTTATTACCAAAGGTGTGCTCAGAATAATTTATAGATTAAAAAAAAAATACATACGTCCAAGCCCTACTCCCAACCTACTGATCCTAAAACTTAAGCATCAGCACAAAGGCATCTACTGCTGTGAAGTGCCTCAGGTGACAGACAGGGATGGGCACATCCGACTGAGGACCACGGTGACACTGGTCCACAGAAGTCCTAGGTAAGAAGATATGTGTAGCAATTACCAACTTAAGGTGTGAGGCCCAGGAAAGAAGGTCCTGGGAAAATGTGAAGTCCATACAGTAATGAAACAGACCACCTTGGAACAAATCAACTACAAGAGAAATAAGTACGCTCCTGTGATACAGGGAAGGGTCCCCAAGGAAAGCCAGCGCCTTGCACTGCAAGGCGGTGTCCTTAGCCACTGGACCACCAAGGAAGCCCCAGATTTGAGATTTATTTTTGAAGTAGAACAGACCAGAGCAATGGCAGATTAGATATGGAGATTGAAGGAAAACAGAAATCAAGAAAAGTAAATAGATTTTTTGGCTGGACAAAAGGACAAGGCCCCCCCCCCCCCATTTTTAAAGTCTTTATTGAATCTGTTACAACACTGCTTCTACTTCTGTTCCGGTCCTCTGGCCCAGAGGCATGCACCGTCCTAGCTCCCTGACCAGGGAGTGAACCTGTACTCCCTGCACTGGAAGGGGAAATCCCAACCACCGACCTACCAGGGTGGTCCACCGAACGAGCAGATCTTCCGAGACAGAAAAGACTGAGAAATCTGGGGCTGGGGGCAGTGGGGAACAGGCAGGGAATTAAAGCTTTTATTTTAAACAAATTAAATCTGACAGGCCTATCAGAATGGGGAATGGGGATTACCAAGAACTAGCCCAATGGAGAATAATCATTTGTACAACCCACAAGAGAGCTTAAAGGGAAGGCAAATCATCTAGCTGGAACTCCAGATTGTACAAGAAATACTTGAAATTATTTATTTAACCACCTGGTGTGGTTATTATGTGTAAAAGGAGAGGCCCACGGCACAACCCAGAGACAGACTGTTTAACAGAGCCAAAGGATTTCCAAAAACATGCTGCTTTATTACCAAAGGTGTGCTCAGAATAATTTATAGATTAAAAAAAAAATACATACGTCCAAGCCCTACTCCCAACCTACTGATCCTAAAACTTAAGCATCAGCACAAAGGCATCTACTGCTGTGAAGTGCCTCAGGTGACAGACAGGGATGGGCACATCCGACTGAGGACCACGGTGACACTGGTCCACAGAAGTCCTAGGTAAGAAGATATGTGTAGCAATTACCAACTTAAGGTGTGAGGCCCAGGAAAGAAGGTCCTGGGAAAATGTGAAGTCCATACAGTAATGAAACAGACCACCTTGGAACAAATCAACTACAAGAGAAATAAGTACGCTCCTGTGATACAGGGAAGGGTCAAGGAACAGCCACACTTGAGAAAGCTCAGCGAGCTCTCCCAAATCGTGAAGGCCACTTTCAGATAATGCACTAAAAGGTGCGTGAGACTAGCCGGGAAGGGCTCATGGTAGAGTCAATTTTTAAAATGTAGCTGTCCAAGCTAGTGCCTGATAGAGCCAGGCACAACGGACTTCTTGCAAGTGTCCGGGAAATAGCTCAGTACTTGGAAAGAAGCGCGAGCATCAGCAGCACAGCGCCACTGTTTCCGCCAAGACAGCTGGTGCGACACAAGTGTCTGGGGTGAGAGCAACAATCTTCATCGGTACATCCATTACCGGAGCCGCTCGTCACAGGTGCCTGTCAAGCCCTTGAAATGTGGCTGCGTCCGAGGAGTTCAGTTTTTCATTTTATTTCATTGTACTCAAATTGCCACAATAGACTAGAAGCTACTACATCGGATGGTATGGCTCCAGAGAGCTCCTTTCAGCCGGTCCGTAAGTCAATACAAAGTGACTTTACAGCAATGGTAATGACTGCACTCTCACACAGCGATGAGCACTCAACAGCTAGGGGAAGGCCCATCCTCTAAAGGGCCTCTCAGGAGAGAGGGCGCACTACAGAGTCAAGACTCGACTTTCTGTTTGCTCTCAAACATGTGTGCTGCCTCAAGTAACTCCTCCCTGAAAAAGGTGTGTGTATAAACTGACAGATCTCTTAGACAAAGCACACATGGCAAACTGTTAACTAGTGGATCTGAGTGAATTGTTTACAGATGTTCACTGCACTGCTTCTTGCAACTTTTCTCTAAGTTTGTAATTCTTTAGTATACAAGTTTGCGATTAAAAAAAAAATACCTGCTGTCTTTGTCTGTTCTTTCATTTATGAGAGGAATCCACCGACTTGTTACCTAAAATGAAAATTATCAAGAGTTAAGGCTTAATGAGGATCTCCCTTGAAAAGCACCCGACCCTTTTTATTGCTGCTGTTGTTCAGCCGCCAAGTCGTGTCCGACTCTTTGCAACTCCATGGACTGCAGTGTGCCAGGCTTCCTAGTTCCTCATCCTCTACCCTGCGACCCTAAAACTCTAAACTGAGGAGCAATTTTAACAGAATATAGTGGAAAAAGTTATATGTCATACCTTATCAATGGAATGCTTGTTGTTAACCGCATAAACTATGCAGATGACATTGGCCTACAAGAAAAATCAACAAATTGATGGTATTTTAAGATAATACAAATGTAACATTTAATTACCAGATAGCTGATAAAGCCAAGCACAATTTGAAAACTAAAAAACTTAGCATGCCTCTAAGAGGCCGGAAATAGCTCAGTACTTGGAAAGAAGCGCGAGCATCAGCGGCCCACTGTTTCCGCCAAGACAGCTGGTGCGAAAAGTGTCTGGGGTGAGAGCAACAATCTTCATCGGTACATCCATTACCGGAGCCGCTCGTCACAGGTGCCTGTCAAGCCCTTGAAATGTGGCTGCGTCCGAGGAGTTCAGTTTTTCATTTTATTTCATTGTACTCAAATTGCCACAATAGACTAGAAGCTACTACATCGGATGGTATGGCTCCAGAGAGCTCCTTTCAGCCGGTCCGTAAGTCAATACAAAGTGACTTTACAGCAATGGTAATGACTGCACTCTCACACAGCGATGAGCACTCAACAGCTAGGGGAAGGCCCATCCTCTAAAGGGCCTCTCAGGAGAGAGGGCGCACTACAGAGTCAAGACTCGACTTTCTGTTTGCTCTCAAACATGTGTGCTGCCTCAAGTAACTCCTCCCTGAAAAAGGTGTGTGTATAAACTGACAGATCTCTTAGACAAAGCACACATGGCAAACTGTTAACTAGTGGATCTGAGTGAATTGTTTACAGATGTTCACTGCACTGCTTCTTGCAACTTTTCTCTAAGTTTGTAATTCTTTAGTATACAAGTTTGCGATTAAAAAAAAAATACCTGCTGTCTTTGTCTGTTCTTTCATTTATGAGAGGAATCCACCGACTTGTTACCTAAAATGAAAATTATCAAGAGTTAAGGCTTAATGAGGATCTCCCTTGAAAAGCACCCGACCCTTTTTATTGCTGCTGTTGTTCAGCCGCCAAGTCGTGTCCGACTCTTTGCAACTCCATGGACTGCAGTGTGCCAGGCTTCCTAGTTCCTCATCCTCTACCCTGCGACCCCTAAAACTCTAAACTGAGGAGCAATTTTAACAGAATATAGTGGAAAAAGTTATATGTCATACCTTATCAATGGAATGCTTGTTGTTAACCGCATAAACTATGCAGATGACATTGGCCTACAAGAAAAATCAACAAATTGATGGTATTTTAAGATAATACAAATGTAACATTTAATTACCAGATAGCTGATAAAGCCAAGCACAATTTGAAAACTAAAAAACTTAGCATGCCTCTAAGAGGAAAAAGTTCCAAATGATTTACAGCAAAAACACATAATCAAAGCCAGCAGCAACAATAAAGAACTGAAAAGGCCCTCTTGGTAAGGGCGAGAACGAAATGACAGACACAGAATCATCATTGTTTTCCAACAAGAAAATCTAGAACTGTATTTTTTTTTAAGCTCACCTGTGATATTTCTTGATGAAGCTGTTCATCACTCTGTTCTGCTTCTACAAATGACAAAGTCAATTTTTGTTCATATTTTAAACACTTTCATAAAAATGAATGAACAGCCAAGCTAAAATCCATTCGACATCCATCTAACATTCCTCAAAACCTCCCTCACCTCTCACGTCACTTACATGATGCAGTGCCCAACAAGTCGCACAGAAAAGGGCAAACCAGAGAAAGGCAAGAGTGGAACTATGATAGGGAAGCTGAGATAAGAGACAGACAGACAAGTCTACATGAAGATAATCGGACAGGGAAGAGCAGAAGGCATTATGTGATAAATCTGGGTCGGCATCTGACCCACAGCTGAGAAGGAACTGGCAACAGCGATCAGAAACTCAAGCTGGAAGACTGGGTAACAAAGAGTCAGAGGCCCAGACAAAGAGTCTACACACACAGGGTCAGAAAGCCAGGTGACAATCTGGGAAATACAAGCTTAAGATCTAGAGAGCAGATAGGAATAATCTTCACCAGGCCCAGGAGCAAAACCAGAGCACGCTAATAAAGAATCAAGAATTCCCTCACTAGCCCACATCTCTGGCTAAAACTGGCCTCCTGGGGCGATAGTTTTCCCTCATTTGCAACTCCATGGACTGCAGTGTGCCAGGCTTCCTAGTTCCTCATCCTCTACCCTCGACCCTAAAACTCTAAACTGAGGAGCAATTTTAACAGAATATAGTGGAAAAAGTTATATGTCATACCTTATCAATGGAATGCTTGTTGTTAACCGCATAAACTATGCAGATGACATTGGCCTACAAGAAAAATCAACAAATTGATGGTATTTTAAGATAATACAAATGTAACATTTAATTACCAGATAGCTGATAAAGCCAAGCACAATTTGAAAACTAAAAAACTTAGCATGCCTCTAAGAGGAAAAAGTTCCAAATGATTTACAGCAAAAACACATAATCAAAGCCAGCAGCAACAATAAAGAACTGAAAAGGCCCTCTTGGTAAGGGCGAGAACGAAATGACAGACACAGAATCATCATTGTTTTCCAACAAGAAAATCTAGAACTGTATTTTTTTTTAAGCTCACCTGTGATATTTCTTGATGAAGCTGTTCATCACTCTGTTCTGCTTCTACAAATGACAAAGTCAATTTTTGTTCATATTTTAAACACTTTCATAAAAATGAATGAACAGCCAAGCTAAAATCCATTCGACATCCATCTAACATTCCTCAAAACCTCCCTCACCTCTCACGTCACTTACATGATGCAGTGCCCAACAAGTCGCACAGAAAAGGGCAAACCAGAGAAAGGCAAGAGTGGAACTATGATAGGGAAGCTGAGATAAGAGACAGACAGACAAGTCTACATGAAGATAATCGGACAGGGAAGAGCAGAAGGCATTATGTGATAAATCTGGGTCGGCATCTGACCCACAGCTGAGAAGGAACTGGCAACAGCGATCAGAAACTCAAGCTGGAAGACTGGGTAACAAAGAGTCAGAGGCCCAGACAAAGAGTCTACACACACAGGGTCAGAAAGCCAGGTGACAATCTGGGAAATACAAGCTTAAGATCTAGAGAGCAGATAGGAATAATCTTCACCAGGCCCAGGAGCAAAACCAGAGCACGCTAATAAAGAATCAAGAATTCCCTCACTAGCCCACATCTCTGGCTAAAACTGGCCTCCTGGGGCGATAGCCTTATAATCCCACAGGTGCAGGGACAGGTATGATATACAGACAGGACAGAGAAGCAAACAAATGAAGAACAAAGCAATTACTGACATATTAGATCACTTAACATTAACTGCTTTCCCCCAAATGCATGCTATTTCTGACATACAAACTAATATCACAAATGAGTATAATAGTATCTCAATTTATGCTATGTAACTGGTCATATTTTAAATATCTTCTCATATGTTGAATAATCAACTAGTTAAAGCTTAATTGTATTTCTGAAGTGAATCTAAGCATGTGGCTACACAAACTGAAAAATAGTAATTCTATAAACAATGCTAGCTATGAGACTGACTGTAACAGGGACCATTCAACACCCCTCAGCTTCTAGTACAGTACTAGACAAGATAAATATGATAGAAGTCATACATGTAATTTAAAATTTTCTAGCAGTAACCTTAGACAAAGTAAAAAGAAATGGGTAAAATGACTTTTTAATTTAACCCAAAGTATCAAAAATATTAAAATTTCAACGGATAATTAACAGAAATATTATTAATGAGATACTGTACATTCTTTTTCTTCTACCATCTTTTGAATCCACTTACATTTCATACATAGAGCACACTTCAATTTAGTCTAGACACACTTCAAGGGTTCAACAGTCACATGTATTAGACTGAATTTCAGTTTTAGAATGTACGGAAAACCAACTCAGCAAAACAAAGTATTACCAACGGAGTTTTTGGATACAAAAAAACAACAACAACAATTTTTCAGAGGAGTTTTAGGTTCACAGCAAATCTGAGTGGAAGGTACAGAGATTTCCCGTATGCCTCCTGCTCTCACAGACAGCTTCCTCCAGCAGCAACAGCTCTCTTCAGAGCGGTGCCCCTGTTACAACTGGCCCTTCCTTACCAAAAGAAGTTCCGGGACAAAGCAAAATAACGCAATGATTAAAAAGTAAGTAGCACTGTGTAAAAAGCTTTACATTATTAAAAGCAATACAGTTGTGCTTCCATTGTTTAATGACAGCAAGTTGTTTTAACTTTTTTTTTTTTAGGACAAAGTCTGACAATTTAAAGAACAAACTTAGAACTCATCAAATTCTCAAATTAGAACTTTTTCTATCTACATCACCAGAGCACGCCTGAAATGCCTGATAACAAAGTAACACAGAACTTCTCTCTCTGCAAATATGCTGATTCAAGGAGCACTATGATTTATCTGGTCATTTGCCATCACTCTTTCCCTTTCATCACTACAGAACCCAACTTAGAGAATCAGGGACAGAGGACTGCAAGGTGGAGGATTTTTGTGGGATGTGGGGTGAGACAAGAATAGAAAATGATCATTTACTGCTAAAGAAAAAGAACACCCCTCCTTAAACATTCTTTAAGCTCAGCAAGTACCTTTTCAAGGGCCATTAATTTAACTCCATAAATGAGATACCATTGTACTCACTTGTGATACTAGTTTGTATGTCAGAAATAGCATGCATTTGGGGGAAAGCAGTTAATATAAAGTGACCTAATCTGTCAGTAATTGCTTTGTTCTTCATTTATTTGCTTCTCTGTCCTAGCTGTATATTGTACCTGTCCCCGCACCTGTGGGGTTATAGGCTTCACCTAAAGGAAGACATTCAGTACCTGAGTAATCCACGATGTGGGTTGGAACTCTCTCAGGAGTGACATCAGCTGGAATGGTGATTTCTTCTGCTCGGGGAGGAACCTTCATTTACAAACAAATATAAAAAACGAAAAGCCTTTGATTATCATACATCAGTTATTTTAGTAGAGTATCCCAATTTATCCATGTATTAGCCCTTTCACTCACGCTTATCTTTAGAGGTATTTATTATAATTTTAAATGCTTATTTTTGTGTTTTACCATAGATGCAAATATATATTAAAGTTATGTGACAAAATACTTAAAAAAACATGAACATTTATACCTGTGTGGTCACAGGACATACTAAGGGTACTTTAGTTCCTAAAAGAATACTTATACTGGGCTTCCCTGATGGTCCAGTGGGTAAAGAGTCTGCCGCCTTGCAGTGAAAGGGGCACCAGTTCGATCCCTGGCCCAGGAAGATCCCATGAGCCATGGAGCAGCTGGACCAGTGTGTGCAATTATAAGTTAGCGCTCTGGAGCGCATGCGCCCAGAGCTGGTGCTCTGCAATGAGAGGCCACTGCGATGGGAGGCCCACATAGGTCAAAGAATAAAGATGAATGAAAATAAATAAATAAATAAATAAATAAATAAATAAAACAATAAAAGAGGCCAAAATTAAAAAAAAACTAGATACTTATACTAATTTTGTGTTTCAAAATTATATTTTTTAAATGTAGTTTTCGTTCTGTTTTGTTTGAAGGCTTAAGATATCCTACAGAAAACTTTTAGGTATTAAACCTTAAGTGATCATAATTAATATTATTGATTTCACAAACCACATATAAAAATATACTACATTTTGAAAATTCAGTTATGATTTATTTAACTTTTATTTAAGAGGGGGAAAAAAGCTAAAGAAGCAATAAATGGTCACATGGCAATTTGTTCTTAAATTTACTCCATAAATGAGATACCATTGTACTCACTTGTGATACTAGTTTGTATGTCAGAAATAGCATGCATTTGGGGGAAAGCAGTTAATATAAAGTGACCTAATCTGTCAGTAATTGCTTTGTTCTTCATTTATTTGCTTCTCTGTCCTAGCTGTATATTGTACCTGTCCCCGCACCTGTGGGGTTATAGGCTTCACCTAAAGGAAGACATTCAGTACCTGAGTAATCCACGATGTGGGTTGGAACTCTCTCAGGAGTGACATCAGCTGGAATGGTGATTTCTTCTGCTCGGGGAGGAACCTTCATTTACAAACAAATATAAAAAACGAAAAGCCTTTGATTATCATACATCAGTTATTTTAGTAGAGTATCCCAATTTATCCATGTATTAGCCCTTTCACTCACGCTTATCTTTAGAGGTATTTATTATAATTTTAAATGCTTATTTTTGTGTTTTACCATAGATGCAAATATATATTAAAGTTATGTGACAAAATACTTAAAAAAACATGAACATTTATACCTGTGTGGTCACAGGACATACTAAGGGTACTTTAGTTCCTAAAAGAATACTTATACTGGGCTTCCCTGATGGTCCAGTGGGTAAAGAGTCTGCCGCCTTGCAGTGAAAGGGGCACCAGTTCGATCCCTGGCCCAGGAAGATCCCATGAGCCATGGAGCAGCTGGACCAGTGTGTGCAATTATAAGTTAGCGCTCTGGAGCGCATGCGCCCAGAGCTGGTGCTCTGCAATGAGAGGCCACTGCGATGGGAGGCCCACATAGGTCAAAGAATAAAGATGAATGAAAATAAATAAATAAATAAATAAATAAATAAATAAAACAATAAAAGAGGCCAAAATTAAAAAAGAAAAAGAATACTTATACTAATTTTGTGTTTCAAAATTATATTTTTTAAATGTAGTTTTCGTTCTGTTTTGTTTGAAGGCTTAAGATATCCTACAGAAAACTTTTAGGTATTAAACCTTAAGTGATCATAATTAATATTATTGATTTCACAAACCACATATAAAAATATACTACATTTTGAAAATTCAGTTATGATTTATTTAACTTTTATTTAAGAGGGGGAAAAAAGCTAAAGAAGCAATAAATGGTCACATGGCAATTGTAATGTTGAAATAACTACCACATAATACATCAAATTCCTCTCTGAGCAATGACACTGCACAGATATTCCTAATTAAACAAGAGCAAAGAAATGATAAATGTAAACCATGGCACTAGTGATAGCTACTACGTGAAGAAAGAAAACAAAAAGAAATGAGCTTTATTCCACTTGCATTGATCCCATTCCTCATAACGGTATCATAACTTTACACAATGCTTTGGCCAACTGTCCCCCGTACTGGGGCTTCCAAAACCTAAGTAAATACATTTCCAGCAATAATCAAACCACCACTTTTGGTGGCACGCCACTAAGTTTATCTCATTTGAGATCCACAATTCTTTTTTTGCCTCTAAGTCATCATTTGTTTTCATCCGTCTTTATTCTTTGGCCTGTGTGGACCTCCCACTGCAGTGGCTCTCTCGTTGCAGAGCACTGGCTCTAGGCACATGCACTCCAGAGCGCGGGCTCGTAATTGGGACACACTGGTCCAGCCGCTTTGCAGCATGTGGGATCTTCCCAGGCCACGAAACACACCAGTGCCCCATGTACTGCAAGGTGGACTCTTTAACTCACTGGACCACCAGGGAAGCCCCAAGACCCACAATTCTTTGAGGCAGGCAAATGTGGAATGCATTAGATTTTTTATTTGTAAAACGATGAGGTGGATAATGTTTGAGGTTTTCAAATACACGTGTCAGGATCCTTGTGGTTCCAATGTCTCAGAGACTGGAGTGTCAGACGAAGGCAGGCGGGGAGCCAGACCTTTCATCCTTACTTCAGCTAAAGGAATACTCATCTGTTCTATATTTGGAGCTTATGAAAAACACAGAAGAAAGAATCACACAGTGTGGATGATCCCTAATATCCCTTTCAGCTCCCATTTCACAGATGAGACAACTAAGACAGAGAGATGACACATATGTCCCAGCCAAGATCAAAAGGGAGATGCACAAAGGCTTTATGTGAACTCAGAACTGGTCTCTTTCTCCTATACTGTATTTCAGGGGTGTCTTATAAAAACTAACATGAGGGGCTTCCCCTGGTGGTCCAGTGGGTGAGGACACCGCCTTGCAGTGCAAGGGGTGCCGGTTCGATCCCTGGCCTGGGAAGATCCCACGTGCCGTGGAGTGGCTGGACTGATGTGTCCAATTACCGAGCCGGAGCTCTGGTGCACGTGTGCCCAGAGCCAGCGCTCTGCGACAACAGAGGCCACCGCAATGGGAGGCCCACAGGAGCCAAAGAACAGAGACGGATGAAAATAGAGAAATGAAAGACCAATAGAAGTGGCCCGCCCATCCCCCCCCCCCCCCCACCCCCCCAAAAGATAAATAAAAAAAAAAAAAAAAAAAAAACCTAACATGAGCCTTTCTAAAAGTCGTTTAACTATCAGAAAGGAAACACATGCAAAAAAGACTAAAACGTATTTTATTTAATTCAATTATGATAAAAATATTTTTAAATGTAGGAAAGAAATCAAAATGTTTACCTCTTCTGGGAATTCTTCACTGACCAGAGACATAATCAGTGATGTCTTCCCAACTCTAGCTGTGAAAAGAAAAGAGGATTACTTTAATAAAGTATTCAGAGTATATAAGTGCAAATTCAGTCACCACAAGCAAGGTCTCTTATTTGTTACCTAAAATCAGAGAGTCAGAGGCATCTAAACTACCAACTTTTAGTACATATCTCTTTTTTCTGCTGAAAAAGTTACACACGTTCATTGTTTAAAACAAAAAATTACCAAAATATATAGTATAAAAATAAAAATCTCCCACAGTATTTCCCATAAATTGTTTAAGAGGCATAGCCTCTCAGGTTTTCCTACACTTGTATTAACATGTTGTAATAGTTTACCACAGTGGAATCAGTATTTATACTATTTGACAATCTTGATCACTTAATTACGTATTGGGGCAGTATTCCCTGTCAATCTTTACAAAATCTCCTGGGAAGGGGAAAGAGAAAGTCATTATTTAATAAATACAGTTTTTGTTGGGAATGAAAGAGAAGTTTTAAATGTACAAAGTGGTGATGGTTATATAACACTGCAAAAATATTTAATGCCCCTGGACGGTACCCTTACACAAAAGGTTAAAGTGTTAAATTGTTTTATACCTGCTATCACAGCTTTTTTTTAAAAAAAAAGCAATGATAAATCCACTTTATATTAATGCTGAAAAGTTCCTACATAATTTTTAGAGCTGTGTAAGAATCCACTGTATGATGTGTCATAATTTATCAATGTAATCTCCTAACAATGAACAGTGCTGTGATGAGTATTTCTACAGGATAAATCCCTGCAAGGAGAATTCAAGTTAGCACACACCACAGGAGCCAAAGAACAAAGACGGATGAAAATAGAGAAATGAAAGACCAATAGAAGTGGCCCGCCCAACCCCCCCCCCCCCCCCCCCCCAAAAAAAAAAAAAAAAAAAAAAAAAAAAAAAAAAAAAAACCTAACATGAGCCTTTCTAAAAGTCGTTTAACTATCAGAAAGGAAACACATGCAAAAAAGACTAAAACGTATTTTATTTAATTCAATTATGATAAAAATATTTTTAAATGTAGGAAAGAAATCAAAATGTTTACCTCTTCTGGGAATTCTTCACTGACCAGAGACATAATCAGTGATGTCTTCCCAACTCTAGCTGTGAAAAGAAAAGAGGATTACTTTAATAAAGTATTCAGAGTATATAAGTGCAAATTCAGTCACCACAAGCAAGGTCTCTTATTTGTTACCTAAAATCAGAGAGTCAGAGGCATCTAAACTACCAACTTTTAGTACATATCTCTTTTTTCTGCTAAAAAAGTTACACACGTTCATTGTTTAAAACAAAAAATTACCAAAATATATAGTATAAAAATAAAAATCTCCCACAGTATTTCCCATAAATTGTTTAAGAGGCATAGCCTCTCAGGTTTTCCTACACTTGTATTAACATGTTGTAATAGTTTACCACAGTGGAATCAGTATTTATACTATTTGACAATCTTGATCACTTAATTACGTATTGGGGCAGTATTCCCTGTCAATCTTTACAAAATCTCCTGGGAAGGGGAAAGAGAAAGTCATTATTTAATAAATACAGTTTTTGTTGGGAATGAAAGAGAAGTTTTAAATGTACAAAGTGGTGATGGTTATATAACACTGCAAAAATATTTAATGCCCCTGGACGGTACCCTTACACAAAAGGTTAAAGTGTTAAATTGTTTTATACCTGCTATCACAGCTTTTTTTTAAAAAAAAAGCAATGATAAATCCACTTTATATTAATGCTGAAAAAGTTCCCTACATAATTTTTTAGAGCTGTGTAAGAATCCACTGTATGATGTGTCATAATTTATCAATGTAATCTCCTAACAATGAACAGTGCTGTGATGAGTATTTCTACAGGATAAATCCCTGCAAGGAGAATTCAAGTTAGCACACACCATCTTTTGTGTTTTCAACAGACATTGTTATATTACTTCCAGAAAAGAATAAAGTAATTGACATCCTCACACAGAAGATCAGAGTGTCTAATTCTGTGTATCTTTATATCCTTTCTTTTTTTTTAGGGCATCATATTTAAAGGGTTAATAAGAGTAAAGAGCTGGCATCACCAGCTCAATGGACATGAGTTTGAGCAAGTTGCCACAACGTTGCAGAGTCAGACACAGGACTGAAGAACAAAGAGCAAAGAAGATTCCCTGTTACATTTTCAATTTAGCAGTTTTTCAAATGCACAAACTTAAATTCTTCATTTTCTTTCCAAACCTTGACTTTCACTCCCATCATTTTCTGATCATATAATTACTATTATTAGACATTCAAATGCTTATTAACTAAATTCTTTTAGGATTTTAGGGGAAAACAGTCCTCGTGCCTGTTAATCTCTGCTGTGATAGCACACTAAAGTTTTCGAAAGTTTAAAGATAAAAGAGCCGGGAAATGCTCAAGTTAAGGAAAGTCCCATTCCTTTGCTAAATGAGTAAAAGAAAGGGTGACTACAAATACAAAGCCAAGTCTCTGGAAAAATAATGACTGGCTGGAAAGGAGAGCGTTGGTTAAAACAGCTTAGAGGGGCTTCCCCTGGTGGTCCAGTGGGTAAGGACACCACCTTGCAGTGCAAGGGGCACCGGTTCTATCCCTGGCCTGGGAAGATCCCACGTGCCGCGGAGCGGCTGGACCCATGTGTCCAACTACCGAGCTGGAGCTCTGGGGCGCATGCGCCCAGAGCCGGTGCTCTGCGACAACAGAGGCCACCACGATGGGAGGCCCACAGGAGCCAAAGAACAGAGACGGATGAAACTAGAGAAATGGAAGACCAATAGAAGTGGCCCACCCGTCCCCCTCCCTCCCCACTCCACTCCCCAAAAAGATAAATAAATGAAATAAATGTTTAAAAAAAAAAAAGGAAAAAAAAAACAGCTTAGAGGGGCGCCGCGAACAAGGAGCTGAAGCTGATGGAGGGGAGCCCAGATGGTTCACAGGCATCTTCTGGCTCTGACTTCTCCCATCTTTTCCATTTACGGGTGTGAAGAAGGCTTGGGCCTTCAAGTGGCTGACAGTAATGCAACATCTTCAAGTCAAAAAATCTGGAGTCCATCATCACAGAACTGCTAGGACCTAGGTCCTGAAGTCACTTTATCAGCACCCCACAAAAAATTCAGATGAAGAGCCTGGCACCCAGCCACAGTGATTTTTCTCACGGTCATACCAGAAAACCAGCTACAAACCCAAGAGAGTAACCCATCCCCTGGCGGCTAAGGAATGTTCATTCCCTTTCTTATGCCAGATGTGAAAAAAATGTTAACACAAGCTAGTAATACAGGAGATGAACGGTGACCCCCCCCCCCAAAGTCAGCAAGCACCGCATACACAAATGCTATGTAATTAACATATTCACTGATTCGCTGGTGACTAATCCGGCAGTTCTGGCTCATTTTTTTTTTTTTTAGAAAATTCCGGATGTACAGAAAAATTGCAAAAATAGTTCAAAGGAGTCATGTCTATCCTTTAACCAAATTCCACATGTTAATATTGAATCATATTTGCATTATTATTCTATACACACACACATACACATATATATAAGAAACTTTCTAAACTCATTTGAGAGTAAACCACAGACAGGATGCCCCGTTACCCTTAAGCACTGTAGTATATATTTCCTAGAAACAGGATCATTCTCTTTATATAACCACAGTTAAATCAAACAATGTCAAGATCGGGAAATTAACACCAAAAAAAATGCTATTATGCAATCTGTAAACCTTATTCATGTCTCACTACTATCCTTCATAGAGAATAAAAGTCTTTTCCTCTGTCCAGAATCAAACGCTGCCTTTGGTTGTGTCTCTTTAGTCTCTTAATCTGGAAGCATTCCTCCACCTTTATCTTTCATGATCTTCATATTTTTGAAGAATACAAGTCATTCATGCTATAAAATCCCTCTCAACTGGGTCCGTGGGATGTTATTCCATAATTAATTTCAGCCTTTGCGTTTTTGGCAGAATATGTCAGAAGTGTTACTGTGTCCTTCTCAGTGGGACAAAACAGAAGGGAGATAATGTCAATTTGTGCCTTTACTGGTGACGTCAGCTGTCATCGCTTGGGAGTAGGTGGTGTTAGATAGGTTCCTCCAGCAGAGTTATTTTTTCTTCCTAATTAATAAATATCGTATGAGGAGGTATTTTGAGGCTATGTAAATTTCCTTTTGCTCATCAAACTTTTGGCTGTTACGCTTAGCAGCCATTCGTGCTTCTTGCCTAAAACAAGTATTGCTACAGTGGGTGCTAGGTGGTGGCTTTTAATTTTAATCGATCCTCCTGTACTTTCCATTCTCCTGGAAGAAAAAAACTTTCCCTTCTGTTTCTTATTGAGTGTGGTCTCATGGATTACTGTATTATTCTACGGGCTATAATCCATTACGGTCATTATCTAGAGGCTCAAATTGTTTCATTTTACTAAAAAAAAATGACCAGGCATAGGTCAGTCTGTATCACCATGTACAATATGGTTTTATAAATAAACGTGTATACTTTTAGGCACTTGGAAAAGTCAACAAGTACTGTTAAAAGTCATTTTCAGGGAGATAATAATACCATCTTTTCAAGGTTCCAGTAGGATTAAACAACATCAAATATAGGGGCTTCCCTGGTGGTCCAGTTGGTAAGGACACTGCCTTGCAGTGCAAGGGGCGCCAGTTCTATCCCTGGCCTGGGAAGATCCCACGTGCCGTGGAGCGGCTGGACCAATGTGTCCAATTACCAAGCCGGAGCTCTGGAGCACATGCACCCAGAGCCGGCGCTCTGCAACGACAGATGCCCCCGCGATGGGAGGCCCACAGGAGCCAAAGAACAAAGACGGATGAAAATAGACAAATGAAAGACCAATAGAAGTAGCCTGCCTGCTCCCTTCCCTCCCGACCCACCCCCAAAATAAATTAATTAATTAATTTTAAAAAAATCAAATATATGTGAAAGTGCTTAGCAGAGTACCTGACCCATCGCTGTCTCTCAAGAAATAAAACTTTAACTTTCCTTCTTAAGAAACAAATTTACAGATGGCAACTGAAATGTGCCTCAACTCTGACATGTTAAATGCATCCTTGCATCCCTTCAATGTACTTCTTGAGCACTTCTACATACCAGGCACTATTCCAATCAGGGAGATACTACTGATCAAGGTGGTAGGTTTTCCCCACTTTTATATTCATGATGATTATATTCCAATGGATTTATGAGATTTTCACCAATAAAGAACACTCTACACCTCAGGATGAAAAGCAAAAATGCACACACACACACACACACACAGCGTAACTATCTTGGCTCCCCCTTCCTCTGCACTGAACAATCAAGTTCTGTCAAATTTCCTTTGACTCTCTGAAAGCTCACTCCTTCCTCTCCATTCCCACTTTTCCCTCCACGTGGCACTCTGAAACATGTCCCAGTTCACAACTTTCTACCCCCTCCTCTTGTCTCTCCTCAATAATACATCAGTAATATAAACACTAGTCCATCTGCCTTGCACAACCTTTTCCTAACTCACTCGAACAAAAGTCATCCCTGACTCTCAATTATCTATCTCTCTCTCTCCTCCTGGCCTCTGAAAATCACACATAATTTAATAGCAGATCCTCTTAAACTCTCCCACTAGTCCCCACGCATGGTTTGCTCAAACAAGACCATTCTGCTCTATATAAGCAGAAGCAAGCCGTGACAAATGCTGCCCCCTTCACATGGTTGTCTTTGTCTAAAATTTCAACCCCTCACTCCGTCTACTTTTCCAAATCACAGTCAACATTTCCCCTCCGCTACTCTATCCCTGGCCTGGGAAGATCCCACGTGCCGTGGACCAATGTGTCCAATTACCAAGCCGGAGCTCTGGAGCACATGCACCCAGAGCCGGCGCTCTGCAACGACAGATGCCCCCGCGATGGGAGGCCCACAGGAGCCAAAGAACAAAGACGGATGAAAATAGACAAATGAAAGACCAATAGAAGTAGCCTGCCTGCTCCCTTCCCTCCCGACCCACCCCCAAAATAAATTAATTAATTAATTTTAAAAAAATCAAATATATGTGAAAGTGCTTAGCAGAGTACCTGACCCATCGCTGTCTCTCAAGAAATAAAACTTTAACTTTCCTTCTTAAGAAACAAATTTACAGATGGCAACTGAAATGTGCCTCAACTCTGACATGTTAAATGCATCCTTGCATCCCTTCAATGTACTTCTTGAGCACTTCTACATACCAGGCACTATTCCAATCAGGGAGATACTACTGATCAAGGTGGTAGGTTTTCCCCACTTTTATATTCATGATGATTATATTCCAATGGATTTATGAGATTTTCACCAATAAAGAACACTCTACACCTCAGGATGAAAAGCAAAAATGCACACACACACACACACACACAGCGTAACTATCTTGGCTCCCCCTTCCTCTGCACTGAACAATCAAGTTCTGTCAAATTTCCTTTGACTCTCTGAAAGCTCACTCCTTCCTCTCCATTCCCACTTTTCCCTCCACGTGGCACTCTGAAACATGTCCCAGTTCACAACTTTCTACCCCCTCCTCTTGTCTCTCCTCAATAATACATCAGTAATATAAACACTAGTCCATCTGCTTTGCACAACCTTTTCCTAACTCACTCGAACAAAAGTCATCCCTGACTCTCAATTATCTATCTCTCTCTCTCCTCCTGGCCTCTGAAAATCACACATAATTTAATAGCAGATCCTCTTAAACTCTCCCACTAGTCCCCACGCATGGTTTGCTCAAACAAGACCATTCTGCTCTATATAAGCAGAAGCAAGCCGTGACAAATGCTGCCCCCTTCACATGGTTGTCTTTGTCTAAAATTTCAACCCCTCACTCCCGTCTACTTTTCCAAATACTCACATTGCTCAAGGACAGCTCAATTCTACCTCACAATTTGTGAAATCTGCTACCCAGAGGCTACTGGAGCCTTCTCCCTTCTCCTATGAAATACTCCTAAGCCATTTAACTTACACCTGACTGTTGTGAATATAAACTATTAATACACATTGAACATGTATGAGTCTGCATTAACAGAATAACCTGATATTTGAAAACCCTTGAATGGAATTTTCTAATTCTGTATCGAAAGGGAGCAGACCCTCTAGTACATCAACCGGACTGCGCTTTATGACTTGATTCCACCTCGCCCCAAACACAGCAGCGCTGCCCCAGCCTCAGCACTGCCGTTTGGGACGTCATGCGCACCCCCGGGAGCTCTGGGACCGCTCTCATTCAGAGCTTTTCCTAAGGGCAACTGAAGAGTTGTGAACAGTAGGAACCTGCTGAGGCGATCAAGAAAGCACTAGTGACTTGGCTCAACTTGTTTTTTGTAAAACAACAATTCCTGTTGAAATTAGAACTATTTTTTCACTCGGTTTATTTGTGGCTGTAGCAGGTCTTCACCGCTGCGTGAAGGCTTTCTCCAGCTGTGCTGTGCTGCTTCTCTCTGCAGTAGCTTCCCTTGTTGTGGAGCACGGGCTCTAGAGCACAGGCTCAGTAACTGTGGTACATGGGCTCAGCTGCCCTGTGGCATGTGGAATCTTCTCGGATAAGGGGTTGAACCCGTGCTCAGATTCTTAACTACTGGAGCACCAGGAAAAATTCCAGTTACTACAGGAGGATGTGATATAATAAAGAACACATCTGGTCATTATGACCAGCTCCTGGCATGGCTTCAAAATCCCTTGGAATTTCCTGAGTGCAAGGAGTGTCTCTTTCAACCATGGTTCACATCCTAATGAGGTGACTGATTAAGGGGAAGGGAGGGCCTAGACAGCCTTCAAATCTCCCACTAGTCCCAAAAACGCCAATTGGTTTGCTCAAACAAGACCATTCTGCTCTATATAAGCAGAAGCAAGCCGTGACAAATGCTGCCCCCTTCACATGGTTGTCTTTGTCTAAAATTTCAACCCCTCACTCCCGTCTACTTTTCCAAATACTCACATTGCTCAAGGACAGCTCAATTCTACCTCACAATTTGTGAAATCTGCTACCCAGAGGCTACTGGAGCCTTCTCCCTTCTCCTATGAAATACTCCTAAGCCATTTAACTTACACCTGACTGTTGTGAATATAAACTATTAATACACATTGAACATGTATGAGTCTGCATTAACAGAATAACCTGATATTTGAAAACCCTTGAATGGAATTTTCTAATTCTGTATCGAAAGGGAGCAGACCCTCTAGTACATCAACCGGACTGCGCTTTATGACTTGATTCCACCTCGCCCCAAACACAGCAGCGCTGCCCCAGCCTCAGCACTGCCGTTTGGGACGTCATGCGCACCCCCGGGAGCTCTGGGACCGCTCTCATTCAGAGCTTTTCCTAAGGGCAACTGAAGAGTTGTGAACAGTAGGAACCTGCTGAGGCGATCAAGAAAGCACTAGTGACTTGGCTCAACTTGTTTTTTGTAAAACAACAATTCCTGTTGAAATTAGAACTATTTTTTCACTCGGTTTATTTGTGGCTGTAGCAGGTCTTCACCGCTGCGTGAAGGCTTTCTCCAGCTGTGCTGTGCTGCTTCTCTCTGCAGTAGCTTCCCTTGTTGTGGAGCACGGGCTCTAGAGCACAGGCTCAGTAACTGTGGTACATGGGCTCAGCTGCCCTGTGGCATGTGGAATCTTCTCGGATAAGGGGTTGAACCCGTGCTCAGATTCTTAACTACTGGAGCACCAGGGAAAAATTCCAGTTACTACAGGAGGATGTGATATAATAAAGAACACATCTGGTCATTATGACCAGCTCCTGGCATGGCTTCAAAATCCCTTGGAATTTCCTGAGTGCAAGGAGTGTCTCTTTCAACCATGGTTCACATCCTAATGAGGTGACTGATTAAGGGGAAGGGAGGGCCTAGACAGCCTTCAGGATAGGGGTGGGTTGCCGAAAAAAAAAACAACCGTGTGACGAGAGGGTTGGAACTCTTGGCCTCACCCCAAAACCTCTGGGGAAGTGGGGGTGGGGCGCTGGAGACTGCATTCAATCACATGGCTATCTAAGGGAAGCCTCATATGAAAACTCTGGACATATCAAAGCTCAGGGGATCTTCCTGGCTGGTGAGCACGTCAATGCACCACAAAGGTGATGCATCCTGAATCCACAGGAACAGAAGCCCCTGAGCTCAGGACCCTTCCAGGCCTTCCTCCAGATACCTCTTCATCTGATTATTCAGAATTTTCCTGAATTCTGTGAATCATTCTAGTGAATTACTGAACCCAAGGGGTTATGGGAAGCTCCTAATGTGTAGTCAGCCAGAAAGAAGTGTGGCTAGTCTGGAAGCCCCACTTGCAGCTGGTATCTAAAATGTAAGGGTAATCTTGTTGGGGACCTTGCCCTATGATTTGTGGGATCTGAGGTTAATCCAGGGTAGTCAGCGTCCAAACTGAACTCAATTGTAGGACAGCCGGTTAGTTTCAAAAAACTGTCAGAATGCAGACAGCATGACAGTTTTGTATTTCTAAAAAGAAACGATGGCTCAAAAAACTGAGAAACACTGTTAATAGAATTTCTACCCAAGAGTACAAGTTCCACTCAGACACAGCTGTGCCCTGCCTGGACCAAGCTGGGGAAAACACCAGAAGAAAACAGAGAGAGTATTAACTTATGCTTCTAATGACCCATCTTTCTTCTGCAGACTCCTACCCATCTTATTTGGTAAGTATTTACCTAGCTATCTTCTAAGAAAGTTTAGTCTTAGATACTCTATGGGGATAATATGGAAAATGTTAAATCAACAGATAAAACTGTGGTTAAAACAAGAATGGATAGAGTACTATGTTCAATCACTCTGTTTTAAAAAGGGAAGAGGAGATAAGGAAGAATAGGGAGAGAAAGGAATATTTTCTCCTCCCAGAAGTCTCTCTAAATGTAGCAGGAAATCATAGAAGAAATTCCCTAAAAGAAAAAAAAAAAGAATAATCCATAAAGACATCTAGGCAACTTTCTAGCATCTCATCAGGGCGCTCCTGAAGGATTTCCTAGACCTCTCTGGCAAAAACCTGACATGCCCTACCAGCTAATGAGTATCTCCAGGAAGACTAAGAGACAAATACTTCACTATCACCCATAGGAAACCCCGCAAGAGCAAGGAACATGTCTTCTTTGTTCACTGTGGAATGTGTAGCTCCCAGCAAATGCACTTAGTAAAACTTGATGGCTAAGAGCACACATCTGAAATTCAGGAAAGTGGTTGGCTACTTTTGAGTAAAAACAATGAGAAGGGGGCTTCAGCTGATTTGGTAATGTCATACTTATTAAGGTGGGTGATGGGAATTTGTTATAACATTCTTTATACATTTTATACAAATAGTTCACCAAAAAAAGAAAGAGAAAAAAGTGTATGGGGGGGAATCTTCTCAGGTGGTCCAGTGGCTAGGACTCCAGGCTCCCAGTGCAGGAGGCCCGGGTTCAATCCCTGGTCAGAGAACTAGGTCCCACACGCTCCAACTAAGACCCAGCACAGTCAAATGAATAAATAAATATTTAAAAATAAGAAAAGAGAAAAAAAAGAATACAGGCTTTGAATTGAGACAGAAATGGATGGAAATCTCTGTTCCAGTATTTATAAGCTATGTTTCCCCAGGCAGGTCACAAAGACTCACTTAGTTTATCTATAAAATATAGTGAACAGCTTTACAGAAGTGGTAGGAGGATAAATTAAGATGACAGATGCATGATGCTTGGGACAATACCTGGCACACATTAAATACACAAGATAGTCGTAGCTCTGATGAGGAGGAAGAGGAGTTTGAATTAATGGAGTTGAGCAAGCACTCTAACAGGATTTTGGATCCAGCTCAGCTGGTAAAGAATCCGCCTGCAATGTGGGAGACCTGGGTTCTGTCTCTGGGTTGGTAAGATCCCCCGGAGTAGGGAAGAGCTACCCACTCCAGTATTATTTCCTGGAGAATTTCACGGGCATAGGAATCGCAAAGAGTTGGACATGACTGAGCGACTTTCACTCACATGCCATCAACAGCATGGCCCTGAGTTGTGACTGACTCTCTCTGGGCCCCAATTTCCCCATCAGTCAAAAAAAAAGAAAAAGGATTAGATCCTTTTAATGTTTATATCATATGATTTCTCCGAACCTTCATGTAGCACAGCTAGAAAACAGGCCTGTAACAGACAAAAGGGCATGTTACATTAGGTAACCTACCCTGCAGTCCCCTAGAAACAGCAGACAGATCTCCAAATTGTATCTGTCATCTGTTTTAACTGTGTGTAGGAAAGTGATCTGACAAAAACATTCATTTATCTGTAAGAATACAGCGGGACTTATGAAGCCAATATGGGGTCCAAGAATTTCTAGTACGTGATGACTTATACTCAGCATTTCATGTTTTTCCTTTCCTCATGGCCTTGCTTAGGGTTCCAGCCACTCCAAACCTTCAGCGAGCTCAAGGTAGCACTCTTCTCCACATTTATAGCACCCAACCTAATTCCACTCGATTATTCACAACGGAGGTAAAATACAGCTGACCCTTGAAAAGCACAGGTGTAAACTGTGCGGGTTCACCTTGATACCTTTTTTTTCCGATAGTAAATGCCACAGTACGACACAATCTGCAGCTCTGTGATGCGGGATCACAGAATCAGGGGACACAGCAAACAGAGGGCCAGTTCAGAGGTCAGTGCCTAACCTGTGCATTGTTCAAAGGGACACGACTTAACGACTCAACAACAAAAGGTTAACTTAAAATGAGCCAAGCCACCTTCTTCTTACTCCAGATACTTCACAAATCTTTTAGAAGATCCAATGCCTATACAATAGTTGTGACCTTTGAACTTTTGGGCCTCTCTGACCCCCCAAGAGAGATGCCTGCTTTTTCCCTGGTGTCTCCAAAACCCCACCACTACCTCCAGCCCAGACGTTCTCAGAAACGTTTTCATTTCTGAAGAACTCTTCTGGATACCCCTACAGCTGACCCTTGAACAACGGGGGCTTAGCCATGCTGACACACACACAGCTGAAAATCCTGGTGTAACTTCTGCCGGCCTTCTGTATCAGCAGTTCTTCTATATCCTCATCACTGGATTCAACCAGCTGTGTAGTATTTACTACTGAAAAAAATCCTCAGATAAGTGGATCTGTGCAGCTCCAACCCTGCCAGTTCAGAGGTCAACTGTAGAGGTCGACAGGGTTATCCTTGATCTGCTATGTGAGGAATGGGGGAAAAAAATGAATCAGATCCTCAGTAACTCAGAAGCTCCTCGGTACCTGACACAAGTCCCACTCCCGGTTCTTGAAAAATGTGCCTATTTTCCTGTCCTGATTCTTCTCATAATCCCCTTTTTAGAATTACCAGATTGGCCAAAAAGCTCATTTGGATTTTTTCCATATGCTGGTACAGAAAAATCAGAAATTTTTGCCAACCCAATTTTTTTTTTTTTTTAATTTTATTGGTATCCTACCATTCTAAGGCCCTCGCTGGTTTCAGAAGAAACCTACCTCAACTCAAAATATTACACAAAACGTTCAAAATTATGCAATCAACAATAACAAAATGCCAAGTCATTTATAAAACTAAGGACTTGCTTCTCCTCAGTCACCATCCCTCAGGACCCCTCAGCAAAATGCAGGTTTCCAACAGGTGTTTCACATCACCAAGAGGTCCCCTCTGACCATAACCTTTAAAGCGCATTCACTGTTCTTCATCGATCTTCTCAGAACAACTTTTTTCCCAGTCATAGTGCCTTTCTGCTTTTCCCAAGGACCCTTTGTTTCTCCGGGGATTCCTTCGGAAGAGAAAGACCAGTATTTTGAAGAAAGTAAGAATTTTTCACAGCTCAGCTGGTCGAGGCGGTTCCGGCTCTTCGCAGTGACTCCTGCCAAAGCACAACCCTGCCGCCATGTCTGTTTCAACAGGGAAGGCCTCAGAGGCAGGCCAGGAAACAGCACAAAAGGAGGCACGGCAAGCACGGCAACAATGGAAGAACTTTATTACCTCTGCGGGGTGCGTACACATCACTTCCTGGTAGGTTAGCTCTTCTGGATACCCCTACAGCTGACCCTTGAACAACGGGGGCTTAGCCATGCTGACACACACACAGCTGAAAATCCTGGTGTAACTTCTGCCGGCCTTCTGTATCAGCAGTTCTTCTATATCCTCATCACTGGATTCAACCAGCTGTGTAGTATTTACTACTGAAAAATCCTCAGATAAGTGGATCTGTGCAGCTCCAACCCTGCCAGTTCAGAGGTCAACTGTAGAGGTCGACAGGGTTATCCTTGATCTGCTATGTGAGGAATGGGGGAAAAAAATGAATCAGATCCTCAGTAACTCAGAAGCTCCTCGGTACCTGACACAAGTCCCACTCCCGGTTCTTGAAAAATGTGCCTATTTTCCTGTCCTGATTCTTCTCATAATCCCCTTTTTAGAATTACCAGATTGGCCAAAAAGCTCATTTGGATTTTTTCCATATGCTGGTACAGAAAAATCAGAAATTTTTGCCAACCCAATTTTTTTTTTTTTTTAATTTTATTGGTATCCTACCATTCTAAGGCCCTCGCTGGTTTCAGAAGAAACCTACCTCAACTCAAAATATTACACAAAACGTTCAAAATTATGCAATCAACAATAACAAAATGCCAAGTCATTTATAAAACTAAGGACTTGCTTCTCCTCAGTCACCATCCCTCAGGACCCCTCAGCAAAATGCAGGTTTTCAACAGGTGTTTCACATCACCAAGAGGTCCCCTCTGACCATAACCTTTAAAGCGCATTCACTGTTCTTCATCGATCTTCTCAGAACAACTTTTTTCCCAGTCATAGTGCCTTTCTGCTTTTCCCAAGGACCCTTTGTTTCTCCGGGGATTCCTTCGGAAGAGAAAGACCAGTATTTTGAAGAAAGTAAGAATTTTTCACAGCTCAGCTGGTCGAGGCGGTTCCGGCTCTTCGCAGTGACTCCTGCCAAAGCACAACCCTGCCGCCATGTCTGTTTCAACAGGGAAGGCCTCAGAGGCAGGCCAGGAAACAGCACAGAGGAGAGGAGGCACGGCAAGCACGGCAACAATGGAAGAACTTTATTACCTCTGCGTGGTCACACACACTTACGAGCGTGGTACTGAAGAGTGGGAAGTGTTCATTTGTATCAGCACTATCTTTCAGGCTGTGACATTCCTATTTACTCATTCATATTCTGCCTCATCTGCTGAAGAATCTGAGGCAGTTTAGCACTCACTACAGTAAGGCAATCCCATCTACTTTGTGAAGCAATTGCATAATAAAAGGCTTTTTTAAAAAAATCAAAAGAACATGAACCTCTTCATATAAAAATCCAAGGGTGATTTCCTTTTTTAAAACAAGTTCAGGGGCTTCCCCTGGTGGTCCAGTGGGTAAAGACACCGCCTTGCAGTGCAAGGGGCGCTGGTTCGATCCCTGGCCTGGGAAGATCCCATGTGCCGCGGAGCAGCTGGACTGATATGTCCAATTATTGAGCCGGAGCTCTGGTGCGCGTGCGCCCAGAGTCGGCGCTCTGCGACGACAGTGGCCACCGCGATGGGAGGCCCACAGGAGCCAAAGAACAAAGACGGATGAAAATAGAGAATTGACAGACCAATAGAAGTGGCCCGCCCATCCCCCTCCCTCCCCACCCCACCCTCCTAAAGATAAAAATATACATACACACACACACACACACACACACACACACACACACACACACATATATATATATATATATATATGAACAAGTTCAAAGTAACAAGATGGGTCTCACTGGTGGTCCAGTGGGGCGCTGGTTCAATCCCTGGCCTGGGAGGATCCCACGTGCCATGGAGCAGCTGCACTGGTGTGTCCAACTGCCGAGCTGGAGCTCTGGAGTGCATGCAGAGAGGCCGCGGCAATGGGAAGCCCACGCAGGCCAGGGAACAAAGATGGATGGAAATAGATGGATGAAGGATCAATGGAAGTGGTCAAAAAAAGAAAAAATAAGAACAAGAAACAGAGATTACAGTGAATTTGGGAGAAAATAAGTGAGCATGTTTTCACTAGTATCATTTTGGGTTTCCATTCGGAAGAGCTGAGAGATGATAGTTGCTTTAACTAACGAAAAGGGTTTTACAGATGTGATTTAGTGTCAAAATGCTTCCGTGAATCTAAACTAGGGCTTTTTTGCTTTTCTTAGGGTCTACCCACCTAACCTTGAGTGACACTATCAAAGAAATAATGAAGCAGTAGGTTTAAAGTGAAAATAGGACACTTTCAAGCTAATTTTAACTGAAAAATAAATGAAAGCCTCGAAGATAAGGAAAAAATTTTAGAATATCAAAAATTTAAAGCTACTCACTACAGTAAGGCAATCCCATCTACTTTGTGAAGCAATTGCATAATAAAAGGCTTTTTAAAAAATCAAAAGAACATGAACCTCTTCATATAAAAATCCAAGGGTGATTTCCTTTTTAAAACAAGTTCAGGGCTTCCCTGGTGGTCCAGTGGGTAAAGACACCGCCTTGCAGTGCAAGGGGCGCTGGTTCGATCCCTGGCCTGGGAAGATCCCATGTGCCGCGGAGCAGCTGGACTGATATGTCCAATTATTGAGCCGGAGCTCTGGTGCGCGTGCGCCCAGAGTCGGCGCTCTGCGACGACAGTGGCCACCGCGATGGGAGGCCCACAGGAGCCAAAGAACAAAGACGGATGAAAATAGAGAATTGACAGACCAATAGAAGTGGCCCGCCCATCCCCCTCCCTCCCCACCCCACCCTCCTAAAGATAAAAATATACATACACACACACACACACACACACACACACACACACACACACACATATATATATATATATATGAACAAGTTCAAAGTAACAAGATGGGTCTCACTGGTGGTCCAGTGGGGCGCTGGTTCAATCCCTGGCCTGGGAGGATCCCACGTGCCATGGAGCAGCTGCACTGGTGTGTCCAACTGCCGAGCTGGAGCTCTGGAGTGCATGCAGAGAGGCCGCGGCAATGGGAAGCCCACGCAGGCCAGGGAACAAAGATGGATGGAAATAGATGGATGAAGGATCAATGGAAGTGGTCAAAAAAAGAAAAAATAAGAACAAGAAACAGAGATTACAGTGAATTTGGGAGAAAATAAGTGAGCATGTTTTCACTAGTATCATTTTGGGTTTCCATTCGGAAGAGCTGAGAGATGATAGTTGCTTTAACTAACGAAAGGTTATACAGATGTGATTTAGTGTCAAAATGCTTCCGTGAATCTAAACTAGGGCTTTTTTGCTTTTCTTAGGGTCTACCCACCTAACCTTGAGTGACACTATCAAAGAAATAATGAAGCAGTAGGTTTAAAGTGAAAATAGGACACTTTCAAGCTAATTTTAACTGAAAAATAAATGAAAGCCTCGAAGATAAGGAAAAAATTTTAGAATATCAAAAATTTAAAGCTACTTAAGCCTATGATCAAAAAAGCCTATGATGGGAATTCCCTTGTTGAGGGGAGGGTTCTATGCTTTGGTGGCTGAGGGTTGCCGGTTCAATCCCTGGTCAAGGCCAAAAAAAAAGAACTCCCCTGATGACAATTTCAGATGAGTATAAGCACTATGTATTTTTAACTACTCTAGAAAATTAAAATTATTTCTGTAAAGGAATAATATCCCAAGCTCTTCTCTAATAATTGTATCAATTAAAATTTATATTCAATATAAAACACAATATATAGCATAAATATTTGATAACAAGAAATACAATTAAATGTAATAATAATGCACAATATAAATATTTTAATATAAATATTGATATGGAGGACAAAAATAAGCCTTTGTAATCCAGCCATCTGACGTTATCTATTTTGTCTGAGAAATATGAAAGCGGCCTACGAACATTACAAGTACGGCCACAGTTATTCCCAAGCACTGAAGGCCTTCTGATTCAGTTCAACACAACATGCGACAGTTTCATCTGAAACCCCATGCTTCTAAGTAGGTCAGCCATGGAAAACATAATTCATCACTAGAGAGCAAATTATCTAGGTTTATCCAGGCTAAAAATTTCTTTGTCTTTTCATACCATCTTTTGAACATCCAGTTCTAAATGACAGCAAATTCTTAATATTCATGAGGCGGAACTACCATTCTCTGGTTCCAATTAGCACCCGACCAGCCATATTGGCAATTTTTCGTGATAACAAACACCCCATGCTTCAGGCAGCAAAGGGACCTACTCCTCATTTTTATCGGCTTCTTTATTAGGAAGCCTTGTTGGCTCTTCCTAAGTTATTGTCAATAGAATACACAGGGAAAAGAAGAGTGACTATGAAGTTGTACTTTAAACTGAAAAGACTTGAACATTTGAATACTCTGGTTTCTCTTCAAATTGAATAAATCTTTCGCCTTTAAAAAAAAAAAATTCAGCATTTGGGAAAATAGCTGAGTGCTGTTCCAAAGGAAAACCTCATCGACCATATGCAAAGGATGTGGGCTGCAGAAGGACAAATGTTGTGGTCTATTCCTCTCCTCCAAACTCCATCACCGAGAGTGCCCTACTGGTGCCAGGGGAGCAGGAAAGACAGCAGAAAACAGGCCTCAGTACCTAGGCAAGGATGATGTAGAAGAGATGCTTTATATAAATTGAATACTATGTATTAAGTTGGTGCAAAAGTAATAGCGGTTTTTCATTGTTGAACTCTGTCATTTGATATTCGAATACATTCTTCTTTTTTTTTTTTCTTTAATTATGGCCTTTTTTATTTATTTTCATCCATCTTTATTCTTTGGCCTGTGTGGGCCTCCCATTGCAGTGGCCTCTCTCGTTGCAGAGCACCAGCTCTGGGTGCGTTCGCTCCAGAGTGCTGGCTCATAATTGGACACACCGGTCCAGTCACCCCACAGCACGTGGGATCTTCACGGGCCAGGGATCGAACCAGTGACCCTTGCACTGCAAGGTGGACTCCTTACCCACTGGACCACAGTGGGGTCCCCGGAATATATTCTTAAATAAATATGTTTATGCTATACATCATTTGAATGCACATTAATCCTACTGTATATTTTTTTGCTAATGACTTTATTACTTACTGTTTATTTTATATATAGTCTAAACGAGGGAAATGAAGTTAGACAAAAAGCAAATTCAAGTGATTTTCTTATTCAAGTTTGAGATGGGTCATAAAGCAGTGGAGACACCTTGCAAAACATCAATGATGCATCTGGCCCACAAGCTCCTAATGAACACACGGTGCAGGGGTGGTTCAAGAAACTGCACAAAGGAAATGAAAGCCTTGAAGACGAGGGCAGTAGCTGACCATCAGAAGTGGACAATGACCAACTGAGAGCATCATATTGAAGCTGATCCTTTTACAACCGCGTGAGAAGCTGCCGCAGAATTCAACATCGACCATTCTATGGTCATTCAGCATTTGTAAGTGGGTGCCTCATGAGCTGACCACAAATCAAAAAATCCTGTCATTTTAAAGTGTTGTCTTCTTTTATTCTATGCACAATGAACCATTTCTTGATTGGAAAATAGCTGAGTGCTGTTCCAAAGGAAAACCTCATCGACCATATGCAAAGGATGTGGGCTGCAGAAGGACAAATGTTGTGGTCTATTCCTCTCCTCCAAACTCCATCACCGAGAGTGCCCTACTGGTGCCAGGGGAGCAGGAAAGACAGCAGAAAACAGGCCTCAGTACCTAGGCAAGGATGATGTAGAAGAGATGCTTTATATAAATTGAATACTATGTATTAAGTTGGTGCAAAAGTAATAGCGGTTTTTCATTGTTGAACTCTGTCATTTGATATTCGAATACATTCTTCTTTTTTTTTTTTCTTTAATTATGGCCTTTTTTATTTATTTTCATCCATCTTTATTCTTTGGCCTGTGTGGGCCTCCCATTGCAGTGGCCTCTCTCGTTGCAGAGCACCAGCTCTGGGTGCGTTCGCTCCAGAGTGCTGGCTCATAATTGGACACACCGGTCCAGTCACCCCACAGCACGTGGGATCTTCACGGGCCAGGGATCGAACCAGTGACCCTTGCACTGCAAGGTGGACTCCTTACCCACTGGACCACAGTGGGGTCCCCGGAATATATTCTTAAATAAATATGTTTATGCTATACATCATTTGAATGCACATTAATCCTACTGTATATTTTTTTGCTAATGACTTTATTACTTACTGTTTATTTTATATATAGTCTAAACGAGGGAAATGAAGTTAGACAAAAAGCAAATTCAAGTGATTTTCTTATTCAAGTTTGAGATGGGTCATAAAGCAGTGGAGACACCTTGCAAAACATCAATGATGCATCTGGCCCACAAGCTCCTAATGAACACACGGTGCAGGGGTGGTTCAAGAAACTGCACAAAGGAAATGAAAGCCTTGAAGACGAGGGCAGTAGCTGACCATCAGAAGTGGACAATGACCAACTGAGAGCATCATATTGAAGCTGATCCTTTTACAACCGCGTGAGAAGCTGCCGCAGAATTCAACATCGACCATTCTATGGTCATTCAGCATTTGTAAGTGGGTGCCTCATGAGCTGACCACAAATCAAAAAAATCCTGTCATTTTAAAGTGTTGTCTTCTTTTATTCTATGCCACAATGAACCATTTCTTGATTGGATTGTGACATGTAACAAAAAGTGAATTGTATACAACTGACGACCAGCTCAGTGGCTGGACCAAGAAGAAGCTCCCAAGCACTTCCCACAGCCAAACTTGCACTAAGAAAAAGGTCATGGGCACTATTTGGTGTTCTGCTGCCCCTCTGATCCACTAGTTTTCCGAACCCCAGCGAAACCATTACATCTGAGAAATGTGCTCAGCAAATTGATGAGATACACCGAAAACTGCAATGCCTACAGACGACATTGGTCAACAGAAAGGGCCCAATTTTCCTACACAACAATGCCCGACTGCATGCTGCACAGCCAATGCTTCAAAAGTTGAACAAATGACGCTATGAAGTTTTGCCTCACCCGCCATATTCACCTGACCTCTCGCCAACCTACTACCTCCTCTTCAAAGACCTTGACAGCTTTTTGCAAGGAAAATGCTTCCACAACCAGCAGGAAGCAGAAAATGCTTTCCAAGAGTCTGTCAAACCCTGAAGCATGAATTTTTATCCTTCAGGAATAAACCAACTTACTTCTTGTTGGCAAAAATGTGTTGATTATAACAGTTCCTATTTTGATTAATGAAGATGTTGTCTGAGCCTAGTTATAATGATTTGAAATTTATGGTGTGAAACCACAATTAAGATTGCACCAACCTAGTATAGTGGACTTTCTATGGCCGATCACCCAGGTGATAGTAGGTACCATACCATAGGTGCTGAGTATCTATCACCCAGAATTAATCACAAACAAAATGGAGAACCATGTGGTTTTAAAAAGGATCATAGAAAGTCTTTCTCTAAAATCAAGACTAGCTTATTCCTGAGTCGCTTTGACTCTTATACCTAAAGAATCTTTCTCTAACTTCTTCAGAGCTTGAAATGGCCTCTGGTGGTTCAAGGAGAAGCTGACTTATCTTGGCAAGGACTAGAATTCCTGGCAGCCAAGATGTGAACTAGACATGGCCGTGACAGAACACAGGAATCTCCCTCAACAAAATAAAGCTAAGAACATGGAACAAGGGACTGGATGAAAACTGCCCATTCAAATCCTAACAATATCAGACCTGAATTTTTTTTTTTTTTTAATTTTGGCCTCTTTTATTGCTTTTGTTTTTTTTTTTAGCTTATCTATTTTCATCCACCTTTATTCTTTGGCCTGTGTGGGCCTCCCATTGCTGTGGCCTCTCTCGTTGCAGAGCACCGGCTCTGGGAGCATGCGCTCCAGAGTGCTGGCTCATTGGACATGCCGGTCCAGCTGCTCCGCCGCACATAGGATCTTCCCGAGCCAGGGATTGAACCAGTGACCCCTGCACTGCAAGGCAGACTCTTTACCCACTGGACCACCAGGGAAGCCCAGACTTGATTTTAAGAAACAAGATTGATCACATTTCTATGACTAAGAGAAGTGGTCTTGGGAAACGACGAAAGCCTAAATAAACTAAACTAGTTTGAACTCGTTCATTCTTTCGACAACTATTTGAGTGCCTACTTTGTGCCAGGCCTAGAACAGGCCAAAGAATGTTGGGGAAATGGCAATAAACAAGGCAAATTCCCAGTCCTTACAAACCTTATCTTCCAGCCTAAGTAGAAGCAACAACACAACAACAACAACAAAGAACACTTACGCAGAGAGTAGGGATAACACCGGAGTCAGGGCCTTCTTGTGGAGAAAGCAAACTAAAGGAGAGGATAGTACAAGAGCCAAGCAAGGGCCAGATTGTGAAGGACTTTGTTAGGCCTGCATTAAACAGTGCTGATGGCCTTTATTCTAAGTGAAAGTAGGAATCATCAGAGAATTTTAAACATGGGTAACAAGACCTGAGATATTTTTTAAAGATGACTCTTGTCTGCTACATGGAGAATGGACGAAATTAGAAGCAAGGACACCAGTTAAGGAGATGTTATAAAAGCCTAGACCAGAGCCAAACAAAGCTTGAGCCAGTTTGGCAGAGGTTTTGATGATAAACTAAGCAGTTAGACAAATCAAGTAAAAGCTACTGGATTCATTTAAAAAGAAGATAACAATTGCACCTTCTTAATCAATTTAACCAGAGGACAAATATATTCTTAATTCCCTCAACAAAATAAAGCTAAGAACATGGAACAAGGGACTGGATGAAAACTGCCCATTCAAATCCTAACAATATCAGACCTGAATTTTTTTTTTTTTTTAATTTTGGCCTCTTTTATTGCTTTTGTTTTTTTTTTTAGCTTATCTATTTTCATCCACCTTTATTCTTTGGCCTGTGTGGGCCTCCCATTGCTGTGGCCTCTCTCGTTGCAGAGCACCGGCTCTGGGAGCATGCGCTCCAGAGTGCTGGCTCATTGGACATGCCGGTCCAGCTGCTCCGCCGCACATAGGATCTTCCCGAGCCAGGGATTGAACCAGTGACCCCTGCACTGCAAGGCAGACTCTTTACCCACTGGACCACCAGGGAAGCCCAGACTTGATTTTAAGAAACAAGATTGATCACATTTCTATGACTAAGAGAAGTGGTCTTGGGAAACGACGAAAGCCTAAATAAACTAAACTAGTTTGAACTCGTTCATTCTTTCGACAACTATTTGAGTGCCTACTTTGTGCCAGGCCTAGAACAGGCCAAAGAATGTTGGGGAAATGGCAATAAACAAGGCAAATTCCCAGTCCTTACAAACCTTATCTTCCAGCCTAAGTAGAAGCAACAACACAACAACAACAACAAAGAACACTTACGCAGAGAGTAGGGATAACACCGGAGTCAGGGCCTTCTTGTGGAGAAAGCAAACTAAAGGAGAGGATAGTACAAGAGCCAAGCAAGGGCCAGATTGTGAAGGACTTTGTTAGGCCTGCATTAAACAGTGCTGATGGCCTTTATTCTAAGTGAAAGTAGGAATCATCAGAGAATTTTAAACATGGGTAACAAGACCTGAGATATTTTTTAAAGATGACTCTTGTCTGCTACATGGAGAATGGACGAAATTAGAAGCAAGGACACCAGTTAAGGAGATGTTATAAAAGCCTAGACCAGAGCCAAACAAAGCTTGAGCCAGTTTGGCAGAGGTTTTGATGATAAACTAAGCAGTTAGACAAATCAAGTAAAAGCTACTGGATTCATTTAAAAAGAAGATAACAATTGCACCTTCTTAATCAATTTAACCAGAGGACAAATATATCTCAATTTAATTTAAAAACAAGAACATTAAAACTAAGCCTATCCTGTGTAGTACACAGTGTAGCCATGTGGTTTTAATGTAGCTACATGGTTTAGATAAAAGGTTAGTAAGGCTCATACCTCATATTATAACAAGGACATTGGTTAAGCATATGAGTGCAAATCTAGTCAAATGCAAATTCTGGCCAATGAAATTGACTATAAAAGCTATAACCTGAAAAACTAACTAAGCTTTGTATGGTTGCTTTTTTGAAAGACTTTAATCTTTGTTCTGTTTAAGGAATGGTAATTGGCTTTTAATTTGACCTAAATAGTATTCAACATGTTCAATAATTAAAGTAAAGAAGATACTTAAAACACTTTGGCTTTCTCTGTAAATAAACACCTTAATATTTATAGTCAGCCTAGTTTTTCTCATATAAGCGGTCAACAGAGGTTAAGGAACTAGTTAGTGTTAAAGTCAGGTGGGCTCAGAATTCAAATTCTGGATGAGCCAAGACAAGATCAATTTCATCTTCAGAGTACAGCAGAGGTCAAGCCAACAGCCTGCTGAAACCACTCACACCCACTCAGGAGCCTTGGTGAATGAAGCTGCTGATTCAGGGACCGACACTAACAACAATAAAACATACTCCAGTGATAAACAGGCAATGCTCCTTTTCTTCTCTTTTCCCATTTCCCTTAGTTAACCATCTTAAAACGACATTGAACTTATTACCACTTTTTCCTTAAAAAGTGGTTTTCCTGATAAATCTGTGTATCACACCAGTATGGAAACAGTCTTGGGACTTTCCTGGCAGTCCAGTGGTTAAGACCTTGCTTCCATTGCAGGGGGCATGGGCTTGATCTCTGGTTGGGGAACTAAGATCCCTACCACAGGCGACACGGTAGGGCCAAAAAATAAAATAGTCTTGGTCACACTTACTGTTTTCCTAGCATTTACAGCTAGGCTAAGCAGCTGTCAGACACAGTAAATCTCAAAGCAAAGCTTCCATCATTTTCCCCAGAAGAGCCTTTAATATAATTGAAATTATATATTTCAATTTAATTTAAAACAAGAACATTAAAACTAAGCCTATCCTGTGTAGTACACAGTGTAGCCATGTGGTTTTAATGTAGCTACATGGTTTAGATAAAAGGTTAGTAAGGCTCATAACTCATATTATAACAAGGACATTGGTTAAGCATATGAGTGCAAATCTAGTCAAATGCAAATTCTGGCCAATGAAATTGACTATAAAAGCTATAACCTGAAAAACTAACTAAGCTTTGTATGGTTGCTTTTTTGAAAGACTTTAATCTTTGTTCTGTTTAAGGAATGGTAATTGGCTTTTAATTTGACCTAAATAGTATTCAACATGTTCAATAATTAAAGTAAAGAAGATACTTAAAACACTTTGGCTTTCTCTGTAAATAAACACCTTAATATTTATAGTCAGCCTAGTTTTTCTCATATAAGCGGTCAACAGAGGTTAAGGAACTAGTTAGTGTTAAAGTCAGGTGGGCTCAGAATTCAAATTCTGGATGAGCCAAGACAAGATCAATTTCATCTTCAGAGTACAGCAGAGGTCAAGCCAACAGCCTGCTGAAACCACTCACACCCACTCAGGAGCCTTGGTGAATGAAGCTGCTGATTCAGGGACCGACACTAACAACAATAAAACATACTCCAGTGATAAACAGGCAATGCTCCTTTTCTTCTCTTTTCCCATTTCCCTTAGTTAACCATCTTAAAACGACATTGAACTTATTACCATTTTTTCCTTAAAAAGTGGTTTTCCTGATAAATCTGTGTATCACACCAGTATGGAAACAGTCTTGGGACTTTCCTGGCAGTCCAGTGGTTAAGACCTTGCTTCCATTGCAGGGGGCATGGGCTTGATCTCTGGTTGGGGAACTAAGATCCCTACCACAGGCGACACGGTAGGGCCAAAAAATAAAATAGTCTTGGTCACACTTACTGTTTTCCTAGCATTTACAGCTAGGCTAAGCAGCTGTCAGACACAGTAAATCTCAAAGCAAAGCTTCCATCATTTTCCCCCAGAATATGAGCCTTTAATATAATTGAAATTATATATTTCAAATAGGTTTAACTCTTTCTGATATTCTTAAATATGGGAAAAAATCACGTACGTATGGTAGCTGGCCTAAAGCTTTCGGTACCATTCTCTTCAAGAAAAATGTCTTCCTCAAAAACGAAGGCTTTCTCTGTCAGGTCCTATGTAAAACTCTCACACATACACTCGCACCCATTCTATTATTTCCTTTCTGTTCTACAGGATACAGTTCGTAATTTTTCTAACAAGTTTTTAAGTCTTTTATATATTTCTAAATAAGTAACACTGTTGACATTTTAACTTACATGTCCCAAGGCTGACAATGTATCTTAAATACCTACAGCATTTCCATTTAGATGTTTTACAGGCAAGGGTCATATGTAATTGCTCCCTAAATTAAATACAAAAACCGAAACAGAGAATTTCTGCTTTAAAAGAAATTTGTTTTTCAAGCAGTAGTTTTATTTAAGCCGGTCATCTACTCACTTTCCCCACGTTGGTCCAAATGCATCTGCATGAATCATCTTCCTGAACTTCGTCAAAAAAAGTCCATGCAAAACACAGACTGAGATACATATGTGGTTTAAATTAAAACTAAGATCCACAGCTATGAACCAAAAAGTAAGCTGTGTCTGGCTAAGCTTACTACTAAATTCTGATTCTAAAGGAAAATTTCTACAGATGCAACAGCAGATGAACAGGGATTTCAATGAACAGCAGAACACTATGGAAGAGGGTACGAATGCCTTCTTCCTCGGGAGTGCATCACAGTGGCCTGGAGGGGCCACTCTAGAACAGAATAGAGTTTAGAAGAGAAAGCTTCGAAACAAGCAATGGTAGAGCATTAACTTGTTGTTTAGTCACTGTTGTGTCTGACTCCTTGCGACCCCATGGACTGTAGCCAGCCAGGCGCCTCCGTCCATGGGATTTCCAAGACTATTGGAGGTTGCCATTTCCTTCGCGGACAGATCTTCCCCATGGGAACTGTAGCCAGGCCAGGCGCCCTCCCCTCCATTGTCCTACCAAATAGTCTTGGTCACACTTACTGTTTTCCTAGCATTTACAGCTAGGCTAAGCAGCTGTCAGACACAGTAAATCTCAAAGCAAAGCTTCCATCATTTTCCCCCAGAATATGAGCCTTTAATATAATTGAAATTATATATTTCAAATAGGTTTAACTCTTTCTGATATTCTTAAATATGGGAAAAAATCACGTACGTATGGTAGCTGGCCTAAAGCTTTCGGTACCATTCTCTTCAAGAAAAATGTCTTCCTCAAAAACGAAGGCTTTCTCTGTCAGGTCCTATGTAAAACTCTCACACATACACTCGCACCCATTCTATTATTTCCTTTCTGTTCTACAGGATACAGTTCGTAATTTTTCTAACAAGTTTTTAAGTCTTTTATATATTTCTAAATAAGTAACACTGTTGACATTTTAACTTACATGTCCCAAGGCTGACAATGTATCTTAAATACCTACAGCATTTCCATTTAGATGTTTTACAGGCAAGGGTCATATGTAATTGCTCCCTAAATTAAATACAAAAACCGAAACAGAGAATTTCTGCTTTAAAAGAAATTTGTTTTTCAAGCAGTAGTTTTATTTAAGCCGGTCATCTACTCACTTTCCCCACGTTGGTCCAAATGCATCTGCATGAATCATCTTCCTGAACTTCGTCAAAAAAAGTCCATGCAAAACACAGACTGAGATACATATGTGGTTTAAATTAAAACTAAGATCCACAGCTATGAACCAAAAAGTAAGCTGTGTCTGGCTAAGCTTACTACTAAATTCTGATTCTAAAGGAAAATTTCTACAGATGCAACAGCAGATGAACAGGGATTTCAATGAACAGCAGAACACTATGGAAGAGGGTACGAATGCCTTCTTCCTCGGGAGTGCATCACAGTGGCCTGGAGGGGCCACTCTAGAACAGAATAGAGTTTAGAAGAGAAAGCTTCGAAACAAGCAATGGTAGAGCATTAACTTGTTGTTTAGTCACTGTTGTGTCTGACTCCTTGCGACCCCATGGACTGTAGCCAGCCAGGCGCCTCCGTCCATGGGATTTCCAAGCAAGACTATTGGAGGGGGTTGCCATTTCCTTCGCGGACAGATCTTCCCCATCCAGGGATCGAACCTGTGTCTCCAGCTTGGCAGGTGCATTCTTCACACTGAGCCACCTGGGAAGCCCAGAGCATTACCAACCGTTCTTCAAAACAAACAATCCTGTCCTCACCACCCCGCTTGCTTCTTATTTTAGTCCCTCTAACTGAGTCATGTAACTTGCGCAAAGATACCAAGAAGTCCCTGCTGCTCTCTCCCCAAGTCAGTGAATTAAACACGTCTCCTTTTCTATCTCTTCGAAAAGTGAAATCGATGAATCTCGGGGGAAAGAGGAAAAAGTCTCACGTGTTGTGTGTTTATTTGGGTCTCACGTGTGTCCGTTATTTTAAAATTAATTACCAAGTGGTTATAGAATAATGTTAAGAGACAAGGGAAACTAGGCTTTGGGGTTACAAGAACTTTTCCCCCCAGACCCTCCCCTAGATTAGCATGCACTGAACACTTGTATAACTTGAAGTTGAGAGTACATTTTTGATGAAAATACCCAACGTACCAGGAGTCCTTCCCATACGAAAAGCAAATGCCGCTTGAAATGCTCCGTGCCTTACAAGGTCTAGCGGCCGGGAGACCGCGAGCGCAAAAACATGCAGACACCTGACCTTGCCCACAAGTCGACCCGTTCTGCAGCCCTCCCCCTAGCTTCCCCGGGAGCCGCTTCACGCCATCCCCATTGGCCCTCTGCCTATTCCAGCACCTGCCTGGCAGGGACAGGGGGCTCTCCGACGACAGGGGTTGGGAGGAGGCGCGGGGGCCCCGGAGGAAAGGATTTCAAGTGGGAAAGGAGGAGAAGAACCTTCGGACAGCTCAGGCCGCGCGCTCAGAGGCTAATGGAGACACGGCTGGGGGTGGGGGCGACGGCGGGGACGCGGAGGGCTCTCTCTTAGGAGAGCCCAGGAGAGGTGAGAGGTCGAGGGCCGCGGGCGTGCAGCCGAAAGGGAACAGCGCAGGGGCCGGGAGGCCCGGAGGCGCGCGGAGGGAAGCGGGGCGCCAGGGGCTGCGGGGCGCCAGGGGCTGCGGGGCCGCCGGCGCGCGGACTCACGTTCTCCCACCAGCAGGATCCGCACGTCTTTCTTCATGTCGGCGGCTCGCAGGGGCCGGCCTCGGCCCGCAGGCATGGAGCGAACTCCTCTCGCCGGGAGCGCCCAGCCCGCCGCGCCGCTCTCCCCGCGCTGCCGACGCCGCCTGCCAGCCTCCCGCGCCGCCCCGCCCCGCCCGAGCCTCGGCCGCCCGGGGTCGCCGCGCCGCCTCCTCCGCGGCTTCCCCGCTCGAGAGCCCGGACGGCGCCAGCTCCGCCTCCTCCGGCTCCGCGGCGGCGGCGGCGGGGCCGACGGGGCGCCGCGAGGGACAAACGCTGTCGGAACGCGAATGCTCTCGGGCCCGGAGCGGCGCCCCCGCCGTCCGCGCGCCGCAGTGCACCGTCTCTGAGCCTCGCCCACCCTCCTCCAGGATCCGGGGCCAGGGAAACGCCTTGGACCGTACATTTGAACGGCAGACTTGCTAGTCTGAGCCCATTTCTTTTACAAAATAGGGGCAGGAGAAGTTCCTCGCTCAAGGTCACCCAGCTAGAAACTTGGCAGTGCGACTCTGGGCGGGAATATTCTCATCAGGCTGACTCTAAGCTCCAGGCGAGCAGCGGCCTGCCTTCTGGTTTTCAGCCGTATTCCCCAACCTTAGTGAACAAAGCCCTCAAGAAAGTGCGTGCTGGAGTTCTCAGGATCGAATCCTTTCCACTACCCAAAGCCCACCGTCGTAGCTGCTTAGTTTCTATTGTACCAATGGAAACAGATTCATTTCATTGTAACCAAACAGCTGTTTTCCTCTCTCTATGTGATCTACTTAAAAGGCAAGGTTATCTGTTACTTCTCTTTACATAGGTTTGCCCAGCACAGTACTGGGCATATAGGTGTCACTGAATAATAAACTCTTACTGGTTTTTCTCATATTGGCTTAATTTCTTCCTGACTCTCTCTATCCGGAGGAATCTGTTGCTATATCTCAAATGCTTGAACAGCGTTTGACATGCAATGGGAGATAGATAGATAGAGAGGTATATAGAAGAAATGAGGAAACACTGAATATCATGTTCCTTTCCCCCGCCCTGTGTTAAATATTACAAAATGATTCTTTTTTTTCTTTTGGGCAGTGTCGTGCGGGCTTACAGGATCTTAGTTCCCTGATCAGCGATCAAACCTGTGCCCCCTTCAGTGGAAGAGTGGACGCTTAACCACTGGACTGCCAGGGAAGTCCCTGAAAGTGAATTTTTTAAAGGTAACAAAATGTACATGATACCAATCCCCCTTTCTCTTAGGAGAAGCCTTGTGCTTGATTGCAGCAGTTAATACCCATGCTGGCAAACTGCATGGGTTTGTATCCAGACCCCATCACCTTATAGTTGTGTGATCCTGAGTAAGTTCTGGCTGTCCAAGGCTGCCTCTTCTTCTGTACCATGGCAATAATGATAATAATAATCCCTACCTCCTTGAATGGTTGTGAAGAATAAAGAAGCTAGTACATGTAAAGCATTTGCCGGACTTACAGTACTCTCTCCACTGATCTCAGCTGTCATTACTATTGTAAAGGTCACTGAAAACTTGAAAGGCATATGTCTTGAGGCAAATTCATTGTTATGCTTACAACAGTATTTCACTATCTTATTTATATGATATCCCTAAGGAGCACAGTAGTGGAAGTCCTTTCTAAAAATGCTCTGTGCTATGAGGAGGAAGACAGGAAAGATGCACTCTCTGGGGCTTCCTGGTGGTCCAGAGGGTAAAGAGTCTGCCTTGCAGTGCAAGGCACTGGTTAACCTTAGTGAACAAAGCCCTCAAGAAAGTGCGTGCTGGAGTTCTCAGGATCGAATCCTTTCCACTACCCAAAGCCCACCGTCGTAGCTGCTTAGTTTCTATTGTACCAATGGAAACAGATTCATTTCATTGTAACCAAACAGCTGTTTTCCTCTCTCTATGTGATCTACTTAAAAGGCAAGGTTATCTGTTACTTCTCTTTACATAGGTTTGCCCAGCACAGTACTGGGCATATAGGTGTCACTGAATAATAAACTCTTACTGGTTTTTCTCATATTGGCTTAATTTCTTCCTGACTCTCTCTATCCGGAGGAATCTGTTGCTATATCTCAAATGCTTGAACAGCGTTTGACATGCAATGGGAGATAGATAGATAGAGAGGTATATAGAAGAAATGAGGAAACACTGAATATCATGTTCCTTTCCCCCGCCCTGTGTTAAATATTACAAAATGATTCTTTTTTTTCTTTTGGGCAGTGTCGTGCGGGCTTACAGGATCTTAGTTCCCTGATCAGCGATCAAACCTGTGCCCCCTTCAGTGGAAGAGTGGACGCTTAACCACTGGACTGCCAGGGAAGTCCCTGAAAGTGAATTTTTTAAAGGTAACAAAATGTACATGATACCAATCCCCCTTTCTCTTAGGAGAAGCCTTGTGCTTGATTGCAGCAGTTAATACCCATGCTGGCAAACTGCATGGGTTTGTATCCAGACCCCATCACCTTATAGTTGTGTGATCCTGAGTAAGTTCTGGCTGTCCAAGGCTGCCTCTTCTTCTGTACCATGGCAATAATGATAATAATAATCCCTACCTCCTTGAATGGTTGTGAAGAATAAAGAAGCTAGTACATGTAAAGCATTTGCCGGACTTACAGTACTCTCTCCACTGATCTCAGCTGTCATTACTATTGTAAAGGTCACTGAAAACTTGAAAGGCATATGTCTTGAGGCAAATTCATTGTTATGCTTACAACAGTATTTCACTATCTTATTTATATGATATCCCTAAGGAGCACAGTAGTGGAAGTCCTTTCTAAAAAATGCTCTGTGCTATGAGGAGGAAGACAGGAAAGATGCACTCTCTGGGGCTTCCCTGGTGGTCCAGAGGGTAAAGAGTCTGCCTTGCAGTGCAAGGGGCACTGGTTGGATCCCTGACCTGGGAAGAAAAATCTCATATGCTGTGGAGGGGCTGGGCCGGTGTGTCCAATTGCAAGCTGGCATTCTGGAGCGCATGTGCTGGTGCTCTGCAATGAGAGAGGCCACTGCGATGGGAGGCCCACACAGATCAAAGGAAAAAAGATGGATGAAAATAAATAAAGACCAATAAAAGAATCCAAAATTAAAAAAAAAAAAAAAAAAAAAGATGCACTCTCTGCTCAGTGGGAGGTAATGAAGTCATATCCCAGGATGGAAACAAAGATGAACTTCATGAGCCTTGATGGCCTGCTCTTTCAGGGGAAAGTTATCCTCAGTCTGTTAGTACAGGAGTTGCCTAAATGTGACCCTTCAACTGGAGAACTTTCCAATATGGGAACAAGTGCTCACCCTGAAGAGATTCCCAACACAGGAAATAGCAAGGGGATTTTCTTTCTTTTTTTTTTTTTAAAGATTTATTTATTTATTCATTTATTTTGGGCGGGGGTCGGGTTGGGGAGGGAGGGGGATGGGCGGGCCACTTCTATTGGTCTGTCAATTCTCTATTTTCATCCGTCTTTGTTCTTTGGCTCCTGTGGGCCTCCCATCGCAGTGGCCTCTGTCGTCGCAGAGCACCGGCTCTGGGCGCATGCGCTCCAGAGCTCCGACGCGGTAATTGGACACATCGGTCCAGCGGAGTGGCCCACTCCGCGGCACGTGGGATCTTCCCAGGCCAGGGATGGAACCGGCGCCCCTTGCACTGCAAGGTGGTGTCCTTACCCACTGGCCCACCAGGGGAAGCCCGGGGATTTTCTTTACAAACATTCGTCCTGTACCCAAAAAACGGATGATTGGCCCACTCCGCGACCTGGGTCATTACTATTGTAAAGGTCACTGAAAACTTGAAAGGCATATGTCTTGAGGCAAATTCATTGTTATGCTTACAACAGTATTTCACTATCTTATTTATATGATATCCCTAAGGAGCACAGTAGTGGAAGTCCTTTCTAAAAATGCTCTGTGCTATGAGGAGGAAGACAGGAAAGATGCACTCTCTGGGGCTTCCCTGGTGGTCCAGAGGGTAAAGAGTCTGCCTTGCAGTGCAAGGGGCACTGGTTGGATCCCTGACCTGGGAAGAAAAATCTCATATGCTGTGGAGGGGCTGGGCCGGTGTGTCCAATTGCAAGCTGGCATTCTGGAGCGCATGTGCTGGTGCTCTGCAATGAGAGAGGCCACTGCGATGGGAGGCCCACACAGATCAAAGGAAAAAAGATGGATGAAAATAAATAAAGACCAATAAAAGAATCCAAAATTAAAAAAAAAAAAAAAAAAAAAGATGCACTCTCTGCTCAGTGGGAGGTAATGAAGTCATATCCCAGGATGGAAACAAAGATGAACTTCATGAGCCTTGATGGCCTGCTCTTTCAGGGGAAAGTTATCCTCAGTCTGTTAGTACAGGGAGTTGCCTAAATGTGACCCTTCAACTGGAGAACTTTCCAATATGGGAACAAGTGCTCACCCTGAAGAGATTCCCAACACAGGAAATAGCAAGGGGATTTTCTTTCTTTTTTTTTTTTTAAAGATTTATTTATTTATTCATTTATTTTGGGCGGGGGTCGGGTTGGGGAGGGAGGGGAGCGGGCCACTTCTATTGGTCTGTCAATTCTCTATTTTCATCCGTCTTTGTTCTTTGGCTCCTGTGGGCCTCCCATCGCAGTGGCCTCTGTCGTCGCAGAGCACCGGCTCTGGGCGCATGCGCTCCAGAGCTCCGACGCGGTAATTGGACACATCGGTCCAGCGGAGTGGCCCACTCCGCGGCACGTGGGATCTTCCCAGGCCAGGGATGGAACCGGCGCCCCTTGCACTGCAAGGTGGTGTCCTTACCCACTGGCCCACCAGGGGAAGCCCGGGGATTTTCTTTACTGAAAGAGGCACTGTTCGTTTTTGAGTCACTGTACCCAAAGGTAGAACAAGTTAACGATGATTGCAGCAGGCATTCAGAATGTAATCCCATGCAACCGTGTTATCTAGGACGAGAAAAAAAAGAGTTGCTACCCACACATCACTGGATTGTTTTTTTAAGAGGGTGGAGAGAATTGAATCCAGCAAGGAACCAGATGCCATCCACATCAGTTGTGAGTGAACTTGCCGCTTGTCCTTGTCTCCTATTGCGGACAATCCTGCAGCTCTACCATCTCCCGTCTTCTCTTCCTCCTCCAGTCCATCCCTCTTCCTGCCTGTTCACTCGATGCCAGGCCCTGTGTGCCCGCTGTGGTACTCTGCTACTTACTTTTCAAGTGACTGGACTGTAAGATTAAAAGTGTTTTCATTTCTTGTGTTCTTTTTTTATGTATTAATTGTGTGGAAAGTAGGATAAACCTATGACAGTACAGTACTGCTAATACATAGCCAGTTGTGTTAGTTGTGTATCTAGACTAACGTTGTTGGATGTACAAATTGGACTTGTGAATACGCTCTCAGAACAAAACTCGTACATATGTAGGGGACTTACTGTGTTAAAAAATGTTTGAGGGCTTCCCTGGTGGTCCAGTGGGTAAGGACACCGCCTTGCAGTGCAAGGGGCGCCAGTTCCATCCCTGGCCTGGGAAGATCCCACCTGCCGCAGAGCGGCTGGACCGATGTGTCCAATTACCGAGTCGGAGCTCTGGAGCGCATGTGCCCAGAGTCGGTGCTCTGCAACAACAGAGGCTACCGCAACCGGAGGCCCACACGGGCCAAAGAACAAAGATGGATGAAAAATTGATAAATGAAAGACCAATAGAAGTGGCACCATGCTCCCCCCACACACACCAAAAGAAACCATTAAAAAAAAAAATGTTTGAGTTGGGCTTCCCTGGTAGCTCAGTGGTAAAGAGTTCACCTGCCAATGAAAGAGACACAGGTTCAATCTCTGATCCGGGAGGATCCCATGTGCTGCAGAGGAACTAAGCCTGAGAGCTACAACTATGGAGCCTGTGCTCTAGAGCCTCGGAGTCGCAACTGTGGAGCCCATGTGCCACAACTATTGAAGCCTGTGTGCCCTAGAGCCAGAATTCCACAACAAGAGAAGTCACTGCAACAAGAAGCCTGCTCACTTCAACTAGAGAGTGGCCCCCACTCTCTTTAACTAGAGAAGAGCTTGTGGCAGCAGTGAAAAAGACTCTATGGCTAAGACAAGCAAGGTACAGAAAGATACCACAGCTTGCCAAAAGCACTACAGCTGGCCCTGAGCTTGGGCTCTGTCGTCCTAGGCTTGTGACGCTAGGCAAGTCACAGTCCCTCTCTGTGCCTCAGTTTCCTCTTTAACAAACAAAGACTATCATTTCTTCCCAGCCTTCTACCTTACAGCACAGTTTGAAGGATCCCAAAGATAATGTATGTGAAAAAGCTTTTTCTTTTAAAAATGAATTGTGGGCTTCCCCTGGTGGTCCAGTGCATAAGGACACCGCCTTGCAGTGCAAGGGGTGCCGGTTCCATCCCTGGTCTGGGAAGATCCCACGTGCGGCGGAGCGGCTGGACCGATGTGTCCAATTACCGAGCCGGAGCTCTGGAGCACATGCGCCCAGAGCCGGTGCTCTGCGACAACAGAGGCCATCGCGATGGGAGGCCCGCAGGAACCAAAGAACAAAGACGGATGAAAATAGAGAAATGAAAGACCAATAGAAGCGGCCCGCCCACTCCCCTCCCTCCCTAACCCTAGCCTCGCCCCAAAATAAATAAATAAATAAATCTTTAAAAAAAAAAATGAATTGCACAGATACCAGATCACAGGAACAAAGGTCCTTTACAGATAGGCAAGTTTTTAGGGCACTGTTCCTGCCCAGCAAGACTTTCTAGAGAATCTTGACCCCCAAGAGCTCTGCATCTGCATTGCCAAGCATGACAGTAATAATTCTATGGGGATTCTTCAGGAGCATGAGAAGAGACAAGGCCTTCGTGGTCCTGCACCTATGTGCCGGGGAAAGGCGTTGGCAGGGGAATGTCTGGAAGGAAGGGAGCTAGGAGGAAGAGTTTCTTAGGGAGGAACATTGCAGAGGTAATAGTTCAAACTCCTTTGTAGAAATGACTTACTTAAAAAATCCAGACTCAGACTTCCTTGATAGTCTAGTGCTTAAGAATTTGCCTGCGAGGGGAGGAGATATGAATTTGATGCCTAATCCAGGAAGATTCCACATGCTGTAGGGCAACTAAGCCCGTGTGCTACAACTACTGAAGCCTGCACACGCTAGAGGCCACACTGCAACTACTGAGACCATGCTCTAGAGCCCAGGCTGCAAATACAGAGCCCACACACGCCAGCTACTACAGCCTACCACACCCCCTAGAACCTGTGCTCCGCAATGAGAGATGCCACTGCAGTGAGAAGCCTACACACTGCAACTAGAGAGTAGCCCCCACTCACTACAACTAGAGAAAGCCCACATATAGCAACAAAGACCCATCGCAGTCAAAACTTTATTTTTAAAAAAAATCCAGATTCAAGGGCTTCCGAAAGAAGTCACCTGCAAGTATGTACAGCCAGCAATGACTAAGGGTTTGGTGTAAAAGAAGATCAACAGTCACTAATGTGGTGGGAGGGGGGCCTGACAAGCCAAAGCGTGCCTTTCAAGCAATGCAAGTTTCCTTTCTACTGCCCCTTCCCATCTCCCAATCAGCTATCCTTCTGAAGCTCTGGCCTCCTGTCTTGCCTTCAGCGTTATGCCCTTCTCCTACGTAAACAGACATTCATCAAGGGTCACTCTGAAGTTCTCTTGCGAACAGCATGGTTCAGTGATTAAAATCAGGGACTCTGGAATCTGCCTGCCTAAATCGGAACCTCAGCTTTACCAATTACTAGCTGTGCATCATCAAGCCAATCGCTTAAGCTTCTCTAAGCCTCATCTGCCAGATGGAAATAACACCTCATGAGATTGTTACAAAGATTAAATGAGTGACTATAATAGGAAAATGCTTCAAGTGCCTGGTACATGTTCTGTAATACACAAACGTTGACTCAATAAAATGAATTGTGAGACAAACGACTTCTGTGCACTTCTCTGAACCTGAGGATAGAGCCACACCATTATACACACTGCAGCAGAACAGAAGCCAGAGAATGGAGTCGTTGGCAGTACAATTTACCATTGGGATATTACAGATTGATGACTGGATATTAAGTCGATTGGATAAAGCCAAGAGGACAGATTGGTATCTAGAAGGCGCTGATGGAATTTTCCTCTAGAATGCTGGGAAGGAGCTTGGCCTTCACAAGACAAACTTCATGGCCCCTCTGCTATGAAGGGACCCTGGAAAGTCTGAACAAAGTACTTTCCCTAGCAGATAAGAGGCTCCATCTTTCATACTTATCAAAGAAGGAATTTGAGAATCTGAGATTCAGGACAGTGGGACACCCTACGGCTATTGGGCAGGACTGCTGTGTAGAAGATACAGTGTGTGTGAAAGGACCGACATTGGGCAGAACAAGCTCTGATTGGTGAGTGAGACACAGTCCTGCACAGGAGGCCAAATAGGATGGGCTGCAGTGGGCCCCACTCTTCAGATCCATCCATCTTGGGTCTCTCAAATTAAACCCAAAGTGGCATCCATCTTCACTCTTGTCTCCCATTCCTTCCAGGAAGACTTCCTTCTTTTCCTGCCAGGTCAGCTCTGGTGGAGCAGAAAAGTCTAATGATTTGATAACAGAGTAAATCTTTTATCCTACCTTTGAACGCACTTGATCTTGACTCATTGGTCAAACAGCCATGTCCTCTGCACAGTCACAGGGATTGGTCTCCAGAGGAGACGGATTCTCTTTGCTTAACTTGGCCAACATCACTCAGCCCAATTACTTTAATCAGGTATTTGATGATAATTAACCATACCAAAGGGACATTTTTCCAAACAAGAGCCTCATCTGGTGATGAGGTTGCTTCTAGTTTTCTTTTTAATTTTCTCAAGCTCTCAGATAATATTGTAAAAAAAAAAAAATACCCTTGATTAAGAGATAATTCACATTGAGGAGTCTCTCAGACCTTCTTGCCCCCGAATGGCCTAAATTCCCTCATGTCATGGTTAAGAGCCTGGGCATTTCATCTCCAATGCTTTCCATTTCATCTCTAATATTTTGCTAGCTGTGCAATATTGGACATGTTATATAACCTCTCTGAAAAACCCCATCAGCAAAATGGAGTTAGCTCATAGAGCTCTTTGAGAATTAAAATAATGCAATAAAGCATTTATCATGTCACTTAACATGTGGTACAAGTTTATATATCATCCTTATCAACTGCATTGTTTAATGTTTCCTTATTTTGTTTAGAGTACATGAATTTTTAAAATTATTTATTTACTTTGGGCTGTGCTGGGTCTTCGCTGCTGCACTGGCTTTTCTCTGGTTGCAGCGAGCAGGGGCTACTCTTCATTGCGGTGCGCCAGCTTCTTACTGCAGTGGCTTCTCTTGCTGCGGAGCATGGGTTCCAGGGCACACGGGCTTCAGTAGTTGCAGCACATGGACTCAATAGGTGTGGTTCCCCGGCTCCAGAGCACAGGCTACATAGTCGTAGTCCACAGGCTCAGTTTCTTCATGGCATGTGGGATCTCCTGGACCAGGGATGGAATTCAAGTCTCCTCCATCGGGGTCTCTCAAATTAAACCCAAAGTGGCATCCATCTTCACTCTTGTCTCCCATTCCTTCCAGGAAGACTTCCTTCTTTTCCTGCCAGGTCAGCTCTGGTGGAGCAGAAAAGTCTAATGATTTGATAACAGAGTAAATCTTTTATCCTACCTTTGAACGCACTTGATCTTGACTCATTGGTCAAACAGCCATGTCCTCTGCACAGTCACAGGGATTGGTCTCCAGAGGAGACGGATTCTCTTTGCTTAACTTGGCCAACATCACTCAGCCCAATTACTTTAATCAGGTATTTGATGATAATTAACCATACCAAAGGGACATTTTTCCAAACAAGAGCCTCATCTGGTGATGAGGTTGCTTCTAGTTTTCTTTTTAATTTTCTCAAGCTCTCAGATAATATTGTAAAAAAAAAAAAATACCCTTGATTAAGAGATAATTCACATTGAGGAGTCTCTCAGACCTTCTTGCCCCCGAATGGCCTAAATTCCCTCATGTCATGGTTAAGAGCCTGGGCATTTCATCTCCAATGCTTTCCATTTCATCTCTAATATTTTGCTAGCTGTGCAATATTGGACATGTTATATAACCTCTCTGAAAAACCCCATCAGCAAAATGGAGTTAGCTCATAGAGCTCTTTGAGAATTAAAATAATGCAATAAAGCATTTATCATGTCACTTAACATGTGGTACAAGTTTATATATCATCCTTATCAACTGCATTGTTTAATGTTTCCTTATTTTGTTTAGAGTACATGAATTTTTAAAATTATTTATTTACTTTGGGCTGTGCTGGGTCTTCGCTGCTGCACTGGCTTTTCTCTGGTTGCAGCGAGCAGGGGCTACTCTTCATTGCGGTGCGCCAGCTTCTTACTGCAGTGGCTTCTCTTGCTGCGGAGCATGGGTTCCAGGGCACACGGGCTTCAGTAGTTGCAGCACATGGACTCAATAGGTGTGGTTCCCCGGCTCCAGAGCACAGGCTACATAGTCGTAGTCCACAGGCTCAGTTTCTTCATGGCATGTGGGATCTCCCTGGACCAGGGATGGAATTCAAGTCTCCTCCATTAGCAGGTGGATTCTTTACCACCGAGCCACCGGGGAAACGCAACAACGGCATTTTTAAATTTGAGATTCATTTGCTGATTCACCTTATCTTTCCAAGGGCAAATTGATTAGTCTGCCTGCCCAAATTGTAAACTCTGAATGACAAAAACGCATTTAATATAGTTTTTAATCACTTCAGACATTAAAATTTTGCTGACTTACTATTGATACCAACCAGTGATTCTCAAAAAGATTTAGGCCACAGGCCATTTCCACAAAACAAAGAATTCCATACCATAGTAATCTAATGTGTTCCAAGAAAATAACCTAAAAGAAAAAAATACATACCTACATACACATATTTCATCTGTAGCATCATCACACGAGAGTATAAAATGGAAAAATAGGGCTTCCCTGGTGGTCCAGTGGATAAGGACACCGCCTTGCAGTGCAAGGGGTGCCAGTGTGATACCTGGCCTGGGAAGATCCCATGTGCCGCGGAGAGGCTGGACCGATGTGTCCAATTACCAAGCCGGAGCTCTGGGGCGCATGTGCCCAGAGCCGGTGCTCTGCGACAACAGAGGCCACTGTGACGTGAGGCCCACACGGGCGAAAGAACAAAGATGGATGAAAAATAGATAAATGAAAGACCAATAGAAGCGGCATGCCCCCCTCCCTCCCCAACCTCCCCCCCAAAAAATAAATAAATAAAATAAAATGGAAAAATATACAATGATGGGGAATAGCTAAATTAAGTAGGACATAAATTTACTGGAAACAGTACAGTCATTAAAATGAATAACCATTAAAGATATGGAAAAATATATATTCACAAAATAAATGAAACATAGAAATATAAAGCCATATATCCAATTCAACTGTATAAGAACTAAGTATGATATATATATACATATATTTCTGTAACTTTTACCCTCTATACCTTTGCAATTTTAAACTTTTACAGGCACTGCTGTGCATTTAGTCATTCAATCATGTCTAACTCTTTTGCGACCTCATGGACTGCAGCCCACCAGGTCCCTCTATCCATGAGATTTTACAGGCAAGGATACTGGAGTGGGTTGCCATTTCCTCCTTAAGGGGATCTTCCTGACCCAGGGATCAAACCTGCAACTCCTGTGTTGCCTGCATTGCTGGCAGATTCTTTTCCCACTGAGCCACTGAGGAAGCCCTGTGCATTGTGGTGGGCAAGTTATGGTTGAGGAAGTCTGGGCAATCGTCTTGCTCATCAGAATCCTCCAAATCATTCCCTATCAGCCCAAACTACCTCTTTCAAAAGTCTTTCATGAGAGGTTGTTGTTGTTCAGTCACTAAGTTGAGCCCGGCTCACGGTGATCCCCTGAATGGCAGCACGCCCGGCCTCTCTGTCCATCACCATTTCCCTGAGTTTGCTCAAACACATATTCACCGGGGGCTTCCCTGGTGGTCCAGCGGGTAAGGACACCGCCTTGCAGTGCAAGGGGCGCCAGTTCAATCCCTGGCCTGGGAAGATCCCCCCCAAAAAAGAAAGAAAACCCCATGTCCACCGAGTCAGTGATATCATCCAACCTTCCCATCCTCTGCCAGCCCCTTCTTCTCTTGCCCTCAGTCTTTCCCAGCATCAGAGTCTTTTCCGATGAAAGGCAGCATCTCGTAATCTAAACCTCTTTCTATCTCCTCTCTCCCTATCCTACCCCTAGCCCAAACCAGCTAGACTTGTGTGATTGCCCCACTGCTTCTAGTCGTCCACTCTTCGTGCCTGGCTGTATTCACAGACAGCCTCCAAGGTGACACAGTGCCTTCACCCAGCAAAACTGTAAATACCTCCCAAAAGCCTCTAGGAAAATGATCATGGTCTTAGCCCGAGTGGCCTTGCCGTATCTGCTTCTCCAGTTAGTGTGACAGCTCTGATCCATGCTGAACTCAGTGTGCACACATCATCATGTTAAGACGCAGTGACAGTGAAAGATTACAGTCCCCTTAGTAGAAACCAGATCCACTCTGGGTAAACAGTTTTCAACTCTTGGACAACAGGGGTGAGGGGGAGACTCCAGGCCAAGCCAACTGCAATGGCGAAAGCCATCGATATGCAGCAGGGAGGCTGGGCTGGAGGGTATAACTGGGGAGATGACAGGAAATGGGGGTTAGAGGGAGGTGACGCAAAGGGAGAACTTTCTATGCTAGGTGGCCTTTGAAAAATTGGGGGCCATTTCCTCCTTAAGGGGATCTTCCTGACCCAGGGATCAAACCTGCAACTCCTGTGTTGCCTGCATTGCTGGCAGATTCTTTTCCCACTGAGCCACTGAGGAAGCCCTGTGCATTGTGGTGGGCAAGTTATGGTTGAGGAAGTCTGGGCAATCGTCTTGCTCATCAGAATCCTCCAAATCATTCCCTATCAGCCCAAACTACCTCTTTCAAAAGTCTTTCATGAGAGGTTGTTGTTGTTCAGTCACTAAGTTGAGCCCGGCTCACGGTGATCCCCTGAATGGCAGCACGCCCGGCCTCTCTGTCCATCACCATTTCCCTGAGTTTGCTCAAACACATATTCACCGGGGGCTTCCCTGGTGGTCCAGCGGGTAAGGACACCGCCTTGCAGTGCAAGGGGCGCCAGTTCAATCCCTGGCCTGGGAAGATCCCCCCCAAAAAAGAAAGAAAACCCCATGTCCACCGAGTCAGTGATATCATCCAACCTTCCCATCCTCTGCCAGCCCCTTCTTCTCTTGCCCTCAGTCTTTCCCAGCATCAGAGTCTTTTCCGATGAAAGGCAGCATCTCGTAATCTAAACCTCTTTCTATCTCCTCTCTCCCTATCCTACCCCTAGCCCAAACCAGCTAGACTTGTGTGATTGCCCCACTGCTTCTAGTCGTCCACTCTTCGTGCCTGGCTGTATTCACAGACAGCCTCCAAGGTGACACAGTGCCTTCACCCAGCAAAACTGTAAATACCTCCCAAAAGCCTCTAGGAAAATGATCATGGTCTTAGCCCGAGTGGCCTTGCCGTATCTGCTTCTCCAGTTAGTGTGACAGCTCTGATCCATGCTGAACTCAGTGTGCACACATCATCATGTTAAGACGCAGTGACAGTGAAAGATTACAGTCCCCTTAGTAGAAACCAGATCCACTCTGGGTAAACAGTTTTCAACTCTTGGACAACAGGGGTGAGGGGGAGACTCCAGGCCAAGCCAACTGCAATGGCGAAAGCCATCGATATGCAGCAGGGAGGCTGGGCTGGAGGGTATAACTGGGGAGATGACAGGAAATGGGGGTTAGAGGGAGGTGACGGCAGAGACAGGAAGCAGAACTTTCTATGCTAGGTTCCCGGCCTGGGGAGCACCCAGGAGTTTTCAGCAGGGGAGTGACATGATCTAACTCCCATTGTGAAAGTTAGATGAACAGAATTAGAATTCTGTTAACAGAATGAGAATAGATGGGGGGTGGGCCCCTAACTAGAGATAGAAGAGCTCGACTTAATCTGAGAGAGAAGCGACAAGAGTCTGCACCAGAGTGCAGATGCAGAGGGAAGAGCTGCGGAAGAGGGGCAGAGCTGAGATGCTTCGAGAAGGCAGAATCCAGGGTCAGAGCTGCGGAAGAGGGGCAGAGCTGAGATGCTTCGAGAAGGCAGAATCCAGGGTCAGAAGATTGTGACTAATTGTACAGAAGGCACTAATCGTATCAGAAAAGCTCCCACAGTAACTCCCAGACTCTGTGTCCTAGAGATGGTCACTAAGCAAAGCCACAGGTTTTCTACCCCTGGGGGGTATTTATTCTGAAGCATAAAGGTGAAACAATTTCACTGAGCACAGAAGGAAGACACTGTAGCAAACCAATCTCTTAGAATCACATGGTGGAACAGGAGGTGTACGAGTGGCGTAGCTTCCTTGGTAGTTCAGGCACTAAAGAATCCTCCTGCAATCCAGGAGAGACCCTGGTTTGATCCCTGGGCTGAGAGCATTCCCTGGAGGAGGGAATGGCTATCCACTCCAGTATTCTCATCTGGAGAATTCCCTGGACAGATCATGGGGTCGCAGAGTCGAAGATGGCAACGGAGCAACTAATACTTTCACCTTCATTGAGTGGTGTAGGGACACCAGAAACTGTGCCTCTGGACAGAAACGTTTCTTTTCTCTATTATCTTTCCATCCTAATTAAGTCAAGGTGAAAGTCTCAGGAAATCTATAATACTTGATAATCTCCTTTGGAGTCAGAGAGACAGAAAGAAAGAGACAGCACTTCAAGTTCAGAAAGTAAGACAAACTAAGCTAGTTAAATTGTTTCGTTTTCCTTGAAACACACACTTGGCCTTCAGTTTCAAGATACAGGATTCTGGTTTCCATTTGTATAAATTTTTTAAAGTTTCCTTTTGAAATATACATACCTGAAGAGGGAAAATGAGTTGATTTTGGAAAGATATTAAGCAAAAATTGATACAGAAGATTCACAGATATAACAAGTACCGTGGCACATGAAAGGCTGAAGCTTAAGAAACCTTGTCCGTAAAAAACCTACGGATGGTTAGGAAGAAAAATTCCAAATCAAAACAAATCTTCAGTATAACCTAAGTATCTATAATTAAAGAAGACTTCAGTCATCTGGAAGGACCCAGTGAATAGAGTTTTGAGCAATTATGAATGAGGACAAATTTGGAGCTAAGGGCTCATCAAAGTGGGGGATGATGGAGCTGAGCAAATACCAGAGAAGATTGTCCCTTTCCTGTTAAAATTCCCCGGTCACCCCCAGGGAAGGGACTTCTCCCTCAAACAGAGCAGGGGGGCCTGGGGGTCTCCCCAGAAAGAAGCACTGTTTCATTTCATGGTTTGTTTCTGCAATCAGCTAGGAAATAAAGTCTTCAAACTGAACTTTCCCAGGGTTTCCCTGGTGGCCCAGTGGTAAAGAATCTGCCTGCCAATGCAGGAGACACGGGTTTGCTCCTTGATCCAGGAAGATCTTACATGCCATGGAGCAGCTAGGCCCCTGAGTCACAACTATGGAACCTGTACTCACAATCCCGTGCACCACAACTATGGAAGTCTGCACGACCTCGAAACCTATGCTCAGCAACAAGAGAAGCCATGGCCAAGAGAAGTTCTCGCACTGCAACTAGAGAGAAGCATGCCCTCCATCCCCACCGCTCGCTGCAACTAGAGAAAAGCCTGGGTAGCAATGTAGTCAAAAATAAATAAATGAATACTTGTTTTTAAACTTTTCTAGAAAAGAAAAAAATGTACCCGAGGGAGGAGAAGCAAGGGAAGATAGACAGAGCTGTATTAGAAGTTGTCGTGAGCCTTGAGAAGGTGGTAGCTTCCAGCCCAGCAGGTGGTTCTTCCTGGAACCCAAACTCCTAGACCCAAAGAAAAAAGACAGCACTTCAAGTTCAGAAAGTAAGACAAACTAAGCTAGTTAAATTGTTTCGTTTTCCTTGAAACACACACTTGGCCTTCAGTTTCAAGATACAGGATTCTGGTTTCCATTTGTATAAATTTTTTAAAGTTTCCTTTTGAAATATACATACCTGAAGAGGGAAAATGAGTTGATTTTGGAAAGATATTAAGCAAAAATTGATACAGAAGATTCACAGATATAACAAGTACCGTGGCACATGAAAGGCTGAAGCTTAAGAAACCTTGTCCGTAAAAAACCTACGGATGGTTAGGAAAAAAAATTCCAAATCAAAACAAATCTTCAGTATAACCTAAGTATCTATAATTAAAGAAGACTTCAGTCATCTGGAAGGACCCAGTGAATAGAGTTTTGAGCAATTATGAATGAGGACAAATTTGGAGCTAAGGGCTCATCAAAGTGGGGGATGATGGAGCTGAGCAAATACCAGAGAAGATTGTCCCTTTCCCGTTAAAATTCCCCGGTCACCCCCAGGGACGGGACTTCTCCCTCAAACAGAGCAGGGGGGCCTGGGGGTCTCCCCAGAAAGAAGCACTGTTTCATTTCATGGTTTGTTTCTGCAATCAGCTAGGAAATAAAGTCTTCAAACTGAACTTTCCCAGGGTTTCCCTGGTGGCCCAGTGGTAAAGAATCTGCCTGCCAATGCAGGAGACACGGGTTTGCTCCTTGATCCAGGAAGATCTTACATGCCATGGAGCAGCTAGGCCCCTGAGTCACAACTATGGAACCTGTACTCACAATCCCGTGCACCACAACTATGGAAGTCTGCACGACCTCGAAACCTATGCTCAGCAACAAGAGAAGCCATGGCCAAGAGAAGTTCTCGCACTGCAACTAGAGAGAAGCATGCCCTCCATCCCCACCGCTCGCTGCAACTAGAGAAAAGCCTGGGTAGCAATGTAGTCAAAAATAAATAAATGAATACTTGTTTTTAAACTTTTCTAGAAAAGAAAAAAATGTACCCGAGGGAGGAGAAGCAAGGGAAGATAGACAGAGCTGTATTAGAAGTTGTCGTGAGCCTTGAGAAGGTGGTAGCTTCCAGCCCAGCAGGTGGTTCTTCCTGGAACCCAAACTCCTAGACCCCAATAATGGGCACAGCCACTTAGGTGTTTGAGAGAAACATCTCCAGATGGAGTGAGCTGCTGCCCCCAGAGTCTCCAAAGAGAAGTCTTTCTGGCTTGGTCCCTGGGTGGATGCTTTCCCCACATGGTGCAGACCGAGTGAGAGACTTGATCCCTGGGTCAGGAAGATCCCCTGGAGGAGGGCATGGCAACCCACTCCAGCATTCTTGCCTGGAGAATCCCATGGACAGGGGAGCCTGGCAGGCTACAGTCCATGGGGTCAAAAAAAGAATCAGCCATGACTGAAATAGCTGCACACACACACACAAACACACAGCGAACTGGATCCCACATGCCACCAAGGAGAAGATCCCACACGCCACAGCTAAAACCCAGCACAGCCAAATAAATAAATAATAAAGTCCTTTCTAAAAAAAAAAAAATGAAAGGCAAACATCCAGGTGACTCTAGGTGAGCATATAAAGGCTCCTTAAGCAGGATGTGAGAACAGAGAGCCTTTTAATGGTCTTCTGGCACCAAGAGAGAGGCCCTGGTCCTGCTTAGGGAACTCAAGGTCACTACACTGAGACCTGACACCAATGACCAGGGGAAAAAGAGCACCTCGTGGCTTTAGGGCTGTGTCTTATCAAAGTGGACAGCCAGGTCCTGGTGTCAGCTGGGACCTTATCACAGCATTAAGCTTGGAGAGTGGGAACACTGGGCCAGTTCCCAGCTCTGTCACGCTCAGCTGACTGACCCTGCCCAAACCCCTAAGCTGGTCCAGGTCCCCTCCCCTCCCCTGTCTGCTAAACGTAGACAGTAATACTCACCTTGAGCACAGGATGTTCATGAGGCTCACAGAGCAAATGAATAGATCACGGGGGAAGAATTCTGCCTGCTCCTGTTTTCAAGAACACGTATGGAAATCAGGTGTGCATATACAGATGTTAGAGACCAGGACATGCGATGTGAATATAATTCTGGGACTTCCCTGGCAGTCCAGTGGTTAAGACTCTCGTGCTTCCAATGCAGGGGCACAGGTGCAATCCCCGATCAGGGAACTAAGATCCCACATGTCGTGTGGTGTGGCCAATAAAAGAAAAAAAGAAAGAAAATATAGTTCTGGCATTGTTGTTATGTTTAGGGTCACCCTGGCATTCTTCCAATGTCCTCCACCATAACTTCCAGAGATGAAACACTCAGTCAAAGGCTACCTGGCTGGATCGTATGAGAAGACTTTGTGTTCAAGCCAGTCTGGCAGAACTGGATTTCCGCCTCTCCAGCAGGTGCTTATGACACCTGGGACCTACAGACGGGCTGTAAGGGGAAGAAAGGGAGCAGAAGACTGTAGAGCAGGGGACTTCGAAGACATAGCAACTGTTACAAGGTATGAGGATTCTTTCTGGGAGTTGTGAAAATGTACTAAAGTTAGAGTATGGTGACAGTTTCACAACTCTGTAAATATACTAAAGCACATTGATTTCTACACTTTAAATAGGTGAATTTATAGCATGTAAACTATATCTCAACAAAGCTGTTAAGAAAAGATGTATCAGGTTTTTTTTTTTTCGTTTTACGGGTTTATGCTGAAGAAGCATGTTTTGGGTGCTAAAACTCTATAAAGAAACACAAGGAAGTGATTACTGTAAAAGTCAAGATGGTTCACAGGGAGGGAGGTGTGATTGGAATGGGGAAAGAGCCTCTAGGATAGGGAGCAGGGTTTTGTTGGGTTTTTTTTTTAGTAAAAGGCGAAAGATTTATATGATCTGAAGAGAAACCAGAGTATAGCAGGGTTTTATTTCTTGACCCAAAGCGTAGTTACAAGAGTGTTGAATGATAATAATAATCATGATTATTCCTTATGCCACACATACACTATGAATAGTTTTCTGTATCCACTCTGGTATATGTTAAAAATGGCTCTAAAAAATGGGAGAAATGAAGGTACCAGATGATACCATGTGCTGACCCGACTGTGAGGATCTCCACCTCTGGGTATCTGTGCCCTTGTGAATCCTACCACCCAAATGTGCGCAGGGCCTGTGACCTGCTTCTAAACAACAGAATAAGGCAAAGGCCATGGAATGCATGTGGTTACATGTCCATGTGGTTACATTTTATAAGACTTAATGTCAGGACTTCCCTGGTGGTCCAGTGGTTACAAATCCACCTGCCAATGCAGAGGACACTGGTTTGATCCCTGGTCTGGGAAGATCCCACAATCTATGAGGCAACTCAGACCATGAACCACAACTACTGAGCCTTGGACCCCCAAAGAGCCCGTGCTCCACAATAACCGAAGCCACTGAAATGAGAAGCCTAGGCACCACATCTGGAGAAAGCCCGCACACAGCAACAAAGGCCCAGCACAGTCAAAACTAAATAAGTTTAAAAAATTTTTTTTTTTTTTACCATGCATCAACATGAACCAGCCATAGGTATACTTATGTCCACTTGCTCTTGAATATATGAACCAAACCAATATTATAAAGCAATTATCCTTCTATTAAAATTTTTTTTAAAAACCAAAATAAACAAACTTCTTAAAAGATTTCGTTTCCGGGCTTCCCTGGTAGCTCAGTGGTAAAGAGTCCATTGGCCAATGCAAGAGACATGGGTTCGATGCCTGATCTGGGAAGATCCCACATGCTGCGGAGCTGCTAAGCCCGTGAGCCACAGCTATGGAGCCTGTGCTCTAGAGCCCAGGAGCCACAACTATTGAGCCCACGTGCCGCAACTACTAAAGCCCATGTGCCCTAGAGCCCACACTCCACAACAAGAGAAGCTACTGCAACAAGAAGCCTGCTCACCTCAACCAGAGAGTGGCCCTCACTCCCTGCAACTACAGAAGAGCCCGCCGGCAACAATGAAGACCCAGAATAGCTAAAAATCAATAATAATAAAAAATTAAAAAAAAGATTTCATTTCCACCTTTCGGGAGACTTGCTCTCCCTCATTAGCTTTGATGAAGTAAGCAGCTATGTTGCAGAGGCCTACGGGATCAAAAACCAGGCTCCTCAGTCTGACAGCCCACAAGGAGCTGAATGCTGCCGACAGCCACAGGAGGTTGGAAGAAAGTCCTTCCCCACCAAAGCCTCCATGTCACCTGGTCCCAGCTCACACTCGGACTGCAGTTTGCAAGACTCCCCAGCAGAAGCCTCAGCTAAGCTATACCCTGACTCAGATCCATAGAAGCTTCAAGATCATAAATGTGTGTTGTCTGAAGCCACGCACGCTAGTAGTCTGACACAGCACTGGATAGCATGGCTTTTGTATGTGGCGAGGAGGTCCCCTAAACTAAATCTCACTGTCAGTGATTCACTAGGACTCACAGAATTCAGCCAAGCTGTTGTATTTGTGGCTACAATGTATCGCAATGAAAGGATACAGGTTAAAACCAGGAAAAGGCACAGGAAGAGGCTGGGAGACCCCACTCTTCCGTAGTGGAGTTACAGGCCCATTGCTTCACTCTCCTGCACGATGTGTGATGACACACACAGAGCTACAGGGTGCACATCCAGGACCAGGTGTCCTAGGCTTTGATTGGCCGTCGGTAGGCAGAACCCCGGCTCCCCGTGGCTGACCTCAGTTTCCAGCCCCTCCAGAGGCTGAGATTGTACTGGGTGTCCCAAGGCCCTCAGATAAACAGAGACAATTTTATCAGGCAGGATATTCCAAGGGCTTAGATGTTACCTCCCACTCAGGAGCCTGGCCTTTCTTTGGATCCTGCAGGGTTTCAACAATGCAAGTCAGCTGAGTTAAACTGTTTGCATCCTTCAACTTTAGCTGTGCATTCCTTTCTCATTTTGTTTTCTTTTTTTTTTTTCTTTTTAAAATTTATTTTTGGCTGTGCAGGGTCTTGGTTGCTGCCTGCTTTGGCTAGTGTGGCAAACAGGAGATACTCTTCCTTGCCGTGTGCAGGCTTCTCACTGTGGTGGCTTCTCTTGTTGTGGAGCACGGGCTATAGGGCTCCAAGGCTCAGCAGACGTGGTGAACGAGCTTAGTTGCTCCACAGTGTGTGGGATCTTCTGGAACCAGGAATCGAACCTGGACTTGAACCTGAGTGTTCCCTGCATTGGCAGATGGACTCAACCAGGCCACCAGGGAAGTCCTGGAAGTAGGATTCTTAGGTCAAATTGCCACCCAGCTGGAAGGCAGACAGACCGGGAAATCGATGTTTCAACCCCGAGGGAATGTTTACACATGCATTTGCCTTATAGTCAGAGAGTTTCCAGGGTGTAAGCCACAGGAGGTTGGAAGAAAGTCCTTCCCCACCAAAGCCTCCATGTCACCTGGTCCCAGCTCACACTCGGACTGCAGTTTGCAAGACTCCCCAGCAGAAGCCTCAGCTAAGCTATACCCTGACTCAGATCCATAGAAGCTTCAAGATCATAAATGTGTGTTGTCTGAAGCCACGCACGCTAGTAGTCTGACACAGCACTGGATAGCATGGCTTTTGTATGTGGCGAGGAGGTCCCCTAAACTAAATCTCACTGTCAGTGATTCACTAGGACTCACAGAATTCAGCCAAGCTGTTGTATTTGTGGCTACAATGTATCGCAATGAAAGGATACAGGTTAAAACCAGGAAAAGGCACAGGAAGAGGCTGGGAGACCCCACTCTTCCGTAGTGGAGTTACAGGCCCATTGCTTCACTCTCCTGCACGATGTGTGATGACACACACAGAGCTACAGGGTGCACATCCAGGACCAGGTGTCCTAGGCTTTGATTGGCCGTCGGTAGGCAGAACCCCGGCTCCCCGTGGCTGACCTCAGTTTCCAGCCCCTCCAGAGGCTGAGATTGTACTGGGTGTCCCAAGGCCCTCAGATAAACAGAGACAATTTTATCAGGCAGGATATTCCAAGGGCTTAGATGTTACCTCCCACTCAGGAGCCTGGCCTTTCTTTGGATCCTGCAGGGTTTCAACAATGCAAGTCAGCTGAGTTAAACTGTTTGCATCCTTCAACTTTAGCTGTGCATTCCTTTCTCATTTTGTTTTCTTTTTTTTTTTCTTTTTAAAATTTATTTTTGGCTGTGCAGGGTCTTGGTTGCTGCCTGCTTTGGCTAGTGTGGCAAACAGGAGATACTCTTCCTTGCCGTGTGCAGGCTTCTCACTGTGGTGGCTTCTCTTGTTGTGGAGCACGGGCTATAGGGCTCCAAGGCTCAGCAGACGTGGTGAACGAGCTTAGTTGCTCCACAGTGTGTGGGATCTTCTGGAACCAGGAATCGAACCTGGACTTGAACCTGAGTGTTCCCTGCATTGGCAGATGGACTCAACCAGGCCACCAGGGAAGTCCTGGAAGTAGGATTCTTAGGTCAAATTGCCACCCAGCTGGAAGGCAGACAGACCGGGAAATCGATGTTTCAACCCCGAGGGAATGTTTACACATGCATTTGCCTTATAGTCAGAGAGTTTCCAGGGTGTAAGCCATACAGCCAGAAGGCAGGATGCAGAGGAAAGGAGACAGAAACCGGGCACTCAAACAGAAGTTTTGACTGACTAGCCACAGAATAGAAGGCAAGCTTTCCTTCCTCAAGGTCCAGCCAGATGCCCACCACACTAGGTCTGTGTGAGCCAAGGATTGTTTCCTTGACTGCACACCATGCAGAGAGCTGGCCGGTCCCTTTCCACTCTACACACCAGGAATCTATGGTCCTTCCCAGGATGTGGTCTCGCTTCATCGTCCTCGAAGCCACCCCAATGGCCCAGTGGCTACAATGCTGAGTGTCCACTTCCCAGTAATGCTGGCCAGAAGAGAGGACTTGGGAACATAAGGCCTGGCTGGAGGCAAACCTCTCAGGACTCCAGGGATACGACTGTGGGAAGTGAGATACAGTCACCGTCTGGCAATCCCTGGATACCTCCAGATTACAGGAGAGGCTTCTGAGGTCAAAGGTTGGACTGATGGCCCCTGGGGAAGAAAGCCAGAGCATGAGCACTCAGCTCCGATGGTTCATGCTGCGAGGTCCTCAAATAACAAACTTTCACTGGCATTACAATGGGAACATCAACTTGCAGCAGGACCTTGTGATCCATACTCCTGATGCTGTCCCTAGTCACAATACCCTCTCTCCCACCTTAATTTCTGCAAACTCATTAGCCCTCTTTCAGGAAGCTCTCTGTGAAGCCCACCCTTGCTCTTCCCCTACTGCTTTACAGACGTCTAGTGATACTTACCACCTTCTACCTGTGGTAGAGTGAATGATGACCATGCTGTTCACCTCTCTCCAGTGATACTTAAGCTTCCTGATAAAGCTCATGGCTTATTCATTTTGTATATTCCATAATGGTTTCTACTAAGGAAGTAAATAATCACTACTACATGGCATTCCTACCTTAGACTCAGATTTATGTGCTTTCATTCAAGTGGAGCAGCTGGGAGTCCCAGTCATCTGGCTCTGAGACTCAACCAGGCCACCAGGGAAGTCCTGGAAGTAGGATTCTTAGGTCAAATTGCCACCCAGCTGGAAGGCAGACAGACCGGAAATCGATGTTTCAACCCGAGGAATGTTTACACATGCATTTGCCTTATAGTCAGAGAGTTTCCAGGGTGTAAGCCATACAGCCAGAAGGCAGGATGCAGAGGAAAGGAGACAGAAACCGGGCACTCAAACAGAAGTTTTGACTGACTAGCCACAGAATAGAAGGCAAGCTTTCCTTCCTCAAGGTCCAGCCAGATGCCCACCACACTAGGTCTGTGTGAGCCAAGGATTGTTTCCTTGACTGCACACCATGCAGAGAGCTGGCCGGTCCCTTTCCACTCTACACACCAGGAATCTATGGTCCTTCCCAGGATGTGGTCTCGCTTCATCGTCCTCGAAGCCACCCCAATGGCCCAGTGGCTACAATGCTGAGTGTCCACTTCCCAGTAATGCTGGCCAGAAGAGAGGACTTGGGAACATAAGGCCTGGCTGGAGGCAAACCTCTCAGGACTCCAGGGATACGACTGTGGGAAGTGAGATACAGTCACCGTCTGGCAATCCCTGGATACCTCCAGATTACAGGAGAGGCTTCTGAGGTCAAAGGTTGGACTGATGGCCCCTGGGGAAGAAAGCCAGAGCATGAGCACTCAGCTCCGATGGTTCATGCTGCGAGGTCCTCAAATAACAAACTTTCACTGGCATTACAATGGGAACATCAACTTGCAGCAGGACCTTGTGATCCATACTCCTGATGCTGTCCCTAGTCACAATACCCTCTCTCCCACCTTAATTTCTGCAAACTCATTAGCCCTCTTTCAGGAAGCTCTCTGTGAAGCCCACCCTTGCTCTTCCCCTACTGCTTTACAGACGTCTAGTGATACTTACCACCTTCTACCTGTGGTAGAGTGAATGATGACCATGCTGTTCACCTCTCTCCAGTGATACTTAAGCTTCCTGATAAAGCTCATGGCTTATTCATTTTGTATATTCCATAATGGTTTCTACTAAGGAAGTAAATAATCACTACTACATGGCATTCCTACCTTAGACTCAGATTTATGTACTTTCATTCAAGTGGAGCAGCTGGGAGTCAGACCAAGTCATCTGGCTCTGAGATCCGTGCTCTCAAGGATTACTCCAGACTGGGACATGGGTGGTAGTTAGCCAGGTTGGGGAACTGGAAGTTGACTATACGTGGTGGGTCAGGCATGGATGTCCAAAGGTTGTCTGGGTTCTGAGGGTTCATGAGTCTGGCTTAGCCTGGCATCTGGAAGTCTTCAACCCCTTCTACCTTTGGAATCAGCTCCCCATGGGGAGAGGCCTGGTGTGGAGGTACTAGCCACGGGGTCTAACGGCAGGGAGGGACACCACACGCTCTTGTAGCTGCTTGCTCCAGCAAATCAAACCCAAGCTGGAAGAAGACCACATACTTACATCGAGCAAATGAGGAAGCCCCCTTGGGTGCAAGGTGACTCTGGTCAGGCAGTGGTCCTGAGGAAGAAGATGGAGCTTCCGGGAGTTCAGCTATGGAATCAAAAACATTGGGAGAGGGAGAAAGTCCCATTTAAAAAAAAAAAGGCAAGTAGAAACATTGTAATCAGCACACACAGCTTGTCTTTTTCATCATCAGGACTTGATCCGACAGTACATCCAGCTTAGGTATGTCTAGTCCCATGTTCTTACTGTGGACTTCTTTCCCCACTGAGTTCTAAGCTCCTTGCTGGCAGAGATTTTATTCATCTCCGTATTCTAAGCACAAGCCCACTGCCAAGTACACAGGAACTTTTTAATGCATATTTATGAAATAAATGAACTATTATGGTTCCAAGGAATCACAGCACTCTCACCCCAGAATTTCCATGACCCTCAAGACGAGGCTTTACACTGTTATAAAACTGGGGAACAGGAGTTGCTATGAGATTCATCACAACTGCTCATGACCTATTTCCTCTCAATATTTTGTACTTTTTTTTCATTTTATTGAAGTATAGTTGATTTATAATACTATGTTAATTTGTACCATACAGCAAAGGGATTCATGTATACCTATATACATATATTCTTGTTCATACTTTTTTCCATTATGATTCGTCACAGGATACTGCACTATAAAGTAGGACTTTGTTTACCCATCCTGTATAGAATAGTTAGCATCTGTTAACCCCAAGGTTTGCCAGGTACCTCAGTAGTAAAGAATCCACCAGCCAATGCAGGAGCCTCAGGAGACGCAGTTTTGATCCCTGGGATGGGAAGATCCCCTGGAGAAGGAAATGGCAACCCACTCCAGTATTCTTGCCTGGACAATCCCATGGACAGAGGAGCCTGGGGGGCTACAGTCCATGAAGTGTCAAAGAGTCGGACATGACCAAGCAACTGAGCATGAGCTAACTCCAAACTGTATTAAATTTGTTACGATAAAGCTACTGTAGGCTCACAATGACCACAGAAGGTAGCAGAAGGGAAAGTAAGGGAAATGCCAGAGTTTGGACTATGAAGGTGACTTCCCCATTTGTATCCTGAGGTGACAGCAGCATAAAGTAAACCTAAGAGCCAGACTGAGAAGAGACAGATACTCTGCGTGGGGTGTAGGCTGTGGACACTTAGGTCACACGGTCTGGAGACCTGCCCTTCAAGAAGCTATGCTCAAGATGCAGGTGGGAACCACTGTTCTTCTATTGAACTGATAGGAGTTTTGTTTTATCCTTCATCATAGGTCTTTAAAATATCTGCAAGAACTACTAGCACCTTCTTTCATTTTTCTAGTGGATAGTCTATCCTAATATAAGAATAAAGTGAGTGATATTTAATGCAAAATTAGTAGTGTGTTGGTTTTCTTTCTCTCCATTGCCATCCACCTATCTTCATGGGTAAGTGGAATTTTTTTAATGTAACAATATTTCTAATAATATGTTATGAATATGACTGTAATATTAGATGCCATAAAATGTTATAATGACTCATTCATTAGTGTATAAGCTAAGTTGCCATGAAGCAATTATACTAGGCTGTGTTTGTGTGTGTGTGTACTCAGTCGAATTCTTCTCTTTGCGACCCCATGGACTGTCCCCTGCCAGGCTCCTCGGTCTGTGGGATTCTTCAGGCAAGAATATTGCAGTGGGGGCTTCCCTGGTGGTCCAGTGCATAAGGACACCGCCTTGCAGTGCAAGGAGCGCTGGTTCCATCCCTGGCCTGGGAAGATCCCACGTGCCGCAGAGTGGCTGGACTGATGTGTTCAATTACCGAGCCGGAGCTCTGGAGCGCATGTACCCAGAGCCAGCGCTCTGCGACAACAGAGGCCACCGCGATGGGAGGCCCACAAGAGCCAAAAGAACAAAGACGGATGAAAATAGAGAAATGAAAGACCAATAGAAGTGACCCTCCCCCCCCCCCTCCCTCCGCACCCAACCCCCCAAAAGATAAATAAATAAAATAAAATGTTAAAAAAAAAAAAAGAGTATTGCAGTAGAGTGCCATTTCTTCCCCAACCCAAGGACTGAACTTGTGCCTCCTGCACTGCAGGCAAATTCTTCACCCACTGAACTATAGGATGCATGAATAGCTATTCCTGTAAACATATACAAATTTCTTTTTCACATTATCTTTTCACTGTTGATATCCAGTGTTAGTAACATGTATAACATCTACAGTAGTTTTTATTATGTGAGCCAATATTGTAGGTATTGACAGACAGATGACCATCTCATAAACAGATGATGTAAACATATGGTATACATAAATACAGGACAGGATTGTAAATGTACTTTATCTTCCTTATGCTTTTCTTAATAACATTTTCTTTTATTCACATAAAACATATAAAGTATGGTTCCATCAACCTTTTATGTTGTGGTAAGGCTTCCAGTCAACAGCAGGCTGTTTGTAGTTAAGTTTTGGGGGCAGTCAAAAGTTATAGTCAGATGCTCGGCTGCATGGGCATCGTGTCATGTTGAGTCATGCCCAACACTTTGGGACCCCATGGACTGTAGCCCACCAGGCTCCTTTAGCTATGAGAATTCTCCAGGCAAGAATACTGGAGTGGGTTGCCATGCCCTCCTCCAGGGGGATCTTCCAAATCCAAGGATTGAATCCAGGTCTCCCACATTGCAGGCAGATTCTTTACTGTCTGAGCCACCAGGGAAGCCCAAGAATACTGGAGTGTGTGGCTGGTCCCTTCCAGGGGATCCTCCGACCCAGGAATCAAACAGGAGCCTCCTGCATTGCAGGCGAATTCTTTACCAGCTGAGCTACCAGGGAGCAAGGCACTGGGCGTCCCTAACTCTCATGTTATTTAAGGGTCAACTGCATGCCCCAGTAATTAAATTTGGATTAAAAATAATCACCCCGGCTGGGTGTGCTGCACTAGAATGCAGACCAACACTTTAGTGTAGATCTTCCCTGGTGGTCCAGTGGCTAAGACTCCTTGTTCCCAATGCAGGGGGCCCTGGTTCGATCCCTGGTCAGGGAACTAGATCTCACATGCTGCAACTAAGACCTGGTGCTATCAAAATAAATAAAAATAAATATCAAAAAAAAATTCAGTGTGCATGAAAACCCCTTGCAACGTTGTTCAAGTTGCAGATCCTTGGGATTTACTCCCAGAGATGCTGCTAACTCAATAGTCTAGCAATGGGCCCTTGATCTTGGATTTTTCTTTTTTTTTTTAAGGGTGAAAAGGGGCTTCCCTGGTGGTCCAGTGGGTGGAGGGTCCACCTTGCAGTGCTGGGGGCACCGATTCAGTCCCTGGCCCAGGAAGATCTCACATGCCACGGAGAAACTGGACTGGTATGTCCAATTGCAGGCCAGTGCTCTGGAGCGCATGCACCCAGAGCCGGTGCGCTCTCCAGTGAGAGAGGCCACTGCAATGAGAGGCATACACATGCCAAAGAATAAAAACGATGGATGAAAATAAACATAACTAAAAGAGGCATGATGGGGAAAAGAAAAAAAAAATTTTTAAAGGGTGAAAAGATTTTTCATTAATATTATGACATTAGCCTAAAACTGACCTCAAAGTCAGAAAAAGAACATCTAAGAAAAAAATAAACACAGGCTAACAAATTGGAGACTTCTCCATTCTGACTAGTGTTACAGAGAGTCCCAGGCCACGTCTCAAGAAACACTGTGCTGTTGAGGCTGCGTGATTTCTGTGGAAGCTCGTGGTGTATTTCCATAGGGTCAGAGGAAATCCTTGTGCAGAGGCAGTCAAATTGCATAGCAGCTGTTAGAGAGTGCTGACCTGCAGAACAGCTAATCTGTTGTCTTAAAAACAATCTTGTGAGAACTTCAGAGAATTGTGTTTCAGGAAATATTCAGACCTTCTGTTTTAAAGCTGTCCTGGACTGGCCCAAGCAATCAAATCAGAACAGCCCAAACAGGGACTCCCTGGAGGTCCACAGCCACAATAGCAATCCATGGTTCCAGGGCAGGAGGTGCAGTTCCCCTGGTCAGGAACTAAGATCCCACATGTCTTGCAGCCAAAATACAAAATAAATTTTAAAAATTGAAGAAAAAAAAGACTTTCCTTTCCCCTATAGTGGAAAGAGAGTTAAAAAAACAAAAATATCCATAATAATAATAATAATGGAGTATACTTGCTAAGGCATACTTGAATTCTTAAGTTCATTTTTTTAAGCATATTTTTCTCCTTTTTTTTTTTTTTTAATTTTGGCCTCTTCTATTGGTTATTTATTTATTTATTTTCATCCGTTTTCATTCCTTGGCCTGTTTGGGCCTCCCACTGCAGTGGCCTCTCTCCTTACAGAGTACCCGCCCTGGGCGCATGTGCTCCAGTGCTGGCTCATAACTGGACACACCACTCGAGCCCCTCCATGGCATGTGGCATCTTCCCAGGCCACAGATGGAACGGGTGCCCCTTGCACCTCAAGATGGACTCCCTACCCACTGGACCATCAGGGAAGCCCTACGTTAAATTTTTTTAATAATTTTTTTTTCATCAATCTTTATTCTTTCGTCTGTGTGGGCCTCCCATTGCCGTGACCTCTCTCGCTGCAGAGCACTGGCTCTGGGCGCACGTGCTTCAGAGTGCTGCCTCGTAATAGGACACACAGGTCCAGCCACTCCACAGCACGTGGGATCTTCCCGGGCCAGGGATTGAACCGGTGCCCCTTCCACTGCAAGGCAGACTCTTTAGCCACTGAACCATCAAGGCAAGGGATTTGACATTAGCCTAAAACAAATCTAAAAAAAAAATAAACACAGGCTAACAAATTGGAGACTTCTCCATTCTGTTTTACAGAGAGTCCCAGGCCACGTCTCAAGAAACACTGTGCTGTTGAGGCTGCGTGATTTCTGTGGAAGCTCGTGGTGTATTTCCATAGGGTCAGAGGAAATCCTTGTGCAGAGGCAGTCAAATTGCATAGCAGCTGTTAGAGAGTGCTGACCTGCAGAACAGCTAATCTGTTGTCTTAAAAACAATCTTGTGAGAACTTCAGAGAATTGTGTTTCAGGAAATATTCAGACCTTCTGTTTTAAAGCTGTCCTGGACTGGCCCAAGCAATCAAATCAGAACAGCCCAAACAGGGACTCCCTGGAGGTCCACAGCCACAATAGCAATCCATGGTTCCAGGGCAGGAGGTGCAGTTCCCCTGGTCAGGGAACTAAGATCCCACATGTCTTGCAGCCAAAATACAAAATAAATTTTAAAAATTGAAGAAAAAAAAGACTTTCCTTTCCCCTATAGTGGAAAGAGAGTTAAAAAAACAAAAATATCCATAATAATAATAATAATGGAGTATACTTGCTAAGGCATACTTGAATTCTTAAGTTCATTTTTTTAAGCATATTTTTCTCCTTTTTTTTTTTTTTTAATTTTGGCCTCTTCTATTGGTTATTTATTTATTTATTTTCATCCGTTTTCATTCCTTGGCCTGTTTGGGCCTCCCACTGCAGTGGCCTCTCTCCTTACAGAGTACCCGCCCTGGGCGCATGTGCTCCAGTGCTGGCTCATAACTGGACACACCACTCGACCCCCTCCATGGCATGTGGCATCTTCCCAGGCCACAGATGGAACGGGTGCCCCTTGCACCTCAAGATGGACTCCCTACCCACTGGACCATCAGGGAAGCCCTACGTTAAATTTTTTTAATAATTTTTTTTTCATCAATCTTTATTCTTTCGTCTGTGTGGGCCTCCCATTGCCGTGACCTCTCTCGCTGCAGAGCACTGGCTCTGGGCGCACGTGCTTCAGAGTGCTGCCTCGTAATAGGACACACAGGTCCAGCCACTCCACAGCACGTGGGATCTTCCCGGGCCAGGGATTGAACCGGTGCCCCTTCCACTGCAAGGCAGACTCTTTAGCCACTGAACCATCAAGGAAGCCCTTAAATAATTTAAAAAATTTACTTATCTATTTGTTTTTGGCTATGCTGAGTCTTCACTGTGGCGTGTGCTTTTCTCAAGCTGTGGTGAAGCCAGGGCTACCTTCAGTTGCAGTGCCTGGGCTTCTCACTGCCATGGCTTCTCTTGTTACAGGGCACAGGCTCTAGGGTAAATGGTCTTCAGTAGTTGTGGATTCCTGGCTCCACAGCAGAGGCTCAGTAGTTGTGGTACGTGGGCTTAGTTGCTCCTCAGCATGTGGGATCCTATTTCCCCAACCTGGGATTCAATCTGTTTCCCCTACATTGGCAGGTGGATTCTCTCTTTTTTTTTTTTTTAAAGATTTATTTATTTACTTATTTTGGTGGAGTTGGGGTGAGGAGGGAGGGGAGCAGGGGGCCACTTCTATTGGTCTTTCATTTGTTCATTTTCATCCATCTTTGCTCTTTGGCCCGTGTGGGCCTCCCATCGCGGTGGCCTCTGTTGTTGCAGAGCACCGGCTCTGGGTGCATGCACTCCAGAGCCCAGGCTCGGTAATTGGACACATCGGTCCAACCACTCCGCGGCACGTGGGATCTTCCCAGGCCAGGGATTGAACTGGCACCCCTTGCACTGCAAGGCGGTGTCCTTACCCACTGGACTACCAGGGAAGCCCGGCAGGTGGATTCTTACCCACTGAGAACTTCCAGAGAAGTTTGGTTATTTTCTACATTGTTACAATTTAATACACACTCCAGAAATTATAGTTGAATAGAATTTATCAAGAACTGTATACAAAGTTGCATTCTTCATGAATAAGGCATTTACTAGTGAAAAAGAAAAAGTTGCCATTTCTCCATTGATGTGGGATTCTTTACCACTGAGCCACCCGGGAGCCTCAGCTGCCTATTTCTGAATCTCTTGCTGTAGATTACATAGATTTGCAGTGAGATAGCAAAATCCAGTCTACGTTCTGAATTATAGGTCCTAGAAAACGAGTTTCTGTCTAATAAAGGCCTATTTTACATTACACCTCCAGTCCGGTCCAAAAACACATCCAGGCACAAAAATAGCTCAGCCCACTCCTTCCTCATTCACACCACAGGGAACATACAGCTGGGCTCTGGGATCCTGTTCCCAAAAACAAAGCCATGGAACGCTGCCCCAGCATCCATAAATAAAACTCCTCTACCAAAGAGCGTCAACTCACCCTGTGTTTGTTCTTCAGGGGTCTCTTTGTCAGTGAAGTTTTCTCGTAATTTTTCCTGGATCTCTTCTAGGTCATGGAGAATATCTTTAATTTTTCCCTCAGGTGGGCTGGAAGTCACTAGTTTGGGAGAAGCCAAGGAAAGGTCCAACCCATCTGACAAAGCCTATTGATGAGAAGAAAGAAAGGAAGGAAAGAAAGGAGTAAGGGAGGGAGACAGGGGGAGGGAGAAAGGAGAGAATGGAGGGAAAAAGAAAAAAACAGAGAGAAAAAAAGAAAGAAAACCTCATAAGGAATGCATCAAATATATTCCAGTCCCATCTATACTTTTCTAATTACCTCCTCCTAACAGGTTTTTCAAAACATAATTAGGCTCTCAAAAGACATGCCTCAAAAAAAAAAAAAAAAAAAAAAAGAGAGAGAAAAAAAAGACATGCCTCGAAAACAATCTGGACTTTATAGTATGGCAATGATAATAGAGAATATCGATTTCCTGGTCATGGGGTTATAAATGATTTTCACATTTTCTTAAACTACTATGTACTTTCCAGTATTTTGTACAACAAACTTGGAGTTCTAAGCTCATACCCCCAAAAACGTTTTAAAAATTTAGGCCCATCTTGGGGCTTCCCTGGTGGTCTAGTAGTTAAAACTCTGGCTCCCAACGCAAGGGGCCTGGGTTCAATCCCTAATCAGGGAACTAGATCCCACATGCTGTAACTAACAGTTCACACGCTGCAACTACGACCCAGTTCAGCCAAATACATAAGTAAAATAAAAATATATATATTTAAAAAAAAACTTTAGGCCCGTCTTATAGGGGCTTTACAAAATAAATAATGTAGTTAGGGCTTTCCTGGTGGTCCAGTAGGTAGAGAGTCTGCCTTGCAGTACAAGGGAACAGGTTCGATTCCTGGCTGGGGAAATCCCACGTGCCGTGGAGCAGCTGGACCGGTGTGTCCAATTAAGAGCCGGCACTCTGAGCGCACACAGCCAGAGCCAGTCCTCTGCAAGGAGAGAGGCCATCGATGGAAGGCCACAGGCCAAAAAGAATCCATAAATAAAACTCCTCTACCAAAGAGCGTCAACTCACCCTGTGTTTGTTCTTCAGGGGTCTCTTTGTCAGTGAAGTTTTCTCGTAATTTTTCCTGGATCTCTTCTAGGTCATGGAGAATATCTTTAATTTTTCCCTCAGGTGGGCTGGAAGTCACTAGTTTGGGAGAAGCCAAGGAAAGGTCCAACCCATCTGACAAAGCCTATTGATGAGAAGAAAGAAAGGAAGGAAAGAAAGGAGTAAGGGAGGGAGACAGGGGGAGGGAGAAAGGAGAGAATGGAGGGAAAAAGAAAAAAACAGAGAGAAAAAAAGAAATAAAACCTCATAAGGAATGCATCAAATATATTCCAGTCCCATCTATACTTTTCTAATTACCTCCTCCTAACAGGTTTTTCAAAACATAATTAGGCTCTCAAAAGACATGCCTGAAAAAAATAAGAAAAAGAGAGAGAGAAAAAAAGACATGCCTCGAAAACAATCTGGACTTTATAGTATGGCAATGATAATAGAGAATATCGATTTCCTGGTCATGGGGTTATAAATGATTTTCACATTTTCTTAAACTACTATGTACTTTCCAGTATTTTGTACAACAAACTTGGAGTTCTAAGCTCATACCCCCAAAAACGTTTTAAAAATTTAGGCCCATCTTGGGGCTTCCCTGGTGGTCTAGTAGTTAAAACTCTGGCTCCCAACGCAAGGGGCCTGGGTTCAATCCCTAATCAGGGAACTAGATCCCACATGCTGTAACTAACAGTTCACACGCTGCAACTACGACCCAGTTCAGCCAAATACATAAGTAAAATAAAAATATATATATTTAAAAAAAAACTTTAGGCCCGTCTTATAGGGGCTTTACAAAATAAATAATGTAGTTAGGGCTTTCCTGGTGGTCCAGTAGGTAGAGAGTCCGCCTTGCAGTGCAAGGGGAACAGGTTCGATTCCTGGCTGGGGAAATCCCACGTGCCGTGGAGCAGCTGGACCGGTGTGTCCAATTAAGAGCCGGCACTCTGGAGCGCACACAGCCAGAGCCAGTCCTCTGCAAGGAGAGAGGCCACTGCGATGGAAGGCCCACACAGGCCAAAGAATAAAGATGGAGGAAAATAACTAAATGAAAAACAACAAAAAAGAAGCCAAAAAATTATAATAATACAGCCAGTCACTAAGGTAAGTCACAGAGGCTGAACTGATGGACTGCTATCCTTGTATCATAGTAACTGTTTCCATGGGCCAAGACAACCGTGTGGGCTGCATCCAGACCTGGCTCTCTGGGGCCTCCAACACAGTCTCTGCTTTTCTTTTTTTTTTTTTTTTTAAAGATTTATTTATTTATTTATTTTGGGCGGGGATCAGGTTGGGGAGGGAGGGGGATGGGCGGGCCACTTCTATTGGTCTTTCATTTCTCCATTTTCATCCGTCTTTGTTCTTTGGCTCCTGTGGGCCTCCCATCGCGGTGGCCTCTGTCGCCACAGAGCGCCGGCTCTGGGCGCACGCGCGCCGGAGCTCCGGCTCGGTAGTTGGACACATGGGTCCAGCCGCTCCGCGGCACGTGGGATCTTCCCAGGCCAGGGATCGAACCGGCGCCCCTTGCACTGCAAGGCGGTGTCCTTACCCACTGGACCACCAGGGGAAGCCCAGTCTCTGCTTTTCTTTACCATCAGGTCCTGTTTCTCCCCAGCACAGCCTCTCATCTGCTCACCACCTTCCCACCTCCAGCACTTGACTTTCTTCCCCAACCCTGCAAAATCCATTTCTCATTCTTTCCGTCAATCATAGCAGGAGCAGGTACAACCCCTTGAGTATTTTCCACTGCTCACCTCTAAATTGCCTAACAATCTTCCAAGATAGGTTTTTTATCCCTGCTTTACAAAAGTGGGTTAGAGTTAGGGCCCTCTGTGTGTGTGTGTGTTTGTGTGTGTGTGTGCTTGCATGCACGCTCTGTTGTGTCCGATCCCATGGACTGTAGCCCACCTGGCTCCTCTGTCCATAGAATTCTCCAGGCAAGAATACTAGAGCGGGTTGCCATTTCTAGGGTTAGGATTAGTTAACTAAATTTCCACAGTTAATTTGATCACCCGACATTTTCACATTTTAAAACAAGATCTTTTTTAAAAAAATATTGCCCCATTGAACCAATGAGGTGCAAATCATGGATCATTTGTTATTGTTGTTTCACAGACAGAAACCTGAGACTCAAAAGATGAAAGGACCATCCCAAGGTCATAACACTACTGAGTAACCTCATCAGGACTGACAGACTCTGAGACCGTCTACTCTCAACACAAGGCATCCTGAGGACCCACGATTCACTCCTTCAAATACACTGGGTATTTGTTGAGCACTTACTCTGTCCCGTGCATTATGCCAGGTCTGGGGAAACAAGAGTGAACAAAACAGGGCTTCCCTGGTGGTCCAGTAGGTAAAGAGTCTGCCTTGCAGTGCGGGGGGCACCAGTTCGATCCCTGGCCCAGGAAGGTACCATGTGCAGCGAAGCAGCTGGACTGGTGTGTCCAATTACAAGTCAGAGCTCTGGAGCGCATGTGCCGGTGCTCTGCACTGAGAGAGGCCACTGCGATGGGAGGCCCACAGAGGCAAAAGAATAAAGATGGATGCAAATAAATGAATAAAAAAATAATAAAAGAGGCCAAAATTAAAAAAAAAGAAGAGTGAACAAAACAACAAAAGCTATCAACGTCTCTGCCCTCACAGTGCTTGAGTCCAGAGCTAGGAAGAGGGATGAAAGACATCAATAAATTATAGCATCAATCACGCTCATGTCGCCAGGATGACAACTGCTACAAAGGAAAGGTCCGTGGAATCACATATAGGAGAGTCTGTACTAAGGGGATTTGACTTGTTCAAGGCAATCGGGGAAGACTTCTCCAAGGAAGCGATAATGCAGCAGAGGTCTAAAGGATGAGTAGGCATGACCGACCTGACAGAGTAAAAGAACATTCCATGCTGTGGCTCCCGCCAGGGGAAGGAGGCTGACACTCTGAACAGAATAGAGCGGTGAGGAGGCTCTGGTAGAAATCCAGGTCAGACATGGTCATAGGATCGGGTTCGAGAAGTCTTCAGGGAGCTCAAGAAGAGTCAACAGGTTCAAGATATGTTTAGGCAGGTGATGGAGGACCCAACATGACTCTCGGATTTCTGGCTCCGGCGCTGGGAATGGTTACGGGGTTGGTCGCTCAGAGGGGGCATCCCGGAGGAGAGAGTTCAGGATGGGTTAAGTGCCTTTGAGATGCGAAGAGAAAAATGTGAGAAGGAAGACACAAGACCAGACAAGGGTCCAGACTAAAGCCGTGTTTGTGCACAGAAGTGGCAATTAGAGCCACAGGAGTGGAGGGGCCCATCTAAAGGAAAGAGACAGGGAGCCAAAACTCAGCCTTCAGGAACCTCAGCATTTCACTGCTCAGCACAGAACAGTAAGCCTGCCAAACAGACTGAAAAGGAGCAGCCAGAAAGACCTGAGGAAAGACTGGAAGACTCGTGCCTCAGAGCTATAGCAAAAGAAAGCTTCCAAAATGAAGTTGTGGGATGAAGCAGACTCACAGATATATAAACAGAATTGTGGTTACCAGTAGCTGGTGGGAAGCAGCTATACAGAAAGGGAGCTCAGTGTGCTGCCCTCTGATGACCTAGAGGAACAGGACAGCAATGGGGTGGCTGGGAGCCTCGAGAGGCAGGACACATGTATTCACGTGGTCGTTTCACTCTGTTGTCCAGCAGAAATGAACACAACATTGTAAAAAAAAGGATGGAAATAAATGAATAAAAATAATAAAAGAGGCCAAAATTAAAAAAAAAGAAGAGTGAACAAAACAACAAAAGCTATCAACGTCTCTGCCCTCACAGTGCTTGAGTCCAGAGCTAGGAAGAGGGATGAAAGACATCAATAAATTATAGCATCAATCACGCTCATGTCGCCAGGATGACAACTGCTACAAAGGAAAGGTCCGTGGAATCACATATAGGAGAGTCTGTACTAAGGGGATTTGACTTGTTCAAGGCAATCGGGGAAGACTTCTCCAAGGAAGCGATAATGCAGCAGAGGTCTAAAGGATGAGTAGGCATGACCGACCTGACAGAGTAAAAGAACATTCCATGCTGTGGCTCCCGCCAGGGGAAGGAGGCTGACACTCTGAACAGAATAGAGCGGTGAGGAGGCTCTGGTAGAAATCCAGGTCAGACATGGTCATAGGATCGGGTTCGAGAAGTCTTCAGGGAGCTCAAGAAGAGTCAACAGGTTCAAGATATGTTTAGGCAGGTGATGGAGGACCCAACATGACTCTCGGATTTCTGGCTCCGGCGCTGGGAATGGTTACGGGGTTGGTCGCTCAGAGGGGGCATCCCGGAGGAGAGAGTTCAGGATGGGTTAAGTGCCTTTGAGATGCGAAGAGAAAAATGTGAGAAGGAAGACACAAGACCAGACAAGGGTCCAGACTAAAGCCGTGTTTGTGCACAGAAGTGGCAATTAGAGCCACAGGAGTGGAGGGGCCCATCTAAAGGAAAGAGACAGGGAGCCAAAACTCAGCCTTCAGGAACCTCAGCATTTCACTGCTCAGCACAGAACAGTAAGCCTGCCAAACAGACTGAAAAGGAGCAGCCAGAAAGACCTGAGGAAAGACTGGAAGACTCGTGCCTCAGAGCTATAGCAAAAGAAAGCTTCCAAAATGAAGTTGTGGGATGAAGCAGACTCACAGATATATAAACAGAATTGTGGTTACCAGTAGCTGGTGGGAAGCAGCTATACAGAAAGGGAGCTCAGTGTGCTGCCCTCTGATGACCTAGAGGAACAGGACAGCAATGGGGTGGCTGGGAGCCTCGAGAGGCAGGACACATGTATTCACGTGGTCGTTTCACTCTGTTGTCCAGCAGAAATGAACACAACATTGTAAAGCAATTTTACTCCAACAATAAAGTTTTTTAAAAAAGGAAAAATAAGATCTTTTATCTCTAGTCATGGCAGAACAAGTTCCAAAAATACATTTTCTTTTAAATTTTGGCCTCTTTTATTGCTTTTTATCCATTTATCCAACCAGTGCCCCTTGCACTGCAAGGTGGACTCTTTATCCACTGGACCACCAGGGAAGCTCCTTCAAAAATACATTTTCTTTTAAATAGATTCAGTTTACCTAGTCTTTTGCGAAAGTAAACATACATATGAAATATATATAAATCTTAAAAAAAAAAAAAACAGAAAACTAAATTAGAGGTTACCAGTGAGAAGAGAAGAGGGAAAGGCAACATAGGTGTGAGGGAGTGAGAGGTACAGATTACTACGTGTGAAACAGGCTACAAGGATGTGTCGTATAACCCTGAGAACACAGCCACTATTTTGTAACACCTATAAATGGAGTGCGACTTTTAAAAATTGTACAGAATTTTTTGGGCCTCTTTTATTGGTTTTTTGTTTATTTATTTTCATCCATCCTTAATTCTTCGGTCTGTGTGGGCCCCCCACTGCAGTGGCCTCTCTCACTGCAGAGCACCGGCCCAGGGCACATGCGCTCCAGAGCACCGGCTTGTAACTAGACACACCAGTCCAGCCGCACCGTGGCACTTGGGATCCTCCTGGGCCAGGGATCGAACTGGCGCTCCTTGAACTGCAAGGTGGACTCTACCCACTGGACCACCTTGGAAGTCCAATTGTACAGAATTTTTTTTTAATTGAAGAGAAAAAAAAAAGAATGACATTGTGCTTGTTGGTGTCAAAGGCCAATAAGACTAAGAGCTAGAAGGTCTACAGGATATACAAAGAGGTCACTGGTGGTGTTAGAGCTGGTGAGGTGAAGTGATAAGGATGGAACCTCACCCACTTGATTCCCTGGTAGCTCAACTGGCAAAGAATCCACCTGGAAGGCAGGAGATCCCAATTCAGTTCCTGGGTCAGGAAGATCCCCTGGGAGAAGGGATAGGCTACCCTCGCCAGTATTCTCGGGCTTCCCTGGCGGCTCAGATGGTAACAAACCCACCTGGGCTCAATCTCTGGGTTGGGAAGATCCCTGGGGAAAGGGAAACGCTACCCACTCCAATATTCTTGCCTGCAGAATTCCATGGCTTGTCCATGGGTCGCAAAGAGTCTGACACGACTGAATGACTTCACTTTCGCTTTTAGCCCAATTGAAGCCTTCCTACCTCCCCTCAAGCATTCCAAACGCCCAATCATCCATGTGAGGTAGTGAAGAGCAGGGTGAAAGATTGGGACTTAGTACATCCTTCAAGGTAAACCTATTCACATTGCTTCCGAGGTGTCCCGGGGAGCTGTCCCTAGCCCCACCCCCTGGCCCATCCTTTCTTCTCCCAGATGAGCCTACCCCAGCCAGGATGCTCACTTTGTCTGGTTCAGATTCTGGGTGGTGGGTCTGACTCTGAAGGTTCCTGACAATATCCAGAAGCCGTTCCACCAGCTCTGCCAGCTCCCGGTCAACTTTCGTGATGCTCTTCGGTGTCTCCACCTTTAAAAAGAGTAAAACAGAACACCAAGTTGGACCTAGGAACCAGCTCTAGACAGAAGCTGGAAACCCTGGATAAAGCAAGTGGGCAAGGAAATGACAAAAATGGTTAGAGGACAAACTCGGACCTTCTGGATGCCCCCTTTTCCCTACTGGTTGCCCAGTGGCCATAGCAGAGTTCACCCACAGTTTGGGGGCAGTGGGAGAGGACGGGAGGGAGAGAGGCATGAAGGGAGACCTGGGGTCCTTTTGAACTGGGGAAGTCAGAGATACAACAGGGTGGGAGCCTGGAAGTGGCCCCTGGTATGGCGAGTAGAAGACATTTGGCTCAGGTTTCAGTGCCACTTTCATCTCTGACTCATCCTATGTCTTCATCACTCCTTTCAAAAGTGAAAATGGGGCTTCCCTGGTGGTCCAATGGGTAAGGACACCGCCTTGCAGTGCAAGGGGTGCCAGTTCGGTCCCTGGCCTGGGAAGATCTCACGTGCCATGGAGCGGCTGGACTGATGTGTCCAACTACTGAGCCAGTGTCGGTAGCTCAACTGGCAAAGAATCCAGGAAGAATCCCTTGGGAGAAGGGAAAATAGGCTACCCTCGCCAGTATTCTCGGGCTTCCTGGCGGCTCAGATGGTAACAAACCCACCTGGGCTCAATCTCTGGGTTGGGAAGATCCTGGGGAAAGGGAAACGCTACCCACTCCAATATTCTTGCCTGCAGAATTCCATGGCTTGTCCATGGGTCGCAAAGAGTCTGACACGACTGAATGACTTCACTTTCGCTTTTAGCCCAATTGAAGCCTTCCTACCTCCCCTCAAGCATTCCAAACGCCCAATCATCCATGTGAGGTAGTGAAGAGCAGGGTGAAAGATTGGGACTTAGTACATCCTTCAAGGTAAACCTATTCACATTGCTTCCGAGGTGTCCCGGGGAGCTGTCCCTAGCCCCACCCCCTGGCCCATCCTTTCTTCTCCCAGATGAGCCTACCCCAGCCAGGATGCTCACTTTGTCTGGTTCAGATTCTGGGTGGTGGGTCTGACTCTGAAGGTTCCTGACAATATCCAGAAGCCGTTCCACCAGCTCTGCCAGCTCCCGGTCAACTTTCGTGATGCTCTTCGGTGTCTCCACCTTTAAAAAGAGTAAAACAGAACACCAAGTTGGACCTAGGAACCAGCTCTAGACAGAAGCTGGAAACCCTGGATAAAGCAAGTGGGCAAGGAAATGACAAAAATGGTTAGAGGACAAACTCGGACCTTCTGGATGCCCCCTTTTCCCTACTGGTTGCCCAGTGGCCATAGCAGAGTTCACCCACAGTTTGGGGGCAGTGGGAGAGGACGGGAGGGAGAGAGGCATGAAGGGAGACCTGGGGTCCTTTTGAACTGGGGAAGTCAGAGATACAACAGGGTGGGAGCCTGGAAGTGGCCCCTGGTATGGCGAGTAGAAGACATTTGGCTCAGGTTTCAGTGCCACTTTCATCTCTGACTCATCCTATGTCTTCATCACTCCTTTCAAAAGTGAAAATGGGGCTTCCCTGGTGGTCCAATGGGTAAGGACACCGCCTTGCAGTGCAAGGGGCACTGGTTCGATCCCTGGCTTGGGAAGATCCCACATGCCATGGAGCGGCTGGACCGATGTGTCCATCTACTGAGCCAGTGCTCTGCAGCGACAGAGGCCACTGCGATGGGAGGCCCACACAGGCCAAAGAACAAAGATAAATAAATCAAAGACCATTAGAAGTGGCCAAAAAAAAAAAAAAGTGGAAACAACCACCTCTCCCTCTCTTAAACAGTGAAAAGTATCTACTAGAAAGGATCTTGGAGACTTTAAAGTGATGTACAGATGCAGGCCCTATTGGTTTGTTTATTACATCCTTCACATTTAAAGAAACATTCAGATGAGAATGCTAAGCAGCTCCATTTCCGGGATTTCACCTGCTCAGCTGCCCAGCTGAGAGTGGGAGGAAATGTGGCAGCCAGCATATTCTGGCAACAACCTCAAGACCTGGTGAGTCAGTCGTCAGAGGCAGGCGGGCCCAGAACTCAATGCAGAAATCTGAATTGCCTCCAAACGGGGTCCTACATAGAACCATGAAAATATAAGATGCTCATCATTCTACTTTAAATACACCAGAGACTTTATAACTTTGGGGGGATGTTTTTCACTTTTTAAATGACGCTGGAACCTTAAAAACTAGAACCAGTTTTTCATCTCTAAGATGCACTGACATCCCTCACAATAGCGTGTGTTTCAGAAGCTATATGCTGAGTATTTTATAAATGGGGGTGGCTGACCACTGGTAACATTGAAGAAAGAAAGAAAGAGTGGTCGCTCAGTTATGTTCAACTCTTTGCGACCCCATGGATTGTAGCCCACTGGGCTCCTCTGTTCATGGACTTCTCCGGGCAAGAATACTGGAGTGGGTTGCCATTCCCTTCCCCAGGGGATCTTCCCAACACAGGGACTGAATCTGGGTCTCTTGCATTGCAGGCAGATTCTTTACCAGCAACATTGTTTGCTCTTAAATTTCCAAGTCTCATTCTTAAATATTCAGGCAGCTGGAGTTCTGGAATGGTACCCTTATCTAGACCCTGAGCAAATTAAAACCTTAAACAAAAAATGTGTTGGTGCTTTTTCTTTAATCGATAAAAGAACTGCACACTCATTCTGGTGAATATAGAAAATGCCCAGAATTGAAAGAAGAAATATTTTAAATCATCCAATATCCTACCATCCACAGACAATTATAGTTTAAAAGTCAATGGAGGGCTTCCCTGGTAGCTCAGTGGTGAAGAGCTCGCCTGCCAATGCAAGAGACATGGGTTCAGTCCCTGATCCGGGAAGATCCTACATGCTGTGGAGCAACTAAGCCCGTGAGCCACAACTATGGAGCCTGTGCTCTAGAGCCTCGGAGCCGCAACTATGGAGCCCATGTGCCGCAACTCCTGAAGCCTGTGTGCCCTAGAGCCCGAGTTCCACAAGAGAAGTGATCGCAACAAGAAGCCTGCTCACCTCAACTAGAGAGGAGCCCCCACTCCCTGCAACTAGAGAAGAGCCTGTGGCAGCAGTGAAAACCCAAAGTAGTCAAAAATAAATAAATAAAATTGAAAAAAAAAAGCCAATGGAAAGTATATCTAGTCACTATAAACTATACTAACAAACAGCTTTAAGGACCTGAGGGATGATGTTGTATCTATTTACTTATGGTCATGGCGCTCAATTTGTGGGACCTTGGTTCCTTGACCAGGGTAGAACCCTTGGCAGAAGCTATATGCTATCACCAAAAGAGACTTTATAACTTTGGGGGGATGTTTTTCACTTTTTAAATGACGCTGGAACCTTAAAAACTAGAACCAGTTTTTCATCTCTAAGATGCACTGACATCCCTCACAATAGCGTGTGTTTCAGAAGCTATATGCTGAGTATTTTATAAATGGGGGTGGCTGACCACTGGTAACATTGAAGAAAGAAAGAAAGAGTGGTCGCTCAGTTATGTTCAACTCTTTGCGACCCCATGGATTGTAGCCCACTGGGCTCCTCTGTTCATGGACTTCTCCGGGCAAGAATACTGGAGTGGGTTGCCATTCCCTTCCCCAGGGGATCTTCCCAACACAGGGACTGAATCTGGGTCTCTTGCATTGCAGGCAGATTCTTTACCAGCAACATTGTTTGCTCTTAAATTTCCAAGTCTCATTCTTAAATATTCAGGCAGCTGGAGTTCTGGAATGGTACCCTTATCTAGACCCTGAGCAAATTAAAACCTTAAACAAAAAATGTGTTGGTGCTTTTTCTTTAATCGATAAAAGAACTGCACACTCATTCTGGTGAATATAGAAAATGCCCAGAATTGAAAGAAGAAATATTTTAAATCATCCAATATCCTACCATCCACAGACAATTATAGTTTAAAAGTCAATGGAGGGCTTCCCTGGTAGCTCAGTGGTGAAGAGCTCGCCTGCCAATGCAAGAGACATGGGTTCAGTCCCTGATCCGGGAAGATCCTACATGCTGTGGAGCAACTAAGCCCGTGAGCCACAACTATGGAGCCTGTGCTCTAGAGCCTCGGAGCCGCAACTATGGAGCCCATGTGCCGCAACGACTGAAGCCTGTGTGCCCTGGAGCCCGAGTTCCACAACAAGAGAAGTTACTGCAACAAGAAACCTGCTCACCTCAACTAGAGAGTAGCCCCCACTCCCTGCAACTAGAGAAGAGCCTGCAGCAGCAGTGAAAACCCAAAGTAGTCAAAAATAAATAAATAAAATTGAAAAAAAAAAGCCAATGGAAAGTATATCTAGTCACTATAAACTATACTAACAAACAGCTTTAAGGACCTGAGGGATGATGTTGTATCTATTTACTTATGGTCATGGCGCTCAATTTGTGGGACCTTGGTTCCTTGACCAGGGGTAGAACCCGGGCCATGACAGTGGAAATGCTAAAACCTAATCACTAGGCCACCAGGGAACTCCAATGCTGTATTTATAACCAAAAAGATGATAGCAGCTTTATTCATAAGTGCAAAAAAATGGAAGCAACCAATATGTCCATCAAAAAGTGAAGAGACAAACTGAGGGATATGTACACAATGGAATATTATTTGACAGTGAAAAGAAATGAGCTATCAAACCTTAATTTTGTTTGGTGAAAGAAAATAGTCTGAAAAAGTTAGATTCTGTATGACATTCTGGAAAAGGCAAAGCTAAAGAGATAGCCAAAAATCAGTGGTTGCCAGGGGCTGGAAGGGTGAGGAGGCTCAAAGATGTAGAGCACAGGGGGTTTACAAAGTAATAAAACTACAACTGCAGATACATGACCTCATGTATCTGTCAAAATCCAGAGAATGGTACAGCTTTGGATTTTAGTTAATGACAATGTATCCATATTGGTTCACAGGATTTCCCTGATGGTCCAGTAGTTAAGAATCCACCAAAAAAAAAAAAAAAAAGAATCCACCTGCCAACGCAGGCAACATGGGTTCAATCCCTGGTCCAGGAAGATTCCACCAGTCGTAGGGCAGGTAAGTCCATGCACCACAACGACTGAGCCCACATGCCCTAGAGCCCCTGCTCCACCACCAGCGAAGCCACCACAATCCAGCCCGAGCACCACAGCCAGACAGGGGCCCCCACTCACCACAGCCAGACAGGGGCCCCCACTCACCACAGCCAGACAGGGGCCCCCACTCACCACAGCCAGACAGGGGCCCCCACTCACCACAGCTAGAGAAAGCCCAGGCGCAGCAAGGAAGACCCAGTGCAGCTAAAAACTAACATTTTAAAATATTGGTTCATAAGTTGTAACAAAGGAACCAAACTGATGCAAGACAGTAATAATTGGGAAGAGGAATAGGAACTTCTGCAGATCTGTAATTTTTAAATGGGGACGTAATAAATTACTGTATGTCACTATAAACTATACTAACAAACAGCTTTAAGGACCTGAGGGATGATGTTGTATCTATTTACTTATGGTCATGGCGCTCAATTTGTGGGACCTTGGTTCCTTGACCAGGGGTAGAACCCGGGCCATGACAGTGGAAATGCTAAAACCTAATCACTAGGCCACCAGGGAACTCCAATGCTGTATTTATAACCAAAAAGATGATAGCAGCTTTATTCATAAGTGCAAAAAAATGGAAGCAACCAATATGTCCATCAAAAAGTGAAGAGACAAACTGAGGGATATGTACACAATGGAATATTATTTGACAGTGAAAAGAAATGAGCTATCAAACCTTAATTTTGTTTGGTGAAAGAAAATAGTCTGAAAAAGTTAGATTCTGTATGACATTCTGGAAAAGGCAAAGCTAAAGAGATAGCCAAAAATCAGTGGTTGCCAGGGGCTGGAAGGGTGAGGAGGCTCAAAGATGTAGAGCACAGGGGGTTTACAAAGTAATAAAACTACAACTGCAGATACATGACCTCATGTATCTGTCAAAATCCAGAGAATGGTACAGCTTTGGATTTTAGTTAATGACAATGTATCCATATTGGTTCACAGGATTTCCTTGATGGTCCAGTAGTTAAGAATCCACCAAAAAAAAAAAAAAAAAGAATCCACCTGCCAACGCAGGCAACATGGGTTCAATCCCTGGTCCAGGAAGATTCCACCAGTCGTAGGGCAGGTAAGTCCATGCACCACAACGACTGAGCCCACATGCCCTAGAGCCCCTGCTCCACCACCAGCGAAGCCACCACAATCCAGCCCGAGCACCACAGCCAGACAGGGGCCCCCACTCACCACAGCCAGACAGGGGCCCCCACTCACCACAGCCAGACAGGGGCCCCCACTCACCACAGCCAGACAGGGGCCCCCACTCACCACAGCTAGAGAAAGCCCAGGCGCAGCAAGGAAGACCCAGTGCAGCTAAAAACTAACATTTTAAAATATTGGTTCATAAGTTGTAACAAAGGAACCAAACTGATGCAAGACAGTAATAATTAGGGAAGGGGTGAGGGGAATAGGGAACTTTCTGCAGTATCTGCTCAATTTTCTATAAATCTAGAACTGTTCTAAAAAATAAAGTCAATTCATTTCTTTTTAAAGATACATAGCTCCAAGCTCTTGGACCCTCCATCACCCCCGGCCTGCCCCAGCACACACACACACACACACACACATCACAAAATAAGCAGAATTTTCAGAACCAACTTTGTCAGAACTCTGGCAGACAAATGACTCAAAAAAACACAACCTGGCAGTAGGAAGCTTTGTGATGTTCTGACCTGCTCTTGCCCCATTCCCTTCCTGGCTCAGTGACAGTACTGAAAATTCCCAGCATGAAACTCTTGTCCTGGTTCCCAAAGGCACAGGACAGATCTTGTTCCCAAATCATTATATATCCAGGCTCAGGACTGCCTGAAGAAATGACTCAGGGTGCTCATTCATCTTTGTTTCACCTAACTGGGAGCTCAGCCCAGGAAAGTGGTGGGCGTCTCTCTGAAGTGCTGTATGAGGTGTTAAACGTGCATGTGTCTGGGGCAAAATATCATGGTGTAAACAGACACAACCTAAGTCCTGGTAGCTAATAGACTAGGAGCATCAGATAGACCTAAGCCCCTGCAGCAAAAGTTGAGGAAATTGGAACCTCCTACTTTGTTCATGGGAATGCAACATACTGCTGTTGAGTTGTAATGCAGTTTGATTGTTCCTCAGTTACCTAAACACAGCATTGCCATGTGATCCAACAACTCTGCTCCTACCCGAAAGAACTGAAAACAGGAACTCAGATGTTTGAACACCAAAATTCCTGGCAACAATACTGAAAATAACCCAACGGTGGAAATAATCCAAATGTCCATCAATGTTTGAACTGAATTTTTTAAAGTGGTATAATCATATAAGAGAATTATTATTCAGACAAAAAGGAAGGAAGTTCAGATTTCCCTGGTGCCATGGTGAATAAGAATCTGCCTGCCAATTTAGGGGGCAGGAGTTCCACCCTTGGTCTAGAAAGATTCCACGTGCCTGGAAGCCACTAAGCCCCTGCTCAACCACTTCCAAGCCGGTGCTCTAGAGCCAGAAAGCCGCAACTACTGAGCCCACACGCACTAGAGCTTGTGTTCTGCAACGAGAGAAGCCACTGTAATGAGAAGCCCCCACTCGCCCCAACTTAGAAAGCCCTTGGGCAACGATGAAAAGACCCACTGCTACAAAAATAAGTGAATGAATGAATAGTAAAATAAATAAATAAAAGGAATGATGTTTAGATACATGCTACAACATGAATGAATCTCGAAAACATTATGGCAACTCCAAGAAACCAAGGCTTGAAACAAAGTGGTAAATATGCAAACCTTTCTTGGGTCTCAAAACACAACCTGGCAGTAGGAAGCTTTGTGATGTTCTCCCCCCAAGTGACAGTACTGAAAATTCCCAGCATGAAACTCTTGTCCTGGTTCCCAAAGGCACAGGACAGATCTTGTTCCCAAATCATTATATATCCAGGCTCAGGACTGCCTGAAGAAATGACTCAGGGTGCTCATTCATCTTTGTTTCACCTAACTGGGAGCTCAGCCCAGGAAAGTGGTGGGCGTCTCTCTGAAGTGCTGTATGAGGTGTTAAACGTGCATGTGTCTGGGGCAAAATATCATGGTGTAAACAGACACAACCTAAGTCCTGGTAGCTAATAGACTAGGAGCATCAGATAGACCTAAGCCCCTGCAGCAAAAGTTGAGGAAATTGGAACCTCCTACTTTGTTCATGGGAATGCAACATACTGCTGTTGAGTTGTAATGCAGTTTGATTGTTCCTCAGTTACCTAAACACAGCATTGCCATGTGATCCAACAACTCTGCTCCTACCCGAAAGAACTGAAAACAGGAACTCAGATGTTTGAACACCAAAATTCCTGGCAACAATACTGAAAATAACCCAACGGTGGAAATAATCCAAATGTCCATCAATGTTTGAACTGAATTTTTTAAAGTGGTATAATCATATAAGAGAATTATTATTCAGACAAAAAGGAAGGAAGTTCAGATTTCCCTGGTGCCATGGTGAATAAGAATCTGCCTGCCAATTTAGGGGGCAGGAGTTCCACCCTTGGTCTAGAAAGATTCCACGTGCCTGGAAGCCACTAAGCCCCTGCTCAACCACTTCCAAGCCGGTGCTCTAGAGCCAGAAAGCCGCAACTACTGAGCCCACACGCACTAGAGCTTGTGTTCTGCAACGAGAGAAGCCACTGTAATGAGAAGCCCCCACTCGCCCCAACTTAGAAAGCCCTTGGGCAACGATGAAAAGACCCACTGCTACAAAAATAAGTGAATGAATGAATAGTAAAATAAATAAATAAAAGGAATGATGTTTAGATACATGCTACAACATGAATGAATCTCGAAAACATTATGGCAACTCCAAGAAACCAAGGCTTGAAACAAAGTGGTAAATACTGTATAGATTCCACTTGTATGAAATATCTAGAGTAGGCTACGTGGTAGAGACAGAAAGTAGATTCAAAGGTACCAGGGCTGGAGAGGAGGGGAGGGAGAAGTCATTGCTTCATGGGTACAGAGCTTTTGTTCGCTGTGATGAAAAAGTTTTGGATCTAGATAGTGTTAATTATGGTACCGAACTCTAAACATAAAGCCACTGCACTGTGCATTTAAAAATGGCTAAATGGCAAATTTTATGTTATAGAACGAAAACGTATTGGAGCACAATTAAACACTGTCAGAGAGATAGATAGGCTGGAGAAAGACTGGAAATACGTGGAAATAGGCCAGAGTGGAGAGGATCTAGGTTGACAGAATTTCAGATCTGGATTTTTTTTTTTTTTTCTCTGCTTCTTCATATTTTTCTGTACTCTCCAAAGAACAGGTTCTATGTTGGGCCAGAGAAAACGAGTGTGAAAGCAGAATCCGGAAGAGAGGAAGCGCCCTGGGGGTACCGGGGTGCCAGCGGCGCGGGCGGGCGGAGGGCAAAGGGCAGCCGCGGTCCCGCCTCCCTACCGGCCGCGGCGCGGGGCGAGGGGCCGGGCCGGGCTCCGCGCCGGGGGCCTCCAGCTCTCGCGCCGCCCGGCGGTACTTGTCCACCAGGTCGTGCAGCATCGTGTTCTTGCGCAGCTGCAGCGGCCGGGCGGCGCCCTCGCGGCAGGTGGGGCAGGACCAGCCGCGCCCCGCGCGCCACAGGCCGGTCAGGCAGCCGCGGCAGAAGCTGTGGCCGCAGGGCAGCGTGGCGGGCCAGTCCAGTAGATCCTGGCAGATGATGCAGCCCAGGTCGTCCTCCGCCAGCCACACGGGGACGGCCCCGCCCGCGTCCAGGCCCGCCATGGTCCCCCGGCGCCGGCGCGGAAGTCAGGGCCGCGCCTGGGCCGCCAGCCCCCGGCTACGCCTCCTCCGGTTCCTCCCTTGTCCCCTCCTCCCTTCGGTGCCGCTTGGGTCCATCCTAGTTTCTTTTTCCCGGTTCAGCTCCAGGCGGACTTAGGCGCTGGGAAGTCCCCTCGCCCCAAGCCGCTAGAAAACACACCGATGCCATAAAAAGAAAGGAATTTGAGTCAGTTCTAGTACCTCTTCCTTGGTGGCTAGACAGTGAAGAATCGGCCTGCAATGTAGGAGACCCAGGTTTGATCCCTGAGTCAGGAAGATCCTCTGGAGAAGAAAATGGCAACCCACTCCAGTCTTCTTGCCTGGGAAATTTCACGGACAGAGGAGCCTGGCAGTCCATGGGGTCGCAAAGAGGCAGGCAGGACTGAGCCGTGAACACTTTCTGGTGCGGTGGATGAACCTAGAGCCTGTTACAGAGCTTGAAGTGAGGCAGAAAGAGAAAAACAAGTATTGTATGTTAACACGCACATATACATCTAGAAACATGGTACTGGTGAACCAACTGCAAGGCATGAATAGACTTGTGACATAAAGAACAGACTTGTGGACACAGAGCGGGGAGAAGGGCGGTGAACTGAGAGAGTCACATTGATGTATATGTTGAGTCCTGTCCCAAGGTCACAGAAGCAGAGCCCAGAATCAAGGACGTCTCCGAAGTCGGCTGAGCCCCTTTGTTACCTGCCCAAAGCCCCCTGATAATCACCAACAAGTTTCCTGAGTCCCAATTAAGCAAAGATGCCCACTCCAGGAAACACCCCTACAGCACCCTAACCAATCACCTAACGCCAACTGTCCAGCAGGAATTTTCTTTGAGGCTACAAAAATCGGCTATTAACCCACGAAAACTGTTGCCTTTCCCTGCTTTGTCAGGAGGTCGACCCGTTGCACTTGCCAGTGCCCACTTTATCTCTGCTCTTTGTTCTTAATACACTTACTTCCTTCGGAGATGCTGTATCTGGAAATTCTTCTCCCATCAGTGCTCAGACTGCTTTAACAGGACACAGGCGTGCTAGCGCTCAGTAGCTTCAGTCCCCTCTGACTCTTTGTGACACTATGGACTGTAGGCCATCAGGCTCCTCTGTCCATGGGATTTTACTAGAGTGGGCTGCCAAATCCTCTTCCAGGGGATCTTCTCCACCCAGGAATTGAACCGGACTCTCTTGCATCTCCTGCGTTGGCAGGTTTATTCTTTACCACTGAGCCATCCTGGAAGCCCGCATATACACCACTGTATGTAAAACAGCTCGTGTGCAGCTGCTGTATAGCGAAGGGAGGTCAGCTCAGTGCTCTGTGATACTCAAGGGAGGGAGGGGATATATGTGTGCTTATAGTTGATTCTTGTACCTCAGAAACCAACACAACATTGTAAAGTAATTACCCTCCAATTTCAAGAGAGAGAAAAGCCATTTCAGTAAAACCATAAACTTTTAAAAAAGAAATGCAGATATTCTAAGATTTCTTTTAGCTTGATGTCCCCCACCCCCACCCCCGCCATTAAAGTTCAACCCCAACACTCCAGAGAAAAAGGAGAGGATTCAAGAACTCTTCTGAGATTCACTCACCAGGGGTCATCCAGCTACTCCATCAAATAGAGGGGCATTGAAGAATTCTGGGTGCAGGTAGTTGAGAAGCTCTGATTTGATTGTCAAGGGTGGAGCCCTGTGTGGGTTGGTTTGTTTTTAATTTACACTTCATGAGCCTTTTCTTTGTTAAATTTTGGCCTCTTTTATTGGTCCTTCATTTATTTATGTTCATCCATCTTAATTCTTTGGCCTGTGTGGGCCTCCCATCGCAGATGCCTCTCTGGTTGCAGAGCACTGGCTCTGGGCTCATGTGCTTCAGAGCGCTGGCTCGTAATTCAACACACTGGTCCAGCTGCTCCGCGGTACGTGGGATCTTCCTGTGCCAGGGATCGAACCGGTGTCCCTTGCACTGCAAGACAGACTCTTTACCCACTGGACCACTGGGGAAGTCCCCCATGTGGGTTTTTTTTTAACTTTTTTTTTTGGTTGTGCTGGGTCTTCGTCGCCACATGGGCTTTTCTCTAGTTGCAGTGAGCAGGGGCTATGCTCTAGTTGCACTGCACGGGCTTCTCGTTGAAGTGGCTTCTCATGCTGTGGACCAGGAGCTCTAGGCACAGGGGTTCCAGCAGTGGTGGCTGCCCGGCTCTGAAGCACAGGCTCAGTAGTTGTAGCACACGGACTTAGTTGCTCCGTAGCGTGTGGGATTTCTCTGTGTTCAGGGATCGAACCTGTGTCTACTGCATTGGCGAGCAGATTATCACTAAGCCATCAGGGAAGCCCTGGGTGTCCTTTTAAAACCTCCTCCAGATAATCCTGGAGCTTCTCAGGTGGCACTAGTGGTAAAGAATTCACCTGCCAATGCAGGAGATACAAGAGACACGGGTTTGATCCCTGGATCAGGAAGATCCCATAGAGTAAAGAAGTGGCACCCCACTCCAGTGCTCTTGCCTGGAGAATTCCATGGACAGAGGAGCCTGATAGGCTGCAGTCTATGGTGTCACACAGTCGGACATGACTGAAGGGAATCAGTAGCAGCGGCAGTGGTGGTGCTGGGTTCTAAGGCTAAGTTCAATGCGGAAGGACAAGGATCTTGAGTTTGTATGCAACTGGCATTAATATATTCTGTCAGGGCTCCTTTCGTTGCTCTCACTGTATTCCTCCAGGGACAAAGCATATTTTGTCAGGGAAACATCAGTAAACTGCCATCCTAAAATAATAAAACAAGCAGTTATTGAGAAGCTCTGATTTGATTGTCAAGGGTGGAGCCCTGTGTGGGTTGGTTTGTTTTTAATTTACACTTCATGAGCCTTTTCTTTGTTAAATTTTGGCCTCTTTTATTGGTCCTTCATTTATTTATGTTCATCCATCTTAATTCTTTGGCCTGTGTGGGCCTCCCATCGCAGATGCCTCTCTGGTTGCAGAGCACTGGCTCTGGGCTCATGTGCTTCAGAGCGCTGGCTCGTAATTCAACACACTGGTCCAGCTGCTCCGCGGTACGTGGGATCTTCCTGTGCCAGGGATCGAACCGGTGTCCCTTGCACTGCAAGACAGACTCTTTACCCACTGGACCACTGGGGAAGTCCCCCATGTGGGTTTTTTTTTAACTTTTTTTTTTGGTTGTGCTGGGTCTTCGTCGCCACATGGGCTTTTCTCTAGTTGCAGTGAGCAGGGGCTATGCTCTAGTTGCACTGCACGGGCTTCTCGTTGAAGTGGCTTCTCATGCTGTGGACCAGGAGCTCTAGGCACAGGGGTTCCAGCAGTGGTGGCTGCCCGGCTCTGAAGCACAGGCTCAGTAGTTGTAGCACACGGACTTAGTTGCTCCGTAGCGTGTGGGATTTCTCTGTGTTCAGGGATCGAACCTGTGTCTACTGCATTGGCGAGCAGATTATCACTAAGCCATCAGGGAAGCCCTGGGTGTCCTTTTAAAACCTCCTCCAGATAATCCTGGAGCTTCTCAGGTGGCACTAGTGGTAAAGAATTCACCTGCCAATGCAGGAGATACAAGAGACACGGGTTTGATCCCTGGATCAGGAAGATCCCATAGAGTAAAGAAGTGGCACCCCACTCCAGTGCTCTTGCCTGGAGAATTCCATGGACAGAGGAGCCTGATAGGCTGCAGTCTATGGTGTCACACAGTCGGACATGACTGAAGGGAATCAGTAGCAGCGGCAGTGGTGGTGCTGGGTTCTAAGGCTAAGTTCAATGCGGAAGGACAAGGATCTTGAGTTTGTATGCAACTGGCATTAATATATTCTGTCAGGGCTCCTTTCTTTGCTCTCACTGGATTCCTCCAGGGACAAAGCATATTTTGTCAGGGGAAACATCAGTAAACTGCCATCCTAAAATAATAAAACAAGCAGTTATTTTACCAGCAAAAGAGGTTTATTTGGGAACAGCAAAAAATTGCAATTCAGGACACGGGACTATGGTGAACTACATACAAGTTCAGTTATGCAAAGGACGAGAAACTCTTTCTATTACAGAGAAGAAGGGGAAGTTGGGACGGGCTTCTTGAAACAAAAGGTCCACTGGAGGAGTCTGAAGTACAGTGGCTTTTTATTGGCTGAGCTATTGCCGGGCAAGAAAAAAAAAAATCTTTCTGCCCCCTGCTGGCAGAAGTTAAGCAGCGTCATTTCCTGCTGGCGATACAAGGCACATCTGTTCCTATTGGAGTCTATATTAATACCTGTATGTATGTGATACAGCTTCCCCCTTCTGGCCTCCTGATTCCAGATTAGTGAGGTTTCCCTTTATTAGTTTTCGTAAAATATACATCACCCTTATTTCCAATCTATATGAACTCAAAATACAGATATAAGCCAAACACCCTATTTTTAGTGCCAAACTTTGTCACCAACAAAATTCTCATTAATTGAAGGAAGTTATAAACCCTGACCTCAGTGCCTTGATTCCAAAAAGGCTTCACTGGCACTGTTAAAAGAGTGAAAAGCTACAGGCTGGAAGAAAATATTTGCAAATCCTATATCTGTCAATACTTTGGTCACCTGAGGCAAAGAGAAGAGACCCTGATGTTGGGGAAAATAGAACAAAAAAAGGGTGCTGAAAGAAGGATCCAGTCATAGTAGATCAGCAAGGCAGGGGTTTGATCCCTGGATCAGGAAGATCCCATAGAGTAAAGAAGTGGCACCCCACTCCAGTGCTCTTGCCTGGAGAATTCCATGGACAGAGGAGCCTGATAGGCTGCAGTCTATGGTGTCACACAGTCGGACATGACTGAAGGGAATCAGTAGCAGCGGCAGTGGTGGTGCTGGGTTCTAAGGCTAAGTTCAATGCGGAAGGACAAGGATCTTGAGTTTGTATGCAACTGGCATTAATATATTCTGTCAGGGCTCCTTTCTTTGCTCTCACTGGATTCCTCCAGGGACAAAGCATATTTTGTCAGGGGAAACATCAGTAAACTGCCATCCTAAAATAATAAAACAAGCAGTTATTTTACCAGCAAAAGAGGTTTATTTGGGAACAGCAAAAAATTGCAATTCAGGACACGGGACTATGGTGAACTACATACAAGTTCAGTTATGCAAAGGACGAGAAACTCTTTCTATTACAGAGAAGAAGGGGAAGTTGGGACGGGCTTCTTGAAACAAAAGGTCCACTGGAGGAGTCTGAAGTACAGTGGCTTTTTATTGGCTGAGCTATTGCCGGGCAAGAAAAAAAAAAATCTTTCTGCCCCCTGCTGGCAGAAGTTAAGCAGCGTCATTTCCTGCTGGCGATACAAGGCACATCTGTTCCTATTGGAGTCTATATTAATACCTGTATGTATGTGATACAGCTTCCCCCTTCTGGCCTCCTGATTCCAGATTAGTGAGGTTTCCCTTTATTAGTTTTCGTAAAATATACATCACCCTTATTTCCAATCTATATGAACTCAAAATACAGATATAAGCCAAACACCCTATTTTTAGTGCCAAACTTTGTCACCAACAAAAATTCTCATTAATTGAAGGAAGTTATAAACCCTGACCTCAGTGCCTTGATTCCAAAAAGGCTTCACTGGCACTGTTAAAAGAGTGAAAAGCTACAGGCTGGAAGAAAATATTTGCAAATCCTATATCTGTCAATACTTTGGTCACCTGAGGCAAAGAGAAGAGACCCTGATGTTGGGGAAAATAGAAGGCAAAAGGAGAAGGGGATGACAGAGGACGAGATGGCTGGATGGCATCATCGACTCAATGGACATGAGTTTGAGCAAGCTCTGGGAGATGGTGAAGGACAGAGAAGCCTGGCGTGCTGCAGTCCATGGCGTCACAAAGAGTCAGACATGGCAGAGTGACTGAACTGAACTGGTATCTGTCAAAGGACTTGTATCCAAGATACATAAAGAACTCTCAAAATTCAACAATAATAAAATGAACCATCTACAATGGAGAGGTGGACATGGATAGCAGTCTTTGGGGGTGGGGGTACTTCTATTGGTCTTTCATTTCTCTATTTTCATCCGTCTTTGTTCTTTGGCCCGTGTGGGCCTCCCATCGCGGTGGCCTCTCTCGCTGCAGAGCACCGACTCTGGGCACATGCGCTCCAGAGCTCTGGCTCGGTAATTGGACACATCGGTCCAGCCGCTCCGCGGCACGTGGGATCTTCCCAGGCCAGGGATTGAACTGGCGCCCCTTGCACTGCAAGGCGGTGTCCTTACCCACTGGACCACCAGGGAAGCCCTTCTTATAGCTTTTTTGGACAATTTACATTACTGTCAATTATGATTTAAGTGTTCTGCATATTGATTCATGTTAGGAAAGTGTATAAAATTGTTATTACTGCCAACAAGGACCTACTGTGTAGCATATGGAACTCTATTCAATGCTCTGTGGTAGCCTCATGGGCAGGGAGTTTAGGGGAGAACGGATACACGTGTACATATGGCTGAGGCCCTTCGTCTGAAACTATCACAATACTTAATCAGCTATACCCCAATACAAAGTAAAAGGTATTTAAGAAATTGTTATTAGTGATTTGTATTATTAAATGTTTTCATCTCAACATAAATTCTTGTAACTGCTTAGCTAAGTCACAGATTAACCTTTTCTCAGAGCTTCAAACATAGCTCATTCAAATGCAGCGTGATATCAGTGAGAAAACATCATCACACTGCCCTAGATCTTTGATTATTGATTGTTTTGCAAGTACTCCTTTAGCTTCAAGAAAAACTTGAGTTGGGGTTTCCCTGGTGGTCCAGTGGCTAAGGACACCGCCTTGCAGCGCAATGGGCGCCGGTTCGTTCCCTGGCCTGGGAAGATAGACCAATGTGTCCAACTACCGAGCGGGAGCTCTGGGGCGCATGTACCCAGGGCCGGTGCTCTGCAGTGACAGAGGCTGCTGTGGTGGGAGGCCCACACAGGCCAAAAGAACAAAGATGGATGAAAACAGATAAATGAAAGACCAATAGAAGTGGCCAAAAAAAAAAGAATGTTAAAAAAAAAAAAGAAAATCTTGAGTTGAAATTAACATATATTTATTTCAACATATATTTTATACTATACTAAATATTGGAAAACTTGTCTGAAACGCAACCAAAAAAATATGATGGGGGGATATGCATATAAATAGTCTGGGATTATACATATATGTAAACAAAACTCTGAAAAGTAAAAAGTAAAATAAAAATTAAAAAAAAAAATGAGCTCACTGAATTGTCTTCCATATCTTTCAACAGTTCTATAAATTGCCAGTGATTCATAGCATCATTATGTACACTCTGAATAATTTTAACAATTTTATCCCTGACAGTTTTCATTGTCTTTTTCAGAAAACTGAACATAACTACTTTTACTTTGTCATACAATGGAACAAAGTCATAAGAGAATCATCAGACTCTTAAAATTCCACTGTTTGAATTTTTGACCTCACATAACTAAAGAACCATTTGTCACAATAAAAACTGGGTTTTCCACATCTACCTGAAATTCTCCTCTTCCAGATATAAAATATTCAACAATATCTACACCATGAATTTGACTTTTTAGGCAGTGGATTGACATTTCCTCAATCCATTGTCGAATTTTAGAAGTCCTTTGAAATAAAACTTACTCAAATTATTCACTGTTAGTCCAGTATCACACAACTCACCTAGAACTAAAATTAAAAAGTAGCTGCATTTTTTCAAATTTTAAGTGAGCTGATCTCTGACATTATTAGAAAAAGAATCCCATCTTCTATAGGTAATTGTTTGGCAGCTTAACTGAAGATACTTCCCATTTTATAAAATTTAATTTTCAGCCTTTTCCATATCATTAAATGTTTCTCCACAATTAAAATAATAAATATCTTATTCAATATGGTGGTTAAATAAAGATATTCTTACCAAAGCAACTAAGCAACTTTGTGCTTGAAGATACTTTATGCTGCTCTAGTTTATTATGTTAAATTAAAATTATCTAAATTTAGGTACTCCCTTGGTCATCCAGTGCTTAAGACTCCATGCTTCCACTACAGGGTGCGTGGGTTCGATCCCTGGTTGGGGAACTAAGACCCTTTTTTTTCTTTGCCTTTTTTTTAAAAAACATTTTTCATTGTGGTAAAATATAAAACAATGGAAGTTTACCATTTTAATCACTTTTAGGTGTACAATTCAGTGATATTTTGTCTTTTCTGAAGTTTTCTGGTTTTGCTATCTATATGCACATCCATCTACATATCTGTCATTCTTGAAAGATATAATCTCTAGAGTTCTGACTAGATCTTTTTTCTTGTCCGTACCCATTTTAGATATGGCAGGTTTGTTCCGTTTACCCTTATAAACAAAACTCTGAAAAGTAAAAAGTAAAATAAAAATTAAAATAAATGTGCTCACTGAATTGTCTTCCATATCTTTCAACAGTTCTATAAATTGCCAGTGATTCATAGCATCATTATGTACACTCTGAATAATTTTAACAATTTTATCCCTGACAGTTTTCATTGTCTTTTTCAGAAAACTGAACATAACTACTTTTACTTTGTCATACAATGGAACAAAGTCATAAGAGAATCATCAGACTCTTAAAATTCCACTGTTTGAATTTTTGACCTCACATAACTAAAGAACCATTTGTCACAATAAAAACTGGGTTTTCCACATCTACCTGAAATTCTCCTCTTCCAGATATAAAATATTCAACAATATCTACACCATGAATTTGACTTTTTAGGCAGTGGATTGACATTTCCTCAATCCATTGTCGAATTTTAGAAGTCCTTTGAAATAAAACTTACTCAAATTATTCACTGTTAGTCCAGTATCACACAACTCACCTAGAACTAAAATTAAAAAGTAGCTGCATTTTTTCAAATTTTAAGTGAGCTGATCTCTGACATTATTAGAAAAAGAATCCCATCTTCTATAGGTAATTGTTTGGCAGCTTAACTGAAGATACTTCCCATTTTATAAAATTTAATTTTCAGCCTTTTCCATATCATTAAATGTTTCTCCACAATTAAAATAATAAATATCTTATTCAATATGGTGGTTAAATAAAGATATTCTTACCAAAGCAACTAAGCAACTTTGTGCTTGAAGATACTTTATGCTGCTCTAGTTTATTATGTTAAATTAAAATTATCTAAATTTAGGTACTCCCTTGGTCATCCAGTGCTTAAGACTCCATGCTTCCACTACAGGGTGCGTGGGTTCGATCCCTGGTTGGGGAACTAAGACCCTTTTTTTTCTTTGCCTTTTTTTTAAAAAACATTTTTCATTGTGGTAAAATATAAAACAATGGAAGTTTACCATTTTAATCACTTTTAGGTGTACAATTCAGTGATATTTTGTCTTTTTCTGAAGTTTTCTGGTTTTGCTATCTATATGCACATCCATCTACATATCTGTCATTCTTGAAAGATATAATCTCTAGAGTTCTGACTAGATCTTTTTTTTCTTGTCCGTTACCCATTTTAGATATGGCAGTGTGTACATGACCTTCCCAAAGTCTTTAACTATCCCTTCCCCCTGCAACCATGAGTTCATTTTCTAAGTCTGTGAGTCTCTTTCTTTTTTAATTTTTTTTTAAAGCATAGTTTGTTTGTTTTTTTATCTTTTGGGGGTGGGGTGAGGAGGGAGGGGAGCAGGCGGGCCACTTCTATTGGTCTTTCATTTGTTCATTTTTATCCATCTTTGCTCTTTGGCCCATGTGGGCCTCCCACCGCGGTGGCCTCTGTTGTTGCAGAGCACCGGCTCTGGGTGCATGTGCTCCAGAGCCCGGGCTCGGTAATTGGACACATCGGTCCAGCCACTCTGCGGCACGTGAGATCTTCCCAGGCCAGGGATAGAACTGGCGCCTCTTGCACTGCAAGGTGGTGTCCTTACCCACTGGACCACCAGGGGAAGCCCGAGTCTCTTTCTGTTTTGTAAATAAGCTCATTTGCATTGTTTCTTTTTAGAATCCACATATAAGGGATGTCATATGATAATTCTCCTTCTCTGACTTCCTTCACTCAATAAGACACTCTCTATGACCATCCATGTTGCTGTGAATGGACTTATTTCACTCTTTTTATACTCTTTTTTATGGAGGGGGGCGGGGGCTGGCCACTTCTATTGATCTTTCATTTATCTGTTTTCATCCATCTTTGTTCTTTGGCCCGTGTGGGCCTCCCATGGCAGTGGCCTCTGTTGTCACAGAGCACCAGCGCTCCAGAGCTCCGGCTCGGTAATTGGACACATCGGTCCAGCCGCTCTGTGGCATGTGGGATCTTCCCAAGCCAGGGATTGAACCGGCGCCCCTTGCACTGCAAGGCGGTGTCCTTACCCACTGGACCACCAGGGGAAGCCCGAGTCTCTTTCTGTTTTGTAAATAAGCTCATTTGCATTGTTTCTTTTTAGAATCCACATATAAGGGATGTCATATGATAATTCTCCTTCTCTGACTTCCTTCACTCAATAAGACACTCTCTATGACCATCCATGTTGCTGTGAATGGACTTATTTCACTCTTTTTATACTCTTTTTTATGGAGGGGGGCGGGGGCTGGCCACTTCTATTGATCTTTCATTTATCTGTTTTCATCCATCTTTGTTCTTTGGCCCGTGTGGGCCTCCCATGGCAGTGGCCTCTGTTGTCACAGAGCACCAGCGCTCCAGAGCTCCGGCTCGGTAATTGGACACATCGGTCCAGCCGCTCTGTGGCATGTGGGATCTTCCCAAGCCAGGGATTGAACCGGCGCCCCTTGCACTGCAAGGCGGTGTCCTTACCGACTGGACCACCAGGGAAGCCCTATTACATTCTTTTTAATAGCTGAGTGATAGTCCATTATATATTTATATATATACACACACACACATACATACATATACACACACTACATCTTCTTGATCCATTCCTCTACTGACAGACATGTAGGTTGTCTCCATGTCTTGGCCATTGTAAACAGTGCTGCAGTGAACATTGGGGTGCATGTATCTCTTCAGGCCATGTTTTTCTCTGGATATGTGCCCAGGAGTGGGATTGCCGAAAATGTCTTTCTACCGCCTTCTAGCCTCCTTTGTCAGGCTTCCCTCACAGCTCAGTTGGTAAAGAATCTGCCTGCAATGCAGGAGACTCAGGTTTGATTCCTGGGGTAAGAAGGTGACCTGGAAGAGGAAACAGCCACCCATGCCAGTATTCGCCATGGGACTAGTCCATGGACAGAGGAGTCTGGCAGGCGACAGTCCAAGGAAATAGTCAGACACAACTTAGCAATGAAACCACCACCACCAGACTCCTTTGTTTCTGATAAGAAACAGTATTTCCTTGTATGTAATGAATCATTTTTCTCTGGCTGCTTTCAAAATCTTTTCTCTTTGATTTTCAGCAGATTGGCTGTAATGTACCTGGCTGTGGCTTTCTTTGTATTTATTCTACTCGAAGTTTGCCAAGCTTCTTGAGTATCTTTCACCAAACTTAGTTAACATTTCATCTATCCTCAAATATTTTCTTCTGCCCCAATACCTCTCTCTTCTCTCTTTCTGGGACCCCAATAACATGTAAATCAGAGCTTTTGAGGTTTTCTATGTATTTTTTCAATCCTTTTCTTCCCTGCTATTTTTTTTGCAGACAGGATAATTGCCATGGATCTATTTTCAAGTTCATTGATTCTTTAGTCATTTCCAACGTACTCTTTTTTTTTTTTTTAAAGATTTATTTATTTATTTTGGGTGGGGGTTGGGTTGGGGAGGGAGGGCAGCAGGTGGGCCACTTCTATTGGTCTTTCATTTCTCTATTTTCATCCGTCTTTGTTCTTTGGCTCCTGTGGGCCTCCCATCGCGGTGGCGTCTGTTGTTGCAGAGCACCAGCTCTGGGCGCATGTGCTCCAGAGCTCCGGCTCGGTGACTGGACACATGGGCCCAGCCGCTTCGCGGCACGTGGGATCTTCCCAGGCCAGGGATCGAACCAGCACCCCTTGCACTGCAAGGCGGTGTCCTTATTCACTGGACCACCAGGGGAAGCCCTCCAATGTACTCTTGAGCTGAATTTTTTTTCCACTTACTGTATTTTTCAGTTCTAGAATTTCCATTTGGATTCTGCTTTATAGTTTCTAGTTCTGTGCTGAAATTCTGTATCTGTATATTCATTACGATCATATTTTCCTTTACTTGTTGAGCGTAGTTATAATGAGTGCTTTAAAATTACTACCTCATTCCAATATCTGGGACATCTTGGAACCAGTTTTCATTGATTAATTTTTCTCTTGCATACAATTTATAGTTTCTTGATTCTTCATGTACCTATTAATTTAAGGTTGTATCCTGATTTTAGGAATAATACAGTGTCAAACCTCTGGATCCTGTTATGTTTCGCCAGAGAGCAGGTGGGTAATACATAAAATCCCTCTGTGGCCCTCTCCTCCACGACTTCCTTGCTGCTATGGTCACCCTCAAACTCTGTCTTCTATTTTCAACCAGTAAGACTGTAGGTTTCCACCAGAGTTTTAGCCCTCACTGGCGCCTGCCATCCGGTGCAGTGAAAAAATGAGACACTCCCTGCCATTTCTTGCTTCCCCATGCCAATTCCCGTCTAGTTTTTGCCTGCTTTAGGTTATTTTCCAAGCTCTCCAGATAATTTTTGCTATAATTTGTACAGAATTTCTAATTGTTATGTGTGAAACAGTTGTTCTGATATGAGCTACTCCACAGGAAAACACGAAGGAGAAGCAGGTTTGACCCCTGGGTTGGGAAGATCTCCTGGAATAATGGCAACTCACTCCAGTATGCTTGCCTGGAAAATTCCATGGACAGAGGAGCCTGGAGGGCTACAGTCCATGGGGTCACAAAAAGAGTTGGAAATGACTGAGCAACTAAGAACACACACATGCACCCCTAATGGAAGCAGACCCCTGCCCCCAATCTAATCCGTTCTTATTCCTTCTTCCTCCAATAGTCTGCGCTCTAGTCATACTCAGTTATTTGAGATTTCCAGAACAGGCCATGTGCTGTCTTATCTTTGGGCCTTGGTACACACTCTGCCTCCTCCCACCCCAATCCAAGTATCTTTTCCAGAACTCAGAATAAATATCACCTCTTCTGGAGAACTTCATTAGTCAGAAACTATTCAAGCAACAGAAATCTCCTCATACTAACAAATCAAAAGAGAGAAGAGGATTTAAGAGTCCAGAGGTACCTGTGAGAAGTTGAAAGACAGATTCACTCAGGTCTCAGAAACCAGCCAAAACCAGGCATGTCATTTCATTGAGGCTGTGTTTCCATCTTTCTCGCCCCCCGCCTTTTTTGAGGGGGGCTATTCTGGGTCTTCATTGCTGCACACGGGCTTTTCTCCAGTTGCAGCAAGTGGGGTCATTAGTTGCGGTGCTCAGGCTTCTCATTGTGGTGGTTTCTGTTGCTGCAGAGCAAAGACTCTAGGGTGCACGGGCTTAGTTGCCCCATAGCATGTGGAATATTCCCATGGGATCACACAGGGACACCAGGGATCAAATCCATGTCCCCTGCACTGGAAGGCAGATATTTAGCCATTGGACCAGCAGGGAAGTCTGTGTCTCCATCTATGATACCGCTAGGGTTGAAGCCTGTGTTACTGCCTGGTCACCGTTTTAAGGACCCTTCCACTGGCCTGCCATCCGGTGCAGTGAAAAATGAGACACTCCTGCCATTTCTTGCTTCCCATGCCAATTCCGTCTAGTTTTGCCTGCTTTAGGTTATTTTCCAAGCTCTCCAGATAATTTTGCTATAATTTGTACAGAATTTCTAATTGTTATGTGTGAAACAGTTGTTCTGATATGAGCTACTCCACAGGAAAACACGAAGGAGAAGCAGGTTTGACCCCTGGGTTGGGAAGATCTCCTGGAATAATGGCAACTCACTCCAGTATGCTTGCCTGGAAAATTCCATGGACAGAGGAGCCTGGAGGGCTACAGTCCATGGGGTCACAAAAAGAGTTGGAAATGACTGAGCAACTAAGAACACACACATGCACCCCTAATGGAAGCAGACCCCTGCCCCCAATCTAATCCGTTCTTATTCCTTCTTCCTCCAATAGTCTGCGCTCTAGTCATACTCAGTTATTTGAGATTTCCAGAACAGGCCATGTGCTGTCTTATCTTTGGGCCTTGGTACACACTCTGCCTCCTCCCACCCCAATCCAAGTATCTTTTCCAGAACTCAGAATAAATATCACCTCTTCTGGAGAACTTCATTAGTCAGAAACTATTCAAGCAACAGAAATCTCCTCATACTAACAAATCAAAAGAGAGAAGAGGATTTAAGAGTCCAGAGGTACCTGTGAGAAGTTGAAAGACAGATTCACTCAGGTCTCAGAAACCAGCCAAAACCAGGCATGTCATTTCATTGAGGCTGTGTTTCCATCTTTCTCGCCCCCCGCCTTTTTTGAGGGGGGCTATTCTGGGTCTTCATTGCTGCACACGGGCTTTTCTCCAGTTGCAGCAAGTGGGGTCATTAGTTGCGGTGCTCAGGCTTCTCATTGTGGTGGTTTCTGTTGCTGCAGAGCAAAGACTCTAGGGTGCACGGGCTTAGTTGCCCCATAGCATGTGGAATATTCCCATGGGATCACACAGGGACACCAGGGATCAAATCCATGTCCCCTGCACTGGAAGGCAGATATTTAGCCATTGGACCAGCAGGGAAGTCTGTGTCTCCATCTATGATACCTGTTCTCTGCCCATCTGAGGGGCTCTGAAGAATCCCAATTTGCCCCTTAAGTAGTTTTGTTACTGCCTGTTTCGTTCTCTTTCTTCCTGTCTGAACCACAAGTTACTTGAAGGTAGAAACATTCTTTATTGATTCTCTCATCCTCAGAACTTAGCAGAGTACAGACAACAGAGCTCATGAGGGGTTACACAAAGTTAACAGTATCCTGACCCTTGATACACAGCCCAGCAGGTGCTGAAACAGACATTTTCAAGGTGCTGTAGGAGCCAGAAGAGGAAGCAACCGTGTCTTCATCTGGGAAGTCATGAAGCCTCAGGAAAAATGCCCCGAGGATGTTGCCGGTTCTCTGATTGTGGGATCAAAGGAAAACCCCATAAAAAAGCAGAGACTCTCTTACAGGACCCTCCCAACCATCCGGGTCCCCACTGAGATGAAAACAATGTCTTTCTCACGTCACTCAAAGGGAGGAAGAATCATGGTACTGAGACCTGGGTGATCCACGTCTCTAACATGGCAGCCACTCGAGACGTCTCTTGCCATCTGGGAGCCTTTGAACATTTTCCTCCCTCAGCCTGGAATGTTTTCCTGGACCTCTTCCCTTTAACTAACCTCTCCACAGTTGAGGGCTTCGCCTCTGACGTCACTTTTGGGGGAAGGAGGAGGCTCCTCTCTCCTGCTCAAGGTGAACCCTGTTGCCACAAACCATGCAGCAGCCCGCACTTCCCCTTTCTGAACACTCACCCCATTGTCCTACCCTGGGTCAGGGCCGCTGTCTGGCAGGCTGAAATGTCACGGGTCCCTGTGACAGCGGGAACCACGTCGTCTGGTTCTTGCCTTAAAGACCCTGGCACCTGGGAGGTGCTCAGAAAGAGCTGCGGCTTCCATTGACTTTCAATAGTTACTACAACTTCCTCGTTTGAAGGAGAAAATCCAAGGCTCAGAGGTGGGGAAGTAAGTCTTCCAACAGTCTCATTAGTGGCCAGTATCCTGGAAAATTCCATGGATGGAGGAGCCTGGCAGGCTACAGTCCATGTTTGACATGACTGAGCACGCCCCCACACACATATATTCATATATACAACTGTGTTTTATGCACATGCATATGTGAATGAAGGCTTCTCAGGTGGATCAGTGGTCAAGAATCCACCTGCCAATGCAGGATACCCAGGAGACGTAGGTTTGACCCATGGGTCAGGAAGATACCCTGGAGGAGAACATGGTCACCCACCCAGTATTTTTACCCGGAAAACCACATGGACAAAGATGCCAGGTGGGCTTCAGTCCATGGGGTTGCAAAGAGATGGACATGACTGAGTGACGAACTCTGACTCTCTTATACTCCATCTAGATGAAGTTGCTAATATTTTGCAGAGTGGCCCGCTTTCTCTCCGTGTGTGCATGTGTGTGTGTGTGTACACATAGAATTCCTGTTTCATAAGCACACACACTATATCTATGTATATACTCTCTATGTACACATACATTTATATTTCGCTGGACCACTGAAGTCATCTATAGACATTATTACGTTTTATCCCCAAACACTTGAGAATGTATCCCCTAAGAACAAGAGCAGTCTCCTACACAAATTCAGCACAATATCACAATCGTACAATACTACTAGCTAATTTACATCCATACTGAAACTTCCCCTGTTATCTCAATTACATCTTTGAAACAGTTTCTTTTTAAATCCAGGATTCAATCAAGAATCATGAATTGTGTTCTGTAGCTAAGTCTCTTCAGTCTTGTCTAATCTAGAATTGTTTCCGGACTATTTGATCTTTCACAAAACTGACATTCTTGAAGCATCCAGCCAGGTGCTTTGCAGAATTGTGGACGTGTCTGATTGTGTCCTCATGGCTAGATTCCAATTAAACTTTTTTGAGTGTTTTTGTTGTTTGGTTTTTTTGGCAAGCTTGCACGACGCCACAGATGCCTTCCCATGGCAATGCCTTCATTTCAGGTGTCCTGAGCCCTGAGGACATTTATCAGATCCCCAGACCCCTAAGGCTGGGCAGTGGGGAGGCCCAGGGGCCAGCAGGTAAAGGGCAAAGCTTCAGTCTTGGCAGGGTTCACTGCCCACGATGACTGCCGACTGGAGGGCACTCCTGCGGCCCCAAGGCCAAAGCAGTAACTTCTCCTTTCCCCCGGATGCACTGGGTGGCCACTGGGTCACCTGCGGCTGCACCCACTGTCTGTTGACACAGCTGCCAAGGGAACAAAAGAGGACAGAGGGTGTGGTGGTGCCAACGTGGTCGTCGCACTGGAGGGAAGGGACAGCGAGAAGAGAGGGGACCAGAACAGAGGGAATGAGAATAAAACACAGACCCAAAAGGCAGTGGACAAAGAGGGGCCACACGCCCACCAGAGAAAGCGAGAAAAGCAGAGTCAGACACTGAAACAGAGAGCAGCAGAAATGCCAAGGCCAGGCCCCCGGGGGAAAAGACGCATCCGCTCATGTGCTTCACTAACAACTTCCCAGCCCATTTCGGAGGTTCTTCAGTTTTGGGATTTGGGAGAGGAAAGTAAGTCTATGTTTATCCTGGTCAGACTGAAAGGGCACCAGGCTTTCTCCCCAGGGGCCGTGTGTACTCTGCTCAGTTTGTACTCTTTCAAACACGGAACTTTTCCCAGGTCTCCCAGGTGTGTGGCCCTGGGCCAGAAGCTCCCTGCCGTGGCTCAGAGAAACGTTTCCCCACACCTTTCACTGGGCTGTCTGCAGAGGGGGACGCCTGCCGGTGACACATCAGGGGCAAAAGGGAGGAGCAGGAGGCGGGTGGACAGATGAGAGGGCCCACAGAAGAGCAGGGTCCTAAAAATAGCCTTCCCTCTAGGCGTGGGGAGGAACCCAGACTCCCAGGAGCTGCCCGGCGGGTTCAACCTTCATAACAGGCCAAGAATTTCTCACGAGAAAAGGGACTCAGGGGCAGCGGGTGGAGGGACAGAGAGGCTGCTCGGTTCCAGGAGTGACCAGGGCAGAGAACGGGACCTAAGCCACCGCTTGGGCTTCCCTGGCGGCTCAGTGGTAAAGAATCTGCCTGCCGGTGCAGGAGATGCAGGTTCGATCCCTGGGTTGGGAAGACGCCCTGGAGGAGGAAATGGCAACCCACTCCAGTATTCTTGCCTGGGAAATCCACACACAGAGAGGGGCTGGTGGGCTACAGTTCACCGTGGTTACAAAAGAGGGGACCCTAAGGCTGGGCAGGAGGCCCAGGGCCAGCAGGTAAAGGGCAAAGCTTCAGTCTTGGCAGGGTTCACTGCCCACGATGACTGCCGACTGGAGGGCACTCCTGCGCCCCAAGGCCAAAGCAGTAACTTCTCCTTTCCCCCGGATGCACTGGGTGGCCACTGGGTCACCTGCGGCTGCACCCACTGTCTGTTGACACAGCTGCCAAGGGAACAAAAGAGGACAGAGGGTGTGGTGGTGCCAACGTGGTCGTCGCACTGGAGGGAAGGGACAGCGAGAAGAGAGGGGACCAGAACAGAGGGAATGAGAATAAAACACAGACCCAAAAGGCAGTGGACAAAGAGGGGCCACACGCCCACCAGAGAAAGCGAGAAAAGCAGAGTCAGACACTGAAACAGAGAGCAGCAGAAATGCCAAGGCCAGGCCCCCGGGGGAAAAGACGCATCCGCTCATGTGCTTCACTAACAACTTCCCAGCCCATTTCGGAGGTTCTTCAGTTTTGGGATTTGGGAGAGGAAAGTAAGTCTATGTTTATCCTGGTCAGACTGAAAGGGCACCAGGCTTTCTCCCCAGGGGCCGTGTGTACTCTGCTCAGTTTGTACTCTTTCAAACACGGAACTTTTCCCAGGTCTCCCAGGTGTGTGGCCCTGGGCCAGAAGCTCCCTGCCGTGGCTCAGAGAAACGTTTCCCCACACCTTTCACTGGGCTGTCTGCAGAGGGGGACGCCTGCCGGTGACACATCAGGGGCAAAAGGGAGGAGCAGGAGGCGGGTGGACAGATGAGAGGGCCCACAGAAGAGCAGGGTCCTAAAAATAGCCTTCCCTCTAGGCGTGGGGAGGAACCCAGACTCCCAGGAGCTGCCCGGCGGGTTCAACCTTCATAACAGGCCAAGAATTTCTCACGAGAAAAGGGACTCAGGGGCAGCGGGTGGAGGGACAGAGAGGCTGCTCGGTTCCAGGAGTGACCAGGGCAGAGAACGGGACCTAAGCCACCGCTTGGGCTTCCCTGGCGGCTCAGTGGTAAAGAATCTGCCTGCCGGTGCAGGAGATGCAGGTTCGATCCCTGGGTTGGGAAGACGCCCTGGAGGAGGAAATGGCAACCCACTCCAGTATTCTTGCCTGGGAAATCCCACACACAGAGAGGGGCTGGTGGGCTACAGTTCACCGTGGTTACAAAAGAGTCTGGTGCAACTTAGGGACTGAACAACAACAACAAAAAAAAACTAAACGGCAACCGCCAATGTGACACTCTGCTAAGACAAAGCTCATCCAGATGCCACCAGAGAAAGGCTCCTGATAGAGGAACTTAGCGTGGGCAGAGAGGGTTTTCTGGCCAAAATGTGCACTGTCGGAACTTCTCTTTGGCAGGAAGAGAAGAAAAGGGAAAGAGGGCAGTCAGGAGCCATGACCCCGCGTTCAGAACTCACAGCTGAATCCAAGCAAAGAAGCCCCTTTCTCCCCGCTGCCCTTGGTCACCTGGGGCCCTGCCTCTTACTGAGGAGGTTGAGGGGCGTCAGAGGACGGGCGAGGACGTCCTGGAAGCTCTCCAGCCATTCACGCTGCTCTTTCTCGCTGGGGCAGGTGAAGATGAATCTCCGGTGGGGGGTGACGATGGTGAGGCCAGCTTTCCAGCGATTCCCTCGGATGCCCTTGGGCAGGTCTCCATACACCTGGTACCCCTGCTCATTGCTCCCAAGAAACACCTGGCCCAGCTCAAAGGCATCCTAAAAAGACGACAGAGATCATCAGAGGCCTCACCCTGGTCAGAGGGCCACCTGCAGGCCTGACAGCTTCCAGGTTTTTTTGTTTTAGTAAGAAGAGTGTGGGCTTCCCTGGTGGTCCAGGGTAGAGAGTCTGCATGGCAGTGCCGGGGCACCAGTTCGATCCCTGGCCACGTGCCACAAAGTGGCTGGACCAGTGTGTCCAGTTGGAGCCAGGGCTCTAGAGTGCACGTACCCAGAGACGGTGCTCTGCAGCGAGAGAGGCCACGGCAATAGGAGGCCCATACAGGCCAAAGAGTGAGGATGGATGAAAATAAATAAATAAAAGGCCAATAAAGGAGGCCAAAAAAAACAAAAAAGAAGAGAGAGAGTGTGTGTGTGTGTGTGTGTGTGTCTGTTCATTCGGTTGGGGGCTCTGCTGGGGGTTTCAGCTAGTTGGGGGGTCCAGAGTTCAAAAGGCTCGGGAGCTTCCCTGGTAGCTCAAGTGGTAAAGAGTTCGCTTGTCAATGCAGGAGACATAGGTTTGATCCCTGATCTGGGACCCACATGCTTCGGAGCAACTGTGCCCGTGAGTCACAACTACTGAACCTGGGCTCTAGAGCCTCAGAGCTGCAACTATCGAGCCCATGTGCTGCTATGATGGAAGCCCATGTGCCCTAGAGCCTGAGTTCCACAAGAGAAGTCACCTCAACAAGAAGTTTGCTCACCTCAGCTAGAGAGGAGCCCCCACTCCCTGCAACTAGAGAAGAGCAGTGAGAACCCATAGTCAAAAATAAATAAAGTAAAATAAAAATAACAGAATTTAAAAGGTTCAAACTATATAAAATAAAATCACACGGCATCTGCATAAATGAGCTTCTCTGATGGCTCAGTGGTAAAGAAGCTACCTGCAATGCAGGAGAGGTGGGTTGGATCCCTGGGTTGGGAAGATCCCCTGAAGGAGGGCATGGCTACACAGTCCAGTACTCTTGCCTGGAGAATCCCATGAACAGAGGAGACTGGTGGGCTACAGTCCATGGGGTTGCAAAGAGTCGGGCACGACTGAAGTGAGTAAACAACAGATGGGTTTTCTTTTTCAACATCTGTTTAAATGATGCTTAATGTTGTGCACATGCTAAGTTGCTTCAGTCATGTCTGACTTTTTGGGACCCTATGATCCATGGTCCACCAGGCTCCTCCGTCCATGGGATTCTCCAGGCAAGAATACTGGAGTGGGCTGCCATGCCCTCCCCCAGGGGATCTTCCAGACCCAGGGATCAAACCCACATCTCTTAGGTCTCCTGGATTGGCAGGTGTTTTTTTTTTTTTTTTAAATGTATTTATTTGGTTGCACTGGGTCTTCGTTATGGTATACGGGATCTAGTTCCCTGACCAGGGATTGAACCCAGGTCCTGAGCATTGGGAGCACAGAGTCTTAGCCACTGGACCACCAGGGAAATCCCGGCAGGTGGGTTCTTTACCACTAGTGCCACCTCGGCAGCCCCTAAATGTTGATGGAGAGCTAACCCTGCACCAGGAATTCAAGTGCTTTATGTGTAGTAACTGCTAGAACAATCCTGAGGGCAACTTCTGAGGAAGGACCACTGAGTCATCATCCTCTGACTGAGACAAGTAGAGCGGAGTGCTCTGACCGAATGCCAACGGTGCACCCCTCAGAGTGGCAGGGCTGGACCCAGAGCGTCAGTTGAGTTCTAGAGCTCTTACTTCCAAGTGCCCCACTCCAAAGCCTACAGGTTGGAAGGAAGCCCCTGGAGCCTAGAGGACAGGAAACCTCTCTTAGCTACAACGCCAGCATTTTGGACGGACACACGCGGAGGACTTGCTGAAGGTGAGGGAGAGCAGTTTCACGCACAGGGATGATCTAGAGACAACTGATGATGGAGGGTGTCTCTCGCTGGGTCTCTTCAGCCCCATCGGGTGCCCATGGGCCCCGACCAGTGCTGACCCTGCGGGTGCTCAGCCGTGGGGCCGTCAGTGCCTCTTACCAGAGGGTTCTTGTAATAGAGCAGCCTTCGCTCTTGGGGGTCCAGAGCAAACCACCTTTTCTTGAAAGGTTCTCTCTGCTGCAAAAGAGGAAATCTCGTATCAGGCTTGGCCAGGCCAGGGGGCACAGAGGTCAGAGGGCCAGAATGAGCCAGGTCAAGGGAGTCGGCCAGCCATGGCTCCGCAGTTGGGACACCTCAGTGTTCCCTCACGCCCGGCCTCAAGCGCTGAAGGCTCCACCCCAACATCCCCCGCTCAATTTCACACTGCCGCCTCCAGGTGTTGCTTTGGAAGACGTATTTTCCTCTTTCTCAGGCTGTGGACAAGCAGCCTTGGAAAAAGGAAGCTGGGAAATCAGAAGTGGCTACTGCTCAGTGCTTCTGAAAGCTCTGGCCTTGGCCGAATTCTAACCTAGGTCAGGGGAAGGAAAGCCCCTGGGCAAGCAGCATGGGGGCGTGACCAGCTGGTGAAGGAAGAAAACCTGCAACTTTTTGACCAGTTTCCCAGCTGCCAGGCTTTCTTTACCCTGGCTGCCTAGGATCTTTCACTGCCATCTGAACAAGCACTAGTGCCACCTCGGCAGCCCCTAAATGTTGATGGAGAGCTAACCCTGCACCAGGAATTCAAGTGCTTTATGTGTAGTAACTGCTAGAACAATCCTGAGGGCAACTTCTGAGGAAGGACCACTGAGTCATCATCCTCTGACTGAGACAAGTAGAGCGGAGTGCTCTGACCGAATGCCAACGGTGCACCCCTCAGAGTGGCAGGGCTGGACCCAGAGCGTCAGTTGAGTTCTAGAGCTCTTACTTCCAAGTGCCCCACTCCAAAGCCTACAGGTTGGAAGGAAGCCCCTGGAGCCTAGAGGACAGGAAACCTCTCTTAGCTACAACGCCAGCATTTTGGACGGACACACGCGGAGGACTTGCTGAAGGTGAGGGAGAGCAGTTTCACGCACAGGGATGATCTAGAGACAACTGATGATGGAGGGTGTCTCTCGCTGGGTCTCTTCAGCCCCATCGGGTGCCCATGGGCCCCGACCAGTGCTGACCCTGCGGGTGCTCAGCCGTGGGGCCGTCAGTGCCTCTTACCAGAGGGTTCTTGTAATAGAGCAGCCTTCGCTCTTGGGGGTCCAGAGCAAACCACCTTTTCTTGAAAGGTTCTCTCTGCTGCAAAAGAGGAAATCTCGTATCAGGCTTGGCCAGGCCAGGGGGCACAGAGGTCAGAGGGCCAGAATGAGCCAGGTCAAGGGAGTCGGCCAGCCATGGCTCCGCAGTTGGGACACCTCAGTGTTCCCTCACGCCCGGCCTCAAGCGCTGAAGGCTCCACCCCAACATCCCCCGCTCAATTTCACACTGCCGCCTCCAGGTGTTGCTTTGGAAGACGTATTTTCCTCTTTCTCAGGCTGTGGACAAGCAGCCTTGGAAAAAGGAAGCTGGGAAATCAGAAGTGGCTACTGCTCAGTGCTTCTGAAAGCTCTGGCCTTGGCCGAATTCTAACCTAGGTCAGGGGAAGGAAAGCCCCTGGGCAAGCAGCATGGGGGCGTGACCAGCTGGTGAAGGAAGAAAACCTGCAACTTTTTGACCAGTTTCCCAGCTGCCAGGCTTTCTTTACCCTGGCTGCCTAGGATCTTTCACTGCCATCTGAACAAGCACTGCATCAGCATATTACACCTTAAAAAGAAAAAAGGCACTGGAATGCTGTTGTATTTCCTTTCTTTCTTTTTTTTTAGGGAGCTTCTCTGCTTTTCTTTGGAGAAGGAAATGGCAACGCTACAGTCCATAAGAGTCACACACGACTGAACGTGCACGCCTCTCCTCTTTCCTTCTCCTCCTCCCTTCACTGCTTCCCCACCCCGTCTCAGCCTCCCCCAACCCGCCAACTCCATCTTCTGACTTTAAGCCTCACCCTACCAGCATCCAGGCTGGGTGTGAGATGCCCTGGGGCAGCAGGAGCCTCACCGGTGCCCAGCCACAGGCACCAAGGTGAGTTTTCTCAGACCCATCCCTAGCCCTGTCTCCCTTGAACAGTCTGGTAGGGCCCCGGCACAGAGCACACAGGTGTTCTGGAAAGTCAAAAGTGTCCCCCCAGAGGAGTCCCTTTTCAGTGTGCTTTCCCGAGAACAGGATTCATTAGAGGGTGTCAAGTGCAGAGCAGCTGATGGGGATCCTGATAAAGCGGGAAGATGCCCGGTTACAGGGAGAAACACCTGCAGCGATGCTGGACCACACTCCAGCCGCCTGTCTCCACTCAGTCCTTCACCCCTGCAACTCGAAAATGTTCATTTACTTCTGCTTCCACCCTCCTCCCTGCCCCTGGTTCCCTTTTCCCATCTCCCCAGTTCAGCCCTACTGCCCCTGGGACAGAGGCCATGATAGACCCCTGGGAGCACAGGAAGTACCTTTGGACCGGTCTTTCCATGAAGCCTTGCTTGAGGTAGTTCCTGGTGAGGCCAGTCTGAAAGCTCGCTTGGCCGAAAATTTTCCTCTTTCTCAGGCTGTGGACACGCAGCCTTTGAAAAAGGAAGCTGGGAAATCAGAAGTGGCTACTGCTCAGTGCTTCTGAAAGCTCTGGCCTTGGCCGAATTCTAACCTAGGTCAGGGGAAGGAAAGCCCCTGGGCAAGCAGCATGGGGGCGTGACCAGCTGGTGAAGGAAGAAAACCTGCAACTTTTTGACCAGTTTCCCAGCTGCCAGGCTTTCTTTACCCTGGCTGCCTAGGATCTTTCACTGCCATCTGAACAAGCACTGCATCAGCATATTACACCTTAAAAAGAAAAAAGGCACTGGAATGCTGTTGTATTTCCTTTCTTTCTTTTTTTTTAGGGAGCTTCTCTGCTTTTCTTTGGAGAAGGAAATGGCAACGCTACAGTCCATAAGAGTCACACACGACTGAACGTGCACGCCTCTCCTCTTTCCTTCTCCTCCTCCCTTCACTGCTTCCCCACCCCGTCTCAGCCTCCCCCAACCCGCCAACTCCATCTTCTGACTTTAAGCCTCACCCTACCAGCATCCAGGCTGGGTGTGAGATGCCCTGGGGCAGCAGGAGCCTCACCGGTGCCCAGCCACAGGCACCAAGGTGAGTTTTCTCAGACCCATCCCTAGCCCTGTCTCCCTTGAACAGTCTGGTAGGGCCCCGGCACAGAGCACACAGGTGTTCTGGAAAGTCAAAAGTGTCCCCCCAGAGGAGTCCCTTTTCAGTGTGCTTTCCCGAGAACAGGATTCATTAGAGGGTGTCAAGTGCAGAGCAGCTGATGGGGATCCTGATAAAGCGGGAAGATGCCCGGTTACAGGGAGAAACACCTGCAGCGATGCTGGACCACACTCCAGCCGCCTGTCTCCACTCAGTCCTTCACCCCTGCAACTCGAAAATGTTCATTTACTTCTGCTTCCACCCTCCTCCCTGCCCCTGGTTCCCCTTTTTCCCATCTCCCCAGTTCAGCCCTACTGCCCCCTGGGACAGAGGCCATGATAGACCCCCTGGGAGCACAGGAAGTACCTTTGGACCGGTCTTTTCCATGAAGCCTTGCTTGAGGTAGTTCCTGGTGAGGAGGGGCACCAGCTGGGGGAAGAGAGACACACACTGACCGCCTGCCTCCCACCCCAGGAGCCTGGGCTTCTCCACCAAACTCGGCTGCCCAACAAAGGGGAAGTTTGGAATGGGGAAGGATGTGTGTATGTGGTTTGGGGAGTTATATTTGGTATGGATGCAATGTGAACATTTCAACAAAGCTGCACAACAGCACCCCAGATGTCTGGTCTGCAAAGCTCACCAGCACAGCTGAGTCTTGGTAGAAAGACTTAGTTTGGGGGTTCTTTCAGCAACCCCAGGAGAAGGACCCAGGCCAGGCTCTGAGGAGTCCCTCCTGGTGTCTGGGGTGGGGCAGGGTGGACACCAGGATCTACTATGGGTCAGACTCTTCGTGTAATTCTCAACCCCGCTGTGAGGTAGACATCATCATCTTTTGTTGTATACACAAAGACACTCAGAAAAGTGGTGGAGGGTTTTCCCAAAGGCAGGTTACCGGCAGGATGAAGAGCTTTCACACCTAGTGCTGATGGACACCAGACAGACATTAGTGGAACCTCTACGGATACTCTATGATGATAGAGTAGAAGTATGTCAGACCCTTGGCCAGGACCTGGTCCTTGGCACGGATTCTGAGCCAGGGCCATAGGAGGTGAGGGCAGAATGGACAAGTGGAGAAAGCTCTGGAGAGGAGTCGGCAGACTTGAGTTCTAGCCCCAGGTCCTGACCTAAACTAGCTGTGTTACTTTGGTAAGACCTTATGCCTCTTGGGGCCCACTGACTTCTGTGTTATAAGGAGACTGCATTACGTGCTCTGCAAGATCCCTTCCATCTTGCCATCCTATGCTCAGAGAGCCTTCCAGGGACTGATGCTGGGCTCGTAGGCTCCAGGGTGTCAACTGGCAAGTCTAGAGCTTCAAATGAGAATAGAGCCCAGGCTGAGAGCAGGGGCAAAGGGGATGTGAGGTTTAGGAATAGGAATGGAAAGTCTGAAGGGAGAAAGCTGTGACTCAGAAACTGAACTATAACAGACACCACTCCCCTTTCCCTGAAATGCATTCTGTAGGCTTTAATTCCCTCATTCAGAGAGAAGACAGAGTCCTTACCGCTCAGTCATCTGAACTAACACCAGAGCAGGTCAGTCTAGACCTTGGGAAGGAGGACAAGCAGGTGGACGGGGTTCTACGCCCTTCACCTTAGACACCCTGGCTCACTGGACAGATGTAGCCCCAGAGGCAGGGACCATCCCAGTGGTGACAGATGAGTAAACCGGGGCTCAGAGAGGCAAGCCACTTGCTCAGCATAACACATCAGCCTCCCTGCCCCACAGTGAGTCTTGGTAGAAAGACTTAGTTTGGGGGTTCTTTCAGCAACCCCAGGAGAAGGACCCAGGCCAGGCTCTGAGGAGTCCCTCCTGGTGTCTGGGGTGGGGCAGGGTGGACACCAGGATCTACTATGGGTCAGACTCTTCGTGTAATTCTCAACCCCGCTGTGAGGTAGACATCATCATCTTTTGTTGTATACACAAAGACACTCAGAAAAGTGGTGGAGGGTTTTCCCAAAGGCAGGTTACCGGCAGGATGAAGAGCTTTCACACCTAGTGCTGATGGACACCAGACAGACATTAGTGGAACCTCTACGGATACTCTATGATGATAGAGTAGAAGTATGTCAGACCCTTGGCCAGGACCTGGTCCTTGGCACGGATTCTGAGCCAGGGCCATAGGAGGTGAGGGCAGAATGGACAAGTGGAGAAAGCTCTGGAGAGGAGTCGGCAGACTTGAGTTCTAGCCCCAGGTCCTGACCTAAACTAGCTGTGTTACTTTGGTAAGACCTTATGCCTCTTGGGGCCCACTGACTTCTGTGTTATAAGGAGACTGCATTACGTGCTCTGCAAGATCCCTTCCATCTTGCCATCCTATGCTCAGAGAGCCTTCCAGGGACTGATGCTGGGCTCAGGGCTCCAGGGTGTCAACTGGCAAGTCTAGAGCTTCAAATGAGAATAGAGCCCAGGCTGAGAGCAGGGGCAAAGGGGATGTGAGGTTTAGGAATAGGAATGGAAAGTCTGAAGGGAGAAAGCTGTGACTCAGAAACTGAACTATAACAGACACCACTCCCCTTTCCCTGAAATGCATTCTGTAGGCTTTAATTCCCTCATTCAGAGAGAAGACAGAGTCCTTACCGCTCAGTCATCTGAACTAACACCAGAGCAGGTCAGTCTAGACCTTGGGAAGGAGGACAAGCAGGTGGACGGGGTTCTACGCCCTTCACCTTAGACACCCTGGCTCACTGGACAGATGTAGCCCCAGAGGCAGGGACCATCCCAGTGGTGACAGATGAGTAAACCGGGGCTCAGAGAGGCAAGCCACTTGCTCAGCATAACACATCAGCCTCCCTGCCTTCAGGTCCATGTGTTTCTTATTACAGGGGCTCCCCCAGGTTTTTGGCATTGGATTCCTGAGCTCGAACCAGGTTTGGGTAGTTTCTCAGAACCCGCATCAGATGGAGACATGGGGGGAGAGAAGACCAGGAGAGAGGCAGGCAGGGAGGAACGAGGGGTGGATAAGGGGCAGCGATGGTGGATGAGGGAGGCAAGAGGGCACCGAGAATGTCGGCCAAAGACCAATTTCCCTGACACGGGTCAGCGGAGTTGCAGAGCTGCCCAGATAAGAAGGCGGGGGCGTCTGCACTTCGAGCGTCAGCCTCTCCAGGCTGCAGTCAGCACCCTCAGCGCCCCGCCCAAGAAGGCAGGCGTCCGCCCGCTGTGGGTGCTAACTCTGCAGACAGGGAGGCCCTGAGCCGGCCGGGCTGGAAGGGCTTCTAGAGAAGTGCCACGCACCCCTGGGTCTGACGTGCACCCTGTTCCAGACACTTCGCTCCCTGTAAACCAGAGAATGAAGAAACTCTCAGGCTTTCAGGAAGGGTCTAACAATTGGAAATAAGAAAGTTCCAGAATGGAACTCCCCTGGAGGTCCATGGAATAAGACTCTATGCTTCCACTTCAAGGGGCATGGGTTCCACTCCTCAGCAGGGAAATAATATCCTGCATGGCATGGCCCCCCAAAAAAAGTCCCAGGGCTAACAAGGTCTCTCAACCCTCTACGTCTTACAACATCCTCCTAGAGCAGGCCTAAGAGAGGGACCAGAGTCCAGCACCCCAGGGCTGGAAGGGACTCTGAAGATGACCCAGACCAGGCGCCATCTTACAGATGTGGGAACAGGTGCTCAGAGAGGTGACTCCACCTGCAGTGGTCACACAGCAAGTTAGCAGCAGAGCATCCACGAGGGCCCAGGCTTCCAGGCTCACAACCACTAGTCCACACTACAGAGCTTCCTCAGCCAAGCCTGAGGGATGTGCGTGGATGCCCCAGACATCTGAAGACAATGGACATGAAATTATCAGGCTCACGGTCACCTTGGCTAGGAAAGGCAGATAGTTCCTGTTAGAATTATAGTAGTTAAGATCCCACTGCCTTCCTTACACCAGAACATGAAAGGACAAAGTGGGGATGTTCAAATGGTAAGAACACCTTCAGTTATGCATTTGACCTTCCTGGGACTCAGCTTTTCATCACTGAAACAGGAATAATCACCCTTACCTAACTGCTGGCTGCAAGGGATTCCTAGATTAAAGGGACTATGAGATAAAATAGGCTCAAAAGTGCATGATAAGAAGCATGTGAGGAACCACTTGTGCCTTTTCGTGGGAGAAGGGGTTAGAAAAAGATGCCCAAATCCTGAGCCCTTTGACACTGAGTGATGGATCCCAAAGGGGAGAGCCTGACCTGTTTTTTGAAGGGTGCCTTGCCAGGGGTGAGGCCATAACCCCCAGTCACCCCAGGAAAAAGCTTCTAGTTTCCTGGCAAGGCCCCCAACCCCAGGTCTCAAGGTCTTCCCTGCAAACAAACTGAGGGTGACCTGCTAACAGTCTTCAAGGTCAGCAGACAAGGACCAAAGGCTGTGACAGAAGAGATCCAGAAGTTGGGACCCACATTAGGCTCACCTCAGACTCCGGGAGCTCAGGAAAAGCCATTTTTAGGTATTGGAGACGGGCTGCCCGGAGAGCGTTGAACCAGTCCACTATCTCCTGCAGAGAGACATACAAAAGGACAGACAGACGGCCGATGAGACTGAAGCTGTCGGCAGGAAGCCAGCCGGATCTTCAGGTTTGAGTGTTTGCACGTGCATGCACACACACACCCAGGCCCACTGAGGTTGATCACAGGCACCTGGGAGGATTGTGCCAGAGCCCAGGGGCGTCACCTGAGCCAGCGGGAAGCTACTGATAGGGAGATCCCCAAAGCCATGGGAATGGACCAAGGCCAACCACATGGGAGTTACGCAATGGCCCAGCACAGTGCGCTTGGCCCTTTCTAATGTGTCTATGAATCCTGAGGAGCTTGTTAAAATGCAGATTTGAATTCAGCAGGTTTGGGGTAGGGTCTGAGATTCTGCGCTCCTAACAAGCTCACAGATCACACAATGCTGGTTACTGGGAGCTTTGACATCTGAAGACAATGGACATGAAATTATCAGGCTCACGGTCACCTTGGCTAGGAAAGGCAGATAGTTCCTGTTAGAATTATAGTAGTTAAGATCCCACTGCCTTCCTTACACCAGAACATGAAAGGACAAAGTGGGGATGTTCAAATGGTAAGAACACCTTCAGTTATGCATTTGACCTTCCTGGGACTCAGCTTTTCATCACTGAAACAGGAATAATCACCCTTACCTAACTGCTGGCTGCAAGGGATTCCTAGATTAAAGGGACTATGAGATAAAATAGGCTCAAAAGTGCATGATAAGAAGCATGTGAGGAACCACTTGTGCCTTTTCGTGGGAGAAGGGGTTAGAAAAAGATGCCCAAATCCTGAGCCCTTTGACACTGAGTGATGGATCCCAAAGGGGAGAGCCTGACCTGTTTTTTGAAGGGTGCCTTGCCAGGGGTGAGGCCATAACCCCCAGTCACCCCAGGAAAAAGCTTCTAGTTTCCTGGCAAGGCCCCCAACCCCAGGTCTCAAGGTCTTCCCTGCAAACAAACTGAGGGTGACCTGCTAACAGTCTTCAAGGTCAGCAGACAAGGACCAAAGGCTGTGACAGAAGAGATCCAGAAGTTGGGACCCACATTAGGCTCACCTCAGACTCCGGGAGCTCAGGAAAAGCCATTTTTAGGTATTGGAGACGGGCTGCCCGGAGAGCGTTGAACCAGTCCACTATCTCCTGCAGAGAGACATACAAAAGGACAGACAGACGGCCGATGAGACTGAAGCTGTCGGCAGGAAGCCAGCCGGATCTTCAGGTTTGAGTGTTTGCACGTGCATGCACACACACACCCAGGCCCACTGAGGTTGATCACAGGCACCTGGGAGGATTGTGCCAGAGCCCAGGGGCGTCACCTGAGCCAGCGGGAAGCTACTGATAGGGAGATCCCCAAAGCCATGGGAATGGACCAAGGCCAACCACATGGGAGTTACGCAATGGCCCAGCACAGTGCGCTTGGCCCTTTCTAATGTGTCTATGAATCCCCTGAGGAGCTTGTTAAAATGCAGATTTGAATTCAGCAGGTTTGGGGTAGGGTCTGAGATTCTGCGCTCCTAACAAGCTCACAGATCACACAATGCTGGTTACTGGGAGACACATCGAGGAGCAAGGGTCCTTGGATGTCAAAGGCCGGCTTTCACGTTCGGGCAGGTGCACCTGGGGATGCTCCTCCACTGAGGATGTTCATCGCCTGGAGTGCAACTTAAGGTTGAAGCTGGCTTGGACCTCCTGTGTCCCTCTCAGAGAACTCCTCCCTCGGCAGTGTTCACCATTGTCTCTCAGCTGCTGAGCTCCCCCCGCCTTTTTTTTTTTAAGCAAATGTTTGTTTTTTTTTCATGGGGGGGCATATTGGGGAGGAAGAGGGCGGGCGGGCCACTTCTATTGGTCTTTCATTTCTCTATTTTCATCCGTCTTTGTTCTTTGGCTCCTGTGGGCCTCCCATCGCGGTGGCCTCTCTCGCTGCAGAGCACCGGCTCTGGACGCATGTGCTCCAGAGCTCTGGCTCGGTAGTTGGACACATGGGTCCAGCCGCTCCACGGCACGTGGGATCTTCCCAGGCCAGGGATCGAACCGGTGCCCCTTGCACTGCAAGGCGGTGTCCTTACCCACTGGACCACCAGGGAAGCCCTGAACCCCTTCTTCCAGCTAGTTCTGCCTCTGCCCTGCTGCTCTCCATTCAGTCCTTCATACAGCAACCAGAGTGGTTTTCAAATTACAAATCTGAGTCTAGCTTAGAGAGTCCTCTCCACTACCCTCATGGAAAGAGTCTCTAGTCATTAAGTACGACTTACTTTGCCCCGTGGGTTTCCCTGGTAGCTCAGGCAGTAAAGAATCTGCCTGCGATGTAGGAGAGGCAGGTTCGATTCCTGGGTCGGGAAGATCCCTTGAAGAAGAAAATGGCAACCCACTCCAATACTCTTGTCCAGAGAAGCCCATGGACAGAGCAGCCAAGTGCACTACTGTCTGTGGGGTCACAAAGAGTCAGACACGACTGAGCGACCAACACTTTCACTTTTGCCCTCTGGGCTCTTTCCACAGAAAACCATTTGCACCTGCTGCCCCCAACATGTGTTCTTCCCTCTTCCTGGAACACTCTGCCTCACCTGCTCTCTGCCCTCACCCCCGACACACCCTTTACCTAGAAGATTCTATTCCTCCTGAGACTGAGTTTAGATGGAATAGATTTTTGCTACGCCCAAATCCTGATTCTAAGAGAAATGCCCCACCCACTCTCAGCCAGTCAGCAGCCATCCACACACAGCTGCAGCCACACTTGCTGCTGTGATCCTAACCTACTCTTGGTCACAGAAACAGGATGAGGGCTGGACCAAGGCAGAGGCTGAACAGGGCTTATCACATTCTTTCTCACAGGAGTATGAAATCAGGGAGCTGAAAGACTTGTTTAAATAGCTGCTGTGCTGCATACTGATGTAATAAAGTGTTTGAGAAATTCACTTGAATTTGGTTTCAAAGGTATATATCAGTAGCCTTTCTCTCTTGCTGGTCAAGATTGCTGGTCCAGTATTTCTGAGTTCTAAGTTCTCTGGTCCAGGGCAATCTTCTAGGGTTTCAGACACTAAGGGAATAGGCACATCCCCACAGAAGACCCAGCTAGACCTTCACTTTGGAAGGACTATTCGGTCACAAACCCAGCCTGCATATAGGCTTTTTGTCCTGAAGTGTGTTGGTTTATTTCAGTTCTTTGTACATGTGTTCCTGTTTGCACAGCCGAGACTGGCCAAGCCAGGTTGTTAGACGCCTGCAGCTGGGCCAGCGGGAGGGAGTGCTGTATCTGAGACCTTGGGCACTTCAGCAAAGGAAGCCCTGAACCCCTTCTTCCAGCTAGTTCTGCCTCTGCCCTGCTGCTCTCCATTCAGTCCTTCATACAGCAACCAGAGTGGTTTTCAAATTACAAATCTGAGTCTAGCTTAGAGAGTCCTCTCCACTACCCTCATGGAAAGAGTCTCTAGTCATTAAGTACGACTTACTTTGCCCCGTGGGTTTCCCTGGTAGCTCAGGCAGTAAAGAATCTGCCTGCGATGTAGGAGAGGCAGGTTCGATTCCTGGGTCGGGAAGATCCCTTGAAGAAGAAAATGGCAACCCACTCCAATACTCTTGTCCAGAGAAGCCCATGGACAGAGCAGCCAAGTGCACTACTGTCTGTGGGGTCACAAAGAGTCAGACACGACTGAGCGACCAACACTTTCACTTTTGCCCTCTGGGCTCTTTCCACAGAAAACCATTTGCACCTGCTGCCCCCAACATGTGTTCTTCCCTCTTCCTGGAACACTCTGCCTCACCTGCTCTCTGCCCTCACCCCCGACACACCCTTTACCTAGAAGATTCTATTCCTCCTGAGACTGAGTTTAGATGGAATAGATTTTTGCTACGCCCAAATCCTGATTCTAAGAGAAATGCCCCACCCACTCTCAGCCAGTCAGCAGCCATCCACACACAGCTGCAGCCACACTTGCTGCTGTGATCCTAACCTACTCTTGGTCACAGAAACAGGATGAGGGCTGGACCAAGGCAGAGGCTGAACAGGGCTTATCACATTCTTTCTCACAGGAGTATGAAATCAGGGAGCTGAAAGACTTGTTTAAATAGCTGCTGTGCTGCATACTGATGTAATAAAGTGTTTGAGAAATTCACTTGAATTTGGTTTCAAAGGTATATATCAGTAGCCTTTCTCTCTTGCTGGTCAAGATTGCTGGTCCAGTATTTCTGAGTTCTAAGTTCTCTGGTCCAGGGCAATCTTCTAGGGTTTCAGACACTAAGGGAATAGGCACATCCCCACAGAAGACCCAGCTAGACCTTCACTTTGGAAGGACTATTCGGGTCACAAACCCAGCCTGCATATAGGCTTTTTTGTCCTGAAGTGTGTTGGTTTATTTCAGTTCTTTGTACATGTGTTCCTGTTTGCACAGCCGAGACTGGCCAAGCCAGGTTGTTAGACGCTCTGCAGCTGGGCCAGCGGGAGGGAGTGCTGTATCTGAGACCTTGGGCACTTCAGCAAAAGTCCTTTAGAGTTATGGACATGGAGAGGTGGCCACTGGTATCCAGTCAGTCTGGACACGGGGCTACAGCCGTGAGCCCACCGTGGACTGAGAACCAGGGATCTCCTCCATGTCTCTAGGACCACACAGGTCCCAAGATAATGGTAAAGTCAACGGAGGGAGCTGAGAAAAGAGAGTGGTACTAGATTTCTTGGCAGTTTGGGGAATGAGATCCTTTCATTTAGAAAAACAAAGACATGACTGGCACAACTAGTTCATAGAACAAGGTGTTCCTGTTACAGTGTATTCTCTCTCTCTCCAAACACACACAGACTCACACACACACCACAGTTCCTGATTCTAATCTCTCAGGAGGACCAGCCACGCTTCTGGCCCTTGAAATAAATACCCCTGTAACTTTCCCACTCATGACTCCTTTAAGCTGGCTTGAGTGTTCTTCACAGCATGTTTTCCACACCATTCTTAAACAGAGCTTCTTCCTCCGGAAAGCCTTTCTGATTACCCCCTCCTACCCCCAACACCCCCAGACTCAGCCACTTCTCAGTCTCCCGTGCGGCCCCAGCACGGCCTCCACCAGCATCGTCACACAGCATCATCTGTGCCGCTTTCCCACCTGTCTCCTCCTGAGGCTCTGCGATTCCCGAAGCCCACTCGTGGCTCTGCCCCATTCACTACATGCCCCAGTGCTGTGCACACTGCAGGGAGGGGTGCCCTAAGGATTTGCTGAAAGAGGTAAGTCATGAATGCAGAAATGATCAGATGTGGCGCAGCTCTCAAGGGCTCATCTTCCGCTGCTCACAAGCACGAGTCAATACACAGCACGAGTTTCTTTCTTGCTGGTCAAGATTGCTGGTCCAGTATTTCTGAGTTCTAAGTTCTCTGGTCCAGGGCAATCTTCTAGGGTTTCAGACACTAAGGGAATAGGCACATCCCCACAGAAGACCCAGCTAGACCTTCACTTTGGAAGGACTATTCGGGTCACAAACCCAGCCTGCATATAGGCTTTTTTGTCCTGAAGTGTGTTGGTTTATTTCAGTTCTTTGTACATGTGTTCCTGTTTGCACAGCCGAGACTGGCCAAGCCAGGTTGTTAGACGCTCTGCAGCTGGGCCAGCGGGAGGGAGTGCTGTATCTGAGACCTTGGGCACTTCAGCAAAAGTCCTTTAGAGTTATGGACATGGAGAGGTGGCCACTGGTATCCAGTCAGTCTGGACACGGGGCTACAGCCGTGAGCCCACCGTGGACTGAGAACCAGGGATCTCCTCCATGTCTCTAGGACCACACAGGTCCCAAGATAATGGTAAAGTCAACGGAGGGAGCTGAGAAAAGAGAGTGGTACTAGATTTCTTGGCAGTTTGGGGAATGAGATCCTTTCATTTAGAAAAACAAAGACATGACTGGCACAACTAGTTCATAGAACAAGGTGTTCCTGTTACAGTGTATTCTCTCTCTCTCCAAACACACACAGACTCACACACACACCACAGTTCCTGATTCTAATCTCTCAGGAGGACCAGCCACGCTTCTGGCCCTTGAAATAAATACCCCTGTAACTTTCCCACTCATGACTCCTTTAAGCTGGCTTGAGTGTTCTTCACAGCATGTTTTCCACACCATTCTTAAACAGAGCTTCTTCCTCCGGAAAGCCTTTCTGATTACCCCCTCCTACCCCCAACACCCCCAGACTCAGCCACTTCTCAGTCTCCCGTGCGGCCCCAGCACGGCCTCCACCAGCATCGTCACACAGCATCATCTGTGCCGCTTTCCCACCTGTCTCCTCCTGAGGCTCTGCGATTCCCGAAGCCCACTCGTGGCTCTGCCCCATTCACTACATGCCCCAGTGCTGTGCACACTGCAGGGAGGGGTGCCCTAAGGATTTGCTGAAAGAGGTAAGTCATGAATGCAGAAATGATCAGATGTGGCGCAGCTCTCAAGGGCTCATCTTCCGCTGCTGCCACAAGCACGAGTCAATAACAGTAGCGACTGATGTTGATAATGCATGTCACCGTCAGGAGATGTGTTCACATTCATGGTTCATGGTCTTTCAACCTCCAAAACCCCACCGGGGGCTTCCCTGGTGGTCCAGTGGGTAAGGACACCGCCTTGCAGTGCAAGGGGCGCCGGTTCGATCCCTGGCCTGGGAAGATCCCACGTGCCGCGGAGCGGCTGGACCGATGTGTCCAATTACCGAGCTGGAGCTCTGGAGCGCATGCGCCCAGAGCTGGTGCTCTGCGACAACAGAGGCCGCCGCGATGGGAGGCCCACACGGGCCAAAGAGAACAAAGATGGATGAAAAATGGACAAATGAAAGACCAGTAGAAGTGGCCCGCTGGCTCCCCTCCCTCCCCACCCCACCCCAAAACAAATAAATAAATAAATCTTTAAAAAATAAAACAAAACCCACTGGGAGGTAGGCGTTATCAACCATAAACAAGCAGTCCTAGGACCCGCCCTAGGAATGCAGCTGGGAGGGGCAGAACCAGGACCCCAACTTCTGACTCCAAAGCATAGCTCTTCAGAGCACACCAGGAAGTCAGCCGGGACTGCAGAGAGAACAGGAAGCCTGCTGGGAGGAGGATCCACAGTCACTTCCCCCGTGACAGGGCCTCTAGGGAAGAGTCAGCCCCTGTAACTAGGTCTTGACTCCTGCTGCCGAGAGTCCTCCCTCCAGGAGAGACACATGGGGCAGCGAGACAGGTGTAGGACTCAGGAGCCACCCGCACGGGACTCCGAGCAGATGACTTAACATGCCCACGCCTCAGTGTGTGCGTGCTGAGTCACTTCAGTTGAGTCCGACTCTTTGCAACCCTATAGACTGTAGCCCACAAGACTCCTCTGCTCATGGGATGCTCCACGCAAGAATACTAGAGTGGGTTGCCATGCCCTTTTCAAGGGGATTTTCCCCATCCACGGTCCAAATCTATGTCTCCTGCATTGCAGGTGGATTCTTCAACCAGTGAGCGACTGGAGAAGCCCCATGCCTCTGTAAGATGGGGATAAAACATCTCCAGGGTTGTTCTGACGATTAAGAAATGATGTATAGGACTTCCCTGGAAATCTGGTGATTAAGAATCCACACATCCAATGTAGGGAGCGTGGATCTGATCTCTGGTCAGGGAATGAAGATCCTGCATGCCATGTGGCACAGCCAAGTACATTGAAGAAAAGAATAAATGTATAGTGATCACCAGGAAGAGTGCCCAGCACAGAATTAGTAGCAAAAGACAGCCATCTTTGTGCCTCCAAAAGGGCTTGAGCGGGCCATGCGCCCAGAGCTAGGCTGGAGCTCTGAGCGCATGCGCCCAGAGCTGGTGCTCTCGACAACAGAGGCCGCGCATGGGAGGCCCACACGGGCCAAAGAGAACAAAGATGGATGAAAAATGGACAAATGAAAGACCAGTAGAAGTGGCCCGCTGGCTCCCCTCCCTCCCCCCCCCACCCCAAAACAAATAAATAAATAAATCTTTAAAAAATAAAACAAAACCCACTGGGAGGTAGGCGTTATCAACCATAAACAAGCAGTCCTAGGACCCGCCCTAGGAATGCAGCTGGGAGGGGCAGAACCAGGACCCCAACTTCTGACTCCAAAGCATAGCTCTTCAGAGCACACCAGGAAGTCAGCCGGGACTGCAGAGAGAACAGGAAGCCTGCTGGGAGGAGGATCCACAGTCACTTCCCCCGTGACAGGGCCTCTAGGGAAGAGTCAGCCCCTGTAACTAGGTCTTGACTCCTGCTGCCGAGAGTCCTCCCTCCAGGAGAGACACATGGGGCAGCGAGACAGGTGTAGGACTCAGGAGCCACCCGCACGGGACTCCGAGCAGATGACTTAACATGCCCACGCCTCAGTGTGTGCGTGCTGAGTCACTTCAGTTGAGTCCGACTCTTTGCAACCCTATAGACTGTAGCCCACAAGACTCCTCTGCTCATGGGATGCTCCACGCAAGAATACTAGAGTGGGTTGCCATGCCCTTTTCAAGGGGATTTTCCCCATCCACGGTCCAAATCTATGTCTCCTGCATTGCAGGTGGATTCTTCAACCAGTGAGCGACTGGAGAAGCCCCATGCCTCTGTAAGATGGGGATAAAACATCTCCAGGGTTGTTCTGACGATTAAGAAATGATGTATAGGACTTCCCTGGAAATCTGGTGATTAAGAATCCACACATCCAATGTAGGGAGCGTGGATCTGATCTCTGGTCAGGGAATGAAGATCCTGCATGCCATGTGGCACAGCCAAGTACATTGAAGAAAAGAATAAATGTATAGTGATCACCAGGAAGAGTGCCCAGCACAGAATTAGTAGCAGCTCACAAAATGACAGCCCTCATCTTTGTGCCTCTTCCACTTCGCATCTATGATCCTTGTCCAGTCACATGACCATGCTCATCCAGCCCCAGCTTATTCTCTTTGCACCTGTACTACTGGCTCTTCTCTGAGGGAGCTGATTTCCTGGACCTGTAAGCAGTGCTTCTCCAACTTCAGTGTGGATGAGGATCACTGGGGATTCTGTGAAAATGCGGCGTCTAACTCAGCAGGTCCAGGATGGGCCTGAAACACTAGGTCTACCAAGCTCCTGCTGCTGATGCTGGACCACAGGTTGAGAAGCAAGGCCTTGGAATGAACTTCTGCTCCGGTTTTGAGCCGTTCCTCCTCTCGTATGTGGAATCTCTGGCCACACCTGATCTGCCATCTCTGGACATAGTCTCCTTCTGCTATCTGGACACCCCACGGTGGCTGTGCACCCTCCAGACACATCCCTGGTCCCCACCAGGTTCCTCTCCCAGGTCTCACTCTGCCTTACTTGTACTCGGTCTCCAATCAGAAGTGACAACAGGGACTTTCCTGATGGTTCAGTGATTAGGACTTGGTGCTTTCACTGTCATGATACTGGATTTGATTCCTGGTTGGGGAACGAAGATCCCTCAAGTCACACAGTGTGGCTCCAAAGCAACGAGACAATAGATGAAAGAGAACAGCAGCAGCAAATATCAAGAGGCCGCTGCGCCAGGGAGTCAGGGAGCTGGGGCTGTGGGATTCGGGGCTGCTGAGCAGGAGGCTGGGGTGGCAAGGCCATCCTCTCACCTTCCCATTCTCGTGGTACACAAACAGGTTCCTGACATGGCCCTCTCTGCGGTAGGTGATCTGCAGCCCATGGGGGTTCCCAATCTTCTCTGTCTGGAAGGTGGCATTCAAGTCCTTGATGTTGATGACAGCTTTGGGGTCTCTGCCCTAAAAGAGAAGCAGATATTCAAGATGCGGACCATCAGGAGGATGACCTCTCAACTCCTTCACCTTAATGTTGACCAATTCAGAACTCTGCATGGGTTTTCAATGTTCTTACTCTAATACCAAGATGCACCGATGCAATACATAATTTTTTTTGAGATACAGACCATCACTATTACCCTAAAAGAGTTCCCTCTTGCCCTTTTGCATCAATTCTCAACCCACCCAAATCCCAAATAAATACCTACTTGCTTTCTATTGGTATAGTTTTGCCTGTTCTGGAATTTCATACAAATGGGATTATACAGTACATTCTTTTATATAAATCTTCTTTAGCTCCGAATATTTTTTAAAATTTGTTTTATTTTTGGCTGTCTCTAGTTGTGGTGTGCGAACTTCTCATTGCAGTGGCTTCTCTTATGGCAGCTCTAGGGCTTGTGGTCTTCGATAGTTGTGGTGCACAGGCTTGGCTGCCCTGTGACATGTGGAATCTTCCCAGACCAGGGATCGAACTGGTGTCCCTTGTGTTGCAAGGCAGATTCTTAACCACTGGACCACCAGGGAAGTCCAAGAATAGATTGATCCACACTGTTGTATTTATTAGTAGCTTGTCCCTTTCTATTTCTGGGTAATACTGCAGTATTTTTTAAATAATTTTTTAATTCATTCAGTTGCAGGTGAACATTTGAGTACTTTCCAGGTTTTATCTATTACAAATGTTTCTTTGCACAAGACTCGTGAACAAAATTTTTTGTAGACATATGTTTCTGTAAATACCTAGGAATGGAAAGGCTGGACTGTGTGTTTAAGTGCACATTTAACTTTATTAGAAATTGCCAAATTGTTTTCCAAAGAGGTTGTGTCATTTTATGTTTCATCAGCAATGTATGAGGATTTCCAGTTTCTCCACATCCTTGTCAACACTTGGTGTGGTCAACCTTTTTTGGTCGATTGGGTTGAGGCGGGGGACACCTTCCCATTCTCGTGGTACACAAACAGGTTCCTGACATGGCCCTCTCTGTAGGTGATCTGCAGCCCATGGGGGTTCCCAATCTTCTCTGTCTGGAAGGTGGCATTCAAGTCCTTGATGTTGATGACAGCTTTGGGGTCTCTGCCCTAAAAGAGAAGCAGATATTCAAGATGCGGACCATCAGGAGGATGACCTCTCAACTCCTTCACCTTAATGTTGACCAATTCAGAACTCTGCATGGGTTTTCAATGTTCTTACTCTAATACCAAGATGCACCGATGCAATACATAATTTTTTTTGAGATACAGACCATCACTATTACCCTAAAAGAGTTCCTCTTGCCCTTTTGCATCAATTCTCAACCCACCCAAATCCCAAATAAATACCTACTTGCTTTCTATTGGTATAGTTTTGCCTGTTCTGGAATTTCATACAAATGGGATTATACAGTACATTCTTTTATATAAATCTTCTTTAGCTCCGAATATTTTTTAAAATTTGTTTTATTTTTGGCTGTCTCTAGTTGTGGTGTGCGAACTTCTCATTGCAGTGGCTTCTCTTATGGCAGCTCTAGGGCTTGTGGTCTTCGATAGTTGTGGTGCACAGGCTTGGCTGCCCTGTGACATGTGGAATCTTCCCAGACCAGGGATCGAACTGGTGTCCCTTGTGTTGCAAGGCAGATTCTTAACCACTGGACCACCAGGGAAGTCCAAGAATAGATTGATCCACACTGTTGTATTTATTAGTAGCTTGTCCCTTTCTATTTCTGGGTAATACTGCAGTATTTTTTAAATAATTTTTTAATTCATTCAGTTGCAGGTGAACATTTGAGTACTTTCCAGGTTTTATCTATTACAAATGTTTCTTTGCACAAGACTCGTGAACAAAATTTTTTGTAGACATATGTTTCTGTAAATACCTAGGAATGGAAAGGCTGGACTGTGTGTTTAAGTGCACATTTAACTTTATTAGAAATTGCCAAATTGTTTTCCAAAGAGGTTGTGTCATTTTATGTTTCATCAGCAATGTATGAGGATTTCCAGTTTCTCCACATCCTTGTCAACACTTGGTGTGGTCAACCTTTTTAATTTGGGTCATTTTGGTGGATACGTAGTATATTTCTATTTCATTGTGATTTTAATTTTCATTTCCATGACTGCCAGAGGATGGAGCTTCTTTTGCTATGTTTATAAGGCATGTCCGTTTCCTACTCTGTGAACTACCAATTCATTTCCTCTGCCTATTCTACCAATGGATTGTCTTTTTTTTTCTTGATTTTTAGAGTTTTTAAAAAATGTATTCCAGGTATGAATATTTTGTTATGTGGAGATATGTCTGAGTTTGACTTTCTTTAAACTTCACTTTTTTGTATTACCCACACTTTTCACGTAAAGATGAGTTACAAAAAATGAGTTATCATTATCATTTAAAATCTTCCCATTTGGGAAAAGAAATTTTAAAAAATAAAGAGGCAACACATTCTATTTTTAGACTGCTTTAGACTGAACAGATGTAGGATTGAGAAGCAGATCAGTTTTTTCCAACCAAGGATGAGACTCCCGTCCTAACTCACATCAGCTATTGGGGTTCAGTGATGGCTCCTAACTCTGGAACTGCACCTTTTCTTCTTGCCTTTTGTATTTTTCAGTGATTTAGGTCGAAGACTGAGGACTTCCCTGGTGATCCAATGGTTAAGAATTTACCTTGCAGTGCAGAGGATCCCAGGTCTGGCAAGCTCTCTCATGCTGCGGGGCAACTAAGCATGTGTGTCACAACTACTGAACCCAGTTCTAGAACCTGCCAGCCCAAACTACTGAAACCCATGTGCCCAGAGCCTGTGGTCTGCCACAAGAGAATCCACCACAGTGAGATTCACAGAGAATGCCCAAGCACAGCAACTGAAGATCCAGAACAGTTTAGTACTTTGGAAAAAAACAAGTTGCAGGTGAACATTTGAGTACTTTCCAGGTTTTATCTATTACAAATGTTTCTTTGCACAAGACTCGTGAACAAAATTTTTTGTAGACATATGTTTCTGTAAATACCTAGGAATGGAAAGGCTGGACTGTGTGTTTAAGTGCACATTTAACTTTATTAGAAATTGCCAAATTGTTTTCCAAAGAGGTTGTGTCATTTTATGTTTCATCAGCAATGTATGAGGATTTCCAGTTTCTCCACATCCTTGTCAACACTTGGTGTGGTCAACCTTTTTAATTTGGGTCATTTTGGTGGATACATAGTATATTTCTATTTCATTGTGATTTTAATTTTCATTTCCATGACTGCCAGAGGATGGAGCTTCTTTTGCTATGTTTATAAGGCATGTCCGTTTCCTACTCTGTGAACTACCAATTCATTTCCTCTGCCTATTCTACCAATGGATTGTCTTTTTTTTTCTTGATTTTTAGAGTTTTTAAAAAATGTATTCCAGGTATGAATATTTTGTTATGTGGAGATATGTCTGAGTTTGACTTTCTTTAAACTTCACTTTTTTGTATTACCCACACTTTTCACGTAAAGATGAGTTACAAAAAATGAGTTATCATTATCATTTAAAATCTTCCCATTTGGGAAAAGAAATTTTAAAAAATAAAGAGGCAACACATTCTATTTTTAGACTGCTTTAGACTGAACAGATGTAGGATTGAGAAGCAGATCAGTTTTTTCCAACCAAGGATGAGACTCCCGTCCTAACTCACATCAGCTATTGGGGTTCAGTGATGGCTCCTAACTCTGGAACTGCACCTTTTCTTCTTGCCTTTTGTATTTTTCAGTGATTTAGGTCGAAGACTGAGGACTTCCCTGGTGATCCAATGGTTAAGAATTTACCTTGCAGTGCAGAGGATCCCAGGTCTGGCAAGCTCTCTCATGCTGCGGGGCAACTAAGCATGTGTGTCACAACTACTGAACCCAGTTCTAGAACCTGCCAGCCCAAACTACTGAAACCCATGTGCCCAGAGCCTGTGGTCTGCCACAAGAGAATCCACCACAGTGAGATTCACAGAGAATGCCCAAGCACAGCAACGAAGATCCAGAACAGCCAAAAATAACTAATACATTTAAAAAATATATATTTTTTTAAGAGGTGCAATCTCCATCCTCTCCCCTTGAGTTGGGGCTGGCTGCATGACTTGCTTAGACCAACAAAAGTCAGTTCCTGGCCTAAGCTTTAAGAGGCCTGGCAGCATCTTTGTTTGCTTGGGGAAAGCTGGCTGCCGTGCTATAACAAAGATTGAGCTAGACTCCTAAATGAGGAACATTCACAGAGAGAGAAGCCACAAGGAAGCAAAGCACCAGACATGTGTGTGAAGGCTTTCTGGGTCTCCAAGCCCAGCCCAGGAAAATGCAGCAGAGAGAATGACCCAGCAGATACCACATGGAGAACACTGACCACAGGACTCTGAGACACAATCAACTGATATTTTAAGCCACAAAGTTTTAGGGTGGTGTGTCACTCAGCAGCAAAGACCCAAAATACGCAGTCCTCAGACACCTTTTCTCATCCACCCCACCCCCTGTCTCCATGATTCCAACCGGTCCTGTTGCTAAATCAGTTACTTGCTGATGACTCCATTCCCCAAATCTCTAGACTCAGAACTTCTGAGAACTTCCTTCTCATTATCTACTTGGGTGACTAATAAGCATCTCAAATGAAAAAGAACTCATGATCATCCCCTTAGGGAGTTAAGTCTTTGCCATCTCAGCAAATGACAAACTAGCCTTGCATAAGGCAAAAAATCTGGGAAGCTTTTTTCTTTTTTTTTGCTATGCTGGGTCTTTGTCACTGCCCTTGGGCTTTCTCTAACATCCAAGAACAGAGGCTACTCTCTCTTAGTTGCGGTGTGTAGGCTTCTCCCTGCGGTGTCTTCTCTTGTTGCAGCTCACAGGCTCTAGAGCGCAGGCTCAGTAGTTGAGGCCCACAGGTTTAGTTCTCCACAGCACGTGGAATCCTCCTGGAGCAGGGATTGAACCTGTGTCTTCTGCATTGGTGTGTGCATTCTTAACCACTGGACCACCAAGGGACATGTCAGATAGATCCCGGATCCAGAAAACCTTGCAGTGCCCAAAGCTCTCTCATGCGGCAACTAAGCTGTGTGCACAACTACTGAACCCAGTTCTAGAACCTGCCAGCCCAAACTACTGAAACCCATGTGCCCAGAGCCTGTGGTCTGCCACAAGAGAATCCACCACAGTGAGATTCACAGAGAATGCCCAAGCACAGCAACGAAGATCCAGAACAGCCAAAAATAACTAATACATTTAAAAAATATATATTTTTTTAAGAGGTGCAATCTCCATCCTCTCCCCTTGAGTTGGGGCTGGCTGCATGACTTGCTTAGACCAACAAAAGTCAGTTCCTGGCCTAAGCTTTAAGAGGCCTGGCAGCATCTTTGTTTGCTTGGGGAAAGCTGGCTGCCGTGCTATAACAAAGATTGAGCTAGACTCCTAAATGAGGAACATTCACAGAGAGAGAAGCCACAAGGAAGCAAAGCACCAGACATGTGTGTGAAGGCTTTCTGGGTCTCCAAGCCCAGCCCAGGAAAATGCAGCAGAGAGAATGACCCAGCAGATACCACATGGAGAACACTGACCACAGGACTCTGAGACACAATCAACTGATATTTTAAGCCACAAAGTTTTAGGGTGGTGTGTCACTCAGCAGCAAAGACCCAAAATACGCAGTCCTCAGACACCTTTTCTCATCCACCCCACCCCCTGTCTCCATGATTCCAACCGGTCCTGTTGCTAAATCAGTTACTTGCTGATGACTCCATTCCCCAAATCTCTAGACTCAGAACTTCTGAGAACTTCCTTCTCATTATCTACTTGGGTGACTAATAAGCATCTCAAATGAAAAAGAACTCATGATCATCCCCTTAGGGAGTTAAGTCTTTGCCATCTCAGCAAATGACAAACTAGCCTTGCATAAGGCAAAAAATCTGGGAAGCTTTTTTCTTTTTTTTTGCTATGCTGGGTCTTTGTCACTGCCCTTGGGCTTTCTCTAACATCCAAGAACAGAGGCTACTCTCTCTTAGTTGCGGTGTGTAGGCTTCTCCCTGCGGTGTCTTCTCTTGTTGCAGCTCACAGGCTCTAGAGCGCAGGCTCAGTAGTTGAGGCCCACAGGTTTAGTTCTCCACAGCACGTGGAATCCTCCTGGAGCAGGGATTGAACCTGTGTCTTCTGCATTGGTGTGTGCATTCTTAACCACTGGACCACCAGGGAAGTCCTGTGGATCATTCTTGATTTCTCTGATTTTCACACCCCGTGTCCAATCCTTCAGTAGATGTCACTGGCTCTATTTCCAAAATTCCTGCAGAATCTTACCACTTTTAACCATCTCCATCACCATTATCCTGATCTAATCCATTAATTCTCACTTGGATTACTGAAGTAGCCTCTTAACGGGTTTATCAGCTTCTCCTCTTGCTTCCTTCCTGTCCCACTCTTGCCCCAATAGCAGTCAAGAGTGCCTCTTTTTAAAAGTTTTATTCATGGGCTTCCCTGGCGGTCCAGTGGGTAAGGACACCGCCTTGCAGTGCCAAGGGGCGCCGGTTCAATCCCTGGCCTGGGAAGATCCCACGTGCCGCAGAGCGGCTGGACCCATGTGTCCAATCACTGAGCTGGAGCTCTGGAGCACGTGCGCCCAGAGCCGGTGCTCTGCGACAACAGAGGCCACCACGATGGGAGGCCCACACGGGCCAAAGAACAAAGATGGATGAAAATGGACAAATGAAAGACCAATAGAAGTGGTCCGCCCGCCTGCTCCCCTCCCTCCCCACCCCACCCCCAATAAAATAAATAAATAAATAAATCTTTAAAAAATAAAATGAAAAGATCTCAATTAAAAAAAAAAAAAGTTTTATTCAAAGCATGTCATTTCTCTGCTCAAAACCCTCCTGCATGTGTGCTCAGTCATTTCAGTCATGTCTGATTCTTTGCGAGTCTGTGGACCATAGTCCGCCAGGCTCCTGTGTCCATGGGATTCTCCAGGCAAAAATACTAGAGTGGGTTGCTGTGCACTCCTTTAGGGGATCTTCTTGACCCAGGGATCAAACCTGCGTTTCTTACATCTCCTGCATTGGCAGGCATGTTCTTTATCACTAGTGGCATCTGAGAAGCCCCCAGACCCTTCTGTGTCTTCCCAATAGCAGAGTAAAATCCAAACAGAAAATTTTTGAAAAAATATTCTGGTGATAAACCATAATGAAAATAAATATTAAGAAAAAAGAATGTCTTTTTTTTAAAAAAGTCATATATCTGATAAGGGCCTTGTATATAGAATAAATAAAGAACCCTTACAGCTCAAAAAGACAAATAACATAGTTAAAATACGAGAAAGGGATCTGACTAAACATTTCTACAAAGAAGATGTGTAAATGAGAAGACACAACATCACTAGCCATCAAGGAAATGGAAATTGAACTCACAATGAGATATTATCTTGCACCCATTAAGATGGCTATACACAAAACACAGATAATTACAAGTGTTGGTGAGGATGTGAAGAAATTAGAACCCTCATACATTGCTGATGGGAATGTAAAATGGTGCAGCCACTTTGGAAAAATTCCTCAAAAAATTAAACATAGAGCTACCATATGACTCAGCAGTTCCACTCCTAGGTGGAATTAGCCAAGAAAAATGGAAACATAGATCCACAATAGAAGTCTTTACATGAATGTTCAGGGCAGCATTATACATACTAGCTACAAAGTGGAAATACTCAACTGTCCATCAACTGATGAATAAATAACTGAAATGTGGTATATCCATATAGTGGAATACTACTTAGCAATAAAAAGAAATGAAGTATTGATGCATGCTACAAAAACAAATAAACCTTAAAAACATAATGCTGGTCCAGTGGGTAAGGAGTCTGCCTTGCAGTGCAAAGGACACCAGTTTGATCCCTGGCCTGGGAAGATCCCACGTGCCGTGGAGTGGCTGGACCAGTGTGTCTAATTAAGAGCCAGAGCTCTGCAGCGCACGCACCCAGAGCCAGTGTTCTACAACGGAAGAGGCCACTGCGATGGGAGGCCCAAACAGGCCGAAGAATAAAGATGGATGAAAATAAATAAATAACAAATCAATAAAGAAAAGAGACCAAAATTAAAACATAATGCTAGGGGCTTCCCCTGGTGGTCCAGTGGGTAAGGACACCGCCTTGCAGTGCAAGGGGCGCCGGTTCGATCCCTGGCCTGGGAAGATCCCACGTGCCGCGGAGCAGCTGGACCCATGTGTCCAATTACCGAGCCAGAGCTCTGGAGCGCATGCGCCCAGAGCCAGCACTCTGCAACGACAGACACCACCGCAATGGGAGGCCCACAGGAGCCAAAGAACAAAGATGGCTGAAAATAGAGAAATGAAAGACCAATAGAAGTGGCCCGCCTGCTCCCCTGCCTCCCCAACCTGACCCCTGCCCAAAATAAATAAATAAATTAATCTTTAAAAAAATAATAATAATGCTAAACGAGTCTGCTACAAAAGACCACATACTGTATGATTCCATTTGTATGAAATGTCCAGAATAGGCAAATCTGCCAAGACAAAAAATAGATGAGTGGTTGTCTAGGGCTGGGGGAGGGATTCCCTGGTGACTCAGCGGTAAAGAATTCAAAACAGATAATTACAAGTGTTGGTGAGGATGTGAAGAAATTAGAACCCTCATACATTGCTGATGGGAATGTAAAATGGTGCAGCCACTTTGGAAAAATTCCTCAAAAAATTAAACATAGAGCTACCATATGACTCAGCAGTTCCACTCCTAGGTGGAATTAGCCAAGAAAAATGGAAACATAGATCCACAATAGAAGTCTTTACATGAATGTTCAGGGCAGCATTATACATACTAGCTACAAAGTGGAAATACTCAACTGTCCATCAACTGATGAATAAATAACTGAAATGTGGTATATCCATATAGTGGAATACTACTTAGCAATAAAAGAAATGAAGTATTGATGCATGCTACAAAAACAAATAAACCTTAAAAACATAATGCTGGTCCAGTGGGTAAGGAGTCTGCCTTGCAGTGCAAAGGACACCAGTTTGATCCCTGGCCTGGGAAGATCCCACGTGCCGTGGAGTGGCTGGACCAGTGTGTCTAATTAAGAGCCAGAGCTCTGCAGCGCACGCACCCAGAGCCAGTGTTCTACAACGGAAGAGGCCACTGCGATGGGAGGCCCAAACAGGCCGAAGAATAAAGATGGATGAAAATAAATAAATAACAAATCAATAAAGAAAAGAGACCAAAATTAAAACATAATGCTAGGGGCTTCCCCTGGTGGTCCAGTGGGTAAGGACACCGCCTTGCAGTGCAAGGGGCGCCGGTTCGATCCCTGGCCTGGGAAGATCCCACGTGCCGCGGAGCAGCTGGACCCATGTGTCCAATTACCGAGCCAGAGCTCTGGAGCGCATGCGCCCAGAGCCAGCACTCTGCAACGACAGACACCACCGCAATGGGAGGCCCACAGGAGCCAAAGAACAAAGATGGCTGAAAATAGAGAAATGAAAGACCAATAGAAGTGGCCCGCCTGCTCCCCTGCCTCCCCAACCTGACCCCTGCCCAAAATAAATAAATAAATTAATCTTTAAAAAAATAATAATAATGCTAAACGAGTCTGCTACAAAAGACCACATACTGTATGATTCCATTTGTATGAAATGTCCAGAATAGGCAAATCTGCCAAGACAAAAAATAGATGAGTGGTTGTCTAGGGCTGGGGGAGGGATTCCCTGGTGACTCAGCGGTAAAGAATTCACCTGCCCAACAGGAGACACAGGTTCGATTCCTGGGCCAGGACGATTGCCTGGAGGAGGACATGGCAACCCACTCCAGTATCCTTGCCTGGAGAATCCCACGGACAGAGGAGCCTGGTGGGCGACAGTCCATGGGGTCTCAAAGAGTTGAACACAACTGAGTGACTAAACAATAGCGCTCGGGGAGGCTAGTAGAGTGGAGAACGAGAGGTAACATGAGAGACGCTTCTTTTTAGGGTAATACAAATGTTCTAAAATGGATTGTGGTGATAGTTATACAACTCCACAAATACACTCAAAGCTATTAATTATGTACTTTAAGTGGGTAAATCCCATGGTATGTGAATTTATACTTCCATAAATCTGTTTCCAAAAAAAGAAAAATCTCATCTTCCTAGGGCCTGCAAAGACTTCCACTATGTGAACTCATCTCTCTCCATTATTATTATTATTTTGCTCACTCTGTGCCAGCGGCGTCCTTCATGCCCTATAGACTCACCCAACACACTCCCAGCTCAAGCCAGGGCTGTGGCTCACAGGTGAGCAGTTTGTGCACAGAACAAAGAGCCCCCAGCTGAAGGGACAAGTGAGAACTGCCACCCAGCCTGCTGCTTGCCTCAAGTGGGACCAGGGCTACACCCTCTCAGATGGGGTCATCTTTTCTAATCAACACACAGGACCATACTCGGGCTTCTACCCCTTTACGTATAAGGTCGAGCATAGTAGGTGCTCTCTCTATATATATACATATATATGCACAATATATATTAAATATATATTAAATATATATTATGTATATTGAGACTTTATTCCAGGCACTGAGGATACAGCAATAAATCAAACAAATTACACACATAAAAAAAAAAAGAATTACACACATATATATACACATTTGTATGCATGCTATGCATGCTAAGTCACTTTAGTTGTGTCCAACTCTGTGTGACCCTATTAACTGCAGTCCACCAGGCTCCTCTGTCTGTGGGAATTCACCAGACAAGAATACTGGAGTGGGCTGCCATGTCCCATTCCAGGGAATTTCCTGACCCAAAGATTGAAACCATGTCTCTTAAGTCTACCTGCATTGGCAGACGGGTTCTTTACCACTAGCGCCACCTGGAAGCCCTCTATATCTATAGCTATATCTATAGCTATATCTTTATCTGTATCTATCCACCAGGAGTTCAGTAAATACTTCTTGAGTGCATGAATAAATGAAGTAGACTCAAGTGATCATCAAAGGCTTCATCATGGACCAGTCTCAGCTCATTCTAAGTGGAGAGAAGGTGCGATTTTCAGTGCATTGAATCTAGCACAAGGAAAAGTAGCAGTATGTGGTCCCTAAGTCTCAGTGGCTGAGCTCATCTGCAAGAGCAGGCATGGCTGATCAAAACGTAGCCCTGAGCAGAGACAGAGCCAGTGCTCAGGCAGGACTAAGAAGCTTACCTCTTCTTTAGTGTAGTACTTCAGGAGGCCTTCTCTCACCAGGAGGACAAACCTCCTTTTCAGGAACTGTGCATTGTCCCTTCCCCGCTTCCACAAGAACCCTTCTCGGTTACCTGCCAGCAAAGACGAGAAAGAGTGAACACCCACGGCTTTAAGATAAACAGGCAACTCACAAACTGAGGACCGTGCCATCTCAGGGGTGGAAAGGACCTCCTGCCTGCTGCTGATATGTCTCGAATCTAATTTAGATATTTCAGCTGCAGGACATAGGGTCTGCTCTGGGGAAAATTGCCAATGCCGTATGATTTCAGCTGAAGCCCCCCAACTTTCTTCCTTGCCTGTTTCCTAAGAAGATAGAGTAAATTTTTTGGTGGGGACTTCCCTGATGGTCCAGTGGTTAAGAATCCACCTGCTAATGCAGGGGACATGGGTTCAATCCCTGGTCCAGGAAGATCCCACACGCTACAGTGCAACTAAGCCCATGCGCTGCAACGACTGAGCCCATGTGCACAACTAACGAAGCCTGTGTGCTCAGAGCCCACGCTCTGTCTGCAATAGGAAGAGGCGCCACAGTGACAAGTCTCTGCACCTCAGCTACAGAGTAACCGTGCAACCAAAAGGACACAAACCAGTCAAACTTAAGGAAATAAAAGTATAAATTAAGTAAACCCTTACGGGGGCTAAGAACTGAGAAACTCGACTGATTGTGAAAGAGGCCCAACTTCATGTTGACCTCAGCCTAATGAAACTCTCCTGAGTTCGGGAACCATGAGTGACCTCTGGGCTCCTGCTGGTGGATGAACACTCTGTGCTCCTGGCAGCTATGAGAGCTAAGCACTGGCTGCCTCTGATTCTCAAAGAGCGGTTTTGTACCTTTTGCCCTCTGGGACAAAGAGTCAGTTTGGACTCAGAGCCGTGGGGTAGAAACTGTCACAGGTCCAAGGCCACCCGTGAGGTCGTGGCCTACACAAGGCAGGAAGGAGGCCAAATCCAGCCCAGGCTCCTTCTCAAGGCTTGTGCCTCAGCCAGGGCTCTGTTAGCCAGAAGGAAAAGTAGCAGTATGTGGTCCCTAAGTCTCAGTGGCTGAGCTCATCTGCAAGAGCAGGCATGGCTGATCAAAACGTAGCCCTGAGCAGAGACAGAGCCAGTGCTCAGGCAGGACTAAGAAGCTTACCTCTTCTTTAGTGTAGTACTTCAGGAGGCCTTCTCTCACCAGGAGGACAAACCTCCTTTTCAGGAACTGTGCATTGCCCCTTTCCCCCGCTTCCACAAGAACCCTTCTCGGTTACCTGCCAGCCAAGACGAGAAAGAGTGAACACCCACGGCTTTAAGATAAACAGGCAACTCACAAACTGAGGACCGTGCCATCTCAGGGGTGGAAAGGACCTCCTGCCTGCTGCTGATATGTCTCGAATCTAATTTAGATATTTCAGCTGCAGGACATAGGGTCTGCTCTGGGGAAAATTGCCAATGCCGTATGATTTCAGCTGAAGCCCCCCAACTTTCTTCCTTGCCTGTTTCCTAAGAAGATAGAGTAAATTTTTAGGTGGGGACTTCCCTGATGGTCCAGTGGTTAAGAATCCACCTGCTAATGCAGGGGACATGGGTTCAATCCCTGGTCCAGGAAGATCCCACACGCTACAGTGCAACTAAGCCCATGCGCTGCAACGACTGAGCCCATGTGCACAACTAACGAAGCCTGTGTGCTCAGAGCCCACGCTCTGTCTGCAATAGGAAGAGGCGCCACAGTGACAAGTCTCTGCACCTCAGCTACAGAGTAACCGTGCAACCAAAAGGACACAAACCAGTCAAACTTAAGGAAATAAAAGTATAAATTAAGTAAACCCTTACGGGGGCTAAGAACTGAGAAACTCGACTGATTGTGAAAGAGGCCCAACTTCATGTTGACCTCAGCCTAATGAAACTCTCCTGAGTTCGGGAACCATGAGTGACCTCTGGGCTCCTGCTGGTGGATGAACACTCTGTGCTCCTGGCAGCTATGAGAGCTAAGCACTGGCTGCCTCTGATTCTCAAAGAGCGGTTTTGTACCTTTTGCCCTCTGGGACAAAGAGTCAGTTTGGACTCAGAGCCGTGGGGTAGAAACTGTCACAGGTCCAAGGCCACCCGTGAGGTCGTGGCCTACACAAGGCAGGAAGGGAGGCCAAATCCAGCCCAGGCTCCTTCTCAAGGCTTGTGCCTCAGCCAGGGGCTCTGTTAGCCAGAAGCAGGGTGTCTATTCCTATTTGCTCTGCCAGGTGGGTGAGTCTTTTTGCAGTTTATACTAAGACTCTCTATACCCTATGGCTCTATAAGGACCTGAAACAGATGTGCTTCTCGGTCACTTAGACGGTAAAACCCCATCAGTCGAGATGTTGCTATTTCAGAGTCAGAGGAACCCACACCGTGGCCCCTGTGGCCAGAGCAAGGGCAGCAGATATTTCTGTGAAATGCTTGTTTTCTAGAACGCATCATGACTCACTTTCAAAAGATGATGAAAACAACTTTACCTGGCGGTGAGATGGTTTTCCCATCAGCCGTAAATTCCTGTCTCTCATACTTAGCTCGAATCCACTGTTCTTTTAAAACCCTAAAAAGAAAGAAACTTTAGTAAGCTGTGCCTGATGCATCCTCTTTCCACGGCAACTTTCTGAGACCCTGTAGCTGAGGATGGGAGTATCGCAGCAGTGCCTGGCTGCCTGCCCAGGCTGGCCGACGTTTCTGTGTCTGGGTACTATTAACCTTTGGGACTGGGTCATGCTTTGTGGTTGGGGGCTGTCTCATGCTTTATAGGATGTTTAGCAGTCTCTCCGATCTCCACCTCCTCAATACCAGTAACACCCTCCCCTCAAGGTGTGATATCCCCAAATGTCTGCAGACATGACCAGTATTTCCTCAGGGGGGGTAATATCTCCCTAGGTGGGCTAAATACAAACCACTACACCATTCTGACCCCAGCCCCAGCCCTCTAGGTCAATGAGACAGATGCCAGGTCCCCTGCATCCTCTACTCTGCCACATTCCACTGTCGGTTCATAAGCGTAAGCCAGGAGAGTCCATGAGCCTCTTCCTGGGGCCTACCCACGAGATCTGGGCATGCTACTGGGCAGAGCACTGATCTTGGGGTCTGAGCATCTGGGACCTTGTCCTACTCTACCATTTCTCTATGGTGTGACCAAAGCAAATTACCTTACTCCTCTGGACGTGGGGAGTATTCCAGTAACAGTATACCTACCTACCCCTTAGAGTTGTTAAGAGGTTTAAATGTATACAGAGGGCCTGGTACTGTGCGGCACTGAGCAGACAGCAGGTGTTTGCTATGAGCCCAAGCCCAACTGCCAGGTGGGTGAGTCTTTTTGCAGTTTATACTAAGACTCTCTATACCCTATGGCTCTATAAGGACCTGAAACAGATGTGCTTCTCGGTCACTTAGACGGTAAAACCCCATCAGTCGAGATGTTGCTATTTCAGAGTCAGAGGAACCCACACCGTGGCCCCTGTGGCCAGAGCAAGGGCAGCAGATATTTCTGTGAAATGCTTGTTTTCTAGAACGCATCATGACTCACTTTCAAAAGATGATGAAAACAACTTTACCTGGCGGTGAGATGGTTTTCCCATCAGCCGTAAATTCCTGTCTCTCATACTTAGCTCGAATCCACTGTTCTTTTAAAACCCAAAAAAGAAAGAAACTTTAGTAAGCTGTGCCTGATGCATCCTCTTTCCACGGCAACTTTCTGAGACCCTGTAGCTGAGGATGGGAGTATCGCAGCAGTGCCTGGCTGCCTGCCCAGGCTGGCCGACGTTTCTGTGTCTGGGTACTATTAACCTTTGGGACTGGGTCATGCTTTGTGGTTGGGGGCTGTCTCATGCTTTATAGGATGTTTAGCAGTCTCTCCGATCTCCACCTCCTCAATACCAGTAACCCCCTCCCCTCAAGGTGTGATATCCCCAAATGTCTGCAGACATGACCAGTATTTCCTCAGGGGGGGTAATATCTCCCTAGGTGGGCTAAATACAAACCACTACACCATTCTGACCCCAGCCCCAGCCCTCTAGGTCAATGAGACAGATGCCAGGTCCCCTGCATCCTCTACTCTGCCACATTCCACTGTCGGTTCATAAGCGTAAGCCAGGAGAGTCCATGAGCCTCTTCCTGGGGCCTACCCACGAGATCTGGGCATGCTACTGGGCAGAGCACTGATCTTGGGGTCTGAGCATCTGGGACCTTGTCCTACTCTACCATTTCTCTATGGTGTGACCAAAGCAAATTACCTTACTCCTCTGGACGTGGGGAGTATTCCAGTAACAGTATACCTACCTACCCCTTAGAGTTGTTAAGAGGTTTAAATGTATACAGAGGGCCTGGTACTGTGCGGCACTGAGCAGACAGCAGGTGTTTGCTATGAGCCCAACCACTGTCACCCATGACCGCTACAAAAAATCCATGCAGCCAAGAGTGGACTTCTTTTCATTGCTTGGTTCCCTCTTACCTTTTCCAAGCAAATGCTCCAAGGTGAATATGACTTTATCCCACAGACAGAGGGAATGAGCTAGAACTGGGTACCTGACCCAAATCGTGCATCAGAGCTTGGCCCGGCTGTGAGGACCAAAAGGATCAAAACTGAGAGAGGTGGATTGGAAGCCACCAGGGTCGAGCTGGGAACGTGGATGTTGTGGTGTTGGTCCCAGTTAAAGGAAGAAAGCCCGGCTGAGAGAAAGAGGCAGGAATGGAAGTCAGAGAGATTTCAGAGACTCGATTGTGCTGGAGCCCCTGGCCTGTCCTTCCTGAGCACGGTTCTACCTTTGCCCTTCCTACAGTCTCATCTGAACCCGGAACATCGCCTTGTGCCTAAGTGGGTTTAAACTGGGTTTCTGTCATATATAGTCAAGAGCCCTACTGAACACACAACCCTCACCTCCAGGACACAGAGGAACCCTGAAAGAGGGATTCAGGGGACTTTTAGAATTAGGGATGGAGGCCATGAGGATTCAGCCAGAAGGGGTTACAGTGCAGGGCTGTTGTTGGAGTCATGACACGTAGTGTGCGTAGTGTTGGCAGAGAGCCTTGAGCCTAGCAGGTGCTCACCAAGTAGCTGATCCTTTCCCCTTGGATGAAGCGCTGAGTGGCAGCAGTGAGGCAAGAGGAGCCAGACCCTCTCACGTTAAGCCTGGCACATCCCACAGCCAGTATTCTGAAGTGGACATAGAAACGGGTTAAAACTGGCCTGAAGGGGCTTCTCTGGTGGTCCAGGGGTGAAGAATATGCCTTGCAATGCCAAGGACACCTGTTTGATCCCTGGTCTGGGAAGATTCCACATGTCAAGGAGCAACTACACCCGCATGCTCTAGGGCCCCATGCCCCAGCGACTGAGCCTACATGTTGCAACTACCGAAGCCTGTGTGCCTAGAGCCTGTGCTCCACAACAAGAGAGGCCACCGCAATAAAAAGCCAGTGCATCTCCACGGATAGGAGCCCCCACAATGAAGAGCTTGCCACAACTAGAGAAAGCCTGCACACAGCAACAAAGACCCAGCACAACCAAAAATAAAATCAATCAATCGATCCTAAAAACAACAACAACGACAACAAAACCCTGGCATGTTGGGTGCTTATGAGATGCTTTACTTAAGGTATGTCCTGTAATCTCTCCCATCATGCTACCATGCAGGTTTCACGGTCTATGTTTCAGAGGTAAGGCTGCCACAAACAGGAGAGTTTTGCTCACTTGTTTACCTTTTCACAGCTAGACAGTGATAGGGCCAGAGAACCATACTGCGGTCTCCTGAGCTGAAAGCCATGTCTGCCCGGCTACTCTCAGGTTGTTTAATTACTGGGAAATTGCAGGATACTCGATATTGTTGTACAGGCTGTGCATTGTCCAAAAGCATCCTGCCTTGGTTAGAGGACAATGACGGCAGAAATGCAGCCTGTTCGCTGCAAGCCACGCCTCCAGGAGGGTGTGTCTGCTCAGAGGTACACCTCCTCCCATTCACACCCCATTCACACCTGACCAAGAAGCTCATGCTCAGGCAGTCAGTCCTGCAGCGGTCTGGGGTCACTAGGTACCAGTGGCACCCTGATCCCTCACCTCCAGGGGATGTGAACCCTCCTGCTGCCTCACAACATGCAATCTCAGGAGAGTGGATTTTTTCCCGATGCCTTGGTACAGTTACGAAGGCCCTGGTGTCCTATGGGCGAGTCCCAGCTCTGCCTCTATGAGCCTCAGGTTTTTCATCAATATTGTGAGGATAATGGCAATACCAATCGCCTAGCATGATTCAGAGAACTAAAAGTAATGCACATAAGCATTTAGCACAAGGCCTGATACACAGTAAAGCTCAATAAATACTAGTAGCTACTAGAATATTTCTGTGGTTATTATTTGGGGATCTGGGGCCTATGCAACTGCTTTGGAGCTATGCTCAGCTTAGGGGGCACAGCTCTGGGCACAAGATTCCACAAGAGGAGCTGAAACACATTTACTCTGCTAGAATACCAGGGTTACTCCTCTTAATCAAGTGAGTCATCATCACCTGTAGGCTATGAGAATATCAAGGCAAAGAGACAGATCCTCAAGAAAATGGCCCATTTCACAGCTGTGGAAACTGAGTCCTAGAGAGGGGAGATGGTGACTGAAGTTCCAAAGGTGGAGAGGGCCTACAATGCTTTCCTGGCTCCACCTGCCGGGCAGGTCCACCAGAAAGACCATCAGAGACAAAGGCACTTGGAGATAAGGGTGAGGGTGGGAGTAGCGGGGGACCAGGAAATCACCCACTCACATGCAGTCGTTGGCTTGGGGGATGTAGTAGAAGGCAGGGACTCTAGCTTCGTACTTGGCCTTCACTCGGAGGTTCCCATTGTGGGTCATAAACTGCAAAACAATGGTCACTTGGGGTAACGCTAGAACTTGAAAAAATGTGAAACGAAACCACAGTCTAGTCAGAAGGCCTCCATTCTCACTGGCTTCTAGCCTGAGTCAGGAGACACTCCTCCCAGAGTTTGACATGTTTCCCGCCCCACCCCACCCCCAGCTTGGTCATCCTAGATGCTGGGAAGCCCCAGCCTAGAACAATGTAACAACCATGCCTCATACAGGCAGAGCACTTCACCACTCTCCCACATTATTCCATTTAATCCCCTCAACCCCGGTTATATTACCATCCCTTTATAAGGCGAGGACACAGAGGCTCCGAGGGGTTCGGTGACTTACTCAAGGTAACCCAGCTTGTCCATGGAGAGCAGGGATTTGAACCCAGATCGGTCTAACTCCAAAGCTCATGTACTTTCTCCACCCCCTCCATAGAGGCTGGACCACCAGCAGCGGTCCCAGGAGACAGGGGGTTTTTGAGCTGGAGGGGGTGGGAGCCCTATGTGCGAGTCCCAGCTCTGCCTCTATGAGCCTCAGGTTTTCATCAATATTGTGAGGATAATGGCAATACCAATCGCCTAGCATGATTCAGAGAACTAAAGTAATGCACATAAGCATTTAGCACAAGGCCTGATACACAGTAAAGCTCAATAAATACTAGTAGCTACTAGAATATTTCTGTGGTTATTATTTGGGGATCTGGGGCCTATGCAACTGCTTTGGAGCTATGCTCAGCTTAGGGGGCACAGCTCTGGGCACAAGATTCCACAAGAGGAGCTGAAACACATTTACTCTGCTAGAATACCAGGGTTACTCCTCTTAATCAAGTGAGTCATCATCACCTGTAGGCTATGAGAATATCAAGGCAAAGAGACAGATCCTCAAGAAAATGGCCCATTTCACAGCTGTGGAAACTGAGTCCTAGAGAGGGGAGATGGTGACTGAAGTTCCAAAGGTGGAGAGGGCCTACAATGCTTTCCTGGCTCCACCTGCCGGGCAGGTCCACCAGAAAGACCATCAGAGACAAAGGCACTTGGAGATAAGGGTGAGGGTGGGAGTAGCGGGGGACCAGGAAATCACCCACTCACATGCAGTCGTTGGCTTGGGGGATGTAGTAGAAGGCAGGGACTCTAGCTTCGTACTTGGCCTTCACTCGGAGGTTCCCATTGTGGGTCATAAACTGCAAAACAATGGTCACTTGGGGTAACGCTAGAACTTGAAAAAATGTGAAACGAAACCACAGTCTAGTCAGAAGGCCTCCATTCTCACTGGCTTCTAGCCTGAGTCAGGAGACACTCCTCCCAGAGTTTGACATGTTTCCCGCCCCACCCCACCCCCAGCTTGGTCATCCTAGATGCTGGGAAGCCCCAGCCTAGAACAATGTAACAACCATGCCTCATACAGGCAGAGCACTTCACCACTCTCCCACATTATTCCATTTAATCCCCTCAACCCCGGTTATATTACCATCCCTTTATAAGGCGAGGACACAGAGGCTCCGAGGGGTTCGGTGACTTACTCAAGGTAACCCAGCTTGTCCATGGAGAGCAGGGATTTGAACCCAGATCGGTCTAACTCCAAAGCTCATGTACTTTCTCCACCCCCTCCATAGAGGCTGGACCACCAGCAGCGGTCCCAGGAGACAGATGGAGCTGGAGGATGGGAGCCCTTTGGTGTCTGCCCCATAGTGTGCAGGTCAGGAAGGCCTGCTGGGGCACTTTGGCACCAGAATGACCGGGAGGCATATGTGCCAGGAGTGGCCCTGGCCACCCGTCAGCACTCAGGAACAACACTGGCATATATGGGGTGGGGAGCATGTGGAAAAAACAGCAGGGTTTTAAAAATATTTATCTATTTATTTGACTGAATTGGGTCTTTGTTGAGGTATGCGAGCTTAGTCAGCTTGTGGCATGTGGGATCTTAGTTCCCTGACCAGGGATTGAACCTGCATCCCCTAGATTGGAAGGCAGATTCTCAATCACTGGACCACCAGGGAAGTCCCCAAACAGCAGGTGTTTAATCCACGTCGCTTGGACAGAGGGAATCCTCCTCTTCCCTTTCCTAGTGGCCACTGGGTTGTGTCATGGGATCTGCGTGGGTTTGGGATCTCAACAGAGCAGCATTCCCATCTCAGCTGTGCCATTTATTCACTGAGTGACCCTTGGGCAATCCTTAACCCCCTGGGCTACAGGGGTCTCATCAGCAAAGATGAAGAAGCTCTCACAGGAGGGTGATGAGACACAAAGGAACGACCTTCAGGTTTATGTGTCAGTTTCTGGTCTTTCCACTGCACTAGAATGTAAGCTCCGTGAGAGCAGAGCTCCATGTGAGCGGGGACTTTATCTTGTTCACTGCTCTCTCCTACGCCCAGCATACGCAGGCTGACAGGAGTGAATGAATGAATGAGCAAAGCATCTAACCTAGTGATTGAGCACTGTGCCTGGCACAGACAGGTACTCAGTAAACAGGGGGCTGCTTCCCCAGTAGTCCTTGAAATCCTCAGCCAACCAGCTCAGTTGAGGACCGCCTGCTCTCTGAAAGTTTTCCGGCCAGAATGGTGTCATCATTTTAAGTTGAAGGTGTCCTCTTTCTCTGGAGGTCAGGAGAACAAAGTGGTCGCCTCCCTGGCTAGGGGGACTGGAGAAGGACTATGGACCGTGAATCAGGACACTTCCGTTCTGGTCCAGGACTTCAGCTACTAAGAACAACAACTGTTAACTGATTACTTCCTTTGAACCTGCCTTGAGCCTCCATTTAATCCCTACAGCAGCCCTGCAAAGGCATAGCGGTATAATACAGTAAGGAAAGGGTTCACAGCTGGCGTTAAACAGCAGGCTCAGGACCTCGCAGCTCGCAAGTAAGTAAGAGATAGATTCAAACTCAGGGCCTCTAAGGCAACTCTATCTGACTCCTTACTGCTCTTCTCTGGGCCTCAGTTTCCTTCCCTGGAGAACGGGAGCGCCCTGCCCACCGCCTCCACCCCAGTCCTCCTGTTCCAAGGCTCTCCGCGCGCCCCCGGCTACCTCCACAATACTGTCGTCCCAGAAGTCAAGTCTCACGGACTTCACTTTGCTGATGTCTGGAAAATTGCGGTGGACTCCCGAGCAGATCAGACAGATAAAGATGCCCAGCTTGTATGAGGCCCAGTCGGGATCTGCGGGGCGAGAGGGCAGGAGGGGAGCTGCGGGGAGAAACCAGGCTGGGGCTGGGGCTGGGGCACCAGGAGACGCGGGGCTAGGCAGTTACCCTGGGGCGGTGTCCATCTCTGCCCACCCCCCCCCTCTCGGCCCCACCCCCTCTCCTGACCTGAGACGCACCCGCACAAGACCGTCACCGGGCAGCCCACCGGCCCTGGCACGGTGGCGGCCAGAATGAAGATCTCGGAAGGCGTCTAGGGGACGGGAGCGAGAGGCGGCGGCAGGCGCCAAGTGGAAGCGACAGGACTCGGAGGAACGGAGAGGAGAGCGCGGAAGGAGGCGCGCACTTCAGCGCCCGGAGCTGCGCGTGGGAGGCGGGTCAGGGCCCCCGGCCCCGGGGACGTCCGAGGCGCGGGGGACGGCCAGGAAAGACCTGGGTCCGGGGTCTGGGGCTTCCGGCACGGGTACTCAGTAAACAGGGGCTGCTTCCCCAGTAGTCCTTGAAATCCTCAGCCAACCAGCTCAGTTGAGGACCGCCTGCTCTCTGAAAGTTTTCCGGCCAGAATGGTGTCATCATTTTAAGTTGAAGGTGTCCTCTTTCTCTGGAGGTCAGGAGAACAAAGTGGTCGCCTCCCTGGCTAGGGGGACTGGAGAAGGACTATGGACCGTGAATCAGGACACTTCCGTTCTGGTCCAGGACTTCAGCTACTAAGAACAACAACTGTTAACTGATTACTTCCTTTGAACCTGCCTTGAGCCTCCATTTAATCCCTACAGCAGCCCTGCAAAGGCATAGCGGTATAATACAGTAAGGAAAGGGTTCACAGCTGGCGTTAAACAGCAGGCTCAGGACCTCGCAGCTCGCAAGTAAGTAAGAGATAGATTCAAACTCAGGGCCTCTAAGGCAACTCTATCTGACTCCTTACTGCTCTTCTCTGGGCCTCAGTTTCCTTCCCTGGAGAACGGGAGCGCCCTGCCCACCGCCTCCACCCCAGTCCTCCTGTTCCAAGGCTCTCCGCGCGCCCCCGGCTACCTCCACAATACTGTCGTCCCAGAAGTCAAGTCTCACGGACTTCACTTTGCTGATGTCTGGAAAATTGCGGTGGACTCCCGAGCAGATCAGACAGATAAAGATGCCCAGCTTGTATGAGGCCCAGTCGGGATCTGCGGGGCGAGAGGGCAGGAGGGGAGCTGCGGGGAGAAACCAGGCTGGGGCTGGGGCTGGGGGCACCAGGAGACGCGGGGCTAGGCAGTTACCCTGGGGCGGTGTCCAACACTGCCCACGCCTCCCCTCTCGGCCTCCCCGCCTCTACTGAGCTAAGACGAACCAGCACAAAACCCTCTCCGGGCAGCCCACCGGCCCTGGCACGGTGGCGGCCAGAATGAAGATCTCGGAAGGCGTCTAGGGGACGGGAGCGAGAGGCGGCGGCAGGCGCCAAGTGGAAGCGACAGGACTCGGAGGAACGGAGAGGAGAGCGCGGAAGGAGAGGCGCGCACTTCAGCGCCCGGAGCTGCGCGTGGGGAGGCGGGTCAGGGCCCCCCGGCCCCGGGGACGTCCGAGGCGCGGGGGGGACGGCCAGGAAAGACCTGGGTCCGGGGTCTGGGAACCCTGGTGTCGGGGGCGCACGGAACCAAGGGCGGAGGAGGTGGCTGTGTCCGAAATGAAGAGGTCGAGGACCGCGGTCCGGGGTGGTGGAGTGGCTGGCAGGGGGAGATGCGTAGAATGGACAGGGCACCCGGGACCGGGGTCGAGGATCGAGGTCCACAGTCGGGAGGTCCGGCGGCCCGGGTCCGAGTGGGGGCGGTGCTGGCCAAGGAGAGAGCTGTCCTTCGAGTCCGAAGGTGATATAAGGCTTGTGCGGGGGCCCGGGACCGGCCCCGGTCAGGAGGGAGGGAGCGGGACGGGAGGGCCGGAGTCCGCCCCGAGCACCCGGCTGGCGGCACACGCCGCCGCGACCTTACCCGCCGCCCCGCAGTCGGCGCAGAACGCGTTGCCAGTGTCCGCCGCCTGCAGCAGCTCCAGCAGCCGCTTCTTGTTGCGCTCGCGGTCGCCCATGGCCGGCCCGGCGGGCTCAGGGCTCAGCCCCGCCGCCCCTGGGGCTGCGGCCGCGCATGGCCGGCGCTCTCGCCCGCAGGTGGAGCGGGACGCAGCCCTGGGCGCCTCCAGCCGGTCCGCGCCGCCAGCCCCGCCCCCAGGGCTTTAGGCCCCGCCCACAGAGACCTAAGCCCCGCCCACATGGGCTTTCCGCTCCGCCCTCGGCGTGGCCAGTTTGCCCCCAGCTGCGGGGACAGTGTTCCCTCGCCAAGGCCGCACCCCGCCGGGAGGAACCCAGCCTAGGGCTTGGAGTTGCTGACCCTGGCCCGTGTTCAAATCCTGGCCCGACACTGGCTCGTGTTGTGTCTGTGGACAACCTGATCAACCTCTCTGGGCCTCAGTTTCCACCTCTGTAAAAGAGGAATAGGGACATAGGTCCTTGGAAAACTAAAAAGGCTCTAATTTCTGTTTAAGAATTCTCCTGGAGGGGTGGGATATGAGGGACTGGGAGGAGTGGTGGAGGAGGGAGGGGGCCAGGGATATACATGTAACTAATTTGAGATTATACATATCTGTAAACAACAAAACTCTGTAAAAGTAAAATAAAAATAATAAAAAAATAAGGAGTTCTCCTGATGTAGATCCTACATCTGCTTAAAGACAGAGACGTTAAATGCCACTTCCTCAGGAAGCCCTCCTTGGTACTTAGTCTGGAGTCATCTCTCCAGCTTCTGTCTTGCTAGAATACAGACGCATATAGGATCTGTTTCTCTCTTTGGCCCTGACCGCTGTCAGCCAAACTTGAATCACAGTTATTTATATATTTATGCTAATTCCTCTTCAACCCCAGACACTAGTTTGATGTCAGAAGTTCTACTTCTGTATTCCACACAGCTCCTAGAAGCAGCACCTGCACACTTTCAGAGGTCCGGTCAAAAGGTGAAATGGCTATGTTCCCCAGGAAGTGGGGCTTTACCAATGGGACACCACTGGGCACTTTCTCTGAGGATGGTCATCACTGGGAGGCGTGGGCAGAGCTTAGGTGGTCTTAAATCTGAGCATTTCGTGAATCCCCTGCCCCTTCCCCATCTCTATCCCTCTTTGAGGTCATGCTCAGTGGTGCACAGATTCCTGGTGAGGCACTCACTATGCACACTTACCATTCCCTCTACAGACAAGCACCGACTGGCATAGGCATAAGGCTTAATGCATGGGGATCTGTGAATCTTAGGTTTCCATCCTAAGATGGGTTTTTGCAGGTGGTGTAACTGACCTGTCAGCATCCCCAATTCATCACACGTGTGAACCCATAATGCAGCACAGTACAATGGAATGCATTCAGGAATCCAGACTTTGAATCTTGGCTCCCTCTCTTACTAGCTGTGTGGTCGTGGGCAAGCTCCTTCACTTCTCTGAGCCTTGCTCCTCTTCTGTAAAATGCAGGTCCAGAGATCCCCAAAGAGAATCACTGAGATGAGCCAGCACATGGCACAGAAAGCCCTGAAAACACGGTGGCTCCCTTGCTTCCCCTCTGGGCAGCCCACGGGATCATCTGTGGGAATGCGCTATGCATTTCCCATCTCCCCCAGGGTGGAGGAGGTCAAGCCTCCAGGCCCTGGAGGAGGGGAACATGACCAAGAATAACCAACCAGGAAGGTCTCAGCTGTGGGGGTGCAGCCCGGCCTAGGAGCATCTCTTCAGGAGAGAGCTCGAGAGGATCAGAGGCTGTTTACCAAACAGGCCGAAAGATGATTCATTTCCTCTGCTTAGATAAAGAAAGGGACAGAAATAAATCTCCCAGGAGAAAGATGGGAAAGGCAACCTAAGGTATGAGGCAAGGCGAGAGGAAGTGGGGACGAACAGGGGGCAGGCCAAGGACATCGTTTCTCCACTGCCCACGCCAGGGCAGGATGGTGGGGTCGGGATGGTCCTCGGGCACATTTGTCCCACTGAGCTGTCCTCCTTTCCACTTTGAGTCTCAGCATCTCCTTTCTGGAGGTCCCACCCACAACAACTGAAGGGAAAATAAAGCATCTTTTCCACACAGCTCCTAGAAGCAGCACCTGCACACTTTCAGAGGTCCGGTCAAAGGTGAAATGGCTATGTTCCCAGGAAGTGGGCTTTACCAATGGGACACCACTGGGCACTTTCTCTGAGGATGGTCATCACTGGGAGGCGTGGGCAGAGCTTAGGTGGTCTTAAATCTGAGCATTTCGTGAATCCCCTGCCCCTTCCCCATCTCTATCCCTCTTTGAGGTCATGCTCAGTGGTGCACAGATTCCTGGTGAGGCACTCACTATGCACACTTACCATTCCCTCTACAGACAAGCACCGACTGGCATAGGCATAAGGCTTAATGCATGGGGATCTGTGAATCTTAGGTTTCCATCCTAAGATGGGTTTTTGCAGGTGGTGTAACTGACCTGTCAGCATCCCCAATTCATCACACGTGTGAACCCATAATGCAGCACAGTACAATGGAATGCATTCAGGAATCCAGACTTTGAATCTTGGCTCCCTCTCTTACTAGCTGTGTGGTCGTGGGCAAGCTCCTTCACTTCTCTGAGCCTTGCTCCTCTTCTGTAAAATGCAGGTCCAGAGATCCCCAAAGAGAATCACTGAGATGAGCCAGCACATGGCACAGAAAGCCCTGAAAACACGGTGGCTCCCTTGCTTCCCCTCTGGGCAGCCCACGGGATCATCTGTGGGAATGCGCTATGCATTTCCCATCTCCCCCAGGGTGGAGGAGGTCAAGCCTCCAGGCCCTGGAGGAGGGGAACATGACCAAGAATAACCAACCAGGAAGGTCTCAGCTGTGGGGGTGCAGCCCGGCCTAGGAGCATCTCTTCAGGAGAGAGCTCGAGAGGATCAGAGGCTGTTTACCAAACAGGCCGAAAGATGATTCATTTCCTCTGCTTAGATAAAGAAAGGGACAGAAATAAATCTCCCAGGAGAAAGATGGGAAAGGCAACCTAAGGTATGAGGCAAGGCGAGAGGAAGTGGGGGACGAACAGGGGGCAGGCCAAGGACATCGTTTCTCCACTGCCCACGCCAGGGCAGGATGGTGGGGTCGGGATGGTCCTCGGGCACATTTGTCCCACTGAGCTGTCCTCCTTTCCACTTTGAGTCTCAGCATCTCCTTTCTGGAGGTCCCACCAACAACAACTGAAGGGAAAATAAAGCATCTTTTTCACGGTGAGAAGCCAGATATTGTGAGATTCCTTTAGTTTCTTCTCTTCCTGTCCCTTTTCCTGGAAGTTTCCACTTAACAGAATTTCAAGGGAGTTCCCTGGCAGTTCAGTGGTTAGGACTCTGCTTCCATTGCTGGGGGCACGGGTTTGAGCCCTGCTTGGGGAACTAAGATCTCACATGCCATGGGCCAAAACATAATTTAATTAAAACAATTTGAACAAAAGGAAAAAACACAGAATGTAAAGCCTCAAGACTTGCCAAGAACAAAACCAAGTCAAAACTGGTACTGTTACACTTTTGGTGATGAATTTTCTCCTTTCCTTCTTTCTTTGGAAAGAAAGGAAGAGAGGAATAATTCTAATTAACAAGCATGGAGTGTTTCTTTAGAGAGTTTTACACCATTTGACCACGCTTGTGTCCCATGGTAGCCATCTGAGAGCAGTTTGTTACCCTCGTCGAGGATGAGAGGTTAAGTTACCCAAGGTCATAGCCAAGCAAGAGTAGGGACAGGGGCCTTGGTTCAGGTCTCCTATTGTGGTGTCCACAACCCCCACTGGACAAACCACTCTCCCTTGAATCTTCTTCCCACAACTGAATTTATTTTTTCCACTTAAAAAAAAAATGCAGGGGCTTCTCTGGTGGTCCAGTGGGTAAGGAGTCTGCCTTGCAGTGCAAGGGACACCTGTTCGATCCCTGGTCCGGGAAGATCCCACGTGCCACGGAGCAGGCAGACCGGTGTGTCCAATTACCAGCGGCGCTCTGGAGCCATGAGAGAGGCCACCGCAACTGGAGGCTGACACAGACCAAAGAATAAAGATGTATGAAAAACAAAGGGACAGAAATAAATCTCCCAGGAGAAAGATGGGAAAGGCAACCTAAGGTATGAGGCAAGGCGAGAGGAAGTGGGGACGAACAGGGGCAGGCCAAGGACATCGTTTCCCCACTGCCCACGCCAGGGCAGGATGGTGGGGTCGGGATGGTCCTCGGGCACATTTGTCCCACTGAGCTGTCCTCCTTTCCACTTTGAGTCTCAGCATCTCCTTTCTGGAGGTCCCACCAACAACAACTGAAGGGAAAATAAAGCATCTTTTTCACGGTGAGAAGCCAGATATTGTGAGATTCCTTTAGTTTCTTCTCTTCCTGTCCCTTTTCCTGGAAGTTTCCACTTAACAGAATTTCAAGGGAGTTCCCTGGCAGTTCAGTGGTTAGGACTCTGCTTCCATTGCTGGGGGCACGGGTTTGAGCCCTGCTTGGGGAACTAAGATCTCACATGCCATGGGCCAAAACATAATTTAATTAAAACAATTTGAACAAAAGGAAAAAACACAGAATGTAAAGCCTCAAGACTTGCCAAGAACAAAACCAAGTCAAAACTGGTACTGTTACACTTTTGGTGATGAATTTTCTCCTTTCCTTCTTTCTTTGGAAAGAAAGGAAGAGAGGAATAATTCTAATTAACAAGCATGGAGTGTTTCTTTAGAGAGTTTTACACCATTTGACCACGCTTGTGTCCCATGGTAGCCATCTGAGAGCAGTTTGTTACCCTCGTCGAGGATGAGAGGTTAAGTTACCCAAGGTCATAGCCAAGCAAGAGTAGGGACAGGGGCCTTGGTTCAGGTCTCCTATTGTGGTGTCCACAACCCCCACTGGACAAACCACTCTCCCTTGAATCTTCTTCCCACAACTGAATTTATTTTTTCCACTTAAAAAAAAAAAATTGCAGGGGCTTCTCTGGTGGTCCAGTGGGTAAGGAGTCTGCCTTGCAGTGCAAGGGACACCTGTTCGATCCCTGGTCCGGGAAGATCCCACGTGCCACGGAGCAGGCAGACCGGTGTGTCCAATTACCAGCCGGCGCTCTGGAGCCATGAGAGAGGCCACCGCAACTGGAGGCTGACACAGACCAAAGAATAAAGATGTATGAAAAACAAATAAATAAAAAATCAATAAAAGGGGGCCAATTTTAAAAACAAATTGCCACAAAATCTCTGTAACATAAAGTTGGCGATTTGAACCATTTTAAAATGCACAGTTCAAAGGCATTCATTGCGTTCACAAGGGTATGCAACCGCCACCACTCTCTGGTTCCACAGGTTTTTCAAAGCCACCGGAAGGGACTCTGTAGACCCCTTGTGGGGACTGGACGTGACGGAAGTCGAGCTCAGCTCTGCACTCAGGAACGATAAGCTGACATTGTGACCAGGCAGAGCACTGGGATCAGACAGGGGCAGCCCCCCTTGAGGCCTCAGCCACACAGCAGCTGCGGGGTGAGAGGGCAGAAGTCCGGCTCTGGGACAGACTGTCCTCTGTAAATAAAGCTCCCAGGGTCCCTGAGAGCATAAACATCAGCCCCGCTCCTGGGGTCACTGTCTCTGTCGAGCTGCGCACAGACACAGCCAGACTGGAAAAAAGTCTTCAACCGCATTCCCAGGCCTTAGACTGGGCTCAAGATCCCCAATGAATACAACTGTTCGGGGATTTTAAATAATTATGTTTGTTACAAAATTTGAAAACTCTAATTATAGGAAATTTGGAATATAAAATAGAAGAAAGAAAACACCCCCACAATTATGGCTATTTATTCAGAAATTGCTGAATGTCAGGCCTCTTATGGGTATTAATCCCTTTCCTCTTCAATTACAACCCTGAGGTGTAGACTACTTTTATGCCCATTTTACAGATGAGGCAACTGAGGCGAGAGAAAAAAGAGGAAAAATTTCTGATGAGCAACGATGGGCAGTCCTGTGGCCACAACCCCCACTGGACAAACCACTCTCCCTTGAATCTTCTTCCCACAACTGAATTTATTTTTTCCACTTAAAAAAAAAAATTGCAGGGGCTTCTCTGGTGGTCCAGTGGGTAAGGAGTCTGCCTTGCAGTGCAAGGGACACCTGTTCGATCCCTGGTCCGGGAAGATCCCACGTGCCACGGAGCAGGCAGACCGGTGTGTCCAATTACCAGCCGGCGCTCTGGAGCCATGAGAGAGGCCACCGCAACTGGAGGCTGACACAGACCAAAGAATAAAGATGTATGAAAAACAAATAAATAAAAAATCAATAAAAGGGGGCCAATTTTAAAAACAAATTGCCACAAAATCTCTGTAACATAAAGTTGGCGATTTGAACCATTTTAAAATGCACAGTTCAAAGGCATTCATTGCGTTCACAAGGGTATGCAACCGCCACCACTCTCTGGTTCCACAGGTTTTTCAAAGCCACCGGAAGGGACTCTGTAGACCCCTTGTGGGGACTGGACGTGACGGAAGTCGAGCTCAGCTCTGCACTCAGGAACGATAAGCTGACATTGTGACCAGGCAGAGCACTGGGATCAGACAGGGGCAGCCCCCCTTGAGGCCTCAGCCACACAGCAGCTGCGGGGTGAGAGGGCAGAAGTCCGGCTCTGGGACAGACTGTCCTCTGTAAATAAAGCTCCCAGGGTCCCTGAGAGCATAAACATCAGCCCCGCTCCTGGGGTCACTGTCTCTGTCGAGCTGCGCACAGACACAGCCAGACTGGAAAAAAGTCTTCAACCGCATTCCCAGGCCTTAGACTGGGCTCAAGATCCCCAATGAATACAACTGTTCGGGGATTTTAAATAATTATGTTTGTTACAAAATTTGAAAACTCTAATTATAGGAAATTTGGAATATAAAATAGAGAAGAAAGAAAACACCCCCCACAATTATGGCTATTTATTCAGAAATTGCTGAATGTCAGGCCTCTTATGGGTATTAATCCCTTTCCTCTTCAATTACAACCCTGAGGTGTAGACTACTTTTATGCCCATTTTACAGATGAGGCAACTGAGGCCGCGAGAGAAAATCTATATAAATTTGTCTAGCCAATGTTACACAACTGAAATGATGCTTACTGGATGATGCAGAGTACTGGAGTTGGGATTCAAACCCAAGTTCGTCTTGAGCCCTTTGCAACAAAATATTGTTTTGAAATGTATAACATTGATGTACAGAAATCGTAATGTCATACAGTTCAACCTAATGCTCTTTTAACGGTCCTATTACTGATATTTATTAACATGGATATTTACATGAACTTCCTTCTGGTCTTTTATTCACCTTTATCATTGGGACCGTATGTTTCACACAATTTTATATCCTTTAAAAATTTTCTTTACTTTGTATCTCTTATCCTATTACTATGGATGCTTCGTGACATCATTTTATTAGCTTTGTAATAGTCCATGGGGTATATATATTTCCTTTGCTGTTGGACACAGAGCATGATTGAGTTTTCACTGTTGTACAGAACATGGTAATTAGTAACTTTGTGCCCAAAGCCTTTTCCCTCTTTGACATTGTATTTTCAAGCACCCAATTCTACTGTACTTGCTCACTGGTCTTCCTCACTCGTTCAAGTTTTATGAAGGCGGAGTTAGATCAGTGTATCCCAGGTCTGTTCCCAGCACCTGTCTCCCCAAAAACAGGAATTCGATAAATATTTGTGGAAAAAAAAATGAAGACATGAATGAGTGTAAAAAATAACAAGCAATAACATGAGAGGACTTGAGGTCACAAGAGTGTATCCTTTCTTTTTTAAAAAATGAAGTATGGGGCTTCCCTGGTGGTCCAGTGGGTAAGGACACCGCCTTGCAGTGCAAGGGGCACCGGTTCAATCCCTGGCCTGGGAAGATCCCACGTGCCGCGGAGCGGCTGGACCCATGTGTCCAATTACCGAGCCAGAGCTCTGGAGCGCATGTGCCCAGAGCCGGTGCTCTGCGACGACAGAGGCCACTGCCATGGGAGGCCCACACGGGCCAAAGAACAAAGATGGATGACAACAGACAAATGAAAGACCAATAGAAGTGGCCCATCTGCTCCCCTCCCTCCCCACCCCACCCCACCCCAAAATAAATAAATAAATAATCTTTAAAAAAAAAAAAATGAAGTATGGGGGCTTCCCTGGTGGCTCAGTGGTAAAGAATCTGCCTGCAGTGCAGGAGACACAGGTTTGATCTCTGGGTTGGGAAGATCCCTTGGAGAAGGAAATGGCAACCTGCTCCAGTACTCTTGCCTAGGAAATCTCAGGGACAGAGGAGCCTGGCGGGTTACAGTCCACGGGGTCTCAAAGAGTCAGACACGACTGAACCACTAAACAACAGCAACAACATGTGCTCAATTGCTCAGTTGTCTCTGAATATATCTATTCCATATCACTTTGTCTTCACCATCAAGCAGTTCAGAGCTTAGAGGGACTCCCCACTGCCATACTGCCAAAGTGTTCCCTCATTTACTCATTACATAATTACTGGGTGCATACTCTATGCCAGGTATTGTTATGGGTACTGAGGATACATTTATAAATAAAGCAAATGATTCTGTCTTCGGGCAGATTACCTTGAAGTGGAGGAGACAGAAAATGCTTTAAAGGAAAACAACCAGAGTAAAGGGACAGAGGGGGATGGAAGATTCTATGTTGATAGAGAGGTCAAGGAGGCCCTCTCTGTGAAGAGGGCATTAAAGCAAAGATCTGAAAGGGAAGAGCTTCAGCCAGCTAGGCACCTGTATGGGAGAAAAGGGTCCCAGGAAAAGGGAACAGCAAGAGCAAAGGTCCTGGGGAGGTCCCATGCTTGGGGCTGCCTTGCTCATACCCTTTGTCCTACTCCGGCTCCCTCTTTTCAACACCACTCTCCTGCCTAGCCCTCATCGGTCTAGAAAACTCCTGCCCCCACCTCCAAATGCAACTCTTAACTTCTGACAGCATCCCTTTTCTCCCTCATCTGTTTTCTCATAATGTTCATACTTTTGTTACAATAATCATCACATGACATTGTACTGTGATTTTTTTTTTTTTAAATCTGTTTCATTCCAGTTGGAAGTGATCTCATTTGAGAGCAGACTGTCATATTCATCTTTGAACCCGTGGTGCCTAGCAGTGCTGAGCCATTCATGTGAAATGTGCAAGATGGACACATCCATACAGACAGGAAGCTGACTTGTGGTTGCCTGGGCTTTGGGGGAGGGAGGACAAAGAGTGACTGCTACATGGCGGGAGCAAGGATTTTTTTTTTTAACATTTTATGATAATACTTTAAGATTTTTTAAAATTTTGGCTTCTTTTCTTGCTTTTTTAAAAAATTGATTTATTTTCATCCATCTAAATTTATTCTTTTGCCTGTGTGGGCCTCCCATTGCTGTGGCCTCTCTTCCGCAGAGCACCGGCTCTGGGCGCACATGCTCCAGAGCGCTGGTTGGTAATTGCATACACCAGGCCAGCTGCTCCACGGCACGTGGGATCTTCCTGGGCCAGGAATCGAACCGCGCCCCCTGCACTACAAGGCGGACTCTTTACCCACCGGACCACCAGGGAAGCCTGGAACAAGGGTTTTTTTAGGGTGTTAGAAATGCTCTGGAACTAGATCATGGGGATAATCGCACAAAGTTGTGAGTGACACTAAATTGTACACTTCAAAATGGTTAAAATGGTGAATTTAATGTGAATTGTGCTACAATAAAAAATATTGGTTGGAGAAGGAAATGGCAACCCACTCCAGTATTCTTGTCTGGGAAATCCATGGACAGAGGAGCCGGGTGGCCTGCAGTCCCTGGGGTTACATGACTGAGCATGCATGCGTGAGGGGGGTGGAGGGAGATGGGTTGGTAGCAATAAACGGGTAGAACCAAAAAAAGTAAAAATATTGTTTGAATCGGTTGAATTGAGTGGAGTTGAGAGCCCATGTTACAAAGGTAGTTCGCTTACGGGAGTTTCCATTATGAATAAAATACTACCGCCCAGAGATCTGGAGGGCTTGATCCTTGGCCAGGGAGCTAGGATTCCACATGCCTCTGGGGCAAGGAACAGAAGCAATATTGTAAGAAATTTACTAAAGACTTTAAACATGGCCCACATAAAATAATAATAATAATAATGAGACAAAGACACACGGTCAAAAGCAAAAAAAAAAGAACAACAAAAATCTTACAGTTCAAGTCTGTCTGTATTATGAAGGAGATATGAACCAGATGCTTGAGAGAAGGGAGATTGATGCTTCTGGCTCAAGAGGTAGAAACTTCTCAGGGCACCCTTGTCGGCCCTGAAAGGTGAACTGAATTCAGATTATTATGGGGAGACATTATTTTTGTGAAAGGGACCAGCAGGAACAAAGGCGCAGAGGGAAGATGCAAGGAATGTCTCCTGAGTGGGAATCTTAATCAGGAAGTGATCAGCACCAAGTATCAGAATACTGATTGAAAAGCGGCTTAAACAAGCTCCGTTGCTCCTCTCTGAACCAACAGTAGGCGCTTTCGGGGCTGGCCCCCGGGTGCACAATGTCATCAAGGCCTTGTCAACGCAGCTTATCCTGGAGAGACGGCTGCTCCTCTGACATGACTCTCCCCAATTTGAGTCACAAGGAGGAGGGGGAGGTGGCCGCTTCCCCTCCCACACACCACTCCCACTCTTTATCAGGGGAGGAAATCTGTCCCTCTTAGGCCCCAAACACAACCTCATCCTATTTTTTTTTTCTTTTTGGCAGCAAAGAGCTTGAGCTTTGTTGCCTGACCAGGGAAGCCCCCTGCAGTGGAAGCATGGAGTCTTTTTTTCTTTTTAAGGCGATCCTTGAAAACTCCAACCTTTATTCTTGAAAGACAGCGGGATAAACGGGCAAAAGCCAGTTTGTTGAAATTTCAAGATGGTATTAAAATGCTTCCAGGATATAGTCATCATATTCACGTTCGCTTCAGCTCCGTTCAGATGGATTTCAGCTTCCAAAGGGCACACTGCTTGAATTATGCATCCCATGCCAACTTCCAAGGATTTAAAAAGTGCATTCACGGGAGTTTCCATTATGAATAAAATACTACCGAGAGATCTGGAGGGCTTGATCCTTGGCCAGGGAGCTAGGATTCCACATGCCTCTGGGGCAAGGAACAGAAGCAATATTGTAAGAAATTTACTAAAGACTTTAAACATGGCCCACATAAAATAATAATAATAATAATGAGACAAAGACACACGGTCAAAAGCAAAAAAAAAAGAACAACAAAAATCTTACAGTTCAAGTCTGTCTGTATTATGAAGGAGATATGAACCAGATGCTTGAGAGAAGGGAGATTGATGCTTCTGGCTCAAGAGGTAGAAACTTCTCAGGGCACCCTTGTCGGCCCTGAAAGGTGAACTGAATTCAGATTATTATGGGGAGACATTATTTTTGTGAAAGGGACCAGCAGGAACAAAGGCGCAGAGGGAAGATGCAAGGAATGTCTCCTGAGTGGGAATCTTAATCAGGAAGTGATCAGCACCAAGTATCAGAATACTGATTGAAAAGCGGCTTAAACAAGCTCCGTTGCTCCTCTCTGAACCAACAGTAGGCGCTTTCGGGGCTGGCCCCCGGGTGCACAATGTCATCAAGGCCTTGTCAACGCAGCTTATCCTGGAGAGACGGCTGCTCCTCTGACATGACTCTCCCCAATTTGAGTCACAAGGAGGAGGGGGAGGTGGCCGCTTCCCCTCCCACACACCACTCCCACTCTTTATCAGGGGAGGAAATCTGTCCCTCTTAGGCCCCAAACACAACCTCATCCTATTTTTTTTTTCTTTTTGGCAGCAAAGAGCTTGAGCTTTGTTGCCTGACCAGGGAAGCCCCCTGCAGTGGAAGCATGGAGTCTTTTTTTCTTTTTAAGGCGATCCTTGAAAACTCCAACCTTTATTCTTGAAAGACAGCGGGATAAACGGGCAAAAGCCAGTTTGTTGAAATTTCAAGATGGTATTAAAATGCTTCCAGGATATAGTCATCATATTCACGTTCGCTTCAGCTCCGTTCAGATGGATTTCAGCTTCCAAAGGGCACACTGCTTGAATTATGCATCCCTCATTGGCCAACTTGGATTGTGAGGTACTGATACAATGGATCAAGTTCTTAAAAATTTATTTTAAAAGAATAAATGATGCTGGAATTTTGGACCTGAGCATCTTTAGTGTGTGAACAAATCCACAGATTAAACTGAAGGTAGATGAAGACTTCAGTTTTGGTTATTTCCAACTTTTCTGTGAGGACTTATATTCCATTAAAGCTTGTAGCCACAATGTTCCTTGTGTAGAGGTCTTCAAGTTTTATGGTTTAAAATCCAGCCAACCCGTGGCCGAAACAGCCGAATTAGCCATAATTCACTGGCACACACGATGGAGTCACAGGATCTGGCTCTCATTCATATCTAAGCCATGACCTCCGTATTTGGAGATCGGGGAAGAACTGTAGTGGGCAGCAACCAATCCACTCAAACAAGTTTTCCTTGCGAAGCACAGAGTCTTAACCACTGGACCGCCAGGGAAGTCCAGTATACCCATAAAGGTGTGTGTATATGTATATACACATATATATGTATTTATATATATATATATATATATATATAATGTCTTAATGTTCATATGTAAGATGTTCATTTCAGATGCTTTTCTGTTATAGGTTGTTCCAAAATCTGAAGTATAGTTCCCTGGGCTATATAGTAGGTCCTTGTTGGTACAAGTATTTTTAAATAAAGCTTTTGTTTCACACGTACATCAACGTGTCCTGGATCCTGGTCCAAAAAATTTTGAAAATACAGAAATGAGATAAAATGGGCTAGAAATAGGAGAGGAGCCAGCGCATTTGCATCTAAGCAACAAAAACAGGGAAGTAAGGAGCTGGTTTCTGGGGAAGATGACGGCTTTCATTTTGAGCCCACTGATTCTGATTTACAGTAAGTCATGCCTGGTGGTTGCCTCTTCAGACTTTCAGACTCCGGTTAAAGTAATTCTGAATGAATGCTCTGGGGACTGAGGGCGTTTCCCCTCGAGGTCATTAATAAGTAGCTCCAAAGTAGGGGTAATGCTTCCATATAGGAAGTAACACTTACCGAACATTTATTCGACGCCAGGCTCTCTGCACCAAGTTTCTAAGGATTAGCAGGGTTTCTTGGTGGTGTGAGGCAGGTACCATGATCTCCGTTTCACAAACGTATGATCAATTCAGTTCTTATTTATTTCAGCTTCAAAAGGGGACATGCTAAATGATTTGGCCAACTTGGATTGTGAGGTACTGATACAATGGATCAAGTTCTTAAATTTATTTTAAAAGAATAAATGATGCTGGAATTTTGGACCTGAGCATCTTTAGTGTGTGAACAAATCCACAGATTAAACTGAAGGTAGATGAAGACTTCAGTTTTGGTTATTTCCAACTTTTCTGTGAGGACTTATATTCCATTAAAGCTTGTAGCCACAATGTTCCTTGTGTAGAGGTCTTCAAGTTTTATGGTTTAAAATCCAGCCAACCCGTGGCCGAAACAGCCGAATTAGCCATAATTCACTGGCACACACGATGGAGTCACAGGATCTGGCTCTCATTCATATCTAAGCCATGACCTCCGTATTTGGAGATCGGGGAAGAACTGTAGTGGGCAGCAACCAATCCACTCAAACAAGTTTTCCTTAGAGCACAGAGTCTTAACCACTGGACCGCCAGGGAAGTCCAGTATACCCATAAAGGTGTGTGTATATGTATATACACATATATATGTATTTATATATATATATATATATATATAATGTCTTAATGTTCATATGTAAGATGTTCATTTCAGATGCTTTTCTGTTATAGGTTGTTCCAAAATCTGAAGTATAGTTCCCTGGCTATATAGTAGGTCCTTGTTGGTACAAGTATTTTTAAATAAAGCTTTTGTTTCACACGTACATCAACGTGTCCTGGATCCTGGTCCAAAAAATTTTGAAAATACAGAAATGAGATAAAATGGGCTAGAAATAGGAGAGGAGCCAGCGCATTTGCATCTAAGCAACAAAAACAGGGAAGTAAGGAGCTGGTTTCTGGGGAAGATGACGGCTTTCATTTTGAGCCCACTGATTCTGATTTACAGTAAGTCATGCCTGGTGGTTGCCTCTTCAGACTTTCAGACTCCGGTTAAAGTAATTCTGAATGAATGCTCTGGGGACTGAGGGCGTTTCCCCTCGAGGTCATTAATAAGTAGCTCCAAAGTAGGGGTAATGCTTCCATATAGGAAGTAACACTTACCGAACATTTATTCGACGCCAGGCTCTCTGCACCAAGTTTCTAAGGATTAGCAGGGTTTCTTGGTGGTGTGAGGCAGGTACCATGATCTCCGTTTCACAAACGAGGAAGCTGAGGTTCAGAGAGGATGAGAAACTGTCTAAAGTTGTGCAGGTAGCGAGTCACTTGTTCCATCTTGCAAGTGAACCACATCATCTCGGAAAGCACCAGTGGCCAGGGCTCCTTAGTGCCCCATACGTTGGCTGCCTAACAAATCATCGCAAACTAGCTGGCTTAAAGCAACAGAAATGTATTCACTCACAGTTCTGGAGGCCAGAGGCCTGACATTGAGATGCAGGCAGAGTGGATTTCCTTCTGCTTGAGAAACTGCACTATGCCCGTCTCCTGGTTTGTGGTGTGTGTGACCTGCTGGTGATCCTTGGCCTTGGCTTGTTGTTGTGTCATTGCAAACTCCACCTCCATTTTCACATGCATTCACAGGGTTGTCTTCTTAGAAGGACAACAGTCATACTGAATAAGCTGACCCCACCTACCGCAGTGTGACCTCATTTTCATCTTTACGTTTGCAATGACTGTCTTTCCAAATAAGGTCACATTCTAATGTCCTGAGGGTAGGACTTCAACATATCTTTTTGAGGAATACATTGGAACTGGTTAATACCTCATTAAGTGGAATAAACCTTGGAGTTAAAAGGAAGTTATTCCCCATTGATTTGGAGAATTTTCCACAAAAAGTTGGCTTTGTTTCATGCTGGATTCCTAAGTGTTCCCAGAAATTGGCAAGAATCCTAGAATTCTCATGAGTACCTTCAACTGGCTACATCTCCACCGCCTCTTGGACACATATCTACAAGAGCCTGCTGCCTGATAAAAACACAAACCTACCACTTTTGCCTCCCAAAGCCTCCACACTCCTGACTTATTACAAGATTTATTACAAAATTAATGTCTCCCCATCTTTCATGAAATGGGCTTCCCAGGTGGCACTAGTGGTAAAGAATCTGCCTGACAATGCAGGAAATCCAAGAGACCTGGGCTTGCTCCCTGGGTCTGGAGGATCCCCTGGGGAAACGGAGAACCCGTGGGACCAACCCGACTCCTTTATTCGCCAGGCTCTCTGCACCAAGTTTCTAAGGATTAGCAGGGTTTCTTGGTGGTGTGAGGCAGGTACCATGATCTCCGTTTCACAAACGAGGAAGCTGAGGTTCAGAGAGGATGAGAAACTGTCTAAAGTTGTGCAGGTAGCGAGTCACTTGTTCCATCTTGCAAGTGAACCACATCATCTCGGAAAGCACCAGTGGCCAGGGCTCCTTAGTGCCCCATACGTTGGCTGCCTAACAAATCATCGCAAACTAGCTGGCTTAAAGCAACAGAAATGTATTCACTCACAGTTCTGGAGGCCAGAGGCCTGACATTGAGATGCAGGCAGAGTGGATTTCCTTCTGCTTGAGAAACTGCACTATGCCCGTCTCCTGGTTTGTGGTGTGTGTGACCTGCTGGTGATCCTTGGCCTTGGCTTGTTGTTGTGTCATTGCAAACTCCACCTCCATTTTCACATGCATTCACAGGGTTGTCTTCTTAGAAGGACAACAGTCATACTGAATAAGCTGACCCCACCTACCGCAGTGTGACCTCATTTTCATCTTTACGTTTGCAATGACTGTCTTTCCAAATAAGGTCACATTCTAATGTCCTGAGGGTAGGACTTCAACATATCTTTTTGAGGAATACATTGGAACTGGTTAATACCTCATTAAGTGGAATAAACCTTGGAGTTAAAAGGAAGTTATTCCCCATTGATTTGGAGAATTTTCCACAAAAAGTTGGCTTTGTTTCATGCTGGATTCCTAAGTGTTCCCAGAAATTGGCAAGAATCCTAGAATTCTCATGAGTACCTTCAACTGGCTACATCTCCACCGCCTCTTGGACACATATCTACAAGAGCCTGCTGCCTGATAAAAACACAAACCTACCACTTTTGCCTCCCAAAGCCTCCACACTCCTGACTTATTACAAGATTTATTACAAAATTAATGTCTCCCCATCTTTCATGAAATGGGCTTCCCAGGTGGCACTAGTGGTAAAGAATCTGCCTGACAATGCAGGAAATCCAAGAGACCTGGGCTTGCTCCCTGGGTCTGGAGGATCCCCTGGAGGAGAACGTGACAACCCACTCCTTTATTCTTGCCTGGAGAACCCTGTGGACAGAGGAACCTGGTGGGCTACCGTCCATGGGGTTCCAAAGAGTTGGACGCAGCTGAGCACACACATCCTCTCATGCCATCTTTCATGAGAGAGCCCACCGTCAGTAACAAAATTATATAGGTTAGTGACTGTTTTTGTTTTAGCTAATAATCATAGTCCCTTCTTCATAGCATACACTTCATTCATTCATTCAGTAGAAGACAACAAATGTACCTGGGTCAGGACCACCATGCCATCTACACATGAAACCACTGATTCTCATGCAGACTTTAGCCCTTTTTTCTGAGCTTGGATTTCCATGTCTCCCACTGTGGAAGGCAGCATTCATACAATGCCCTAAGAAGTCCTAGAAGGACCTTTGTAATCTGGCCTACTTTTTTTTTTTTTTTTAATTTTTTTAAAAAAGATTTATTTATTTATTTGTGGGGGGGGGGGGTGGGGAGGGAGGGGAGCAGGTTGGTCTTTCATTTGTCTATTTTCACCCATCTTTGTTCTTTGGCCGGTGTGGGCCTCCCATCGCAGTGGCCTCTGTTGTCGCAGAGCACCAGCTCTGGGCACATGCGCTCCAGAGCTCCGGCTCAGTAATTGGACACATGGGTCCAGCCGCTCCGCAGCACGTGGGATCTTCCCAGGCCAGGGATCGAACCGGGGGCCTTTGCATTGCAAGGCGGTGGAAGTTATTCCCCATTGATTTGGAGAATTTTCCACAAAAAGTTGGCTTTGTTTCATGCTGGATTCCTAAGTGTTCCCAGAAATTGGCAAGAATCCTAGAATTCTCATGAGTACCTTCAACTGGCTACATCTCCACCGCCTCTTGGACACATATCTACAAGAGCCTGCTGCCTGATAAAAACACAAACCTACCACTTTTGCCTCCCAAAGCCTCCACACTCCTGACTTATTACAAGATTTATTACAAAATTAATGTCTCCCCATCTTTCATGAAATGGGCTTCCCAGGTGGCACTAGTGGTAAAGAATCTGCCTGACAATGCAGGAAATCCAAGAGACCTGGGCTTGCTCCCTGGGTCTGGAGGATCCCCTGGAGGAGAACGTGACAACCCACTCCTTTATTCTTGCCTGGAGAACCCTGTGGACAGAGGAACCTGGTGGGCTACCGTCCATGGGGTTCCAAAGAGTTGGACGCAGCTGAGCACACACATCCTCTCATGCCATCTTTCATGAGAGAGCCCACCGTCAGTAACAAAATTATATAGGTTAGTGACTGTTTTTGTTTTAGCTAATAATCATAGTCCCTTCTTCATAGCATACACTTCATTCATTCATTCAGTAGAAGACAACAAATGTACCTGGGTCAGGACCACCATGCCATCTACACATGAAACCACTGATTCTCATGCAGACTTTAGCCCTTTTTTCTGAGCTTGGATTTCCATGTCTCCCACTGTGGAAGGCAGCATTCATACAATGCCCTAAGAAGTCCTAGAAGGACCTTTGTAATCTGGCCTACTTTTTTTTTTTTTTTTTTTTTTTTTAAAGATTTATTTATTTATTTGGGGGGGGTGGGGTGGGGAGGGAGGGGAGCAGGTTGGTCTTTCATTTGTCTATTTTCACCCATCTTTGTTCTTTGGCCGGTGTGGGCCTCCCATCGCAGTGGCCTCTGTTGTCGCAGAGCACCAGCTCTGGGCACATGCGCTCCAGAGCTCCGGCTCAGTAATTGGACACATGGGTCCAGCCGCTCCGCAGCACGTGGGATCTTCCCAGGCCAGGGATCGAACCGGGGGCCTTTGCATTGCAAGGCGGTGTCCTTACCCACTGGACCACCAGGGAAGCCCTGGCCTACTTTTAATTTAATTTTATTTATTTAATTTTTTTGGGGGCCTCCTTTACTAATTTTTTTTATCCATTTATTTTCATCCATTTTTATTCTTTGGTCTGTGTGGGCCTCCCATCGCAGTGGCCTCTCTTGTCGTAGAACCCCGGCTCTGGGTGCACGTGCTCCAGAGTGCTGGCTTGTAATTGGACACACTGGTCCAGTTGCTCTGCCACATGTAGGATCTTCCCAGGCCAGGGATTGAACCAGCGCCCCTTGTACTGCAAGGCAGACCCTTTACCCACTGGACCACCAGGGAAGCCCATTGGGCCACCTTTCTTTTCGCTCTTCAGTCTCAGATCCTACAACTCCCTCGACAACCTCCACTTCAGGTGCACTGACATCCTCACTATTTCCTGGACATTCCTTTCAGGGCAAGAAGATTCTCCTCAGACATTTGTACTCACTGTTTCTTCTTCCTGGAATGCTCTTCCCTCAGATAACCAGATAGAGAGATGTCAATGGTTTCATGCATAAGTGATCTTACACATCTGAAGCAAAAGGTTTCTGGAGAGGCACTGCAAGGTGGAGGGCAGGACAGGGCAGCCTGTCTTCACTGGGTGTGGGGGAAATGACACCAGGTCGGCGCATCGGTTACCTGGGAGACCACTGAAGGAGCATGTCCCTCACCGCCTCTTTGATAAACTATCCTAATAGAGATGTTTTGACCTATGTCTTAGGAAAATCACTAGCTGGGCTAGGGGCAAGTACATAGGCATTTTCTCAATAGGGTCTATATACTAGGAGGGATGATTAGGCATGTGAGTATGGTATAGGTGAGGTAGGGACTATTCAAGTGTTATAGCCAGGCTTCAGGAAACAACCCACACAGAGCGGCAAAGTAAACAGTGGAGGGCATTTATTACACTGGCAGGTCCAAGGCCTCCATTTTAGCCAAGGACCCTGAGCAAAACTTGTGGCTAACATTTATACCTAAAGCCTACGTGTACAAGCCCACATTCCGAACACCTGAGGTTGCCTAGGAAACATTAAGGAAAAAATATGATTTGGTTGCCATCACAAAGGTACAATCGAAAATCATCTAAGCATATCACTTAGCTTGTCTCAACAAGGATTAATTAACTAAGATCACAAATGGTGATCTATCATATGCTGGACATTTCATTTTCTTAGCCTAGGGGAGGCTTGGTTATGAGATCTCCCTGGTCAGGTTCTCACCAGCCCAGGAGGCCTAGTCGACAGTTAATTTTTCGTCTCCATGGCTACATAGTCCACATCCAGTCCAGAGTTCACTGAAAGTGCGAGATGGAGTCCTCTTCCTCAAGAGGGAGTCAGTTTAGTCAGGGTAGCCTGTTCCTATCATCCTTCACAAGCAGTAGACGTACAGAGAGCAAGAGAACTGCCATCCGGCTGTCACTTGATCACACAACCACCCAGGTTTAATTCCTTCTGGTTGCCTGTCCCTTGAGGATACACTAGCTTCCAGGTACGGTTTGCTACCTCTAATCCAACCTCACCTTTCAACATATGGTCAGTTTTTCAGAAACATACCTCAAGTCTGACTCTACAAAGTCCCAGGGGCTTCCAGTCACCTGGTGGAACCACTGAGATGCTCCATTCCGCACTGGAGGACCAACCAGCTTTAGCGCCAGCCTGATCTCCGTGACCTTCACGACTGCAGCCTTGAAATTAAAAGACGCTTGCTCCTTGGAAGAAGAGACCAGGTCGGCGATCGGTTACCTGGGAGACCACTGAAGGAGCATGTCCCTCACCGCCTCTTTGATAAACTATCCTAATAGAGATGTTTTGACCTATGTCTTAGGAAAATCACTAGCTGGGCTAGGGGCAAGTACATAGGCATTTTCTCAATAGGGTCTATATACTAGGAGGGATGATTAGGCATGTGAGTATGGTATAGGTGAGGTAGGGACTATTCAAGTGTTATAGCCAGGCTTCAGGAAACAACCCACACAGAGCGGCAAAGTAAACAGTGGAGGGCATTTATTACACTGGCAGGTCCAAGGCCTCCATTTTAGCCAAGGACCCTGAGCAAAACTTGTGGCTAACATTTATACCTAAAGCCTACGTGTACAAGCCCACATTCCGAACACCTGAGGTTGCCTAGGAAACATTAAGGAAAAAATATGATTTGGTTGCCATCACAAAGGTACAATCGAAAATCATCTAAGCATATCACTTAGCTTGTCTCAACAAGGATTAATTAACTAAGATCACAAATGGTGATCTATCATATGCTGGACATTTCATTTTCTTAGCCTAGGGGAGGCTTGGTTATGAGATCTCCCTGGTCAGGTTCTCACCAGCCCAGGAGGCCTAGTCGACAGTTAATTTTTCGTCTCCATGGCTACATAGTCCACATCCAGTCCAGAGTTCACTGAAAGTGCGAGATGGAGTCCTCTTCCTCAAGAGGGAGTCAGTTTAGTCAGGGTAGCCTGTTCCTATCATCCTTCACAAGCAGTAGACGTACAGAGAGCAAGAGAACTGCCATCCGGCTGTCACTTGATCACACAACCACCCAGGTTTAATTCCTTCTGGTTGCCTGTCCCTTGAGGATACACTAGCTTCCAGGTACGGTTTGCTACCTCTAATCCAACCTCACCTTTCAACATATGGTCAGTTTTTCAGAAACATACCTCAAGTCTGACTCTACAAAGTCCCAGGGGCTTCCAGTCACCTGGTGGAACCACTGAGATGCTCCATTCCGCACTGGAGGACCAACCAGCTTTAGCGCCAGCCTGATCTCCGTGACCTTCACGACTGCAGCCTTGAAATTAAAAGACGCTTGCTCCTTGGAAGAAAGGCTATGACAAACCTAGGCAGTGTATGCAAAAGCAGAGACATCACTTTGCCAACAAAGGTCCATACAGTCAAAGCTATGGTTTTTCCAACAGTCACCTATGGATGTGAGTTGGACCATAAGAAGGCCAAGAGCTAAAGAACTGATGCTTTTGAATTGTTGGAGAAGACTCTTGAGAGTCCTTGGACAGCAAGATCAAACCAATCAATTCTAAAGGAAATCAACCCCGACTATTTATTGGAAGTGTCAAGGTCCGTGTGCAGGTTGGAAAAGAATTTCCAGGCATGAGGCAGAATGAGAGGGAAGTAGTTTATTAGAGTGGAGGAAGGGAGAGTCACTGCCAGTACAGCGGGCTGTCTTAAGGGAGAAAGTGGGAGACCCTGCGAGAACAGCGGACTGGCTCAAGGGAGAACTGACCCTTAGCAGGGGTCTTTGATCCATTTATAGCTACAGCCTGAGGGGAAGACAGTAGGGTCCAAGGAGTGGCATAGCGGTCTTAAGGAAAGGGCAGTGTACTACAGCCTGGGGGAGGGAAGCACAATAAGGGTCTAGTTTATCTCTTCTTGCATTCCAAGACCCTCCTTGTTTGCCTTGTGCTTTCCTCCTTGGGGCACCACAGGAAGGACTGATGTTGAAGCTGAAGCTCCAATTTTCTTTGGGTCAAAAACCCGATGTTGGGAAAAACAGAAGGTGGAAAGAGAAGGGATGACAGCGAACAAGATGATTATGCATTGGAAAGATCCTTCACAAGCAGTAGAACTTTACAGAGAGCAAGAGAACTGCCATCCGGCTGTCACTTGATCACACAACCACCCAGGTTTAATTCCTTCTGGTTGCCTGTCCCTTGAGGATACACTAGCTTCCAGGTACGGTTTGCTACCTCTAATCCAACCTCACCTTTCAACATATGGTCAGTTTTTCAGAAACATACCTCAAGTCTGACTCTACAAAGTCCCAGGGGCTTCCAGTCACCTGGTGGAACCACTGAGATGCTCCATTCCGCACTGGAGGACCAACCAGCTTTAGCGCCAGCCTGATCTCCGTGACCTTCACGACTGCAGCCTTGAAATTAAAAGACGCTTGCTCCTTGGAAGAAAGGCTATGACAAACCTAGGCAGTGTATGCAAAAGCAGAGACATCACTTTGCCAACAAAGGTCCATACAGTCAAAGCTATGGTTTTTCCAACAGTCACCTATGGATGTGAGTTGGACCATAAGAAGGCCAAGAGCTAAAGAACTGATGCTTTTGAATTGTTGGAGAAGACTCTTGAGAGTCCTTGGACAGCAAGATCAAACCAATCAATTCTAAAGGAAATCAACCCCGACTATTTATTGGAAGTGTCAAGGTCCGTGTGCAGGTTGGAAAAGAATTTCCAGGCATGAGGCAGAATGAGAGGGAAGTAGTTTATTAGAGTGGAGGAAGGGAGAGTCACTGCCAGTACAGCGGGCTGTCTTAAGGGAGAAAGTGGGAGACCCTGCGAGAACAGCGGACTGGCTCAAGGGAGAACTGACCCTTAGCAGGGGTCTTTGATCCATTTATAGCTACAGCCTGAGGGGAAGACAGTAGGGTCCAAGGAGTGGCATAGCGGTCTTAAGGAAAGGGCAGTGTACTACAGCCTGGGGGAGGGAAGCACAATAAGGGTCTAGTTTATCTCTTCTTGCATTCCAAGACCCTCCTTGTTTGCCTTGTGCTTTCCTCCTTGGGGCACCACAGGAAGGACTGATGTTGAAGCTGAAGCTCCAATACTTTGGTCACCTGATGTGAAGAGTTGACTCATTGGAAAAGACCCTGATGTTGGGAAAAACAGAAGGTGGAAAGAGAAGGGGATGACAGCGAACAAGATGATTAGATGGCATCACTGAGTCAATGGACATGAGCTTGAGCAAGTTTCGGGGAGACAGTGAAGGACAGGGAAGCCTGGCTTGGGGCAGTCCATGGGGTTGCAAAGAGTCAGACACAACTGAGCCACTGAACTGAACTGATCTTGCATCCCTTCCAAAATGGATACTCTCAAGGTCCAGTGCTAAAGCCACCTGCTCCTACCTGCTCCTTTCCTTAAGCTTGTCTTCAGCCTGTTGGCTTCCTGAAACATCACCCAGTTAAGCCATTCTACCTGCTATATTGGTTATGTATGTTCCTGACTACACTCCCCTGCCAGACTCTCCTCCTTGATCCCGACAGGGCCCCATAGGAGTTCATCAATCTGTATGCCTGGATCCTAAACCCTGGGGGGCTCCCCTCAAAGGAGGGATCTTGCCAACTTTAGGCTAAAGTCGGCCCAGACCGTCCCTTCTCAGAGATTAGGCTGGGCTGCCTTCAAGCGCCAAAGTGGGCGAGGCTGTTTTTCTGATGCAAAGGAATGAACCCGCAGCGCACCCGGGAGTGCCGGATTCTGGTACTAGGCCGGCAGTATCTTCCCCCGAGGCGCGGCGGAGCGGCGGTCCTCAGCCGGGCGGGAAGCCCTAGGGGCAGGCCGGAACGGCACTTCTGCCGGAACCTTTCTCCTGAAAGGCCGGACACTTTGGGGCAAAGCACGCAGGAACCGGAAGTCCTTGGGGGAAAGAATTTACTGTTTTAGCGTGGAAGATGAACGTTGCAAGTCTCCTCTTGGCTGGAGGTAAGGTGCATGGAACACTGGATGACTCTCCCGTCTGCTTTTAGCGACTGGCGTATTTACCCTCTCAAGTCCGGTATCCAGGTCTCCCTTTTGGAGTCCCCGCCGAGTGGACGGGGCGGTTCTGGTCGCCAAGCCTCGGAGCGATTGTGCTTCTTCCCTTGGGTTGAGGGTCCCCCAGCGACTCCTCGGACTGGACTGAGGTTAGAGGGTTCTGTGTCTGACGGCTGCTTGCTTGCTTGCTTACTTCTGGATGTGTTACTGCCCTGTGGCCGCAATGTAAAACCTTCCAGTGGTTTTACAGAGTTGCTCTTTGTATAGTTTTATTTCTTTGTAGACTTAGAGTCATGGTGGAGTGTACAAAAGAAAATAAAAAACCGCTCTTCAATCTACGACTTGGTTAAAACATTTCTCATAAACGAGTTAAGTTTAATTTTAGCCGCATTGTACAGCTTTTGGAATCTTAGATTCCCAACCAGGGATTGAACCCCCGCTCTGGCAGTGAAAACGCCACGAGCGTCAAGGAATTCCCCCCAATTTAATTTTATTTGGTGCCACTGGATGAGAAACTAGTGATGATAAATATCGTTTAAAAGATCAGTTCATTAAAATTAAGTTGTTGTACTGAAGTATGGTGGACTTCTAATCCAATGTGACTCATTAGAACACACTTTTGTCTCTGATTTTTGGGGTCTAGAACCATGAGACAGTACATTACTATGGCTTAAAGTGAAAAAACCAGTTAATTACAAAAGATTTCGATAAGGTTAAAAATTTCAAAATGTTAAGCATCTGCCCCAAAGAGCCCCGCGGCGAGGCGGGCGGTGTTTTCTGATGCAAAGGAATGAACCCGCAGCGCACCCGGGAGTGCCGGATTCTGGTACTAGGCCGGCAGTATCTTCCCCCGAGGCGCGGCGGAGCGGCGGTCCTCAGCCGGGCGGGAAGCCCTAGGGGCAGGCCGGAACGGCACTTCTGCCGGAACCTTTCTCCTGAAAGGCCGGACACTTTGGGGCAAAGCACGCAGGAACCGGAAGTCCTTGGGGGAAAGAATTTACTGTTTTAGCGTGGAAGATGAACGTTGCAAGTCTCCTCTTGGCTGGAGGTAAGGTGCATGGAACACTGGATGACTCTCCCGTCTGCTTTTAGCGACTGGCGTATTTACCCTCTCAAGTCCGGTATCCAGGTCTCCTTTGGAGTCCCCGCCGAGTGGACGGGGCGGTTCTGGTCGCCAAGCCTCGGAGCGATTGTGCTTCTTCCCTTGGGTTGAGGGTCCCCCAGCGACTCCTCGGACTGGACTGAGGTTAGAGGGTTCTGTGTCTGACGGCTGCTTGCTTGCTTGCTTACTTCTGGATGTGTTACTGCCCTGTGGCCGCAATGTAAAACCTTCCAGTGGTTTTACAGAGTTGCTCTTTGTATAGTTTTATTTCTTTGTAGACTTAGAGTCATGGTGGAGTGTACAAAAGAAAATAAAAAACCGCTCTTCAATCTACGACTTGGTTAAAACATTTCTCATAAACGAGTTAAGTTTAATTTTAGCCGCATTGTACAGCTTTTGGAATCTTAGATTCCCAACCAGGGATTGAACCCCCGCTCTGGCAGTGAAAACGCCACGAGCGTCAAGGAATTCCCCCCAATTTAATTTTATTTGGTGCCACTGGATGAGAAACTAGTGATGATAAATATCGTTTAAAAGATCAGTTCATTAAAATTAAGTTGTTGTACTGAAGTATGGTGGACTTCTAATCCAATGTGACTCATTAGAACACACTTTTGTCTCTGATTTTTGGGGTCTAGAACCATGAGACAGTACATTACTATGGCTTAAAGTGAAAAAAAAAACCAGTTAATTACAAAAAGATTTCGATAAGGTTAAAAATTTCAAAAATGTTAAGCAGTTGAAATAATTGTTTTAAATACATGCTTCTTGTTGGACATTAAGATTTATATGTAGTAAAACTTAGGTGTTTTCCACAAAAACCAGACCATATCTCTTCTGATAGATCATAAATTACAGGAAGGTCAGTGTCATTTTGCAAAGGCACTGGTTAGGCCACAAGTAACACTAAAAGGGGACAGTAAAGAGTCTGCCTGCAATGTGGGTCCAACCCCTGGCTGGGGAAGATCCCCTGGAGGAGGGCATACAACCCACTCCAGTATTCTTGCCTGGAGAATTTCATGGGTAGAGGAGCCTGGCAGGCTGCAGTCCATAAGATCACTAAGAGTCTGACAGGACTAAGCAAGTAAGCACAGCACAACACTAAAAGGAACTGAGATATCTAACTTAGACTTTGCTAAAATTCCCTTTCAGGGAGATGGAGATGTTTTCCATTTCGGTTAGGATCCTCCTTACTCCAGGACATACCTACTTCCTGCTCTCGGAAAGAATCCACCGCACCAAAGCAGATGATCCCTCACACTGATTTTTCTGATAAGGCTACAGAGGAGTCCGGAAAGACACTTGACAAGCTCTTCTCTTCAGAGCAGCAGGCTTCCATCTTGCATGTGTTGAATACAGCATCTCACAAAGAACTTGAAGCTTTCAAATTGCTTCGTGGGAAAAAGTCCCTCAATATTGTAGAACACAGAGAAAACTTTGGACCATTTCCTAATTTGGAGAGTTTAATGAATGTGCCCTTGTTTCAGTATAAGATCACCATTCAGGTTTGTAATTCCATTCTCAATCCACAAACTGGAGGGAAAAAACGGAAGCTACAAGAAGGTCGGTTCTTGAAAAGGCTCATCAAACCAGAAATAGAGAGAGAGAGACTGAAGGTACCCGCTTTTTCCTTAATGGCTCTTTTACTGGCTAAATATTTGAGTACCTACTTTGCAAAGTATTATTCTGGGCACCAAGACGGGGTTCTTCTGGCAACTAGATTACTCAGTGGGCCCAGTGATACACATATACCTAATCTAGTTATGGTTATTCTCAAAGAATGAGATGTACAGGTAGTAACTTGGCAGTTTAGTGTAGAGAACAGTGGACTGGGGAATGTTTACTGAACTCAGCCTAGATCCTGGAGAGAGAACTAGGCTAACAGGAAGAGGAAGGCATGCTAGGAAGGAAAGAGAGTTGATGGAGAGAAGTAGGTCTGTGCAAGATTTAAGCAGGAGGAATGTTGAGGAGCTAGCTGGCTGTTTTCCTCATTTCCTCCTTTATTCTGTGTGTCAGTTATACTCCTCCTTCTTTGGATCTGTTTGTGCTTCTGTGACTAAGATTCTTAAAACTTTGTTGAGTGACAGGGACCTAGCACAGATCTGTCTCTTGTCTAGCTTCCTCCCATCCACCTTCCTCACATCTGTGCAGTGTTCTTTCTGAAATGTAAATCTCTTGTTACACCTGAATGTTACATGCTTTGGTGGCTCCCAGGGTAAAGGAAGTTGCTTTTTTGCAGAAATCTGGCGACCCCTCTGCCCTTTTTCTACTTGCATTCTTTATTCCACTGCCTGAGGGAGAGGGGTCAGCCTCTATTTGCAGGCATCCGGGTGAAAACACTTTCAGTTCACCATTTTCCTCTGTCTCCTCATCCTACAGTAAGTCTTCGTGACCATTTCTCTCTGCAGTGTAACTTGTCTGGTGGCATTTCTTACCATGTACAGTTGTTGTTTCCCAGTATCTAGCCTGTTCCCCGGCAGCATCTGAATATCTGAATGCCTGCCTTGAGCTGGGTGCTGAGAACTAGTAAAAGTTCTGTCTGTAAGCTCACTTCTGCTGGTTTCCTTTTTTTTTGGCCACTTCTATTGACCTTTCATTTATTTATCTTTGTTATTTGGTCTGTGTGTGCCTCCCATTGCAGTGGCCTTTCTCGCTGCAGAGCACCAGCTCTAGGCGCATGCACTACAGAGCTCTGGCTCAGTAGTTGGACACATCTGTCCAGCCGCTCTGCAGCACGTGGGATCTTCCTAGGCCAGGGATCGAACCAGCGCCTCTTGCACTGCAAGGCGGTGTCCTTACCCACTGGACCACCAGGGAAGCCCTGGCTTCCTTTGAAAAATAATCACTCTTTCACAGTTCTTAGTTGATGAACTATAAGTATATTTATATCAGATAAACTAGTTTCGATGTCTGAGTTTGTATGTTAAATTTTGTGCCTATTTAAAAAGGTCACACTTCTAATTAAACCAGCCTTTTTTATTTCAGGCAGTTCATAGTATTGTATCCATTGTTTCTGGTACTCGAAGAATTGCCTGGGCTCACCTCAATCGTCAACTGGCAGTGCTGGACTGGCAGCAAATTGAATATTGCCAGCTGATGAAAGGATCATACCTATCATCTATTTATTTAGAAGAGGTAAGGCTGTTGCACCTTCAAATCCTTACCCGCTGGAGCTCCTCGGGAAGTCTTATAGTCCTAAAAGGAATGAAATATAGTAAAGATGGGTTTTCTTTGGGTACTTCCTTCTCACCTGTTCCTATAATGTTTTCCATTGTTTTTTTTTTTTTTTCTAAAATTAAAAAAAAAAAATATTTTTTGGCAGTGCTGGGTCTTCTGTGCTGCATGCAGGCTTTCTCTCATTGCGGTCAGTGGGCCTTCCATTGCAGTGGCTTCTCTTGTTGCAGAGCACAGGCTCTAGGGCACAAGGACTTAGTTGCCCTGAGGCATGTGGGATCCTAGTTCCTGGACAAGGGATTGAACCCATGTCCCTTGCATTGCAAGGCAGATTCTTAACCACTAGGCCACTGCCATGGCTCTCAACACTGACAATAGAAATTAAAGACAGAGACACATTAGCTTCTGCAAAACATGGGACAGGGGGCCAGCAGTCCCTAGAACTGAAGGCAGTTCCCCTAATTTTCATGTCCTTTTTATTGAGATTTAGAAAGAATGTTGGGAATTGGGGAGTCAGTGATTGATTATAGAAAAGCTGCAGCTGTGCACATACAAGATACGGTCAAAACAACCTCATCAGGGCTTCCCTGGTGGTCCAGTAAGGACACTGCCTTGCAGTGCAAGGGGCGCCAGTTCAATCCCTGGCCTGGGAAGATCCCACGTGCCGCAGAGCGGCTGGACTGATGTGTCCAGTTACTGAGCTGGAGCTCTGGAGCGCATGTGTCCAGAGCGGGTGCTCTGCGACAACAGAGGCCACCGTGATGGGAGGCCCACATGGGCCAAAGAACAAAGATGGATGGAAATAGATAAATGAAAGACCAACAGAAGTGGCCTGCCCGCCCCTTCCCTCCCCACCCCACCCCCCAAAAAACCCAACCTAATCAGTTATCTTTACACCCATGCCCAGTTTCTTGGAGGGAGGCCATGTCTCAGGAGGGAGGTCACTGGTACAGACAGCAGGTGTGTAAGCCAGGGTTCTGATTTACGTGTGACCCGGTGTTCCTGAGTCTCTCCTGAGAAGTTCCAGATCCCATACCCTATCTGACATGGCTACCCCAAATCTGTGGTTATGGTTCAGAGCTTTTAGGAGCTGTAAACAAGTGCTGCTGTTTTTCTACCAGGCCTTTCTTTATGGCCTTGCTTTTCTAACAGGCCTTTCTTTATGGCCTCAGCATGATTTGATTCCCATGGCCTGCAGCAGACCGCCAGGGAAGCCCCCCCATGAACTGTCTCCCCTTTACTTATTTTACCTTTTTTTTTTCTCCCAAAGATTTCTTCCATCATTTCAAAGATGCCCGAAGCCGACTTCTATGTTCTGGAAAAAACAGGACCTTCATTTCAGAACCCATCTCTGTTTCCTGTGCTGTTACACTTTCACATGACAGAAGCCATGCTGTTTGGCTTACTGAATACAACTTTTGCCCAGGATGGCCATCATCGGGTGCTGAGCATAAACCGAAATGCAGTGGGGAAGCATTTTGAACTGATGATTGGGGACACGCGGACTAGTGGAAAAGAGCTGGTGAAGCAGCTCCTCGAAGAGTCTGTTCTGAAAGAAGAGCCGCGGGTGTTCTTCCCACTGGACAAGATCATCCGCTACAGGCAGATGCTTGCATCTACTGAGCAAAACAGAGTGGAAGAGCTGTATGATGCACTGCTACAAGCTGTTGCCTTCTATGAACTGGCAGTTTTTAATACTGAATCTTAAAATTCTGAGGGCAGTATGTTACATGCTCTTAATATTATATTGATTTCGGTTTATTAGCTCCAAAGGTGTAAAAGCAACTGTTTTGAGCATCCATATTAACGGAGAAGAAAACACAAGTCTGAGTGTATTTGGAGATTTAAAGTCAGACTGTTGGCTATTGAATGGTTTACACAATAATAAACCAAGGTTAAATCAGTATGAGATTCTATGCCTTTTAGGTTTAAGTGTTAAAATAAGGTGTTCCTAAACATCGAATACCTGCCCGCTTCCCTCCCCCCCACCCAACCTAATCAGTTATCTTTACACCCATGCCCAGTTTCTTGGAGGGAGGCCATGTCTCAGGAGGGAGGTCACTGGTACAGACAGCAGGTGTGTAAGCCAGGGTTCTGATTTACGTGTGACCCGGTGTTCCTGAGTCTCTCCTGAGAAGTTCCAGATCCCATACCCTATCTGACATGGCTACCCCAAATCTGTGGTTATGGTTCAGAGCTTTTAGGAGCTGTAAACAAGTGCTGCTGTTTTTCTACCAGGCCTTTCTTTATGGCCTTGCTTTTCTAACAGGCCTTTCTTTATGGCCTCAGCATGATTTGATTCCCATGGCCTGCAGCAGACCGCCAGGGAAGCCCCCCCATGAACTGTCTCCCCTTTACTTATTTTACCTTTTTTTTTTCTCCCAAAGATTTCTTCCATCATTTCAAAGATGCCGCAAGCCCCCCTCTTTTTTCTGGAAAAAACAAGACCTTCATTTCAGAACCCATCTCTGTTTCCTGTGCTGTTACACTTTCACATGACAGAAGCCATGCTGTTTGGCTTACTGAATACAACTTTTGCCCAGGATGGCCATCATCGGGTGCTGAGCATAAACCGAAATGCAGTGGGGAAGCATTTTGAACTGATGATTGGGGACACGCGGACTAGTGGAAAAGAGCTGGTGAAGCAGCTCCTCGAAGAGTCTGTTCTGAAAGAAGAGCCGCGGGTGTTCTTCCCACTGGACAAGATCATCCGCTACAGGCAGATGCTTGCATCTACTGAGCAAAACAGAGTGGAAGAGCTGTATGATGCACTGCTACAAGCTGTTGCCTTCTATGAACTGGCAGTTTTTAATACTGAATCTTAAAATTCTGAGGGCAGTATGTTACATGCTCTTAATATTATATTGATTTCGGTTTATTAGCTCCAAAGGTGTAAAAGCAACTGTTTTGAGCATCCATATTAACGGAGAAGAAAACACAAGTCTGAGTGTATTTGGAGATTTAAAGTCAGACTGTTGGCTATTGAATGGTTTACACAATAATAAACCAAGGTTAAATCAGTATGAGATTCTATGCCTTTTAGGTTTAAGTGTTAAAAAAATAAGGTGTTCCCTAAACATCGAAAACAGGAAAACAAAGTTGTCTTCCTTGAAAGGCAAATGCCATCTACACTAAAAGATTTGCATTATTATCATAATTGTTAAAATAAGAGGATAATGAATTTTCTGGATGGTGCTCATCGTGGGAATAAAGCTAAATATAACTGATAACGCAACTTATGGAATCCTCTTCTTACTCTGTAAGTAAAATATGGTTTGATACACTGGTTTCAGAAGGTACTTTTTCATCAGCTCAATCTACTAAGCACAGAACAAGCCTTGTTTAATACCCTTTCTTTCTTTTGTATACTGCACCTTATGGCATGTAGGATCTTTTTTTTTTTTAAAGATTTATTTATTTATTTATTTTGGGCGGGGGTCGGGTTGGGGAGGGAGGGGAGCGGGCGGGCCACTTCCATTGGTCTTTCATTTCTCCATTTTCATCTGTCTTTGTTCTTTGGCTCCTGTGGGTCTCCCATCACAGTGGCGTCTGTCGTTGCAGAGCGCTGGCTCTGGGCGCATGCGCTCCAGAGCTCTGGCTCGGTAATTGGACACATGGGTCCAGCCACTCCACGGCACGTGGGATCTTCCCGGGCCAGGGATCGAACCGGCGCCCCTTGCACTGCAAGGCAGACTCTTTACCCCCTGGGCCACCAGGGAAGCCCAAGGTCATTTTGTCACAAATACTTCACAGACTATTGTCTGAGAAAAGTAGCATTTAATTCCTACCCCCCTATTTATCTCTCCATTTTATTTGCCTAAACCCAGGCCCACTTATCCTGAACCCAATTCTCTCTGATGTCACAGCATTAAGTCTTTTCTTTCCTTTAAACTATAAGTGAAGTATACCTGTTGGGAAAAAAAAATCCAAATACTCAGACGTCTATAAAATGCATGGCTGTCCTCCCTCCCAGCTCCTCCAGCTCCCCAGGCCTTTTGATGCACACTCTAGATGTGTGGCTGTGCACATGTCAGTCTCTACATAGGTGGCTATATTCAGAGCGTCTCCAGCTTGGAACTGCTGCAGATACCTCCAAATGCACGTCTGAAATCATCCTTCCTCCAGACTTCCTTGTTTGCCACTGTCTTGTATTTTGGTAAACAGTTTCACTAGCCATTCAGTGGGTCATGCCAGATGGGTGGCTGCATTCTGCTTACGTATTTCTGGAAATAGCTGTGATGAAAACGTGTCCAAGTTAGGCATTTAAAAGGATAAGATGCTGGGCTTCCCTGGTGGTCCAGTGGGTAAGGACACCGCCTTGCAGTGCAAGAGGTGCCGGTTCGATCCCTGGCCTGGGGAGAACCCACATGCCGCGGAGTGGCTGGACCAATGTGTCCAACTATGGAGCCGGAGCTCTGGAGCACATGCGCCCAGAGCTGGTGCTCTGCAACAAGAGAGGCCACTGCTATGGGAGGCCCACACAGGCCAAAGAACAAAATAGGTAAGTGAATGAAAGATCAATAGAAGTGACCAAAAAAAAAAAAGGATAAGATGCTAAGTACTGGGAAGTCATCAAAATGTGGTTACTTTTCTTTTATCAGAAAAGTAAATCTTTTTATTTATTTATTTTGGGGGGGTGGGGTGGGGAGGGAGGGGGATGGGCAGGCCACTTCTATTAGTCTTTCATTTGTCTATTTTCATTCGTCTTTGTTCTTTGGCTCCTGTGGGCCTCCCATCACGGTGGCCTCTCTCGCTGCAGAGCGCCGGCTCTAGGCGCATGTGCTCCAGAGCTCCAGCTCGGTAATTGGACACATCAGTCTAGCCGCTCCGCAGCACGTGGGATCTTCCCAGGCCAGGGATCAAACTGGCGCCCCTTGCACTGCAAGGCAGTGTCCTTACCCACTGGACCACCAGGGAAGCCCCAGAAAAGTAAATCTTAAGTCTTATAGGAATTTATCACCCTTTGAGAATTGAGAATATACTTCCCCCAAATATGCTAAGCTTTAAAACAAGAAAAAGATATTACCTGTGTTTATATTAGGGAGGAAAAGGCTCTTTTTAGTTTTTGATTTTTTGATCATTGAAATACAATTCTACGGATTTATTTTACTTTAGTCTCTCAATTAATGAGAATTATCAGAATTTTCTAATAACCAAAGACCAAATTAAATGGTAAATGCTCTATAGGTAGCAGACTCTTGTATTTGGTAGAAAAAATAAATCCATATACTTAAAAAAAGAAGTAAAAGAATGTTAGTGCCTTAGGTCTTCGTCTCTCTTCTTATAGGGCAAAACCTGTAAAACAGCCTATATCCAAACCTATTCAGTGACCGTCCTACTCAGATGATGACCTCTGGAACTCCCATTTAAATATTGCATAGTCTTTTAGCTTTGGCCTTTAATTGAATCAGTGTACTATCAATACAAGAAAAGATAGGTGGAACAAATACTGTAAGAGGTAAGAACATTTTGTACACAGGTATACATCTATTTATGTCAAATTAGTGCCTGGGTGGTAGACACCCCAAAATGCACGGCCTGGGAGAACCCACATGCGCGGAGGGGCTGGAGCAATGTGTTCAGCTATGGAGCCGGAGCTCTGGAGCGCATGCGCCCAGAGCTGGTGCTCTGCAACAAGAGAGGCCACTGCTATGGGAGGCCCACACAGGCCAAAGAACAAAATAGGTAAGTGAATGAAAGATCAATAGAAGTGACCAAAAAAAAAAAAGGATAAGATGCTAAGTACTGGGAAGTCATCAAAATGTGGTTACTTTTCTTTTATCAGAAAAGTAAATCTTTTTATTTATTTATTTTGGGGGGGTGGGGTGGGGAGGGAGGGGGATGGGCAGGCCACTTCTATTAGTCTTTCATTTGTCTATTTTCATTCGTCTTTGTTCTTTGGCTCCTGTGGGCCTCCCATCACGGTGGCCTCTCTTGCTGCAGAGCGCCGGCTCTAGGCGCATGTGCTCCAGAGCTCCAGCTCGGTAATTGGACACATCAGTCTAGCCGCTCCGCAGCACGTGGGATCTTCCCAGGCCAGGGATCAAACTGGCGCCCCTTGCACTGCAAGGCAGTGTCCTTACCCACTGGACCACCAGGGAAGCCCCAGAAAAGTAAATCTTAAGTCTTATAGGAATTTATCACCCTTTGAGAATTGAGAATATACTTCCCCCAAATATGCTAAGCTTTAAAACAAGAAAAAGATATTACCTGTGTTTATATTAGGGAGGAAAAGGCTCTTTTTAGTTTTTGATTTTTTGATCATTGAAATACAATTCTACGGATTTATTTTACTTTAGTCTCTCAATTAATGAGAATTATCAGAATTTTCTAATAACCAAAGACCAAATTAAATGGTAAATGCTCTATAGGTAGCAGACTCTTGTATTTGGTAGAAAAAATAAATCCATATACTTAAAAAAAGAAGTAAAAGAATGTTAGTGCCTTAGGTCTTCGTCTCTCTTCTTATAGGGCAAAACCTGTAAAACAGCCTATATCCAAACCTATTCAGTGACCGTCCTACTCAGATGATGACCTCTGGAACTCCCATTTAAATATTGCATAGTCTTTTAGCTTTGGCCTTTAATTGAATCAGTGTACTATCAATACAAGAAAAGATAGGTGGAACAAATACTGTAAGAGGTAAGAACATTTTGTACACAGGTATACATCTATAGTTTTCAACTGTACAAAAATTAGGATTCTTATCTTTTGAAGGGAAAACATAATTTACCAGATAATGTGGCTGAATATTAAGCTAATATATAATATAAACACTTGAAATAGGCAACTATTTTCAGATGTGTCTGATTTTTTGATTGCAAGAATGATTTTATGTGAAATGTATATTTCAAAATCTTGTAAGTAAAAATAGATACTTCCTCCAAAAACATAACCTTAAGTGGAAATGGCTGTCATGTAGAAACCCAGGGTAGAATCTTGCTTTGTTACAATTTGAATGAAGAGCAGTTTGTCCAGAATACTTGCATTAACATCAATATCTTTATGAAATAAAACATCAATGATATAAAAATACAAGAAAAATGTCCAAGACAAATGATTTATCAAAATAGACAAGATACCACATTTGTACTATTGTTAAAAAAAGATTTATGAAAACCACAATTGATAATCTTGATTTCACCCTGTCCGTATTCATTGATTCACATGGTAAAATATGCTAGATGAGCACACTAAAAATAAATTTATCAGGAAGATCTTTCTGAAAAATGATACGTAATTTCTTTCCTAGGAAATTTTCTTATGTATTATACTTGTGTTTATATTAGGGAGGAAAAGGCTCTTTTTAGTTTTTGATTTTTTGATCATTGAAATACAATTCTACGGATTTATTTTACTTTAGTCTCTCAATTAATGAGAATTATCAGAATTTTCTAATAACCAAAGACCAAATTAAATGGTAAATGCTCTATAGGTAGCAGACTCTTGTATTTGGTAGAAAAAATAAATCCATATACTTAAAAAAAGAAGTAAAAGAATGTTAGTGCCTTAGGTCTTCGTCTCTCTTCTTATAGGGCAAAACCTGTAAAACAGCCTATATCCAAACCTATTCAGTGACCGTCCTACTCAGATGATGACCTCTGGAACTCCCATTTAAATATTGCATAGTCTTTTAGCTTTGGCCTTTAATTGAATCAGTGTACTATCAATACAAGAAAAGATAGGTGGAACAAATACTGTAAGAGGTAAGAACATTTTGTACACAGGTATACATCTATAGTTTTCAACTGTACAAAAATTAGGATTCTTATCTTTTGAAGGGAAAACATAATTTACCAGATAATGTGGCTGAATATTAAGCTAATATATAATATAAACACTTGAAATAGGCAACTATTTTCAGATGTGTCTGATTTTTTGATTGCAAGAATGATTTTATGTGAAATGTATATTTCAAAATCTTGTAAGTAAAAATAGATACTTCCTCCAAAAACATAACCTTAAGTGGAAATGGCTGTCATGTAGAAACCCAGGGTAGAATCTTGCTTTGTTACAATTTGAATGAAGAGCAGTTTGTCCAGAATACTTGCATTAACATCAATATCTTTATGAAATAAAACATCAATGATATAAAAATACAAGAAAAATGTCCAAGACAAATGATTTATCAAAATAGACAAGATACCACATTTGTACTATTGTTAAAAAAAGATTTATGAAAACCACAATTGATAATCTTGATTTCACCCTGTCCGTATTCATTGATTCACATGGTAAAATATGCTAGATGAGCACACTAAAAATAAATTTATCAGGAAGATCTTTCTGAAAAATGATACGTAATTTCTTTCCTAGGAAATTTTCTTATGTATTATACTTGCTGTTCCATATTCTGGATTGTGTAAACTTATTTTTAAAAAGATTATCACCGAGGTGATCCAAGTTCACAACCTGACAGAGGACTGACACTTGGTGAAAGAGAGGTGGGTTAAGGGTCACAGGAAAGGGGGAAAGTGTGGATTAGTTAAGCACTGAAGCACCTTCAGAAATATTTAGTGAACTTCACCTTCTAGAAACAGCTCACACACACTACTCCAACAGAGCTAAATCAGGTCATACAAAAAAGATCAGAAAAAACAAAACAAAGAGAACTACCATAAGTATAAATACAGTTTGTAGCTTCAATTTTTTTTATTTTAAATAGGTACACACTAATAAAAATATACAAATAGTCTGTTTTAAATGTACATTAAGAGAAATAAACACTTCTGTGAAAATTAATATAAAAAATGTATATTTAAGAGTCACTTAAGAATCTGTACAAGGCATTGTTAATGTAGACTATTAAGGGAAATCAGCTGCCAAAGTGTTCATAGTCTCTTTTGAAATGTTAAGATGAATTCCTTCAAGGTAGTGCAGGAATCTGTCAAAATTACAAGGAAAAATACAATTTAAATACTAATAGTTCCATCAGATAAGAATATTCAACAATCCTGAAATAGCTATGTAAAATGCTCTGTGTACAGAACCTTTACCTTCTTTTACTTTTTCCTTGTTCTTTTAGCTTCTCAGTCCTACAAATGTGTCGAAGAGTTGGCAAGTATTCAATGATACTAGCTTGTCTATTACCCAGGTTCAGAAGAGATCGGCTGGAAAACAATCTTTTGATGACTGCTACCCTCTTCCAAGCACTGCTATAAATTAAAAAGTAATACATTAGCTTTTGATTTTTAATGCCCAATAACAATGCAACAGTCTCAAACACAACCAGTCTCTGGTCCCTGCTTCTAGCCTACAGACGAGATTAACTGTATTCCAGATGAAGCCTCCTGTACCATTTTCTAAAGATCTATTTATTTATTTATTTTGGGCGGGGGTCGGGTTGGGGAGGGAGGGGAGTGGGCGGGCCACTTCTATTGGTCTTTCATTTCTCTATTTTCATCCGTCTTTGTTCTTTGGCTCCTGCGGGGCTCCCATCGCAGTGGCGTCTGTTGTCGCAGAGCGCCAGCTCTGGGCGCATGCGCTCCAGAGCTCCGGCTCGGTGATTGGACGCATCAGTCCAGTCGCTCCGCGGCACGTGGGATCTTCCCAGGCCAGGGATGGAACCCGCGCCTCTTGCACTGCAAGGCGGTGTCTGTATCCACTGGACCACCAGGGGAAGCCCCTGTACCATTTTCAAAGCACAAGTCGCTCTGGTACTGAAAAGACTTTCATGGCCACCTGCTGTCTGCAGGGCAGATCCAGAACTGTTGCCTGTGACCCACGAGTCTCCCAAATCTACCCTGTCCCCACTGCCCTCACTACTCCCCATCTCCCCACGGCTGATCTCCTTAACTGTCTCCTTAGAAGCTACATTACTAAGGGCTTACCTGATCAATAAAACCCAGCATTTCAAAATAAGTAAGAGAAAGAAGCTAACCACTCCTTTACCATTTGTTAAATTTTTTTGCCTCTAAGTCACCATTTATTTTTCATCCATTTTTATTCTTTGGCATGTGTGGGCCTTCCATCACAGTGGCTTCTCTCATGGCACAGCACTGGTTCTGGGAGCATGAGCTCCAGAGTGCTGGCTCGTAATTGGACACATCGGTCCAGTTGCTTCTCAGCATGTGAGATCTTTCTGGGCCAGGGATGGAATTGGTGCCCCTTGCACTGCAAGGCGGACTCTTTAACACATTGGACCACCAGGGACGCCCATAACATTTATTTTTGAAAAATAAAAAGTAAACAGAAGTAAGACTTACTCTAAGTTAGCTGCAGATTGACGGAAGAGTACGTTGTTGTGTCTTTGAGAAACGTAAAAACTAAGCTCTTTTGTTGGATCTCTTCCTAATTTCTTGCAAGAATTAAGGGAGGTTTCCAAGGCTTTTGAAATAGTAGAAGAACATTTACTAAAGCAGAGAGCTTCTACAGACGCCTTTATTTCTCCAGAGCACTGAGAAGTCCATCCATCACTATTCTCCAGACTAAATTCATCACAAAGTCCACTTTTAACCTTTCCATCTGTCCAACCAAAATCGTCTTTACCTAACTCCCTCTGTTCCCGTACATCCATTAAAAGGGCGTCCAAGAAGGACATGTTGTCCATGAACTCAGTGAGAGAATCTAAACAGTGAGAAACAAGAATAGAACACTTTTTTTCTGCTGGTGTTCTAGGAGGATGAGGAATAGATTGAACATTTGACTTTAGACCTTCGTTTAGTTTCTTTGCCTCTGGATTGCTTTCTTTATCTCTGGCTTTGCTTTCTTCTGCATTTGAAGAAGATGCGGAGGAAGGGCTAATAAATTCATCAGAAAAGTCCAGCTCGGTGTCAAATAAGTCACTATCGTCTAAAGTTACCATTATTTTCTTATGTTTCTTTTTTTGTGACTTTTTCAATGGCTTCTCTCCTTCGGAAGATGTGCTGGCAAGACATTTCATGTCTTCTGTGGCTTTACTGGTGTCCACAGTTACTGATGAATCAGAAGAGTTTTCTGTTTCTGGAATGGTATTCACAGGTAGTGGCAGAATGAAGTCAAGATTACTATGTAAGAAATCCACGTTCCGCTTTTGGAATTCTGTAAGAAGCTGGAACAGCTTATGCCATTCTTCCTTTGTTCTGATTTTGTGCTGAAAAACAATTTTGAGTAAACAAATGTTCTAACAGTACATAGTCTGAACATTTTCCCCCCATATGAATAGTGTTATTCCTATCTATCTTCAAAGTAATGAGTGATTATCGCTCATAATCTTATTAACTTACACTTTCTTTGTTGTTTAGTCTCTAAGTCATGCCCGACATTTTGGCAACCCCATTGATTGTCACCCACCAGACTCCTCTGTCCATGGAATTCTTTAGGCAAGAATACTGGAGTGGGTTGCCATTTCCTTCTCAGTACACTTCCTTAATATGTCAAAATAATGAGTCTAAAAAAATTAGACTATTAATTTGAAAATTTAAATTATCTAATAGTCAGTACATACCCTAATTCAGTAATCAGAAGCTCATATGTTTAAAAACTACTACTATTCTGAAATTTTTTAATCTGAAAGTATTTCTAAGTTCTAAATTCTATAATGAATATTGAAAGCAATGCCCACACACCATTTGCCAAAGTGGTACAATGTGTTAAAATCGGAAGTCTGAAGCCTTTAAAATTTATGGGTAAATTACAATTAACCTCTGATTCAAAAGAGAGAAACTGAGTGCTGGGGAGATGAAAAAGAACATAAGCTTAACATTCCAAACTAGACACTAAGAATACCTTCAAAAATGAAAATAAGTCTTCAGATGGGGAAAAAATGTTCTTAAGCCCAAACAGAGTCTCGGAGCACCCAGTGTCACATGTGGGAAGGTCATTTGGACTCCTTTTTGTCTTTTTAGGGTTATTCTTGGAATCAGGGTCATCTTCAGAGCAAACAAGTTGTACATTTCTGCTACTTCCTCCTACAAAAGCAGTAAAAGAAACACTTAGCTGTCCATATTTTTTATCAGATGGTATAACATGCAAGTATTTAACATACAAGATCCATTGGCATTTTGGGACCTAATCCTCATTTTGATTCTCTACCTTTGTATCTAATTCATAAAGAGAACAATATAAATATTACTTATACATAAATTAAGTGAGAGTGGGAGGTGGGGTCAGCTTACAAAACAATCTAATAGAGAAAAGTGCAAGGACTGGGGATACATAAATTAAGTGAGAGTGTTAGTCTGAAGTCATTTTGTGCAAAACAATTTTGAGTAAACAAATGTTCTAACAGTACATAGTCTGAACATTTTCCCCCCATATGAATAGTGTTATTCCTATCTATCTTCAAAGTAATGAGTGATTATCGCTCATAATCTTATTAACTTACACTTTCTTTGTTGTTTAGTCTCTAAGTCATGCCCGACATTTTGGCAACCCCATTGATTGTCACCCACCAGACTCCTCTGTCCATGGAATTCTTTAGGCAAGAATACTGGAGTGGGTTGCCATTTCCTTCTCAGTACACTTCCTTAATATGTCAAAATAATGAGTCTAAAAAAATTAGACTATTAATTTGAAAATTTAAATTATCTAATAGTCAGTACATACCCTAATTCAGTAATCAGAAGCTCATATGTTTAAAAACTACTACTATTCTGAAATTTTTTTTAATCTGAAAGTATTTCTAAGTTCTAAATTCTATAATGAATATTGAAAGCAATGCCCACACACCATTTGCCAAAGTGGTACAATGTGTTAAAATCGGAAGTCTGAAGCCTTTAAAATTTATGGGTAAATTACAATTAACCTCTGATTCAAAAGAGAGAAACTGAGTGCTGGGGAGATGAAAAAGAACATAAGCTTAACATTCCAAACTAGACACTAAGAATACCTTCAAAAATGAAAATAAGTCTTCAGATGGGGAAAAAATGTTCTTAAGCCCAAACAGAGTCTCGGAGCACCCAGTGTCACATGTGGGAAGGTCATTTGGACTCCTTTTTGTCTTTTTAGGGTTATTCTTGGAATCAGGGTCATCTTCAGAGCAAACAAGTTGTACATTTCTGCTACTTCCTCCTACAAAAGCAGTAAAAGAAACACTTAGCTGTCCATATTTTTTATCAGATGGTATAACATGCAAGTATTTAACATACAAGATCCATTGGCATTTTGGGACCTAATCCTCATTTTGATTCTCTACCTTTGTATCTAATTCATAAAGAGAACAATATAAATATTACTTATACATAAATTAAGTGAGAGTGGGAGGTGGGGTCAGCTTACAAAACAATCTAATAGAGAAAAGTGCAAGGACTGAACAGGCAAGTAACAAGAAACACAAATATCTGATAAACTCTTTTTTTTTTTTTAAATTTTTTTTTTTTATCTTTTTGGGGGGGGGGGGGGGGAGGGGGGGGGGAGGGGCGGGCCACTTCTATTGGTCTTTCATTTCTCTATTTTCATCCGTCTTTGTTCTTTGGCTCCTGTGGGCCTCCCATCGCGGTGGCCTCTGTTGTCGCAGAGCGCCAGCTCTGGGTGCATGCGCTCCAAAGCTCCGGCTTGGTAATTGGACACATGGGTCCAGCCGCTCTGCGGCACGTGGGATCTTCCCAGGCCAGGGATCGAACCCATGCCCCTTGCACTGCAAGGCGGTGTCCTTACCCACTGGACCACCAGGGGAAGCCCTGATAAACTCTTAAGAAATGTACAGTTTCATCAGTGATCATGGAAATGAAAATATCATTCATTTTCCACCTTTCAATTGGCAAAATTAAAAAGATAGTCGCTACTTACTTTCTCATTATGAGAAACTGAAGATTACTTAAATGTCACTTAGTAGGTAATGGTTAATTATGTTCCATCCAGTTTATATTACAGCACAGCACGCAGCTGTGAAAGAGGGTTAGAACTATATATATAGACAAAAAATCATCAAATAAAAAAAAGCAAATTGTTCAATGATATAGTACTATTTAATTTTGCTAAATAAGTAGGTAGCAATATTTGCATATGTACAGATAAAGGTCTAACAGTAGCTATCTTTAATAAGTGAGGAAGATCTTTTATTTTTTATGTTATATATTTCTGTACTAATTGATTTCCTATGAGTACATCGGTGTGCTAATTGTTTTTTATGCAGAGCAAACAAGTTGTACATTTCTGCTACTTCCTCCTACAAAAGCAGTAAAAGAAACACTTAGCTGTCCATATTTTTTATCAGATGGTATAACATGCAAGTATTTAACATACAAGATCCATTGGCATTTTGGGACCTAATCCTCATTTTGATTCTCTACCTTTGTATCTAATTCATAAAGAGAACAATATAAATATTACTTATACATAAATTAAGTGAGAGTGGGAGGTGGGGTCAGCTTACAAAACAATCTAATAGAGAAAAGTGCAAGGACTGAACAGGCAAGTAACAAGAAACACAAATATCTGATAAACTCTTTTTTTTTTTTTAAATTTTATTTATTTATCTTTTGGGGGGTGGGGTGGGGAGGGAAGAGGATGGGCGGGCCACTTCTATTGGTCTTTCATTTCTCTATTTTCAGCCGTCTTTGTTCTTTGGCTCCTGTGGGCCTCCCAGCACGGTGGCCTCTGTTGTCGCAGAGCGCCAGCTCTGGGTGCATGCGCTCCAAAGCTCCGGCTTGGTAATTGGACACATGGGTCCAGCCGCTCTGCGGCACGTGGGATCTTCCCAGGCCAGGGATCGAACCCATGCCCCTTGCACTGCAAGGCGGTGTCCTTACCCACTGGACCACCAGGGGAAGCCCTGATAAACTCTTAAGAAATGTACAGTTTCATCAGTGATCATGGAAATGAAAATATCATTCATTTTCCACCTTTCAATTGGCAAAATTAAAAAGATAGTCGCTACTTACTTTCTCATTATGAGAAACTGAAGATTACTTAAATGTCACTTAGTAGGTAATGGTTAATTATGTTCCATCCAGTTTATATTACAGCACAGCACGCAGCTGTGAAAGAGGGTTAGAACTATATATATAGACAAAAAATCATCAAATAAAAAAAAGCAAATTGTTCAATGATATAGTACTATTTAATTTTGCTAAATAAGTAGGTAGCAATATTTGCATATGTACAGATAAAGGTCTAACAGTAGCTATCTTTAATAAGTGAGGAAGATCTTTTATTTTTTATGTTATATATTTCTGTACTAATTGATTTCCTATGAGTACATCGGTGTGCATGTTTTTAATACAGAATGAAATGTATTTAAGACCTTCAAGAAAAGAAATAATGTTAAATATGCTAATTCTTAGCATTGCATTTTATATCCAGTAATATGGTGACAGTTATTAACTATTTTGTTTATAATAGGATATTTTCCATTCCTTATTTATCATATTTGCTTCTAAGAAATAGTGAAAACTGCCAGCTTAACTGAATTATTAATAAATACCTTGAAAAATGTAAGATACTAAATTCAGAACTAATTAAAAAACCAATAAGGGACTAATATTACAGAACTTCACCTTTTAAAAATTTAAATATTTGTATATTTCCCACAGCAGGATCAGTAACTATGAACTGTGACTATAGAGCATGAAAACCACAAACTATGAACTTCTTCAGAGAAGAAACCATGTCTTATTCATGTAAACACAGGACCTGGCATGGAGAAAGTCCTCAGTAAATGTCTGTGACTTGCATTAGATAACAATGACGGAAGACTGAGAAGAAATAAAATAAGTCATTTCTGAAATAACAGAGTTCTTAGGAAGACAGAATTAGAGGTTATTAAAGAAGCTAAAAGGGAAATTATAATATAGTCATCTAAAAATAATTTACATATGGAAAAACTACCAATACATTTTTAATAAATGAAAAAGAAGTAGCTAAATAACATAATTCTATGTTTATAAGAAACTACATTTAAAAATATACAAGTAACCATTTGTTCCAGATTCAGTTTAACTGAAAATACCCCCATTTAATGCTTACAAAACCTTTCATAAACAATATTATGTATGTTTATGTTAATATTAACATGATATCCAAATGCTCAGAATTTCTATAGTCTTTTAAATATTTCGGTACAATATATATTTTAATACAGAATCCCATAACAGAAATTTCCTTTGTAACAAATCAACTTACGACAAAGAGATAATGGCCGTTCTTCTAAAAATCCACCTCCACTTCTAATCCAGAACTGTAAGTAAAGGATACTTTTCCTGATATCACAAGCATTTGCAGTTAGCAATGTTATAAAATCTTTTACATCAGTTCTGAAATTTTCAGTCAAACAGATCATCTGTAGGTAGCTGGCAACATTTAGCTGAGAGAGAGGTGGGGAGAAGGTAGAAAAGGAGAGAAAAAGAAAAAATAAACTCGTCAACTACAAAATTAACAGAAATACGTCAATACCATAGCAAAAAGTAAGCCAAATTTTGCTAAAGTTCACAATAATTTAAGCTAAAATTTGTGTAATAAATTAAGCTAAAATTTGCTATAATTTAAGTCAGAATGACTGACCTAGAAAATGTAACGAAATATGCTACTAAGTTAAAAGCACTTACATACACTTCTTTCATTAATTGTATATAGCCTGACAGCAAGGAAATTTTTTTTTTTTAAAAGTCAAACTTTAATATTCAAGGACACTACAAATGAGTTACTGGTGGGGGATGGTACAAAAGCTCCCATTCCTGCCACCACAGCGAGCACTAAGAACATTCAAGTTGAAGCAATCATCTCTTTGGATACATAAAAACTATATGTGTATATATATATATATGTATATATTATGCACACACACATATATATGTATATATTAAAGCGTGTAACAAAGTGCAAAAAAAGGAGGCATTCAGCAGAGCAAAAACAAGCAGCAGACTGACTGTCCTTACAAGATGGCAGGGAAACTGGAGTTAACAGTGCCAGGAAATAAAGTTGCTTCATGCGAAAAAAAAAAAGGTTTTGATCGACTTTTATTACAGTTAGTGAAAGGCAAGCTCAAGGAAAATCAAGGTTCAGATTTTGCATGACTGCAGTTGGACCTTGGAACAAAGAAAGCCTTTGGTCACTTCTCATATGTAGGCTGAGCAAGAAGCACAGAGATTTAGCCAGTGATTCTAACCCCAGGCCTGTATCTCCGTTTTTCCCCCAAGCTCTGGATCCCTCAGGAGGATAGTCCAATGCTCAGAATTTCTATAGTCTTTTAAATATTTCGGTACAATATATATTTTAATACAGAATCCCATAACAGAAATTTCCTTTGTAACAAATCAACTTACGACAAAGAGATAATGGCCGTTCTTCTAAAAATCCACCTCCACTTCTAATCCAGAACTGTAAGTAAAGGATACTTTTCCTGATATCACAAGCATTTGCAGTTAGCAATGTTATAAAATCTTTTACATCAGTTCTGAAATTTTCAGTCAAACAGATCATCTGTAGGTAGCTGGCAACATTTAGCTGAGAGAGAGGTGGGGAGAAGGTAGAAAAGGAGAGAAAAAGAAAAAATAAACTCGTCAACTACAAAATTAACAGAAATACGTCAATACCATAGCAAAAAGTAAGCCAAATTTTGCTAAAGTTCACAATAATTTAAGCTAAAATTTGTGTAATAAATTAAGCTAAAATTTGCTATAATTTAAGTCAGAATGACTGACCTAGAAAAATGTAACGAAATATGCTACTAAGTTAAAAGCACTTACATACACTTCTTTCATTAATTGTATATAGCCTGACAGCAAGGAAATTTTTTTTTTTTTAAGAGTCAAACTTTAATATTCAAGGACACTACAAATGAGTTACTGGTGGGGGATGGTACAAAAGCTCCCATTCCTGCCACCACAGCGAGCACTAAGAACATTCAAGTTGAAGCAATCATCTCTTTGGATACATAAAAACTATATGTGTATATATATATATATGTATATATTATGCACACACACATATATATGTATATATTAAAGCGTGTAACAAAGTGCAAAAAAAGGAGGCATTCAGCAGAGCAAAAACAAGCAGCAGACTGACTGTCCTTACAAGATGGCAGGGAAACTGGAGTTAACAGTGCCAGGAAATAAAGTTGCTTCATGCGAAAAAAAAAAAGGTTTTGATCGACTTTTATTACAGTTAGTGAAAGGCAAGCTCAAGGAAAATCAAGGTTCAGATTTTGCATGACTGCAGTTGGACCTTGGAACAAAGAAAGCCTTTGGTCACTTCTCATATGTAGGCTGAGCAAGAAGCACAGAGATTTAGCCAGTGATTCTAACCCCAGGCCTGTATCTCCGTGCCCAAGCTCTGCGATCCTCAGGGAGGATAGTCCCCAATTGCTCCTATACCACCATATCTATAATCTGTTCCTTCATGTGAGTATCAGGTCTCAGCCACTGTCTAGCAAGCTCCTGGAGCTGTCTAAGGGCTTTCCAGGGCGCAGCTGCATCTTCATAGCGGAACTGCCGGAACCTCTGCCTGACGTATGCAGGATTGTAAGGAATTCTTCAGGGCACGGTCTCCAGGTCTTCTTCAGAATCCTCCTCAAGGCTCTCTGGTGAAACCTGAACCTGAGGAGGCGCTATCAGGACGCCTTCTGGCTCCTTAGCCATCCTCTCATTTGGAGGTGACTTTATTTCATCAGTTTGAACTTCATCTCTTTGCATTCCTGGACAGCCTTCAGTTTCCATTCTGGAACTCTGCAAAAGGCTCTTTCAGACTCCTGCGCAGGTGCCCCTTGGAAGGCGGGGGTGAATGAACAGGAGGATAGCAATAAGATGCGAAACCCCACCAACCGGCCCCAGGAAAGAGCAAGGAAAATTTTATGGGAGATTCTCCAACCTGAATACTAAAGGCAATCTTATTAAACCTTAAGACGATCCCTTAGGATTAAACAATGGTACAACTTGATGGAACATTTTACAGTCATTAAGATGATAAATATATATACTATAGTACTACTAAAAAATATTTACTGCATAATTTTTTAAAACCAGATAACTTAATCAACATATTCAAAGAAGGATAAAATCTATGTAAATAAAAACAGAAGAAAAAAATTAAATACATGTTATGTGTTGGCAGTAAATGAACCAAGAAAAAAAAAATTTGAAAATATAAATTTCAAGCTTCCCTAATTGGAGAAATGCTCTATAATTAAGGATTATAGATAAGGAAGAATAACAAGGATAAACATGAAGAAAAATAATACCTAAGAGCATCACAAGCAAGCCTGTAAACTCAAGTTAAAGAGAGTATCTTGAAGGCATCTAGAAAAAAAATGACATATTACATATGGAGCAGAAAAATAAATTTTGAAAAATCTGTTTCAACTGCTGGGACATAACAGAAACAGTGGTGACCAAAAAACAATGAAATGACACGTGTAAAGTAGTGATGGGGACTCCCTTGATGATTCAGTGGCTAAGACAGCATTCCCAGTGCTAGGGGCCTGGTTCGGTCCCTGGTCAGATACTGCAACTAAGAGTTCACATGCCACAACTAAAGATCCTGAGTCCCACAAGTAAAACCCAGCACAGCCAAATAATCAATAAATTTAAAAACTTCTTTTTTTAAAGTAGTGATAGAAAAACTGAAAGAAATCTAATATAATCCACTGCCAATAGATCAGGTCTATAAGAATGGCTAACAAAGTTCTTCAGGCTGAAGAGTAACAAAACCAAAGAAAAACTCAGATCTTCATAAGGAGATTAGAAACATCCAAAGTTACACAGGTAAACAAAAACTCAACTTTTTACCCTCTTAATTTCTTTGAATTTCTTTGAAACCTGAACCTAAATTCCTTGGAGCAGGAGGTGACTTTATTTCATCCGTTTGAACTTCATCTCTTTGCATTCCTGGACAGCCTTCAGTTTCCATTCTGGAACTCTGCAAAAGGCTCTTTCAGACTCCTGCGCAGGTGCCCCTTGGAAGGCGGGGGTGAATGAACAGGAGGATAGCAATAAGATGCGAAACCCCACCAACCGGCCCCAGGAAAGAGCAAGGAAAATTTTATGGGAGATTCTCCAACCTGAATACTAAAGGCAATCTTATTAAACCTTAAGACGATCCCTTAGGATTAAACAATGGTACAACTTGATGGAACATTTTACAGTCATTAAGATGATAAATATATATACTATAGTACTACTAAAAAATATTTACTGCATAATTTTTTAAAACCAGATAACTTAATCAACATATTCAAAGAAGGATAAAATCTATGTAAATAAAAACAGAAGAAAAAAATTAAATACATGTTATGTGTTGGCAGTAAATGAACCAAGAAAAAAAAAATTTGAAAATATAAATTTCAAGCTTCCCTAATTGGAGAAATGCTCTATAATTAAGGATTATAGATAAGGAAGAATAACAAGGATAAACATGAAGAAAAATAATACCTAAGAGCATCACAAGCAAGCCTGTAAACTCAAGTTAAAGAGAGTATCTTGAAGGCATCTAGAAAAAAAATGACATATTACATATGGAGCAGAAAAATAAATTTTGAAAAATCTGTTTCAACTGCTGGGACATAACAGAAACAGTGGTGACCAAAAAACAATGAAATGACACGTGTAAAGTAGTGATGGGGACTCCCTTGATGATTCAGTGGCTAAGACAGCATTCCCAGTGCTAGGGGCCTGGTTCGGTCCCTGGTCAGATACTGCAACTAAGAGTTCACATGCCACAACTAAAGATCCTGAGTCCCACAAGTAAAACCCAGCACAGCCAAATAATCAATAAATTTAAAAACTTCTTTTTTTAAAGTAGTGATAGAAAAACTGAAAGAAATCTAATATAATCCACTGCCAATAGATCAGGTCTATAAGAATGGCTAACAAAGTTCTTCAGGCTGAAGAGTAACAAAACCAAAGAAAAACTCAGATCTTCATAAGGAGATTAGAAACATCCAAAGTTACACAGGTAAACAAAAACTCAACTTTTTACCCTCTTAATTTCTTTAAATTTCTTTCAAACCTAATTAGACAAAGCAAAAAACAGAACACTATTGTATAGAGTTATAATGTATGCAAACACAAAGCATTTGAGAATTAAAGTATGAAATTTCAGAATGGAAAAACTAATCTGGGCTTCCCCTGGTAGTCCAGTGGGTAAGGACACCGCCTTGCAGTGCAAGGGGCGCCGGTTCAATCCCTGGCCTGGGAAGATCCCACGTGCTGCGGAGTGGCTGGACCCATGTGTCCAATTACCGAGCCGGAGCTCTGGAGCACATGTGCCCAGAGCCGGCGCTCTGCGACAACAGATGCCACCGTGATGGGAGGCCCACAGGAGCCAAAGAACAAAGACGGATGAAAATATAGAAATAGAAGACCAATAGAAGTGGCCCGCCTGCTCCCCTCCCTCCCCAACCTGATCCCTGCCCAAAATAAATAAATAAATCTTAAAAAAAAAAAAGAAAAACTAATCTTATACAAAAATTAATACACATTAGAATAGTGGCTATCTCTGGTGGAGAGGGGAGTGCTGACAATAAAGGGCCCAAAGGAAGTTTTGGATGGAAATGTTCTCTATTTTGATCTGGGTGATGGTTACACAGATGGCTATCTCTGTTCACATTTTTCAACTTGTATACTTTAGTGTATTTTTAACTATACGTAAATTTCACCTCAATAAAGCACTGGTTATTATGAAAAAGAACTAAAGAGCCCTGGAGTTTAGTAAAAATTTGAATATTTGAATGTTCAAAAAATTTAAGTAAAAAACAGTAATCAGAAGCCTCCTAAAACTCAAAAATTTTAACATACCCCTTAATAGCCAAAATATAACTAAATATTATAACAAACTACCTTTATGCAATTGTGATATATAATTTATGATGATCAAAATTCAAAACTTACCAGTGAAGGAGTATTAAAACTAATTTCTTCAAAGCAGCCATCAAACATTAAACTAAATGTTGGATCTATAGTGAAAAAACATATTTTTAAACATTAAAACCACTAATGGTTTCTCTAGTCATACTTATTTTAGGACTAATTCTATTTTTAATCATTAATAAAAATATGAAAATTATAAATCATTAAGAAACTGAATTTCTACCTTGACCTTTGAAACTACCAAGTCACTTGTGTTTAATATGATTTTATTGATATTTTCAGAGTACAACCCTTAACTATTAACGAGGCGATTAATTTCTTTTTTTCTCTCTCTTATCATTAGATCATTAATTTCTAAGTAAAGTCTAATAAAACACATTTACCTATAAAAATCCATAGTATAGATATTCTGAATATCTGCAATGACAAATACTGAAAACATTATCATAATATAATATGTAGATTGAAAAATACTGTATGAAATTTTAAAATTAAACACTGAACTCTAATTACTAAGAAAAGGGGACCAATTCTGTTAGGCTGATGATGGCCTACTTCAGCTAAAATATGCAATTAGAGTAAACAATCAAAACTCTATAAAACTAAAATAAAAATAAATTAGTAAAAAAAAAATGTAAAAAATAAATAAATAAAATAAAATATGCAATTAATCCACATGGAAACATTATCAATGAGTGGCCAAGTTTAATATTAAGGAACTGTAGAAAGGACGGGTTGTATAAAAAATCCTGACCAGTAGATGAGGTTTGATGACCTACTTATAGGTATGAGGAAGAGATAAAGAGAAGGATCTGTTACTTTCCTCACCAAAATCTCTTCACTGCCTTGTCCATTAATTTCTTTATAGTTGGCATCCTAAATATCTAAAACCCAACAGAGTAATTCAAAGTAGTACCCATTTTTCTTAGTACCCATTTTTAATGTCATTGCTATTTCAAGTTAATACATTAATTTTATAATTACTCAAGGCTGAAAATCAATTGGAAATTTGAATAAATTCTTAGTTTAATAATGACAATGATCTAGAAGCCTCTTCACTTTAGGAAAAAAGCCAATTTAATTACAAACAAACTTCTAAAGGAACATATCTAACTTTGAGAAGCTTTCCCCAAATATTTTAAGTGACAGTAATTAACAGTAAATTGCTGGTTCCCTACCACTTGTCGTGAGGATTACAGGTCTTTTCGTGGTTGCCATGAATGTTTTGATTGCATTCAAAAATCCAGCATCTTCTTCAAAAATGACATCAACCTAAGAACAAAATGGGTATTAGGATAATGATGTAGTGAGTAACAATACACTTACTGAATATCAGTTATGTATACATAGGAGATAAGCTATCTGTCAGAGATAAAATTTATGAATTTGTAAACAGTGTGACTTCACACCACACCAAGAGCTTACAATATCTTATACTATTAAAAGAGTAAAAAGAAACAAACAAGCAAACATTAAAACCAAAGACATTTAGTCATCTACTAATATAATTGGATAAGACTGGGTGAGAATAATCCCTACAAACACTCAACAGTAATCAAATTGCATTAGTCATGTTCCTGAAAAATTCTTCTATGACTAAAGTTTCATTCATTTTAATTTGAAATAGATACCATTATTCCTGACATTCCTGGCTATTTTACAGACTTAGAGTAAAACATACAGTAATCTCTAGAATAAATTTTTATCAGGAGATATCACAGATGTATACCTCTGTAAGCCTACCTCCTCAAAAAGGATGAGGGATGTGGCATTTTTCCTGTTGGGTTCCTCAGCTCCCAACTCTTTGACATTTGAATGAGTTGTGCTTGCAGATTTAGTCTGAATGATTTGTTTCTGTTCAGAAGAATTTTTGATTTCTGCATAAATAAAATAATGATATTTTAGATAAGATTAAAAGTTTTTATTGGGATATAATTCCTCTACAATGTTGTGTTAGTGTATGTTGCACGATGAAGCGAACCGGCTATCTGTATACGTGCATCCCCTCCCTCGTGGATTTCCCTCCCACTCCACCCACACCCACTCATCCAAGTCACCACGGTGCACCAAGCGGAGACTCTGTGCTCCACAGAAGCTCCACACTAGCTATCTATTTCCACACGGCCGTGTACATCTGTTGGCCCTAATCTCACCACTCATCTCCCCTCGCCTTCCCCTGCTGTGGCCACATGTCCCTTCTTTATGTCTGTGTCTTATCCCTGTCTTGGAAATAGGTTTATCTTTATCATTTTTCTAGATTACACATGCATGCATTAATACATGATATGTCTTTCTTTTTCCAACTTACTTAACTCTGTATGGTAGACTCTAGGTTTATCATGGTTTTTCTATGACCCAGGTCTCCATCCCTGTCTGAAATGACCCTATTTGTTTTGCTTTGAGTGGTTGAGCAATATTCATTGTATATATGTACCCCATCTTCTTTCAAATCAGTTTTTTTATTATTTTAAAAATTATTTATTTATTTTTGACTATTCTGGGTTTTCACTGCTGCCACAGGCTCTCCCCTAGTTGCAGGGAGTGGCAGTTACTCTCTAGTTGTGGTGAGCAAGCTTTTTGTTGCGGAGACAACGTTCTCTTGTGGAACTCGGGCTCTAGGGCACACGGTCTTCAGTGGTTGCAGCTCTGAGGCTCTAGAGCACAGGCTCCATAGCTGTGGCTTGCAGGCTTAGTTGCTCTGCAGCATGTGGGATCTTCCCAGATCAGGGGCCAAACCTGCGTCTCCTGCACTGGCAGGCAAACGCTTCACTGAGCTACCAGGGAAGCCCTCAAATCAATTTTTAATAGAACACTGGATATTTCCAGAGTAAGCTCAAACTGAAATCCTCATCAAAACTGAAACAAAGTATCATGACTCCTATGTGTAGGACCTTCAGAGATTTAATAAACAGTAATAGGAGCGCATGAAATATGATCCAACTTTTAAGTATCAGGGTCTTTGACAATTTAGTGTCTTACCTTTATTATTTTCCAGAAGTGCTCCTACTTGTTCATTATTTTTTGGCTTAGAAGACACTTTAAAATAATTTGCCAGAGTTTTAGGTGGAAGCGCTCGCTTTGGCCCACTACTGTGTAGTGATGGTGGAAGAACTTTTCTTGGTGATATAACAACCTTCCTGGGGGAGTTTAGTTTTTCTGCCAAAAACAAATTGCATTTAAAAGCAAATATTCTAAAAATTACTCAGATGGCAAGAGTCAGTTATCTACTGTGTATTTCTACATTTACCAGTTAAAAAAGCAAAGCTAGAAAAAGTCCTCTTTATTCTTATAGTCAAATACTCTTTATGCTCAAATATTAGTTGTCGGTCTATGAGTAGAGAAGATAAAACCAATCATTTGGAAAAGAGACACCTTTCCAACGAAACATCCATTTTTGACGCAAATAATATTCACAAGCCCTTCACGGATCCCTGTCTTGTCCAACGTTAAAGAGCAAAGAACTAAAGAGCCTTTTGATGAAGGTTAAAGAGGAAAGTGAAAGAGCTGGCTTAAAACTCAACATTTTAAAAACAAAGGGGCTTCCCAGGTAGCTAAAAGGCCCCATCTTTAATGTTTTATTATTTTAAAAATTATTTATTTATTTTTGACTATTCTGGGTTTTCACTGCTGCCACAGGCTCTCCCCTAGTTGCAGGGAGTGGCAGTTACTCTCTAGTTGTGGTGAGCAAGCTTTTTGTTGCGGAGACAACGTTCTCTTGTGGAACTCGGGCTCTAGGGCACACGGTCTTCAGTGGTTGCAGCTCTGAGGCTCTAGAGCACAGGCTCCATAGCTGTGGCTTATGGGCTTAGTTGCTCTGCAGCATGTGGGATCTTTCCAGATCAGGGGCCAAACCTCGCCTCCTGCACTGGCAGGCAAACGCTTCACTGAGCTACCAGGGAAGCCCTCAAATCAATTTTTAATAGAACACTGGATATTTCCAGAGTAAGCTCAAACTGAAATCCTCATCAAAACTGAAACAAAGTATCATGACTCCTATGTGTAGGACCTTCAGAGATTTAATAAACAGTAATAGGAGCGCATGAAATATGATCCAACTTTTAAGTATCAGGGTCTTTGACAATTTAGTGTCTTACCTTTATTATTTTCCAGAAGTGCTCCTACTTGTTCATTATTTTTTGGCTTAGAAGACACTTTAAAATAATTTGCCAGAGTTTTAGGTGGAAGCGCTCGCTTTGGCCCACTACTGTGTAGTGATGGTGGAAGAACTTTTCTTGGTGATATAACAACCTTCCTGGGGGAGTTTAGTTTTTCTGCCAAAAACAAATTGCATTTAAAAGCAAATATTCTAAAAATTACTCAGATGGCAAGAGTCAGTTATCTACTGTGTATTTCTACATTTACCAGTTAAAAAAGCAAAGCTAGAAAAAGTCCTCTTTATTCTTATAGTCAAATACTCTTTATGCTCAAATATTAGTTGTCGGTCTATGAGTAGAGAAGATAAAACCAATCATTTGGAAAAGAGACACCTTTCCAACGAAACATCCATTTTTGACGCAAATAATATTCACAAGCCCTTCACGGATCCCTGTCTTGTCCAACGTTAAAGAGCAAAGAACTAAAGAGCCTTTTGATGAAGGTTAAAGAGGAAAGTGAAAGAGCTGGCTTAAAACTCAACATTTTAAAAACAAAGGGGCTTCCCAGGTAGCTCAGTGGTGGGGAGTTCACCTGCCAATGCAGAAGGCATGGGTTTGATCCCTGATCCAGGAAGATCTCACCTACTGCGGAGTGACTAGGCCATGAGTAGCAACTATGGAGCCCATGTGCTGCAACTACTGAAGCCCATGTGCCTTAGAGCCCGAGTCCCACAACGAGGGAGGTCACCGAAGTGTGAAGTCTGCTCGCCTCAACAGGAGAGCGGCCCCCACTCCCTGCACTAGAGAGGAGCCTGTGGCAGCAGTGAAAACCGGAATAGCCAAAAGTAAATAAATAAATAAATAAATAATAAAAAACCAAAAGACTAAGATTGTGGCATCCAGTTCCATCACCTAATGGCAAACAGAAGGGGAAAAAGTAGAAGCAGTGACAGATTTTCTCTTCTTGGGCTCCAAAATTACTGCAGACAGTGACTGCACCCATGAAATTAAAAGATGCTTGCTTCTTGGAAGGAAAGCTATGACAAATAGCATATTAAAAAGCAAAGACACCATTTTGCTGACAAAGGTCTGTACAGTCAAAGCTATGGTCTTTCCAGAAGTCATGTACAGATGTGAGAGTTGGGCCATAAAGAAGGCTGAGTGCCGAAAAATGGATGCTTTCTAGCTGTGGTGCTGGAGAAGACTCTTGAGAGTCCCTTGGACTGCAAGGAGATCAAACCAGTCAATCCTAAAGGAAATCAACCCTGAATATGCACTGGAAGGACTGATGGTAAAGCTGAACACTTTGGCCACCTGATGCAAACAGTTGACTCACTGGAAAAGATCCTCATGATAGGAAAGACTGAAGGCAAAAGAAGAGGCCAGCAGAGGTTGAGATGGTTGGATGGCATCACTAAGTCAATGGACATGAACTTGGGCAAACTCTGGGAGAAAAAGGGGGGGAATGAAGGACAAAAGGGAAGCGAACAACAACATTAATCCCGATAAAACCAATCATTTGGAAAAGAGACACCTTTCCAACGAAACATCCATTTTTGACGCAAATAATATTCACAAGCCCTTCACGGATCCCTGTCTTGTCCAACGTTAAAGAGCAAAGAACTAAAGAGCCTTTTGATGAAGGTTAAAGAGGAAAGTGAAAGAGCTGGCTTAAAACTCAACATTTTAAAAACAAAGGGGCTTCCCAGGTAGCTCAGTGGTGGGAGTTCACCTGCCAATGCAGAAGGCATGGGTTTGATCCCTGATCCAGGAAGATCTCACCTACTGCGGAGTGACTAGGCCATGAGTAGCAACTATGGAGCCCATGTGCTGCAACTACTGAAGCCCATGTGCCTTAGAGCCCGAGTCCCACAACGAGGGAGGTCACCGAAGTGTGAAGTCTGCTCGCCTCAACAGGAGAGCGGCCCCCACTCCCTGCACTAGAGAGGAGCCTGTGGCAGCAGTGAAAACCGGAATAGCCAAAAGTAAATAAATAAATAAATAAATAATAAAAAACCAAAAGACTAAGATTGTGGCATCCAGTTCCATCACCTAATGGCAAACAGAAGGGGAAAAAGTAGAAGCAGTGACAGATTTTCTCTTCTTGGGCTCCAAAATTACTGCAGACAGTGACTGCACCCATGAAATTAAAAGATGCTTGCTTCTTGGAAGGAAAGCTATGACAAATAGCATATTAAAAAGCAAAGACACCATTTTGCTGACAAAGGTCTGTACAGTCAAAGCTATGGTCTTTCCAGAAGTCATGTACAGATGTGAGAGTTGGGCCATAAAGAAGGCTGAGTGCCGAAAAATGGATGCTTTCTAGCTGTGGTGCTGGAGAAGACTCTTGAGAGTCCCTTGGACTGCAAGGAGATCAAACCAGTCAATCCTAAAGGAAATCAACCCTGAATATGCACTGGAAGGACTGATGGTAAAGCTGAACACTTTGGCCACCTGATGCAAACAGTTGACTCACTGGAAAAGATCCTCATGATAGGAAAGACTGAAGGCAAAAGAAGAGGCCAGCAGAGGTTGAGATGGTTGGATGGCATCACCAATTCAATGGACATGAACTTGGGCAAACTCTGGGAGATAATGAAGGACAGGGAAGCCTGGACTGCCATAGTCCATGAAGTCACAAAGAGTCAGACACGACTCAGCGGCTGAACAACAACATTCAATCCCACCATTCACTCTGTCTATATCTGCTTGGGGCCAGAAGAGGCTAGAGGAGAGCTTCCCTGGTCATACAGTGGTCAAGACTCCACCCTCTCAATGCAGCGGGCACAGGTTCGATCTCTAGTCAGGGAACTAGATCCCACATGCTGCAACTAAGAGTTAACATGCCACAACTAAATATCCCCCATGCCACAATGTGGACTGAAGAACCAGTGTGCTTCAGCTAAGACTCAGCACAGCCAAATAAATAAACACTAAAATAAATAAATAAATAAAGGCTGGAGGAAAAGTGAGTACACTACGGGACTTCTAGTCCAACTTCACTTTAGCCCACTATAAACTGATATTGCAAACAAATTATATGTTTTTCTAGATATTTTGGGAAAGATGGATACAAAGTTTCTTTTTATTCCTTGTTTATCACAGGTCTTTGAAAAACTTAGTGAAACTTTTAGATCATAGATAGCACGATCAGGTCTTTAAATAAGACATTCTAACACGGAGAGAGGTATAATCTTAAAAAAAAACATTTTAATATCACTAAAATAAGGATAACCAGTCGTTATGCACCTCTTGCTATGCCACCACGGAAGCGCAGTCCTGTCTGTGAATGTATGCCAGCCCAAGACGAAAATGAATCTAATCAAGCCCACAGACCTAACTGCCTGCTTATAAAAAAATACAAGGAAGAGGAAAGTGTGAACTGAGACCATGAAGATATAATCAGCCAAATCTAGACTGTGAGAAATTTTATGACAAACGTCCCATGTTCTTCAACAAATAACATGAAAAGAAAGGGTGAAGGAGTTGTGAAGAGATTAAAAGATACTTAAGAGAGATTAATCAAATATAAGATGTGAAAGATTTGAACAAACCACTTTGGCCACCTGATGCAAACAGACTCACTGGAAAAGATCCTCATGATAGGAAAGACTGAAGGCAAAAGAAGAGGCCAGCAGAGGTTGAGATGGTTGGATGGCATCACCAATTCAATGGACATGAACTTGGGCAAACTCTGGGAGATAATGAAGGACAGGGAAGCCTGGACTGCCATAGTCCATGAAGTCACAAAGAGTCAGACACGACTCAGCGGCTGAACAACAACATTCAATCCCACCATTCACTCTGTCTATATCTGCTTGGGGCCAGAAGAGGCTAGAGGAGAGCTTCCCTGGTCATACAGTGGTCAAGACTCCACCCTCTCAATGCAGCGGGCACAGGTTCGATCTCTAGTCAGGGAACTAGATCCCACATGCTGCAACTAAGAGTTAACATGCCACAACTAAATATCCCCCATGCCACAATGTGGACTGAAGAACCAGTGTGCTTCAGCTAAGACTCAGCACAGCCAAATAAATAAACACTAAAATAAATAAATAAATAAAGGCTGGAGGAAAAGTGAGTACACTACGGGACTTCTAGTCCAACTTCACTTTAGCCCACTATAAACTGATATTGCAAACAAATTATATGTTTTTCTAGATATTTTGGGAAAGATGGATACAAAGTTTCTTTTTATTCCTTGTTTATCACAGGTCTTTGAAAAACTTAGTGAAACTTTTAGATCATAGATAGCACGATCAGGTCTTTAAATAAGACAGTCTAACACGGAGAGAGGTATAATCTTAAAAAAAAACATTTTAATATCACTAAAATAAGGATAACCAGTCGTTATGCACCTCTTGCTATGCCACCACGGAAGCGCAGTCCTGTCTGTGAATGTATGCCAGCCCAAGACGAAAATGAATCTAATCAAGCCCACAGACCTAACTGCCTGCTTATAAAAAAATACAAGGAAGAGGAAAGTGTGAACTGAGACCATGAAGATATAATCAGCCAAATCTAGACTGTGAGAAATTTTATGACAAACGTCCCATGTTCTTCAACAAATAACATGAAAAGAAAGGGTGAAGGAGTTGTGAAGAGATTAAAAGATACTTAAGAGAGATTAATCAAATATAAGATGTGGACTTTGTTTGAATCCTGATTTGAACAAACCACTTGAAACAAAAGAAAACTGAAATCAGACTACATATTAGATCAAATTAAGGTATATAGTTAACTTCGTTAGGTCTGATTATGGCACTGTGGTTATGCCTTTAAAAAGTCCCTATCAAGCTAGATCCCACATGCTGCAGCTAAGATCCAGCGCAGCCAAATGAAAGTAAATAAAGCAATAACTAAAAAAAAAAAATCCCTAGCAGAGCTAAATACTAAAGTACATACACATGGGCAAAATTATGTGATGGTCATGAGATTTGGTTTGGTATTTTTTTTGGCCACTTCTATTGCCCTTTCATTTATTTATCTCTGTTCTTCGGCCTGTGTGGGCCTCCTATCGCAGTGGCCTCTGCTGTTGCAGAGCACTGGCTCTGGGTGCATGCGCTCCAGAGCTCCGGCTCCATAGTTGGACACATCGGTCCAGCTGCTCTGCGGCACGTGGGATCTTCCCAGGCCAGGGATCGAACTGGCGCCCCTTGCACTGCAAGGCGGTGTCCTTACCCACTGGACCACCAGGGAAGTCCATGAAATTTGTTTTAAAACATAAAATCCAAGAAAAACTTAAAAGGTGCATATATCTATAGAAAAAGATAAAAAATGAACAGCAAAATACAAAATACTAAAATTTTTTTCTTAGATTTTAACTTCTTAAAGGTGATAACTTGAGGAAAATACTTACTCGGTGATCTGCCTATGTTGTAGCTATTAAAAAAACAGGGTTTTTGTGAGTTGACACCTTGCTTGTCTACTTGATGAGACTGAGTAGCTTCCTTCAGCTGAGACAGAATTTGTCGCCCACTGCGCTGAGAAGAGGCATTCACTTCAAATATCTAAAAGAATATATGAAAAGGGACAGAATGGTTTCTGGTTCTTTTAGTTGCATTACACCGGCGTTTGTCCACCTTAGCTTTAACTAACCTTAAACCCAAGCTCTTGTGCACAAGCATATACTGCAGCAGTTTTTCCCACTCCTGTCGGTCCTGTTATAAGCACAGTATTACAAAGCCGATTCTCTTCATCATCAGAACTGCCTTTGAAGTCTCTGCCATCCAATGAGTCTGAAAAAATCATTCAAACACTCATAAAACAATTGCTCAGGCAGCAATTCCATCTCACCGAACCCAGGGACCAGATACCACCAATTTCCTGCCAATAAATGTTGGCAATTCAATGTCCAAAACTAGAAAACCAAATATAAGATACCAAACAAGCTTTATAAATATTTTCAGCTGAGTTAACTCTAAAAATATTTAGTGAAATGGAAAAAAATGACTCAAAATACCTTCCTGCTTCTCATCTCTTTTTCCCTTCACATTTTGTCCTTCTTCCAACTCAGCTCTTCTTTTCCAGTCTTTTAACCAACTACCATAAGAAAATGTATGTTAATGAAAATAGTTCATAGAATATAGACAGCTTGTAGACGAAATGTTAAAATGATTGTTGGGGGAAGGGATGATACGTCGCTACATTTTAAGAACTCTATAAGGCTTCTGAATCAACTATACAGTAAAATAATTTTACACAAGCATGAGTATTTTAAAATGTAGTTTCTGCCTAAATGCTCAAGACTATATGTGCAAGGATATTCATTGCAACACTGTTTTAATTACCCTCCCAAAGGAAAAGCCTAGAAGTGTGTCAATAGGGAAAAAAGGTACCTCATAGTATGCTCACGTAAGAAACCAGTACAGAGAAACTAGGAAGGACTGGCATTGATTGTATGATGGCATGAAAGATGTCTAACATACAATACTAACTAGAAAGATGAAGTTCTCATCTGGAGCTAGAACTGCCTGATTTAAAATTGAGCTCCACTACTTTCTAGTTGTGTGACCTCAGACAAATAACCCCACCTCTCTGGGCTTCATTCCTCAAGAGGAATAGTATTTGTCCTTAGAGGATTGTTCCAAGGATCAAACAAGCTAAGAACAATCAAGTATTTAGAATAACGCCAGTCTCAAAGTGTTTATTACAATGAGTCCCAATTGCTTTGATAAAATCCGGTGGGCCACGTGAGTTCTAGAATTCAGGATTCTTATATGCACAGTATTGTCGGTCCTGTTATAAGCACAGTATTACAAAGCCGATTCTCTTCATCATCAGAACTGCCTTTGAAGTCTCTGCCATCCAATGAGTCTGAAAAAATCATTCAAACACTCATAAAACAATTGCTCAGGCAGCAATTCCATCTCACCGAACCCAGGGACCAGATACCACCAATTTCCTGCCAATAAATGTTGGCAATTCAATGTCCAAAACTAGAAAACCAAATATAAGATACCAAACAAGCTTTATAAATATTTTCAGCTGAGTTAACTCTAAAAATATTTAGTGAAATGGAAAAAAATGACTCAAAATACCTTCCTGCTTCTCATCTCTTTTTCCCTTCACATTTTGTCCTTCTTCCAACTCAGCTCTTCTTTTCCAGTCTTTTAACCAACTACCATAAGAAAATGTATGTTAATGAAAATAGTTCATAGAATATAGACAGCTTGTAGACGAAATGTTAAAATGATTGTTGGGGGAAGGGATGATACGTCGCTACATTTTAAGAACTCTATAAGGCTTCTGAATCAACTATACAGTAAAATAATTTTACACAAGCATGAGTATTTTAAAATGTAGTTTCTGCCTAAATGCTCAAGACTATATGTGCAAGGATATTCATTGCAACACTGTTTTAATTACCCTCCCAAAGGAAAAGCCTAGAAGTGTGTCAATAGGGAAAAAAGGTACCTCATAGTATGCTCACGTAAGAAACCAGTACAGAGAAACTAGGAAGGACTGGCATTGATTGTATGATGGCATGAAAGATGTCTAACATACAATACTAACTAGAAAGATGAAGTTCTCATCTGGAGCTAGAACTGCCTGATTTAAAATTGAGCTCCACTACTTTCTAGTTGTGTGACCTCAGACAAATAACCCCACCTCTCTGGGCTTCATTCCTCAAGAGGAATAGTATTTGTCCTTAGAGGATTGTTCCAAGGATCAAACAAGCTAAGAACAATCAAGTATTTAGAATAACGCCAGTCTCAAAGTGTTTATTACAATGAGTCCCAATTGCTTGTATAAAATCCTTTGGGCCAGGTGAGTTCTAGAATTCAGGATTCTTCAGGTATTAGATATGTCATTTGGAGATACAAGAGGGTGGGGACATATGTACACCTATAGTTAATTCATGTTGATGTATGACAAATCAAACCAATATTGTAAAGCAATCATCAATCAATTAAAAATAAATCTAGGGCTTCCCCTGGTGGTTCAGTGGGTAAGGACACCGCCTTGCAGTGCAAGGGGCGCCAGTTCGATCCCTGGCCTGGGAAGATCCTAAGTGCCGCGGAGCGGCTGGACCCATGTGTCCAATCACCGAGCCGGAGCTCTGGAGCGCATGCGCCCAGAGCTGGCGCTCTGCAACGACAGAGGCCACCACAATGGGAGGCCCACAGGAGCCAAAGAACAAAGACGGCTGAAAATATAGAAATGAAAGACCAATAGGAGTGGCCTGCCCGCTTCCCTTCCTCCCCAACCCGACCCCCGCCCAAAATAAATAAATAAATAAATAAATCTTAAAAAATAAATAAATAAATAAAAATCTAAAACGGTCCATATTAGGAACTTCCTTGGTAGTTCAGTGGCTAAAACTCCATGTTCCCACTGCAAGGGGCCTAGGTTAGATCCCACATACCATGACTGAAGATCCTGCATGCCACAACTGAAACCTAGCACGGTCAAGAATAAATAAATAGATAAATAAATAAATTTTTTTTAAATAAAAAATGGTCTACATAAAAAAAGTCTTTAAAAAATATAATTTGAAACATATATCACATATTAACATAATACCTTTAGTAGGTCTGTGCTGAATATTTCTAGTTGAACACCTACTGAGTAGGACTGATAGAGATTATAATGAACTTTTGTTGTTATTGTTTAGTTGCTAAGTCGTATCTGACTCTTTGCAACCCCTTGGACTGTAGCTTGCCAGGCTCCTCTGTCCATGAATTCTCCAGGCAAGAATACTGGAGGGGGATGCCATCTCCTTCTCCAGGGGCTCTTCCCAACCCAGGGATCGAACACAAGTTTCCTGCATTGCAGGCAGATTCTTTACCACTGAGTCACCAGGGAAGTTCATAAAAAACTTTGTGTGTATAATAAAGCAAAAAAAGTTTTAATTTCCAGAACTTTTTGGAGGTGGGAGGGAAAGACAAAGGCTTATGAACCTGAGTTACTAGTAATATGGTCCTATTTGTTAGGAAGGAGCAAATATACGCAGCAAAATTTTTTTGGAAGGTGGTTTTTTCTTTTGGCTATTCTGGATTTTTACTGTTGCCACAGGCTCTTTTCTTCTTGCAGGGAGTGGGGGCTACTGTCTAGTGGAGGTGAGCAGGCTTCTTGTTGCTGCGACTTTTTCTTGTTGTGGAACTCGGGCTTTAACCCCTTGGTTTGGCCCCGGCGAGTGCACTTGGGTCTGACTGCTCCATAGTGTGATCGCCAGAGCTGGCGCCTAACGACAGAGGCCACCACAATGGGAGGCCCACAGGAGCCAAAGAACAAAGACGGCTGAAAATATAGAAATGAAAGACCAATAGGAGTGGCCTGCCCGCTTCCCTTCCTCCCCAACCCGACCCCCGCCCAAAATAAATAAATAAATAAATAAATCTTAAAAAATAAATAAATAAATAAAAATCTAAAACGGTCCATATTAGGAACTTCCTTGGTAGTTCAGTGGCTAAAACTCCATGTTCCCACTGCAAGGGGCCTAGGTTAGATCCCACATACCATGACTGAAGATCCTGCATGCCACAACTGAAACCTAGCACGGTCAAGAATAAATAAATAGATAAATAAATAAATTTTTTTTAAATAAAAAATGGTCTACATAAAAAAAAAGTCTTTAAAAAATATAATTTGAAACATATATCACATATTAACATAATACCTTTAGTAGGTCTGTGCTGAATATTTCTAGTTGAACACCTACTGAGTAGGACTGATAGAGATTATAATGAACTTTTGTTGTTATTGTTTAGTTGCTAAGTCGTATCTGACTCTTTGCAACCCCTTGGACTGTAGCTTGCCAGGCTCCTCTGTCCATGAATTCTCCAGGCAAGAATACTGGAGGGGGATGCCATCTCCTTCTCCAGGGGCTCTTCCCAACCCAGGGATCGAACACAAGTTTCCTGCATTGCAGGCAGATTCTTTACCACTGAGTCACCAGGGAAGTTCATAAAAAACTTTGTGTGTATAATAAAGCAAAAAAAGTTTTAATTTCCAGAACTTTTTGGAGGTGGGAGGGAAAGACAAAGGCTTATGAACCTGAGTTACTAGTAATATGGTCCTATTTGTTAGGAAGGAGCAAATATACGCAGCAAAATTTTTTTGGAAGGTGGTTTTTTCTTTTGGCTATTCTGGATTTTTACTGTTGCCACAGGCTCTTTTCTTCTTGCAGGGAGTGGGGGCTACTGTCTAGTGGAGGTGAGCAGGCTTCTTGTTGCTGCGACTTTTTCTTGTTGTGGAACTCGGGCTTTAAGGCACACGGGCTTCAGTAGTTGTGGCACACGGTCTTCAGCAGGTGCAGCTCTGAGGCTCTAGAGCACATGCTCCATAGGTGTGGCTCACGGATTTAGTTGCTCCACAGCATTTGGGATCTTCCCAGACCAGGGATCAAACTCATGTCTCCTGCATTTGGCAGGTGAACTCTTTACCACTAAGCTACCAGAGAAACCCTTTCTGGAAGGCTTTATAAGACTTTTTTTTTTCTTCTTTTTTTATTTTTTTTTTAGTTGGCTGCACCAGGTCTTTTTTTTTTTTTTTTTAAAGATTTATTTATTTATTTATGGGGGGTGGGGTGGGGAGGGAGGGGAGCGGGCGGGCCACTTCTATCGGTCTTTCATTTGTCGATTTTTCACCCATCTTTGTTCCTTGGTCCATGTGGGCCTCCCATCGCAGTGACCTCTGTTGTCGCAGAGCACCGGCTCTGGGCGCATGCGCTCCAGAGCTCCGGCTCGGTAGTTGGACATATCCGTCCAGCCGCTCCGCGGCATGTGGGATCTTCCCAGGCCAGGGATCGAACCAGCACCCCCTGCACTGCAAGGCGGTGTCCTTACCCACTGGACCACTAGGGAAGCCCAGGTCTTGGTTTTGGTATGTGGGATCTAGTTCCCTGACCAGGGATCGAACTCAGGTCCCCTGCATTGGGCATGTACCCACTGGACCACCAGGGAAGTCCCTATAAGACATTTTTAACAGTCATTTACTTTCAGAGAGTAGAAACAAAACATAAAGAAATATATTTACTTTTCACTTAAGATTTTTTTTTTTTAATTTTACCTTGGGATGCATAACTTTATAATCTCTAGATTTCAGTAAAAATAAAATAAATAGTTCATAACTATTTCTCAGTTTCTTACAGAGTTTACCAACCTGTGTAACTTTTTTATAGCTAGCTCATTGCCTATGAGTTCACCAGAGTTCTGAGGCTGGTACTTCTCCGTCCAAAGCATGTCTTCAATTCCAGAATCTAAAGCAAAAAATACATATTAAAGTATTTTGTTCCTTGACATAAACATACATTCTTAGATGTTTACATTATTGTCTCACAAAACAATAAGTATTTGTTGAAACATTTACATTTACAAAATGCCCAAAAGGCAATCTTAAAAACATTACATAGAAAATTCTTCACATCAAAACCCTTTCCTTAAAAGCTAACCTATAAAGTCTTATGACAATAAGATTTAAAAGCTGGCTGGCACAGGGGTTTTGGGCTTCAGCAGGTGCAGCTCTGAGGCTCTAGAGCACATGCTCCATAGGTGTGGCTCACGGATTTAGTTGCTCCACAGCATTTGGGATCTTCCCAGACCAGGGATCAAACTCATGTCTCCTGCATTTGGCAGGTGAACTCTTTACCACTAAGCTACCAGAGAAACCCTTTCTGGAAGGCTTTATAAGACTTTTTTTTTTCTTCTTTTTTTATTTTTTTTTTAGTTGGCTGCACCAGGTCTTTTTTTTTTTTTTTTTAAAGATTTATTTATTTATTTATGGGGGGTGGGGTGGGGAGGGAGGGGAGCGGGCGGGCCACTTCTATCGGTCTTTCATTTGTCGATTTTTCACCCATCTTTGTTCCTTGGTCCATGTGGGCCTCCCATCGCAGTGACCTCTGTTGTCGCAGAGCACCGGCTCTGGGCGCATGCGCTCCAGAGCTCCGGCTCGGTAGTTGGACATATCCGTCCAGCCGCTCCGCGGCATGTGGGATCTTCCCAGGCCAGGGATCGAACCAGCACCCCCTGCACTGCAAGGCGGTGTCCTTACCCACTGGACCACTAGGGAAGCCCAGGTCTTGGTTTTGGTATGTGGGATCTAGTTCCCTGACCAGGGATCGAACTCAGGTCCCCTGCATTGGGCATGTACCCACTGGACCACCAGGGAAGTCCCTATAAGACATTTTTAACAGTCATTTACTTTCAGAGAGTAGAAACAAAACATAAAGAAATATATTTACTTTTCACTTAAGATTTTTTTTTAATTTTACCTTGGGATGCATAACTTTATAATCTCTAGATTTCAGTAAAAATAAAATAAATAGTTCATAACTATTTCTCAGTTTCTTACAGAGTTTACCAACCTGTGTAACTTTTTTATAGCTAGCTCATTGCCTATGAGTTCACCAGAGTTCTGAGGCTGGTACTTCTCCGTCCAAAGCATGTCTTCAATTCCAGAATCTAAAGCAAAAAATACATATTAAAGTATTTTGTTCCTTGACATAAACATACATTCTTAGATGTTTACATTATTGTCTCACAAAACAATAAGTATTTGTTGAAACATTTACATTTACAAAATGCCCAAAAGGCAATCTTAAAAACATTACATAGAAAATTCTTCACATCAAAACCCTTTCCCCTTAAAAGCTAACCTATAAAGTCTTATGACAATAAGATTTAAAAGTTTACATAAAAAATTTTAATAACCACTCAAGAAATGCAAAATCTGAAAAATAATTTGTACTATAAAAAATAATCTAAAGGACTTCCCTGGTGGACCAGTGGGTAAAGAGTCCACCCTGCAGTGCAAGGGGCACCAGTTCGATCCCTGGCCTGGGAAGATCCCACATGCCGCTGAGCGGCTGAACAGGTGTGTCCAATTATGAGCCAGCACTCTGGAGCGCATGTGCCCAGAGCCCGTGCTCTACAACAAGATGGGCCACTGCAATGGGAGGCCCACACAGGCCCAAGAATAGAGATGGATGAAAATAAATAAATGAAAAACCAATAAAAGAGGCCAAATTTTAATATATATATATGTATATATATATAATTTTAAAAAGAAACAATCTAAAGGACAAATGCAGCATAATTTTCATGGAGCCTCTTCTTGACCACTAATAAAATACATTAGAACATTCTATACTGTCAGCCTGAGTAAACAGAGAGATACTACACTCCTGATGGAGAAGACAATGTTAGGAAGGTACCAGTTCTTCCGAAATATAACCTACATACTAATGCAAAATCAATTCTCCATGGAATTTGTGGAGTAAGGGAATCTGTAGTTATAGTGGAGCAATGCCTAAAAATAGTTTTTAAAAACGATAGATGGAGGGGGCTTCCCTGGTGGTCCAGTGGGTAAAGAGTCTGCCTTGCAGTGCAAGGGGCACCGGTTTGATCCCTGGCCTGGGAGGATCTCACGTGCCGCGGAGCAGCTGGACCGGTGTGTCCAATTACGAGCCAGTACTCTGGAGCGCATGCGCCCAGAGTTGGTGCTCTGCAATGAGGCCACTGTCGTGGGAGGCCCACACAGGCCAAAGAATAAATATGGATGAAAATAAATAACTAAAAAACCAATAAAAGAGGTCAAAATTAAAAAAAAAAAAAAGACAGATGGATAGACCTAGAGATTGTCATAGTGAAGTAAGTCAGACACAGAAAGAAGAATATCACATGATATTAGATTTTATGTGGAATCCAAAAAAGAGGTACTTAACAGAATAGAGGAAGAGTCACAGATGGAGCGGGGAGGGATAAACTGGAAGAATGGGGCGGACATATACACAGTACTATATATGAAAGAGATAATTAACAAGAGTTTGCTGTATAGCACAGGGACCTCTACTCAATACTCTGTGATGGCCTATATGGGGAAATTATTTTAAAAACGATTGGATATATGTATAACTGATTCACTTTGTTATAGGCCCAAAACTAACACAACACTGTAAATCAACTATACTCCAACTGAACAACAACAACAACAAAAAAACAGACTTGCTGTACAAACTATCAAAACATACACTAAATGGATGAATTAATCAGTTAATACAATACTGGGAAAGTTAGATAACCAAATGGGACGATGTCAGAAAAATCAGTGAAACAGGTGTAAAGTAAAAGGTATAGTGTGATCCCAAGTTTTTACAAAGGCGTATGTATTTAAAGAAGCACAGAGAAATCAACGGCCAAACACCGATCTGTTAAATGTGGTTATCTCTAAGACTCTAATCAATGAGCCTTCCATTTCTTACTTTGTTTGAATGTTGCACTGAGCATACATTGAAAGAGAGGGGGAAAATGAAGAGGCTAAAAACAAACAAAAAACCTCTAGGACCAGAGAGAGAAAAGACGCTAGTTCACCTGGAAGAGGAGACACCTCTGAAGAAGAATCTTCATTACCATCTACTATCAGAATATCAGAATCTTCTACAGCTTTCGTTTCCACTTTACACCCTGTACGCCAAGCTGTCTGTTTCTTCCTGGATGTTTTAGGAAACAAACCTTTGGAAGAATCTAGCTTTATCTCACTGGAGTTGTTACTTCTGTCAAGTCCTTCTGGCTTCTCACTTATCTTTTTTGGACTTTCTGAATACTCATTTGGTTTCCTTCTTTTGGATTTATGATTTTCCATTTCCACTTCGTTTTTTTCTTTTGGACTTTCTTTAAATTTAGTGAAAGAATAAGTAAAAAAAAAAAGAAAAACAAAAACAGATGGATAGACCTAGAGATTGTCATAGTGAAGTAAGTCAGACACAGAAAGAAGAATATCACATGATATTAGATTTTATGTGGAATCCAAAAAAGAGGTACTTAACAGAATAGAGGAAGAGTCACAGATGGAGCGGGGAGGGATAAACTGGAAGAATGGGGCGGACATATACACAGTACTATATATGAAAGAGATAATTAACAAGAGTTTGCTGTATAGCACAGGGACCTCTACTCAATACTCTGTGATGGCCTATATGGGGAAATTATTTTAAAAACGATTGGATATATGTATAACTGATTCACTTTGTTATAGGCCCAAAACTAACACAACACTGTAAATCAACTATACTCCAACTGAACAACAACAACAACAAAAAAACAGACTTGCTGTACAAACTATCAAAACATACACTAAATGGATGAATTAATCAGTTAATACAATACTGGGAAAGTTAGATAACCAAATGGGACGATGTCAGAAAAATCAGTGAAACAGGTGTAAAGTAAAAGGTATAGTGTGATCCCAAGTTTTTACAAAGGCGTATGTATTTAAAGAAGCACAGAGAAATCAACGGCCAAACACCGATCTGTTAAATGTGGTTATCTCTAAGACTCTAATCAATGAGCCTTCCATTTCTTACTTTGTTTGAATGTTGCACTGAGCATACATTGAAAGAGAGGGGGAAAATGAAGAGGCTAAAAACAAACAAAAAACCTCTAGGACCAGAGAGAGAAAAGACGCTAGTTCACCTGGAAGAGGAGACACCTCTGAAGAAGAATCTTCATTACCATCTACTATCAGAATATCAGAATCTTCTACAGCTTTCGTTTCCACTTTACACCCTGTACGCCAAGCTGTCTGTTTCTTCCTGGATGTTTTAGGAAACAAACCTTTGGAAGAATCTAGCTTTATCTCACTGGAGTTGTTACTTCTGTCAAGTCCTTCTGGCTTCTCACTTATCTTTTTTGGACTTTCTGAATACTCATTTGGTTTCCTTCTTTTGGATTTATGATTTTCCATTTCCACTCGTTTCCTTTTGGTTTCTTTTCGGTTGACATCAGCCTCGAGTTGTAGACTTTCTATTTGGGGAATTATAGAAAAGCATGTGCTTACCGGTCAACAAGAAGCTAATCTTATCACCCAATAATCTTAAAGTCACTTCAAAATATCCAATAGCCTTATTACTGTAAAATGAAAAGGCAAGACTCAAATATGGCATACTGAAAGCTGTTTGGCTATCTTGCTATTAGACTGCCTTTTGTATGGGCTATGTAAACCACCCCACCTAAGACTCTCCTTAAACAAATTATTAGTATTTTGATAACTAGAGCTGTCTTGGGGTTGGCCACTCTGGAAGCCAGCAGGGCTAACAATGCATCGCCACAGAAGACGCTTTACCCTAGTTGAACAGCCCTCCCTGTTAGCCCCAAGCAATGGTCTTTCAGCGGTGACCATTTTCAAGAGTCAACACCTACGCTCAGTGTTTTCAAAATTGAAATGTTACCGGAAATCATAATAATTATCACTAACCTTGTTTATGATGACACTCGGAAAGTACCGGGTGTTCAGTTCGCTTTTTTAGAAGCAAGGAGAAATATTTCCTCAACGGAAATTCGGGATTTGATCGCCTAATTTCTTCCAGCAAAAGATTTCTTACTTCTTCAGTCAAATCCTTCCTTCTCCCCATAAACTGTAATAAAAACCCAAATGTTCAATTAAATCCACATCATCTAATAATATTAATCAGAATACTACTAACTACTTTCTATCTATAATAAGGCTATATCAGGGCAGGATTAGCTTTTAACGATCAAATCTTCAATAATAGGCTTTACCATCAGTGGTAAAGAATCTGCCTGATCAGAAGAATCTTCATTACCATCTACTATCAGAATCTTCTACAGCTTTCGTTTCCACTTTACACCCTGTCGCAAGCTGTCTGTTTCTTCCTGGATGTTTTAGGAAACAAACCTTTGGAAGAATCTAGCTTTATCTCACTGGAGTTGTTACTTCTGTCAAGTCCTTCTGGCTTCTCACTTATCTTTTTTGGACTTTCTGAATACTCATTTGGTTTCCTTCTTTTGGATTTATGATTTTCCATTTCCACTCGTTTCCTTTTGGTTTCTTTTCGGTTGACATCAGCCTCGAGTTGTAGACTTTCTATTTGGGGAATTATAGAAAAGCATGTGCTTACCGGTCAACAAGAAGCTAATCTTATCACCCAATAATCTTAAAGTCACTTCAAAATATCCAATAGCCTTATTACTGTAAAATGAAAAGGCAAGACTCAAATATGGCATACTGAAAGCTGTTTGGCTATCTTGCTATTAGACTGCCTTTTGTATGGGCTATGTAAACCACCCCACCTAAGACTCTCCTTAAACAAATTATTAGTATTTTGATAACTAGAGCTGTCTTGGGGTTGGCCACTCTGGAAGCCAGCAGGGCTAACAATGCATCGCCACAGAAGACGCTTTACCCTAGTTGAACAGCCCTCCCTGTTAGCCCCAAGCAATGGTCTTTCAGCGGTGACCATTTTCAAGAGTCAACACCTACGCTCAGTGTTTTCAAAATTGAAATGTTACCGGAAATCATAATAATTATCACTAACCTTGTTTATGATGACACTCGGAAAGTACCGGGTGTTCAGTTCGCTTTTTTAGAAGCAAGGAGAAATATTTCCTCAACGGAAATTCGGGATTTGATCGCCTAATTTCTTCCAGCAAAAGATTTCTTACTTCTTCAGTCAAATCCTTCCTTCTCCCCATAAACTGTAATAAAAACCCAAATGTTCAATTAAATCCACATCATCTAATAATATTAATCAGAATACTACTAACTACTTTCTATCTATAATAAGGCTATATCAGGGCAGGATTAGCTTTAGTCACTCAATACAATCTTGGATAGCAAAGCTGCATTTGCATAGTTTTAGAAGGACGTAGGGCTTTACCAGTGGCTCAGTGGTAAAGAATCTGCCTGCAATACAGGAGCCACAGGTGACAGGGGTTTGATCCCTGGGCTGGGAAGATCCCTTGGAGGAGGGCATGGGGAACCCACTCCAATATTCTTGCCTGGGGAATCCCATGGACAGAGGAGTCTGGTGGGCTACGGTCCATGGGGTCACAAAGAGTCAGACATAACTAAAGCGACTTAGCACCCACACGCCAGAAGGACTGAGTTCATATTTTTATTGTTCTTATTTTTTAACTAATTGTATTTTACACATTTTTTAGATTATAATTCTGACTGATAAAATATGTAAATGTGCTATATAATCTAATATTCTTTTGAAACTATCATTAGCTCTTAAAATGTTTTTAAACTCCTAAGAGGATTTAAAAGAGATGCATACTTCAATCAGGATTTATTTTTAAAAATTAGACTCTAAGAAGAGATGATCTTTAGGGTTCAAGAGTAGATACCCTCAATTTTCTCTCTCTGAACAATGTGCAGGAAACATGCTACAATGGATGACTATTCTCATACTTACCACAACAGCGGAATTATTAATTTTTGAATTTGAATTCAATATTGAAAATTCACCAAGAGCCATAACATGTTTTGAGAGATCTGTGACTTTAGTGTTCAGTTCTTTAAGTTTAGTTAAGAGAGGACACGTGGGTGGTTCCAAGTGCCACAAGTGGCACTCTAGAGAAAAAAAGAAAAACAGTGTTAATTACCTTCATTCATGTTCTTATTCGTTCACCAAATGCCAAGTCAACCAACATGAGAAGACTCCGCAAAACCTACACAGTCAACACTAAAGGATCCAAATTCAAATGAACACACAGGAACAAAATCCATCCCTTTCACAAATACAATTAATAAAAATTACCTAATTTCCCTCCAAAGGAAATTGGATTTGATCTTTGTTTAATAAAAACCCAAATGTTCAATTAAATCCCCATCCTCTAATCATATTAATCAGAATACTACTAACTACTTTCTATCTATAATAAGGCTATATCAGGGCAGGATTAGCTTTAGTCACTCAATACAATCTTGGATAGCAAAGCTGCATTTGCATAGTTTTAGAAGGACGTAGGGCTTTACCAGTGGCTCAGTGGTAAAGAATCTGCCTGCAATACAGGAGCCACAGGTGACAGGGGTTTGATCCCTGGGCTGGGAAGATCCCTTGGAGGAGGGCATGGGGAACCCACTCCAATATTCTTGCCTGGGGAATCCCATGGACAGAGGAGTCTGGTGGGCTACGGTCCATGGGGTCACAAAGAGTCAGACATAACTAAAGCGACTTAGCACCCACACGCCAGAAGGACTGAGTTCATATTTTTATTGTTCTTATTTTTTAACTAATTGTATTTTACACATTTTTTAGATTATAATTCTGACTGATAAAATATGTAAATGTGCTATATAATCTAATATTCTTTTGAAACTATCATTAGCTCTTAAAATGTTTTTAAACTCCTAAGAGGATTTAAAAGAGATGCATACTTCAATCAGGATTTATTTTTAAAAATTAGACTCTAAGAAGAGATGATCTTTAGGGTTCAAGAGTAGATACCCTCAATTTTCTCTCTCTGAACAATGTGCAGGAAACATGCTACAATGGATGACTATTCTCATACTTACCACAACAGCGGAATTATTAATTTTTGAATTTGAATTCAATATTGAAAATTCACCAAGAGCCATAACATGTTTTGAGAGATCTGTGACTTTAGTGTTCAGTTCTTTAAGTTTAGTTAAGAGAGGACACGTGGGTGGTTCCAAGTGCCACAAGTGGCACTCTAGAGAAAAAAAGAAAAACAGTGTTAATTACCTTCATTCATGTTCTTATTCGTTCACCAAATGCCAAGTCAACCAACATGAGAAGACTCCGCAAAACCTACACAGTCAACACTAAAGGATCCAAATTCAAATGAACACACAGGAACAAAATCCATCCCTTTCACAAATACAATTAATAAAAATTACCTAATTTCCCTCCAAAGTGTTAAAAATAAGCAAGTATTAGCACATTTGTTTTCTTTTTATTTATTTTCTAACATTTTTCATTCAAATCTTTTTTTTTAAATTATTTATTTATTTGGCTGCACTGGGTCTTGGCTGCGGCATGTAGGATCTAGTTCCCTGACCAGGGATCGAACCCAGGCCCCACTGCATTGGGAACACAGAGTCTAAAACACTAGACCACCAGGGAAGTCCCTTCTTTTCTTTTTTAAATCAACCTTACTACTCAGGTTAAAAGTTTCAGGGGGCATTAGCATCCTGAAATTCAGATTCTGTTACTAGGTGAGCATGGTCATTATCCTTAGGAAAAGCATAACTAACTTATATAGTTGAACATACTAATAGAAAATGCTTTATAAAACTGAGCTGGTGAAAGTAAGAAGAAAGACTTCAGCAACTGAATGGCCACAGTAGAACTGAGAAAACAGGAAAAGTGGAATATTATTAGAAAGACTGACTAGGAAGTTCTCCACACAATAGGGAAAAGAGAAGCTAAACGAAAGTCAAAAATCAATACTTAAGGTCAGAAACATAAAAGGAGAACAGAACATAGTGAACATTTCATGAGTAGGGAAACTACACCAAACCAAACCACAAAGCCAGCTGAGAAGAATTTAACTGTTTTTGCCCTGACAAAAAGCTCTAGGTAGGAACAACAACAGGGGGCTTCCCTGGTGGTTCAGATGGCAAAGAATATGCCTGCAATGCAAGAGATCCAGGTTCGATTCCTGGGTTGGAAAGATCCCCTGGAAAACAGAATGGCTACCCATTCTTGTCTCTGAATTCAATGGACAAAGTTCATGGGGTGGCAAAGAGTTGGACATGACTGAAGTAACTAACACTTCTCAGGAACAACAACAAAACGAAGATAGAAGTCTCTGTATATGATCAATAATTATAAAAACTAAATAAAGTAAAACTGGTTGCCAGAGCACTTGAATCCACAGAGAACTAGACTAGGACCAAGCTAGCACTATCCTGTAAGGGCCGTGTAAACAGCTGGCCCTCGTGCTTGGTGTATGTGCGTGGTGCATGGGACAACAGAGTGAGTTAGAGCAACGGAGAGCTGCTCCCTGTTACCCACTCCAGGAGATGTTCCACTGGATACCTGTGTGCTACTAGACGGCACAAGCCGTTCTGGAAAGGAGACAGACAGATCTTCTCTAAGAAATTCTGAAAGATGACCTGTTCACATACAGGCTCTGATTTCAAGAACATAGTCCCTCTCTGGACAGCAATCACTTCAGGTCCACCCATGCTCCTGCCCTCCCCTGGCATCAGGGTAAGGGCTTCAGCTTGCTGGCTCCACCCCCTTTCTCAGTCCAAGGCTACAGCAGACAGGAGGTGGTGGTGTGGTTGCTCAGTCGTGTCCGACTCTGTTACTGGTAGCATGGTCATACCTTAGGAAAAGCATAACTAACTTATATAGTTGAACATACTAATAGAAAATGCTTTATAAAACTGAGCTGGTGAAAGTAAGAAGAAAGACTTCAGCAACTGAATGGCCACAGTAGAACTGAGAAAACAGGAAAAGTGGAATATTATTAGAAAGACTGACTAGGAAGTTCTCCACACAATAGGGAAAAGAGAAGCTAAACGAAAGTCAAAAATCAATACTTAAGGTCAGAAACATAAAAGGAGAACAGAACATAGTGAACATTTCATGAGTAGGGAAACTACACCAAACCAAACCACAAAGCCAGCTGAGAAGAATTTAACTGTTTTTGCCCTGACAAAAAGCTCTAGGTAGGAACAACAACAGGGGGCTTCCCTGGTGGTTCAGATGGCAAAGAATATGCCTGCAATGCAAGAGATCCAGGTTCGATTCCTGGGTTGGAAAGATCCCCTGGAAAACAGAATGGCTACCCATTCTTGTCTCTGAATTCAATGGACAAAGTTCATGGGGTGGCAAAGAGTTGGACATGACTGAAGTAACTAACACTTCTCAGGAACAACAACAAAACGAAGATAGAAGTCTCTGTATATGATCAATAATTATAAAAACTAAATAAAGTAAAACTGGTTGCCAGAGCACTTGAATCCACAGAGAACTAGACTAGGACCAAGCTAGCACTATCCTGTAAGGGCCGTGTAAACAGCTGGCCCTCGTGCTTGGTGTATGTGCGTGGTGCATGGGACAACAGAGTGAGTTAGAGCAACGGAGAGCTGCTCCCTGTTACCCACTCCAGGAGATGTTCCACTGGATACCTGTGTGCTACTAGACGGCACAAGCCGTTCTGGAAAGGAGACAGACAGATCTTCTCTAAGAAATTCTGAAAGATGACCTGTTCACATACAGGCTCTGATTTCAAGAACATAGTCCCTCTCTGGACAGCAATCACTTCAGGTCCACCCATGCTCCTGCCCTCCCCTGGCATCAGGGTAAGGGCTTCAGCTTGCTGGCTCCACCCCCTTTCTCAGTCCAAGGCTACAGCAGACAGGAGGTGGTGGTGTGGTTGCTCAGTCGTGTCCGACTCTGTGACTTCGTAGACTATAGTTCACCAGGCTCCTCGGTCCATGGGATTTCCCAGGAACAGAGAGGATAAAATGCTATTTTAAATTCCCACTAATATATAACATATATTATAATGTAAGAATTATATCTGAACCTTTGTCTTACCTAAACCCAAATTACATAGCTTCATGTGGCTACTGATGTTTAAAAATATCTCATAGTAATAAACTCACCATCATCTTTCTGCTGAACATGAACAACTCTCTGGAAACTGGTACTCACTGCATTGTACATGTCTAACGCAGCAGCTTTCTTTGCAATTTGTCGTTTCAATGAATCTGGCAAACCGCTCATGAGGAAGTCACGCTTTGCTTTAAACTGCATGTCACAATTCTGAGACTTTTCAGATGCATCTTGACTTTTAAGAAAATAATGAGAGAAAAGGAGACCTAAGGTTATAAACACTTAAAAAAATCTGTAAGACAGGGGCTTCTCTGGTGGTCCAGTGGGTAAGGAGTCCACCTTGCAGTGCAGGGGGCACCAGTTCGATCCCTGGCCCGGGAGGATCCGACGTGCTGCAGAGTGGCTGGACCGGTGCGTCTAGTTAGGAGCCAGCACTCTGGAGCACATGCACCCAGAGCCCACAGTACTCTGCAATGAAGGAGGTCACTGCAATGGGGGGCCCACATAGGCCAGAGAATGAAGATGGATGAAAGTAAATAAGCAAAAGATCAATAAAGGAGGCCAAAATTAAAAAAAAAAATCTGCAAGATAAATACTTCTTCATTTTATTTGAAAAAATTTAATCAGCCACCTGAAATATTAGCTGGTCAAATTCTTTTTCTGCTTATCATGAAAATGGAAGTCTACCAATATTAAAAAAAATTAAATAAAAATAACTAGGGGCTTCCCTGGTGGCCCAGTGGGTAAGGACATCGCCTTGCAATGCAAGGGGCACCGGCTGGACCCCTGGCCTGGGAAGATCCCATGTGCCGCGGAGCAGCTGGACCCATGTGTCCAATTACCAAGCCGGAGCTCTGGAGCGCATGCGCCCAGAGCCGGCGCTCTGCGACAACAGAGGCCACCGCAATGGGAGGCCCACACGGGCCAAAGAACAAAGACGGATGAAAAATAGATAAATGAAAGACCAATAGAAGCGGCCCACCCGCCCCTCCTCCCTCCCAACCCCACCCCCCAATAAATAAATAAATAAATAAATGTTTAAAATAAATAAATAAATAAATAAATAAATGAAAATAACTATATACAGAGAAAAAATGTCTTGAAGGACATTCATCCAAATGTTAACAGAGGCTATCTTCAAGTGGTAGATGAATTTTTTTTTTTTTTCCCTGTGGCTTTTATCACTTTTTTTTATTTTTTTTATTTTTTTATTTTTTTATTTTTTTGAATTTTTTAAAAACTTATTTATTTAGTTTGGTTGCTCAGGGCCTTAGTTGTGGCATGCGGGATCTAGTTCCCTGACTATAGAGCGATAGAACCCAGGCCCCCTGTATTGAGAGCCTGGAGTCTTAGCCACTGGGCCACCAAGGAAATCCCAGTAGGTGAAACTTTCTTCCTGTCTTTTGTCTTCCTTAAGGGGGAAAAAAAAAACACACATATATTTATATTATAATCAGATAACAAAATCAGTGTCACATTTCTAAAAGCTAAGAACTTTTAAGGTAATATTGTTTCCAGTAGTAGGAACTATACAGTCCTTATTATTGATGTGTCAGTTTCACCTGGCTTATGGTGTATTGCTAATCCTAAGGATCTTGACTTAAGGGGGAGTGTGGTGACAGGGTAGAGGAGGATGGGGTGAGGGGTTGAGGGGAGAGTATGGTGCTGATGCATCAGAGCAGACTCCTACATGAACGTTCATAACAGTTCAAACTATTTACTTAGTATGGGTGCATATGACTGTACGTTTATTGTACCTGAATAAAGTTGATTATGTGACGTTCTAAAACAGACAAAAAATAACCAATGGCAACAGAAATCAACTAACTGATGGTAACAGAATAGTGTCAACCTTTTGGTCTGGTTGTAGTAGGGATACAGAAAAAAGAAAAAGTAACCATTTCGGGGTAAAAGAAAGATGTTATCTCTGGATATGGTACACTTATCAAAACTGTATGCTTGGGCTTCCCTGGTGGTCCAGTGGGTAAGGACACCGCCTTGCAGTGCAAGGGGCACCGGCTGGATCCCTGGCCTGGGAAGATCCCACGTGCCGCGGAGCAGCTGGACCCATGTGTCCAATTACCGAGCCGGAGCTCTGGAGCGCATGCGCCCAGAGCCGGTGCTCTGCGACAACAGAGGCCACTGCGATGGGAGGTCCACACAGGCAAAAGAATAAGGATGGATGAAAATAAATAAAAAACCAATAAAAGGACAAAACAAAAACAAATATCTGGCATTTTAAAATCTGTATCCAACTGACCTGCTTTCATCAAAACCAAGGATAGGATCAGCTGTCTTCCGAGTCTTTCTAGAAAGAAATAAAGGTGCGACCTTCACTTTTCCTTAGGAAAAGAAATACTTAGGTTAGTATCAAGGCTTATCTCTACTTATCTCCAGTTAGTTTCAAAACTTTTTAATTAAATTTTTTCTATATAATGAGGTCTCTCAAACTGGCAATATCAGAATATCAGAATTTCCTGGGGAGGGTTTTTTTTTTTTTTAAGTCAAAGATTGCCATAACCCACCTCTACAGACTCTTGGTCAGTATATCTAAGAAAGGACCTAAAGATTTAAAATTTTTTAAAATCTGCCCAGATGATTTTGATGATAAGTCAGTTTTCAGAATCAGTAAGTTAACTGAGGCTAAACAGATACAAGGAAAAGCAATCACTTAAAATATACTCACTTACTCTTTGTAAAACTCTATACTATATTATAACTACTCATTAAAATAGAAATATTTAATATAATCAAAAGGTTATAAGACAAGAGATGAAATTAAAATGAGGCTACATTAATATTCAGAACTATACATTCCCCCAAACCTCCTAATGTTCATCATCAATATTATCAAATCTGATTACCAGGAATATTTTTAGGAGTCTTGTCAAGTTTTTTTCCTAACACATCATTCAGACACTGAAGTTTCTTCTGATTTTTCTCAGGATGCTTTAAAGGAGGGGCACTTGAATCTATTATTATCACAGAGTCCTAAGCCAGAAGAAGAAGAAAAAATTTTAATAGCACATAGTTAATGTTATTACCATTTCAAAAAGGTTATAGTGCTGGAAGCCAAAGACAAGAAAATCACACAAGCAACTCCACACATCTCCCTGTCGGAAACTATTTGACACAAAAAATATATGATAGGAAGGGCAGTTGTCTGTGATTGTATCATACAAATTCAAATGATCAAAGAGTAGATATATTATGATCATGAGTTTTCATTTTTAAAGAAGCAATGAACAGACCACACTCCAGATACAAGAATCAGTACTATCAAGCTATAAAAATTCTAGCTATCCCCATTCAGAACTCTACATCCTGCAAAAGGATCAGATAGAGTTTGATAAGTTCTCAGGTGGTCAGCATACATCTCTTGAGCATCTACTACATGGAGGCAATAAAGTAGGCATTTGAAACAGACAAATGAAACTCTCAAGTTGGCGACAAGGTTAGAACCAGGGTTTAGGGGACAGAGGGAGAGCTAATTTATGAGTAGATAGTTTAACATCCATCAACTGATGAATCGATACATAAAATGTGCTATTTCCATATAATGGGGTATTATCTGGTGATAAAAAGAAACAAAATACTGATGCTACAACATGGATGAACCTTTGAAACACAATGCTAAAAGAGAGAAGCCAGATACAAAGGACAACATAGAGTATTGGATAATATGATACCATTTATATTAAATGTCCAGAATAGACAAATCTATACAGAAAGACAGTAGACAGTGTTTGGCTAGGGCTGAGGGAGAGGAGATTAGAAGGTGACGGCTAAGGACAGAGAGGTTCTTTTGGAGATACTGAAATATTCTAAAATTCACTGTGGCAATAGATACATACACAACTCTGTGACTATAAGTGACCGAACTGTCTACTTTAAACAGCAAATTAAATGGTATGGAAATTATAAGTCTATAATAAAGCTGTTGCTTTTTAAAAAGAGAAGATGGTGGCAGTTGGCAGGATCTTAAAATCTGAGTAGGAATTCCTCAGGTAGAACAGAGTACCTAACATACATCTCAAGCTGAGACTACCAACTGAAAAAAGTTAAGAAATGTACCCACTGGAGGGAAATGAATAATTTAGTAAGACAGCAAAAAGTGTGTATTTGAGGAGAGGGCTTTTTTGAGGAAAGGTAAGAGCTACTTCAGTCTACGAAGGGTCTTGAATGACCTCATAAGATTCAGACTATTCGGTGGGCAAAAGAGAGCCAAAGTCCTTTAAAAAAGAACGGAAAATTATATTCTTCCTACCACTTCAGGGCTTCCTACGATTCTTATAATTTTATAATGGTTTCCTTCTCCCATTTCAAACAGAAGAACAGAACAAAGTTTATATGAATAAACATCTGTAATACTTACTTCTGTTTCTGACCTTTCAGGAAGCGTCTGATGTCTAGACGAGCGCCTTAAAGGTGTCACTACTTCCTCAGGAGCTCTTGACTTGCTAATATGCAAAGCCTTTGCTTTTTCAATCAACTGCTTGGCTTTTGACACATTTTTTGAAGTATTTCTTACCTAAACACAAATGTGAAATCGTAATTTAGGTTCCTAGCAAATATTTCATATTTAATAATAGAAAAAAATAGGAAAGGCAAAACATTAGAGACAGTAAAAAGACCAGCGGTTGGCAGGGGGAAAGGAAGGGATGAACAGGCAGAGCAGAGAGGACTGTTAAGGCAGAGAAACTACTCTGGATGGTATTATTAATCTAAGGGTGGATACATGTCATTATCCATTTATCTAAACCCAGAGAATGAACAACACGAAGAGTAAACCTTGAAATGGCTAAGAATCTGTCTGCCAATGCAGGGGACAAGGGTTCGAGCCCTGGTCCAGGAAGACTACATGCCGAAAGCAACTAAACCTGTGTGCCACAACTCTTGAAGCCAGTGCTCAGGAGTCTGTGTCCCACCACTAGAGAACCCAATGTACCGCAACAAAGAGTGGCTCCTGCTTGCTACTACTAGAGAAGGCCTGTGCACAACCATGAAGACTCAGCCCACCCAAAATAAATAATTCTTTTAAATAAAGATTAGATAAAATAAACTATGGACACTGGATGATAATGATGTGTCAGTGTAAGTTCACCAATGATAACAGATGTACTATTCTGGTGCTAATAACAGGGGAGGCTTAGCAAAGGGTATAGGAGAAACCAGTTCGTTTTCCTCAATTTTACTATGGTCCTGAAATTGCTCTAAAAACATGAAGTTCACTATATCTATACATAATAGAAAAATATAATCACAGATCACACAAAATAAGAAAAAAATTAAAAAGTGTCTAATTATATTTGGTTTGTCTTCATTTCTTCACTGAAATCTATGAAGATAAATATAATTACATTTGTAAAAAACACACAGAAAGATGTCTGTATTAGATGTCTGTATATGAAAAAGCTTTTTAAAAAAATGTCTGTAGAGATTGGAATTGGCTGGTTATCTTCATGGCATCTCTTCTTTGTTTCTAGTCACTTTCAGGCTGAATCCTTTGCAGAGAGGTTGAAAAGGCAGCAGATACAGAAAAGAACAATGTCTAGGGACGTTCCTGGTGGTCTAGTGGTTAAGAATCCGCCTTCCAATGCAGGGGATGTGGGTTCGATCCCTGGTCAGGGAACTGAGATCCCACCTGCCTAGAGGCAACTAAGCCCATACATCACAACCACTGAGCCCGTATGCCTACAACCCACGCAGCCAAAAATAATAAATAAATAAATAACTTTAAAAATAAATTAAAAAAAAAAAAAAGAACAATGTCTAGCCTGCAGGTCTGGCTCTGTTACTGGTATACTAAGTGACCTTGTACATTTAAATGTTCTCTTCCAGATAATGTGTTTTCCATACTCTGAGTTCTACTGAAGTTTTTACATTTGAATTAAAAATGCATAGCAAGCAAGCTGTGAAACAGTTTGCATTATATGATCCCTTTTAAAAATGACACCTATCTATTTCAGCATAGGAAAAAGTCTGGGCTGATAAGGGTTCCCCCTAGAGAGTAGAAGACAGAAAAGTTTTTAAAGTTTTCAGTTTTATATTTATATATTATTATGTTATTTAAACAAATGTTTGCTTTAAAAAAAAAAACTTTAAAAATGTTTTTAGAAAACATTAAAGAGAATAAGCACTGAAAAAAAATAAAATTGAAAAAGAACAGGCATGAATATTCAGTACATAGGAGGTTAAGAATGTTAAGGATTTGGTTTACAGGAGTAGTGTGGCAGATCTGTTGTTCTACAAGCAAAATTTCTGGCAGACTGGTGATCCTTAGGTTAAATTAGTATTCAAAATAATCCAGCTAAATTTAAATTAACAACTCAATCACTGAAACAGTGAAAACAGTCATTTCAGTCTGCCTTGCAGTGCGGAGGACATGGGTTCAATCCCTGGTTGGGGAACTAAGATCCCACACGCCACATGGCAGCTAAGCCTGAACACAGCAGATGCTGAGCACACATACCTGAAGTGCTCCAAAAGAAGCCAGAGCCATGAGATGCCCACACAATGCAGGGAAGAATGCCCCTACTCACCACAACTAGAAAAACCCAAGACCAGCAACAAAGACCCAATGCAGCCAAAAATATATAAATAAATTTACAAAACAAAAAACAAAAAATCCCAGTCATTTCCAACACCCTCCTCTGTGACCTCACTGCCTGCTCTCCCAGCTATTAGCTGGTTACTCCTGATATAACAGGAACTTCCATCCTGACAGTTCTCTACTCTCTATTTATCAGCTTCTGGAACCCTCTCTTCCCCTTGCTCCCACCTTAAATTCCACTGTGTATCACTTCAATTCTCAGAAATGTTTTGACTTCCTTTGGCATCACTGTCTTTCAAAATAGGGTTAAACATGTACTTTATGAGATTAATGGTATGAGTATGAAACAAAGTACCTGGAATGTGATAAGCTGTCAAAAGATGGGGGAAAAAAAGCTGTTAAGTGAAAACAAAGGAGATGCCAACTTTCTGTGGCAGTGGCTTTCTCTCAAGGATTCTATCAGAATCACTCTGGTGCCTTTTATTTTTTTTATTTTATTTTCCCCCCATCATGCCTCTTTTTTTTTAATTTATATTTATTTTCATCCACTTTTTTTTATTCTTTGGCATGTGTGGGCCTCCCATTGCAGTGACCTCTCTCCCTACAGAGCACCAGCTCTATGCGCATGCACTCCAGAGTGCTGGCTCGTAATTGCACAAACTGGTCCAGCTGCTCCTCGGCATATGGGATCTTCCGGTCAGGGATCAACCCAGTGCCCCTTGCACTGCAAGGTGGACTCTTCAACCACTGGACCACCAGAGGAAGCCCCAGTGCCTTTTTAGAAACACACATACTTGTACCTAAATCTTTCATGGAGTCACCCAGCGAGTTCATTTCAAGTTCTGCCTTGACAGGTTAAAATAGTATTCAAAATAATCCAGCTAAATTTAAATTAACAACTCAATCACTGAAACAGTGAAAACAGTCATTTCAGTCTGCCTTGCAGTGCGGAGGACATGGGTTCAATCCCTGGTTGGGGAACTAAGATCCCACACGCCACATGGCAGCTAAGCCTGAACACAGCAGATGCTGAGCACACATACCTGAAGTGCTCCAAAAGAAGCCAGAGCCATGAGATGCCCACACAATGCAGGGAAGAATGCCCCTACTCACCACAACTAGAAAAACCCAAGACCAGCAACAAAGACCCAATGCAGCCAAAAATATATAAATAAATTTACAAAACAAAAAACAAAAAATCCCAGTCATTTCCAACACCCTCCTCTGTGACCTCACTGCCTGCTCTCCCAGCTATTAGCTGGTTACTCCTGATATAACAGGAACTTCCATCCTGACAGTTCTCTACTCTCTATTTATCAGCTTCTGGAACCCTCTCTTCCCCTTGCTCCCACCTTAAATTCCACTGTGTATCACTTCAATTCTCAGAAATGTTTTGACTTCCTTTGGCATCACTGTCTTTCAAAATAGGGTTAAACATGTACTTTATGAGATTAATGGTATGAGTATGAAACAAAGTACCTGGAATGTGATAAGCTGTCAAAAGATGGGGGAAAAAAAGCTGTTAAGTGAAAACAAAGGAGATGCCAACTTTCTGTGGCAGTGGCTTTCTCTCAAGGATTCTATCAGAATCACTCTGGTGCCTTTTATTTTTTTTATTTTATTTTCCCCCCATCATGCCTCTTTTTTTTTAATTTATATTTATTTTCATCCACTTTTTTTTATTCTTTGGCATGTGTGGGCCTCCCATTGCAGTGACCTCTCTCCCTACAGAGCACCAGCTCTATGCGCATGCACTCCAGAGTGCTGGCTCGTAATTGCACAAACTGGTCCAGCTGCTCCTCGGCATATGGGATCTTCCGGTCAGGGATCAACCCAGTGCCCCTTGCACTGCAAGGTGGACTCTTCAACCACTGGACCACCAGAGGAAGCCCCAGTGCCTTTTTAGAAACACACATACTTGTACCTACTCACCCAGACGAGAATTCAATTCTTTCATGGAGGGAATAAGCAGCTTATTTTACAAATGCAGCTAAATTATTCTTACATGTCCCCCCTTCAGGATAGTGGTTTTCAATGAGGGGTGACTTTTCCCTCAAGGGGTTATTGGTTGCCATTGCTGGGGGAGCTGGAGTCCATCTCATGGGTAGAGGCCATGGCTCCTGTACCCTATAATACATGAGACAGTCCTCCACAGCAAAGAACTATTCAGCCCATAATGTCAACAGTACCAGGGTTGCGAGATCCGACTTTTAAGTCTCTGATCTATAGACATAAACCAAAGATTCAATTAGGCTTACATCCATAAGCAGCTTTAAGGAAAATGGTTGGAATATAACTAAGAAAACTCTAAGTAAACTATATTGTCTTTGAGATATGTTGATCTCTCAATAAGCTAACTCGAGGAGTAAATTAATAGTGAAAAATAAAAAAGAGTAGTAGTTAACATAAGCAGTCTACGGATTATGTGAATCTTCTTTTGGTGTTATCACTTCCCAAAGTAGTAGCTGTTGTTTTAGAAAACAGAATACCACTTACAGAACTCCCTAATATTTCAATTACCTTTCTATTCTGAGGCTCAAAATCTCCATCAGCAGCTTCAGACTTCGTAGACCTTTTCTTTAACCTTTTCTTAGACTTTTTCTTAGATTTTTTGGGAGTACTAATTCTGGTGAATTTCATTCTGAAAGTAAACCAAAAAGATATTGACAAACATTTTTATGATATAATGTGTAAGAATTTCAATTCAATAGAGAAAAGACCTAACTAGAGTTCTAATTTCTATTTGGTTCTGAAACAGAAGACCCTCCATTAGTTTCAAGGTACCGATTCAAATGTAAGCCAGATTGAACGTTAAAATCTTAGAAAATATAAAGTATCCTTTTATAAATCATAAGCTTTCCAGAAAATTAGCCCCTAAGATCATTTTTATACTAGCCAGGACTAGCATGCAAGTATATACCTCATATTACATGGCTCATTTTACCTAAAGTTCTATGACTTATTTGTAATCATGTGTTTGTTACTTGCAAAGAATTCATTTTTGAAGGCTATTTCTCCAGGAATTAGCAACTATGATCAATAAGAGTTTAAAAACTCAACTAAAATATATCTGGAATTCTTCTGAAATCATGCCATACTTAAATTAAAAATGGGACATAAGCAACATTTTTGAAACCCTGTCTTCTTTTTCTTATAAATAAGCTGTGTTCTAGGGTAAAAAAACCAACTATTCTCCAGTGCTTGACCTCCTGCCTTTGCACTAATAACTTCTGCAGAATATTAAGAACTTGAGAGCAGAACAAAACTTTACCTAATAGGACTCTCTGAATCAGAGGGGATAGTTATTAATTCCGCTGTATACAGGCTAGGCTTCTCTGACAGGCTGGCTGCTTTTGGAGTAGAAGCTTTGACTGGGCTATCGTCTTGTGCACCTTCGGGAAACAGTACTTCGAATGATGATTGTAGCAGGTGTGCTGCCACCTCTTATGGATCTTCTGCTTGACTTGGGTGTGGAAACATTTACCAAGCTGTCTTCAGTCTTAGCTTTAGACTGTATCACCTTATCCTTAACTGGGAAGCTGGTTTGTTTTGAAGGCTTGCTATTATACAGAGAGGAAATCTTGAGAGGCTCATCACTGGTTGTACGTTCACAAACGAGGCTTTCACTGCTAAGTAACGTGCTGTTTTTGAAAAGTTTTGTTTTCTTTTGTCGTAAACTCCTTCTAAGCGTGTTTTGATCTTGTTTTTCTTTGAAAGAAAGAGTTACTCCTTTTTCCTGAGTATTTCCTTCTCTATTTTCAGGTGGAATAGCACCACTCTCTAACACTTCCTTCTTCTTCTTCTGCTTTTTACTTTTCTCCTTAGGAAAGTTTCCTTTATCAGGGTGGGGCTGTGAATTGCCATGACTTGAAACCATCTGGCAATTAGGATTTTCCATGATTTTTTTAGAATGATTGTCTCTTCCTTCCTCATTTGAAGATTTTTCGTTGATCTCCTTCTGCTTATCAGAAGGCTTTCTGACTCCATTTTTAAGCGCATCTGACATGGGCTGCCTAAATGCCTTCATAAACTGTTGCCTTTCTTCTAGAGTGCATTTAGGTTTCACAGTTTCAGAGTTTCCAGCTTCCAACACTGCCAATTCAAGTTCTTCCTCATGTATCACAACGTTAGATTTTCTCTTTGAAATCATGCCATACTTAAATTAAAAATGGGACATAAGCAACATTTTTGAAACCCTGTCTTCTTTTTCTTATAAATAAGCTGTGTTCTAGGGTAAAAAAACCAACTATTCTCCAGTGCTTGACCTCCTGCCTTTGCACTAATAACTTCTGCAGAATATTAAGAACTTGAGAGCAGAACAAAACTTTACCTAATAGGACTCTCTGAATCAGAGGGGATAGTTATTAATTCCGCTGTATACAGGCTAGGCTTCTCTGACAGGCTGGCTGCTTTTGGAGTAGAAGCTTTGACTGGGCTATCGTCTTGTGCACCTTCGGAATCAGTACTTCGAATGATGATTGTAGCAGGTGTGCTGCCACCTCTTATGGATCTTCTGCTTGACTTGGGTGTGGAAACATTTACCAAGCTGTCTTCAGTCTTAGCTTTAGACTGTATCACCTTATCCTTAACTGGGAAGCTGGTTTGTTTTGAAGGCTTGCTATTATACAGAGAGGAAATCTTGAGAGGCTCATCACTGGTTGTACGTTCACAAACGAGGCTTTCACTGCTAAGTAACGTGCTGTTTTTGAAAAGTTTTGTTTTCTTTTGTCGTAAACTCCTTCTAAGCGTGTTTTGATCTTGTTTTTCTTTGAAAGAAAGAGTTACTCCTTTTTCCTGAGTATTTCCTTCTCTATTTTCAGGTGGAATAGCACCACTCTCTAACACTTCCTTCTTCTTCTTCTGCTTTTTACTTTTCTCCTTAGGAAAGTTTCCTTTATCAGGGTGGGGCTGTGAATTGCCATGACTTGAAACCATCTGGCAATTAGGATTTTCCATGATTTTTTTAGAATGATTGTCTCTTCCTTCCTCATTTGAAGATTTTTCGTTGATCTCCTTCTGCTTATCAGAAGGCTTTCTGACTCCATTTTTAAGCGCATCTGACATGGGCTGCCTAAATGCCTTCATAAACTGTTGCCTTTCTTCTAGAGTGCATTTAGGTTTCACAGTTTCAGAGTTTCCAGCTTCCAACACTGCCAATTCAAGTTCTTCCTCATGTATCACAACGTTAGATTTTCTTTTCTGAACTGCCTGTTCATTCTCAGGATCAGACAGACTGTTTTCCATTTCCACCGGTTTCTGTTGAAAGAACATGGAGGGTATTTTTCCTGTCTTTTTTGGGGGGATGGGGTGAACCTGTGCAAGAACAGTGACTGTCTTAAGGCCAGCCTGATGGGAAATTTCATAGGTGTCGGGGTCACTCATATAACCACTTTTGACTGTATCTTCAACGGTTTCAGAAGGGATACAAATCGACACTGTAGAGTCTGGTGTCTGCTCCACTTCATTTTCCTTGTGACTTTTTAAGAATTCCTCATATGAGACAGTAACTGTACTATCATATAACGGGACTGCTTCAGTTACTGCATCACTAGGCTCAGCCTCATTTGCAGTACTTTCCATTTCATTAGTCAGGGAAATCCTTATCTGTTTACTATCATTACCATCTCTTTTAGGGAGATTTGGTTCCTCTGCTAAAGGTAAGCTTTCAGATACATCTACAACCTCTCTTTGTTTCCTTTTTCTCAATGTTCTATGATCATTTTTTGAGGGCCCTTGTTTAGGATTTACTTTCTTAGAATTTTTCTGGGAGGTCCCAGGGCTTGATTGTTTTTTGATACCTTGAATACTTTCTGCAAGAACCTCGACATGTTTCTTGTTGAGTAAAGCAGAACTCCTTTCCACAAAATCGTTATTTAAACTGGCGTCTTCTTTGCTCTCGCTGCAGTTAATTTCAATTGGAGGCTCACTTTCAGTTTTAAGACGACTTAGATGATGGAATAAATCTAGTCTCTTGCCTCTCTTCTGACCCTCTGTACTTGAGGGCATTTCCAAAGGGGATTTACAGTCTTTGCCTCTGTCAGCGGGTAAGGGTGTGGATGACCTTATCTTGCACTTTTTTGCTGTCTGAGTCTTCTCATTTGTGAGGGAAGTCTTTCTAAAGTAATCCAGGATATTACTGGATTTGGGTGGAGAGAAAATCCTGTCTCAAGTCGTCCCCACCGCTGATAAATACTTTGTGGTTCTTCTGCATTTAGGTTTCACAGTTTCAGAGTTTCCAGCTTCCAACACTGCCAATTCAAGTTCTTCCTCATGTATCACAACGTTAGATTTTCTTTTCTGAACTGCCTGTTCATTCTCAGGATCAGACAGACTGTTTTCCATTTCCACCGGTTTCTGTTGAAAGAACATGGAGGGTATTTTTCCTGTCTTTTGGGGGATGGGGTGAACCTGTGCAAGAACAGTGACTGTCTTAAGGCCAGCCTGATGGGAAATTTCATAGGTGTCGGGGTCACTCATATAACCACTTTTGACTGTATCTTCAACGGTTTCAGAAGGGATACAAATCGACACTGTAGAGTCTGGTGTCTGCTCCACTTCATTTTCCTTGTGACTTTTTAAGAATTCCTCATATGAGACAGTAACTGTACTATCATATAACGGGACTGCTTCAGTTACTGCATCACTAGGCTCAGCCTCATTTGCAGTACTTTCCATTTCATTAGTCAGGGAAATCCTTATCTGTTTACTATCATTACCATCTCTTTTAGGGAGATTTGGTTCCTCTGCTAAAGGTAAGCTTTCAGATACATCTACAACCTCTCTTTGTTTCCTTTTTCTCAATGTTCTATGATCATTTTTTGAGGGCCCTTGTTTAGGATTTACTTTCTTAGAATTTTTCTGGGAGGTCCCAGGGCTTGATTGTTTTTTGATACCTTGAATACTTTCTGCAAGAACCTCGACATGTTTCTTGTTGAGTAAAGCAGAACTCCTTTCCACAAAATCGTTATTTAAACTGGCGTCTTCTTTGCTCTCGCTGCAGTTAATTTCAATTGGAGGCTCACTTTCAGTTTTAAGACGACTTAGATGATGGAATAAATCTAGTCTCTTGCCTCTCTTCTGACCCTCTGTACTTGAGGGCATTTCCAAAGGGGATTTACAGTCTTTGCCTCTGTCAGCGGGTAAGGGTGTGGATGACCTTATCTTGCACTTTTTTGCTGTCTGAGTCTTCTCATTTGTGAGGGAAGTCTTTCTAAAGTAATCCAGGATATTACTGGATTTGGGTGGAGAGAAAATCCTGTCTCCAGTCTTCCCCACCGGTGATAAATACTTTGTGATTCTTGTGCAAGAAGTTTGGTCATCATCCTTCCTTCGTCTCTTGCATGCCTATCAGTTTAAAAGAAGAAAACAAGCATTTATTGCAAGCAAAATACTATAAAGTATACATTTTACACATGGATCTATTCTTATATGTAACTGGATAAAAAAAGAAGGCTCCCTTTAGTTGATAAACATGATGTATTAGGAAGAAAGAGAGCTTTCAATCAAATCTCAATGTCACAATGAATTATACAATTACGATTTCTGTACCTTACTGTATATATCTTATATTTCAATAAAAAGTTTCAAGGCCACGATGTTTGGGTACAAATGCATTAATTACTGTCAGCTTCTGGTGACTCTATAATCGTTCTACTATACCACCCACTCCCAAAGAATTTGTAATGACCACGTTCCATACAATCATGTGAAATCTGACCCATGGAAGGAATTCTATAAATGTTGTTTCCATTCCCTTTATGCTTTTTCAATTAAAAATAAACAAATTATTCTGTTTCCAAGAAAGAGATACATGGTGAACAACTCTAGGATCCCAAAATTTACTAATCAAGTAAAAATTATAGTGGACATTTAATAGGAATAAAATAGATGAGACGTTCCAGTGCTTTAATATACTGTTAAAACAGTTACTGCCTGCCTCCTACACTGTTCATTGCCCTTAAAAACAAAACTCCATCTATTTTTGCTTTCTCTTTAATTTCCCTCAGTTCATTTGTTAGAATAACATTGCCAGAATAACAAGGAAACCGTTTTATTTATCTATTTATTTAGCTGCACCAGGTCTTAGTTTTGGCATGTGGGATCTAGTTCCCTGACTAGGGATCAAACTCAAGTCCCTTGCATTAGGAGTATGGAGTCTTATTCACTGGACCATCAGGGAAGTTCCAAGGAACCCTTTTTTTTTTTTTTTTTGGAACCCTTTTTTTTAAAAGAAAAGTAATGAAGGAATTATACTTCCAGAAAATTAAAATGTATTATAAAGCGCTCATGACTAAAAGCATAGTACTGATGCATGAATAGCCAGGCAACTTAACAGAATCGGTTAGAAAACCAGAAAAAAGCACAAGTGTATATTTAAGAATTTGATATATGATAATAGTAGCACTGAAGTTACTGGGCAAAGAAATAGTTAACAAATAGTATTGGGACAAATTTCTAACCCTTTGGATAAATATGAGGCAAGATAAATTACAGATTTAAAAATTTTACCCCTTAAAATGAAATGACGGGGCTTCCCCTGGTGGTCCAGTGGGTGAGGACACCGCCTTGCAGTGCAAGGGGCGCCGGTTCGATCCCCTGGCCTGGGAAGATCCCACGTGCCATGGAGCGGCTGGACCCATGTGTCCAGTCACCGAGCCGGAGCTCTGGAGCGCATGCGCCCAGAGCCGGAGCTCTGCAGCGACAGACGCCACGGCGATGGGAGGCCCACAGGAGCCAAAGAACAGAGACGGATGAAAATGGAGAAATGAAAGACCAACAGAAGTGGCCCGCCCGCTCCCCTCCCTCCCCAACCCGACCCCCGCCCAAAAAGAAAAAAAACATGATGTCTGACAGTCACTTTAAAAAAAAAAAAAATGAAATGACAATTGTATTAAAAGAAAATGTTAATGAGTTGTTAGTATTATTATTATCCTGAGCAGGTATCAGAGACCGTATAGGGTCTGGAGTTAGGCAGATCTAAGTTCAAGTGCTGGTTCTGACATCTACCGGTGTGGGACCTTAAGCAAATTACTTTTAATTTTCTAATTCACTTTTTCTAACCTAATATAACTTACTTTTAATTGCATCTTAACTTTCATCTTCAGAATAACTCCTCATTACAGAGCTGACAGACCTTCTATGAAACAGCCCTCTAAGTAGGGCATCAAAAGCAGAAACTAACGCTAAGACTGGAAAACTGCCCAAAGCAAAAGCAAAAACTGTATGATTCCAGTATCAAAAGTCCGTTTTTCACACCTGAGACAAGCAGAGCAACTGCCTTGGTTCAGCAAACAAGGATCAGCATAACAACTAATAACAAGCAGACAAAAGACCTCAGTTCTACAAAGAAGGAGACAGTCCCAGGTACATAAGTGAATACACATCTTGGCTCACGTCACATCAGTATGCATACATATTTCACTTGGAATGAGAACAAAGATTAAGTATTATAAAGCTCATGACTAAAAGCATAGTACTGATGCATGAATAGCCAGGCAACTTAACAGAATCGGTTAGAAAACCAGAAAAAAGCACAAGTGTATATTTAAGAATTTGATATATGATAATAGTAGCACTGAAGTTACTGGGCAAAGAAATAGTTAACAAATAGTATTGGGACAAATTTCTAACCCTTTGGATAAATATGAGGCAAGATAAATTACAGATTTAAAAATTTTACCCCTTAAAATGAAATGACGGGGCTTCCCCTGGTGGTCCAGTGGGTGAGGACACCGCCTTGCAGTGCAAGGGGCGCCGGTTCGATCCCCTGGCCTGGGAAGATCCCACGTGCCATGGAGCGGCTGGACCCATGTGTCCAGTCACCGAGCCGGAGCTCTGGAGCGCATGCGCCCAGAGCCGGAGCTCTGCAGCGACAGACGCCACGGCGATGGGAGGCCCACAGGAGCCAAAGAACAGAGACGGATGAAAATGGAGAAATGAAAGACCAACAGAAGTGGCCCGCCCGCTCCCCTCCCTCCCCAACCCGACCCCCGCCCAAAATAAAAAAACATGATGTCTGACCGTCACTTTAAAAAAAAAAATGAAATGACAATTGTATTAAAAGAAAATGTTAATGAGTTGTTAGTATTATTATTATCCTGAGCAGGTATCAGAGACCGTATAGGGTCTGGAGTTAGGCAGATCTAAGTTCAAGTGCTGGTTCTGACATCTACCGGTGTGGGACCTTAAGCAAATTACTTTTAATTTTCTAATTCACTTTTTCTAACCTAATATAACTTACTTTTAATTGCATCTTAACTTTCATCTTCAGAATAACTCCTCATTACAGAGCTGACAGACCTTCTATGAAACAGCCCTCTAAGTAGGGCATCAAAAGCAGAAACTAACGCTAAGACTGGAAAACTGCCCAAAGCAAAAGCAAAAACTGTATGATTCCAGTATCAAAAGTCCGTTTTTCACACCTGAGACAAGCAGAGCAACTGCCTTGGTTCAGCAAACAAGGATCAGCATAACAACTAATAACAAGCAGACAAAAGACCTCAGTTCTACAAAGAAGGAGACAGTCCCAGGTACATAAGTGAATACACATCTTGGCTCACGTCACATCAGTATGCATACATATTTCACTTGGAATGAGAACATGAGATGAATATATATATGTGTGTGTATATATATGTATATATATACACACACACATATATATATACGTATATCAATCATCTACTTTCAGATGCTGCTTCAGTCAGTTCAGTCACTCAGTCGAGTCTGACTCTTTGCGACCCCGTGCACTGCAGCACGCCTGGCTTCCCTGTCCTTCACCATCTCTCGGAGCTTGCTCAAACAATCTCATATCCATTGACTCAGTGATGCCATCCAACCATCTCGTCCTCTGCCGTTCCCTTCTCCTTTGCCTTCTATTATTCCCAGCATCACGGTCTTTTCCAATGAGTAGTCTCTTGGCATCAGGTGGAGAAGACTCACTGGAAAAGACTCATGTTGGGAAAAGTATGAAAAGGCCACTTCATGGTGTTAGAAGCTCTTTAAAACAACTGCTAGTACCTTTCAATGAAACTTGATGAACACAGAGAACAACAGTATACCAGGCCAGAACGCCTAGTTACAGTATCTTAAGCTATAGAAGAATGAGATAGTGATTTCTAACTTTGCTGAATTCCTGTTGTGACAATCTAATCGGAATTCCTAGAGCAGGCGGATGGGTGGACAAGCAGAAGGAACTAAAGGATTCTTTTCAACGCTAAACTTATATGCTTCCTTATCATGAACCCAAACTTGACCCTGGGATCCTCCATGACATTTCACAAATGCAAAACATCAAGTTCCAACAGAATAGCAGAATCTGACAGCTGGTGCTTAACCTTGATGCCCCCGCAAAAACTTCACAATCCCAATGTTAACCTCTATCACGTCTTTTAGAAACGATGCACCCCAGCAACGGTTTCATACAATATCAGAACTGTGGGGCCACACCAGGTCCCGCCTTTGCCTTCACAGATCCTAAGCTGGGATCACCCCTCACCCACGGAGACATTCCAGCTCACCTCCGTCTCGTAGTCCTTCACTGGAGGGGGAGAAGCTGCCGCCGCCATGGCCAGGACCCCACCATGCTCGCTGCTTCCCGGAGGTCCTAAGCTGGGACAGTTCTACAAAGAAGGAGACAGTCCCAGGTACATAAGTGAATACACATCTTGGCTCACGTCACATCAGTATGCATACATATTTCACTTGGAATGAGAACATGAGATGAATATATATATGTGTGTGTATATATGTATATATACACACACATATATATATACGTATATCAATCATCTACTTTCAGATGCTGCTTCAGTCAGTTCAGTCACTCAGTCGAGTCTGACTCTTTGCGACCCCGTGCACTGCAGCACGCCTGGCTTCCCTGTCCTTCACCATCTCTCGGAGCTTGCTCAAACAATCTCATATCCATTGACTCAGTGATGCCATCCAACCATCTCGTCCTCTGCCGTTCCCTTCTCCTTTGCCTTCTATTATTCCCAGCATCACGGTCTTTTCCAATGAGTAGTCTCTTGGCATCAGGTGGAGAAGACTCACTGGAAAAGACTCATGTTGGGAAAAGTATGAAAAGGCCACTTCATGGTGTTAGAAGCTCTTTAAAACAACTGCTAGTACCTTTCAATGAAACTTGATGAACACAGAGAACAACAGTATACCAGGCCAGAACGCCTAGTTACAGTATCTTAAGCTATAGAAGAATGAGATAGTGATTTCTAACTTTGCTGAATTCCTGTTGTGACAATCTAATCGGAATTCCTAGAGCAGGCGGATGGGTGGACAAGCAGAAGGAACTAAAGGATTCTTTTCAACGCTAAACTTATATGCTTCCTTATCATGAACCCAAACTTGACCCTGGGATCCTCCATGACATTTCACAAATGCAAAACATCAAGTTCCAACAGAATAGCAGAATCTGACAGCTGGTGCTTAACCTTGATGCCCCCGCAAAAACTTCACAATCCCAATGTTAACCTCTATCACGTCTTTTAGAAACGATGCACCCCAGCAACGGTTTCATACAATATCAGAACTGTGGGGCCACACCAGGTCCCGCCTTTGCCTTCACAGATCCTAAGCTGGGATCACCCCTCACCCACGGAGACATTCCAGCTCACCTCCGTCTCGTAGTCCTTCACTGGAGGGGGAGAAGCTGCCGCCGCCATGGCCAGGACCCCCACCATGCTCGCTGCTTCCCGGAATCCCAGGTCCTAGGACCTTGCGCGGCCCGGCCTAGCCGGTCGGGAGGCCATGGAGGCGGCCGACTCCTGCAGTAGCGAGGAGCTGGGCCGCGCGGGGTCCCCCTCGGGCTCCCCGGCGCCCACCGCCTGGGGTGGTCCCAGAGGCTGGGCCCAGCTCCGCTGGCTCGAACGCGGGAAGAGGCGCCGAGAAAGCGCGGGCCGTGAGAACCTTCGGGCGGGGTCGGGGAGCGCGGGCTGACTCAGAGGCGGGCGTTCCAGTTCGGAGGGATTGGACCTGCGGGATCCAGCGGGAAAAGCAGATCAAGCGCCGAACCAACCTTCGGACTTTGGAGGGCGTTCTTGTCAATTGGGTTTTCGCGCCGACCGGAGCGCAGGGGGCGGGGCTTAGGACGCTTCCGGAGGCGGTGGCGACGGCCAGCCGAGAGGGCCAAACTACCTCGCCGGCGAGCTTGTGGGGGGCGGGCCTGCTCTACCGAGCGTCTAAAAGGAGCGAGGGGATTTGCAGATTCAACCGCCTTACGTCCAGTTTCACGGGCGAGGATGTGATTTCACTAAGTCCGTCCGTGGCAGAAATAAAAGCCTATACATTTTTCTGTTTTGGCGGCACGACGCGCGTCGGGGGATCTTCATTTCCGCACCAGGGATTGAACCGGTAACCCCAGGCATGAAAAGGCGGGACAGCTAACTACTGGACGGGCAGGGAATGCCCTCAACCCCTATACTTTTTTTTTTTTTTAAACTTGGGCCTCTTTTATTGGTCTTTCATTTATTTATTTTCGTCCGTCTTTATTCTTTGGTCTGTGTGGGCCTCTCATTGCAGTGATCTCTCTCGTTGCAGAGCACCGGCTCCGAGCGAATGAGCTCCAGCGCGCTGGCTCGCAATCGGACACTCCGGTTCAGCCGCTCCACGGTATGTGGGATCTTCCCAGGACAGGGATCAAATCGGTGCCCCTTGCACTGCAAGGCGGACTCTTCACCCACTGGACCACCAGGGAAGCCCCTCAACCCCTATACTTTTGACGCCCCTCTTTAATAGTGAAAATTCGAGAAATACCGAAAAGGGAATAATAATTTATTACACTGCTCTCACACGGAATAAAACGTCATTTGGACAAGTGTCCTACCTTGAGATACGCGCACTTGGGGTCTTCAGTTTCGAGTTTTTAACCCCTAGTTTAACTCATTTATTTCTTCCTGTGGGTTTTTGTTCTCATGAGCAGCTAGGAGCCCAAGGTCGTCGCCTCAGCTGGCTTGTGTGTGTCCGAATTGTTGCTGGGTACCACTAGTATTGCTAGTATGACGGTTTCATAAATCTTTCATGCATTGTTTTCATATACATGTTTACATTTTTTTTTTTACAAGACCCTTGCATTGTACGGAATGTGTTTATTTTGTTTGGGTGCATTATTTTCACTACGCGTTGTGTAAGAGCTGAAACAAGACATGGAAACCGATCTCTCGAATAATACTGGGAAACCACCTTGTTCATCGGGTTAGGCAAACTGATTTTAACTGTTGACGTCATTGTGTCTATCTGTATGGTATTTGCTCTCCTCTGGACAACATCAAGGGTACAAATTCCTCCATGAAATTAGTGGTAATTACACTCTCTTAGAAAATTACTAACCCTGGTAAGGTTTTTCAGGAAGGCAGACTGTATTCTGAGTATAAACTGTTTCGTTGTTTTGGTTTGGTTTGTTTATAACCCAAGGTAGAGTAAGAACACTCTTCTAGCAGAAGAGGAGCCTGAGAAGAAGGAGGAGGGGTGGGGTGGCGGTGGGGTAGAGAAAGGAGGAGGAATCAACTAGAAAATTACTGAAAAAACGGGAAGTCTCTGATTTGCACCCTCAAACTCAGTTTCTTCCTCTTAGCTCCAAGGCTGCCAATATTACTTATTTGGTGGATAACATTGAAGCCTTTTTAAAGGATATAGATATACCCGTATACATATATTTGACGTTGTTTTTCTTTACATAAAAAGTAACAACGTAGCTGTCACTCGGCAATTTTTTTTTCAGTCTTCATCGTTTTCAAGAGCTAGCCGTGATACAGGTCCACTTGATTCATTCCCTTTCATTCCTGACCACAACAGGTTGCACTGCAAGGCGGACTCTTCACCCACTGGACCACCAGAAGCCTCAACCCCTATACTTTTGACGCCCCTCTTTAATAGTGAAAATTCGAGAAATACCGAAAAGGGAATAATAATTTATTACACTGCTCTCACACGGAATAAAACGTCATTTGGACAAGTGTCCTACCTTGAGATACGCGCACTTGGGGTCTTCAGTTTCGAGTTTTTAACCCCTAGTTTAACTCATTTATTTCTTCCTGTGGGTTTTTGTTCTCATGAGCAGCTAGGAGCCCAAGGTCGTCGCCTCAGCTGGCTTGTGTGTGTCCGAATTGTTGCTGGGTACCACTAGTATTGCTAGTATGACGGTTTCATAAATCTTTCATGCATTGTTTTCATATACATGTTTACATTTTTTTTTTTACAAGACCCTTGCATTGTACGGAATGTGTTTATTTTGTTTGGGTGCATTATTTTCACTACGCGTTGTGTAAGAGCTGAAACAAGACATGGAAACCGATCTCTCGAATAATACTGGGAAACCACCTTGTTCATCGGGTTAGGCAAACTGATTTTAACTGTTGACGTCATTGTGTCTATCTGTATGGTATTTGCTCTCCTCTGGACAACATCAAGGGTACAAATTCCTCCATGAAATTAGTGGTAATTACACTCTCTTAGAAAATTACTAACCCTGGTAAGGTTTTTCAGGAAGGCAGACTGTATTCTGAGTATAAACTGTTTCGTTGTTTTGGTTTGGTTTGTTTATAACCCAAGGTAGAGTAAGAACACTCTTCTAGCAGAAGAGGAGCCTGAGAAGAAGGAGGAGGGGTGGGGTGGCGGTGGGGTAGAGAAAGGAGGAGGAATCAACTAGAAAATTACTGAAAAAACGGGAAGTCTCTGATTTGCACCCTCAAACTCAGTTTCTTCCTCTTAGCTCCAAGGCTGCCAATATTACTTATTTGGTGGATAACATTGAAGCCTTTTTAAAGGATATAGATATACCCGTATACATATATTTGACGTTGTTTTTCTTTACATAAAAAGTAACAACGTAGCTGTCACTCGGCAATTTTTTTTTCAGTCTTCATCGTTTTCAAGAGCTAGCCGTGATACAGGTCCACTTGATTCATTCCCTTTCATTCCTGATCATGTCGCACGATTATGCTCCTTTTATTTCTTCATTTCCTTAATGATGACGGTTTAAATTGTCTTCAGTTTTCTGTTAGACAAACAATGAGCTGATAAACATTCTTGTCTCCTTGAACAGAAGTAGTGCTTTCCCAGGATACACACGTAGAGGTGGAATTACTGGGTTTAGAGTATGACTCCATCGTTTGTATTCTGAAAAACTAAGCATTTAAAATGTGTTTGGGTTGTGAGCTATTTGTGCTGAGTTTATTTTTAGATACCAAGTTAGTAGTTTACATGGCATTTATTTAGGAGCTTGTGGCATTTATCAATTTTAAATTAAATAAGCTGTCACATTTGTATAGCAATTTAACATTTATAGTGTGCCTGTGTTGTTCTTTTTATCATCCTCCTCATCTAGCTAATCTTTTTAAAATTATTTTTAAAATCCTTTTTAAAAATTATCATTAACTTTTATCTTTATCCAAGTAAGGCTTGTATTTGGTTAAAAATATCGAAGAGCATTACTGAACTTTTTATAAGAAATTTTTAAAAACAGCTCATTTCTATTTCACCCCCCAGTTCTGTTTCCCAGAGGCAGTCACTTTCAAAATTCATTTAGCATTATAAATATCTGCTTATCTTTAAATACTCTAATATCGTTGCATAGCTATTTCTCTTTTTTAAATTTTTTATTTTTTCCATCATGCCTCTTTTATATATATATATATTTTTTAAAGATTTATTTATTTATTTTGGGCAAGGGTCGGGTTGGGGAGGGAGGGGAGCAGGTGGGCCACTTCCATTGGTCCTTCATTTCTCTATTTTCGTCCGTCTTTGTTCTTTTGGCCCTTGTGGGCCTCCCATTGCGGTGGCATCTGTCGCTGCAGAGCGCCGGCTCTGGGTGCATGCGCCCCAGAGCTCCGGCTCGGTAATTGGACATATCAGTCCAGCCGCTCCCCGGCACGTGGGATCTTCCCAAGCCAGGGATCGAACCAGCGCCCCTTGCACTGCAAGGCGGTGTCCTTATCCACTGGACCACCAGGGGAAGCCCTACCTCTTTTATATTTATTTTCATCCATCTTTATTCTTTGGCATGTGTGGGCCTCCCATTGAGGTGGCCTCTCTCTAGTTGCAGAGCACCGGCTCTAGGCACATGTGCTCCAGAGCCCTCCCTCATAACTGGACACAACGGTCCAGCTGCTCTGCGGCATGTGGGATCTTCCTGGACCAGGGATCGAACCGGTGCCCCTTGCACTGCAAGGCAGACTCTTTATCCACTGGACCACCAGGGAAGCCCTACACAGCTATTTTTTGATCTAACAGTTTTAAACAGTATTCATTAATGTTCTGTTATGGTGGCTAAGGATTTAATTCTCTTGTAACACCACCCTCAATTCCTCTCCTCTCCTCTCACATTATCCATATAGTGGTATTATAAAGACTTTTACACTTGTACACAAATGTTCATAGCAGCTTTATTTGTAAGAAGAAAAACCTGAGAACAAGCTATCGACAGGTAAACTAATAAAGACATCCACGCCATGGAATACTACTCAGCAATAAGAAGAAGTGAATTATCAATACATGAAAACAACATGGATGAATGTCAAAATCCTTCTGCTGTGTAACAGAAACCAGATGACAAAAGAGTACATACTGCATGATTTGAGAAAATGCAAATTGAATTATACTGTCAGGAGGCAGATCATCATTACCTGGGTTTGGGGTTGAAGGAGGGATGGATTGCAAAAGAATGGGCTACATGGAAAGTTTGGGGAGCATAGAAATGCTTGTTGTCTTGGTTATGGTGATGGTTTCACAGGAAAACACTAATCACATTATATACTCTAAATACATACAGTTTATTGTAAATTAGTTGTACTCAGTAAACTATTTAAAAAATTGTTAAAGCTGATTGAAGTTTTTCAGCGTGGGAAAGACTCAGTGGATCTACATAGGATGATCAGGAGATGAACTAACATTTTCATTGGGGAGTTTCCTAGTATTAATAGGTGGAGATCTTCTTTCTGGACCACCTGGTTTCTTCTCGATCTATTTAGGGGCAGGGCTGTTTATATCTTATGCAGTTTTGTGGAAGCAATAGGGGTCTGTCTGTGAAAGTTGCTCAGCTGTGCCGACTCTTTGCAACCATATGGACGAGTCATGGGATTCTCCAGGCCAGAATCCTGGAGTGGGTAACCGATCCCTTCTCCAGAGGATCTTCCCAACCCAGGAATTGAACCTGGGTCTCCTGCATTACAGGCAGATTTTTTTTTTTTTTAACCAACTGAGCTAAGAGGGAAGCCCCAGTGAGGAAGAGCAGAGGGCAAATACAAATAGCTCCCGAAAGAATGAAGCGACAGGGCTCAAGCAGAAATGATGCTCCACTGCGGATGTGTCTGGTGGTGAAAGTAAAGGCCAATGCTGTAGAGAACAATACTGCATAGGAACCTGGAATGTCAGATCCCATGGATAAAGGGAAATTGGATGTGGTCAAGCAGGAAATGGCAAGGGTGAACATCGACATCTTAGAAATTAATGAACTGAAATGGACAGTAATAGGAGAATTTAATTCAGATGATCATTATATCTACTACTCTGAGCAAGTATCCCTTAGAAGAAATGGAGTAGCCCTCCTAGTCAACAAAAGAATCCAAAATGCAGTACTTGGGTGCAGTCTCAAAAATGACAGAATGATCTCAGTTTGTTTCCAGGGCAAACTGTGCAACATCACAGCTACTTTAGGATAAAGATAATCTCCCATCTTCTCCAGAAGATCTTTCCTTTTCTAAACTTTTCTAATCTCAAGTGTCATTTACTTAGCACAAAACAAGTGGTAGAATGACCTTGAGTCTGCCCCAGGAGAACTGAAATCCAGTCTCTAGTACAGAGTCACTGTGTAACTTTGAGACAGTCTGTTTTCTGGGGAAAGCAAGTCTGGCACAGTCAGCCAGGAGTCAACAAACTTTGTGTGCTAAGTCGCTTCAGTTCTGTCCAGCTCTTTGAGACCCTATGGATCGTCGTAGCCCTCCAGGTTCCTCTGTCCATGATTGGACCCACCACCTGTTATTGTAGGGCCCCTGAATGATGAATGTCTTTTTTACCTTTTTAAGTAGTTGAAAAAGGATACAAAGAATATTTCGGGACACATGACGATTAGGCGAATTTCAAACTTGTTTCCATAAGTATCGTTTGCACATGGTCACGCCCACTTACCATATTGCAACAGAGGCCTTGTGGCCAGCCAAGCTCCGTATTTTCATTACCTGGTCTGTAAAGAAAACGTTTGATAACATCTGTTTTGGAATTCTGGCAGGACTGAGATACCTACTAGGGGCCCACGCTTAGGCCTCTCTCTTGGCTCTTGTATTAGACTACGAGCTTCTGGGTGGTGGCTGATCCCTTCGACCGTGGTAACTCGTTCACGGTAGCCTCCGAAACCCCCAGGCCAGCGGCAGGAATGCTTATATACTAGGGAGGTTAAGACAATGATTTAAGAGCCATCTGGGTTGAAATCTCAAAGGCTTGAGAGAGCTGATTTCTCTTCCCATCCCACCGTTTCCTCCTCCGTGGAACAGAGGCGCAAGGAGACCTGGTAGTGAAGCCCAGAATGAGATAAGATGTGGGAAGCACTTCGCGAGGTGCAGTCATTAATGTTTCTTTGGCTCCACGCTTGCGGGGAGGAAGCATCGCTGGTCAGGTGCCGCGGGACCGGAGACGACGGCGGCACTGGGACCCGGGCGCCCGTCGCGCGCGGCTGTCAATCAAAGCCGGCGTGGGGGCGGGGAGGGCGGGGCTTCCGCCTGCGCTCAGCCGGGCCGGGCCGCTCGGCGGCGCCTGCGACAGTCGGGAACCACTCCCGCAGCCGCCGGCCGCGCGGCCGGACGAGGGGAACGATGGAGCTGGAGCCCGAGCTGCTGCTGCAGGAGGCCCGCGAGAGCGTGGAAGCGGCGCAGAGCTACCGGCGGGAGCTGGGCCAGAGGCTGCAGGGGCTGCAGGAGGCGCGGAGGCAGGTCGGAGGGCCGCGCCCGCTGGGGCGCTGTGGGCCCCGGGGAGGGCGCGGGGTGCCAGGCGGCGGGCGAGGGCATGGAAGGCTGTGAGGGGCAGGGGCGTCCGGAAACGCTGAAGGGAGGGCGCAGGCGGCTCTGAAGGTGCAGGAGACTTGGCTGGGTCTGGGAAGACGGAAAGGTGGGCTCTGAGAGAAGTGGGGGGAGGGGTCTCAAAAGGAAGGGGCAAGTTTGGGGCTTGGAGGCAGAGTGTGAGAGGCGTTTCCCAGACGGTGTGGGGCGGTGTTGGGGATGCGAAGGGGTCCGAGATTGGGGAGAGTCCGGGTCACGGTAAAAACCGAGGGCGTCGCAGAGTGGTGAAGATCGAGAGAGTTGGGGGCGGCGGAGTTTCTTTGAAAAAAACCTGCCTGTGGATGGAGGTTGATTTGAGAGAGCTGGAGGAAAAGGTAGGGCAGTGACTTGCGAGGGCTCCATGTAGAGGCAAAATGGACCGTGGAAGGGAAGGACTAAAGAGAGAGACAGAGAGGGGAGGAGAAGCAGCAGAGGTAACGCTAAATGAATGGAGTTAGTGTCTGCAAGTGGTCTTTAATATCTCGTATGATCTTGAATGCATTAAAAAATCATTTAGCGGGATCCCATTCTAGAGTTTAGATTTTCAAGTGAAGCTGTGTCGAAAAGGCAAAGGAAGGAAGATGAAACCCTGGAGGGATGGGATAGAAAAGTGTAGGGAAATGAAAAAACAGATTTAAAGAGAGAGGTGTTGAAAGGAGAAGCTAAATATACCTTCAAGTGACAGCAGTTTTTTGCTCCATGGGGACCTGGTCCTCAAAGATATGAGAAAGCCACATGGTTTCTCCACACCCTGGAACACAGACAGAAAAAGATATAACCCGCTGCCTGCATGTAGAACGACAGATAATCCTCCAGCAAGTTTTAATTCAGGTGCTTACTAAGTGCTTTTTGAAACTGGGATTCCAGCTGAGTGGAATCATTTGAGTGAGTGGGATTCTTCTTCATCACCCTTGTTACTAATCTATATGGTCATCGTAGTAGCTCTCAGGCTGCAAAGAATCTGAAAGTTGCTACTAGTTGAATAGCGTCTTTGGATCTTCTCATTATTTAGGTTACTGAACATGCTTTAGGCTTTATACAGTTTAAAATTGTTGTAGGGTTTTTTTTTTTTTTTTTTTTTTTTTGACTCTGCTGGATCTTCATTGCTTTTGCGTGGACTTTCTCTAGTTGTGGCGAGCAGTCTTCACGAGTTGTGCAAGGCAAACTCCGTCGTGGCGGTTTGCAGTCTCTAGAATGCAGGCTCAGTAGTTGCGGTGCACAAACTTAGTTGCTCTGCAGCATGTGGGATCTTTCTGGAGGAGGAATCGAACCCGTGTCCCCTTCTTTGGCAGGCAGATTCTTCTCCACTGTGGCACTAGGGAAGTCCTATAATTTCTTGTAGCTTTTTAAATGAAGGCCAGCCATCCTGTGTAGTGTAGTAGTAAATCAGGGAGGGATATCTAGATGTGGTGATCCTGACTTGATGAATGCGTTTTTAAGGCCTTCCAATACATTCATCTCGATTTCCACTAGAAAACATCTGTATTATTCCTTCTGCTGTTGTGAAACAGAAGGTTCTAAATCTAGGGCATGTTTTAAAAGAGATTAAAGAATCTCTTATTATATGCTTAATGTTTTAGACAGTTAAGGTATTTATGAGACTGTTGTTTACCTGCATCAGCAGTTAAGAAACAGTGGAATTGATATTGTCGTCCTTGATGGCTCAGTGGGTAAAGAATCTGTCTGCTTTGTAGGAGATACAGGAGATGCGTGTCCTGGGTTGGGAAGATCCCCTGCGGGAGGAAATGGCAACCCACTCCAGTATTCTTGCCTGGGAAATCCCATGGACAGAGGAGCCTGGTGGCCTACAGTCTATGGGGTTGCAAAGAGTCAGACATGACTGAGCAACTAAATACACAGAGTTGATATTAAATGAATGAGCTTAGCACCTGGGAGCAGTACCTATTTCTCATGTGGTATTGAACACATTAAAACAATGTAGCATAATCTCATTCTGAGTTTCCAAACCTACATTCTTTAAAATTTTCTGTCCAGTAATTTGAATACAGGACACACTTCCCTATAATTTAATGGAGTTTGGTATGGGGTGTTTTTTTGTCTTTGAGGCCCACGGTCTCAGGCTTAAAGCAGAAAACACCAAGAGAACGTCCGTTATGCTTAGGTTCTCAATGACGCTGCCTTCTGACTAGACTGAGTAATGTGGTAGTGCCCTTGTGTGAACTGAAATGTCTTTTGTGCCAATGCCAGGTACAGTGGCTTCTCGTCCTATTGGGCTGGCCAGAAAGTTTGTAAGATCGTACGGAAAGACCTGAGTGAACTTTCTGGCCAACCCAATAAAAGCTTTCAGTTCTTCCTGAAAGTTAATTCTTGTGGGTTGTACACGATTGGGTTTGGAGAATAAGTCCTCTATCAACTTGCATCTTAAGGAGGGTCTGTGTTACAAAAATGGTAGCCAAATAAGCGGCTGCTTTTGTTTAGTGGTTAGGATATTTTTAGGGTTCCAGTCATTTTCAGAATAACTACATAAAGTATATGACTTTTCAGTCAGAAGATTTTGTGTGGGGGCCAAATGAGGGAGCAGAGAGAAAGGACGTTCCCTTCATGAAAAAAAGTAGACTGTTTTGTGCCTGCTTATTCTGCTTTCTTATGGCACAGGATTTTTAAAATTGAGATATAATTTACATACCATAAAATCCATACCTTAAAATGCACAGTTCAGCAGTTTTTAGTGTGTTTGCAAAATTGTACAACCATCACCACTTTCTATTTCCAGAACATTTTCATCACCCCCCGAAAGACTGTCTCCATTTGGATTTGCCTATTTAGCACATGTCATGTAAACGATATGTGACCTCTGGTGACTGGTATCACCGGACTTAGGCATTATGTTTTCAAGTTCATTTACGTGGTAGCGTGTATCGATACTTCAGTCTTTTTTTATGGCTGAAGAATATTGTGTGGATATACTACATTTTTATGTATCCACTCATCAGTTGATCGACAGTTGGGTTGATTTCACTTTTTGGCTCTTATAAATTATGTTCCTATGATCATTCATGGGCGAGTTTTCATGTAGATATGTTTTCAGTTCTTTGAGTATATACTTAGAATTGCTGGGTTATATGTTAACACTTTGTTTAACATTCTCAAGAACTCTTGGCATACTTCTTATCTTTGCTTGTGTTTCTTGCTCTTTAAAAATCTCTCATGAAATTTGCCTCCTGTTAGGAAATCATGTCTGTGAAAGTTTAGAAGGAACAAGAGTAACATCTTTTAGAGTCAGAAACAACTGCCAGTATGCAGCAGTTTCTTCTCTGTGGTTAAGTTGAAGTCTTACTCTCTGTCTTCAGAGAAAAGGAAGTTCTGTGTAGGAATGGAGGGCAGTCTGTAACTCTTACTGTTTGAATGTGTTAAAGGCTAGAGAGAGACATGTTCATTGTCTTCAAGAAATCAGATGATGTTTATGGTCAGCTTGGCCTCCCTGATGTTGAAATCATTGATTGATAGTTCTCTATAGCTGCCTGGAATCCTCAGTATTAAGATGTAAATGTCAAAGAAATGAACTCCCACCCGCCTTAAATATGAATAGTTAACTGATCATTCGCTGACTGTGTATTGGGTGCCTCTCCCAATACAGAGAGGGTCAGAGGGTCAGAGATGCTTCTAGGCCCTAGAAATACTGGGGTCAGGGAGACAGACCACCGCCCTCCCTGATGTGCTCTTTCCTTAGAGGACTAATCATTAGACTTCTGCCTAAAAACAGACTTCAGGAAAAATCGAAAGTCTTGTGTATTTATTTTCAGATTTGGCTGGCAATATGTTTTTCCTCCCTTGTTTATTTCAAAAGGGTTGACTTTCCTGCTCATTGTGAGTAGAGATAGCTGATCAGGATGTCCTGTAGTGATGTCGCCTCACAGAGTGACAGCATTGCCACTGCCAAGGACCTCGTCTCTAAGATTTACAAGCCCACAGACTCCATCTTTGTACATTATTAAAAGGGAATTAGTTTGAGGTACTGGAGATGGTAGAAATACCAATATTCCAGTCCGTGTACAATTATAGTTCACTGTACAAAATGAATGTTTGGCCATCAAGTGCCTTTAATTAGTGTGAGTATCTCATGGGGCTCTGACATGAGCGAGTTTCTGTTTTTTCAGAATCAAGGGCCAGATCCTGGTGCCTAATTAAGATACTGTTTGGTGAGGACCCTGCCCAGCTCTGGCCAGTGGGTTTGGTCCCTAACATTCCAGACGATACTTCTTATCTTTGCTTGTGTTTTTCTTTGTTTAACATTCTCAAGAACTCTTGGCATACTTCTTATCTTTGCTTGTGTTTCTTGCTCTTTAAAATCTCTCATGAAATTTGCCTCCTGTTAGGAAATCATGTCTGTGAAAGTTTAGAAGGAACAAGAGTAACATCTTTTAGAGTCAGAAACAACTGCCAGTATGCAGCAGTTTCTTCTCTGTGGTTAAGTTGAAGTCTTACTCTCTGTCTTCAGAGAAAAGGAAGTTCTGTGTAGGAATGGAGGGCAGTCTGTAACTCTTACTGTTTGAATGTGTTAAAGGCTAGAGAGAGACATGTTCATTGTCTTCAAGAAATCAGATGATGTTTATGGTCAGCTTGGCCTCCCTGATGTTGAAATCATTGATTGATAGTTCTCTATAGCTGCCTGGAATCCTCAGTATTAAGATGTAAATGTCAAAGAAATGAACTCCCACCCGCCTTAAATATGAATAGTTAACTGATCATTCGCTGACTGTGTATTGGGTGCCTCTCCCAATACAGAGAGGGTCAGAGGGTCAGAGATGCTTCTAGGCCCTAGAAATACTGGGGTCAGGGAGACAGACCACCGCCCTCCCTGATGTGCTCTTTCCTTAGAGGACTAATCATTAGACTTCTGCCTAAAAACAGACTTCAGGAAAAATCGAAAGTCTTGTGTATTTATTTTCAGATTTGGCTGGCAATATGTTTTTCCTCCCTTGTTTATTTCAAAAGGGTTGACTTTCCTGCTCATTGTGAGTAGAGATAGCTGATCAGGATGTCCTGTAGTGATGTCGCCTCACAGAGTGACAGCATTGCCACTGCCAAGGACCTCGTCTCTAAGATTTACAAGCCCACAGACTCCATCTTTGTACATTATTAAAAGGGAATTAGTTTGAGGTACTGGAGATGGTAGAAATACCAATATTCCAGTCCGTGTACAATTATAGTTCACTGTACAAAATGAATGTTTGGCCATCAAGTGCCTTTAATTAGTGTGAGTATCTCATGGGGCTCTGACATGAGCGAGTTTCTGTTTTTTCAGAATCAAGGGCCAGATCCTGGTGCCTAATTAAGATACTGTTTGGTGAGGACCCTGCCCAGCTCTGGCCAGTGGGTGTCCCTCTGATCATTGCTGCTACAAGCATGATCCAGGACCGCAGCAGGGACTTGACCTGAGAGCTGGTGAACAATACAGGGATCAGGCCCCACTCACACCTGTTGAACAATCATCTGTACTCTAACAAGATTGCCAGGTGTGATGTGTGTGCAGATTAAAAATTGAGGCACAGGGCCTTGGAGTATATCAGCTCTCTGCGGATTTCAGTAGTTTAACCTAACCCATAGATGTGTTGTTGTAAATTGCTGTGGTTTATCCTCAAGATTTTTTATTTTTATAGTTTTTTATTTATTTATTTTTGGCTGTGATGGCTCTTCATTGCTTGGAAGCCCCTTCTCTAGTTCTGAGAAGCGGGGGCTACTCTTTAATTGTGGTACATGGGCTTCTCATTGTGGTGGCTTCTCTTGTTGCAGAGCATGGTCTCTAGGGAGATTGGGCTTCAGTAATTCTGGCATGTGGACTCAGTAGTTGCGGCTCCCAGGCTCCAGAGCAGAGATTCAGTAGTTGTGTGGAATCTTCCCAGATCAGGGATCCAACCTGTGTCTCCTGCATTGGCAGGCGGATTCTTTACCACTGAGCCACTGGGGAAGCCCTATCCTCAAGATTAAAATGCTGTTTGAAATAGCATGGGTTTGATAGATAGTTGTATTAACACAGTGACAGACAGTCGAATATTTGACAGTCTTAAGCCAATGCTTGTCCTAGCATGTCTTAGCATCTGTAATGTGACCATTTGTTTCTCATAGTATTTTCTTTTCACATTTTTTTTTTCCTTTAAGAAGAATCTATTAGTTTTGGGTCACAAAATATAGGGAAGACAGGGGCAATGCCTGTGACCACTTGGCTGCACTTCCTTTCCATAAACACTTTTTAAAATCCCAGACTCACACGGCCCAAGCATTCTCGCACAGTCTAACAGTTGCAGAGTGTAGTATCTGACCAGGTGGGAACCTTAAACACACAGTCTACAGCCATGTGCAATCCCTTTCAATTAAGTCACTCAGCTCACTTTGGCCAGTATTGCAACTGCACTGGTTATTCCAACTGTCCGTGTCCTTAAACTCATGAGTGAATAGGTTGCAAATGCTGTTTGCACAGACCTTGAAACTGCCTCCACTACTTTTTTGTTTTATTGGCTGCACTGAGTCTTTATTGCTGCATGGATGGCCAGTGGGGGCTACTCTGTGGTTGCGGTGCACAGGCTTCTCATTGCAGTGGCTTATTTTGCTGAGCGTAGGCTCTAGGGTACACGGGCTTCAGCAGTCTCGGCGTGAGGGCTCTGCAGCTGCCGCCCCCAGGCCCCAGAGCACAGGCTCAATAGTTGTGGCACATGAGCTTCGTTCCGCCATGGCATGTGGGATCTTCCCGGATCAGGGATCAAACCCGTGTCTCCTGCATCAGCAGGCAGACTCTTTACCACTGAGCTGCTCCCTGCCTCCACTTTTAATTTAAAATGCCTTTCTTAAAAACTGGGCTTAGCAGGTGGCACAGTGATAAAGAATTTACCTGCCAGTGCAGGAGATGCAAGAGCGTGGGTTCTATCCCTGGGTTGGAAAGATTCCCTGAAGTAGGAAATGGCAACCCAGTCCAGTATACTTGCCTGGAAAACCCCATGGCACATGAGGAGCCTGGTGGGCTACAGTCCATGGGGTCGCAAAGAGTCAGACACAACTGAACAGACATGCTTCTTAAGCAACAGTGACTAAGGCCCCTTCACTATACCCAGTCTTGTAAGCCCCAGGTTACCTGTGGGACCTGAATGGCAGCTCCTGGGAGTCCACCACATCCTAGGGTGGTGATGAAGGAAGGGCAGGCCAGGCCAAGCATGGAGAATAAACAGTTTTATTGGGCTCAGGCTAGCAGTCCGTGAGGCTTGAGGGCCTCTGTGAATTTGTCAGTTTTGTTCTCTGTTCTTTTCAGCCTGCTTCCATGGCCTCATGAGCTGCTGCTTTTTCCATTAATGCATCTTGGTCTTCTCCTTTCTCCTCCAGGGGGACTGTTACCACCTGGTACTTCCAGCCAACCTTATGAACCAGGCGCCCTCGGTGTAGGCTAACTTCTGAATAGGCTTCAGATGCACAACCTTGAGGGCAGCGGGAACCACCATCCCCTTTTTCTCTTTCTTCATGAGGGGTTTACATTTTTAATTTATATTTATTTTCATCCATCTTTATTTGGCCTGTGGGGTCTCCCATCGCAGCGGAACCTATGACCAGGTCTGTTTGCACAGACTTAAACTGCTTTTTTTTAGGTTGAGTCTTTATTGCTGCATGGATGGCCAGTGGGGCTACTCTGTGGTTGCGGTGCACAGGCTTCTCATTGCAGTGGCTTATTTTGCTGAGCGTAGGCTCTAGGGTACACGGGCTTCAGCAGTCTCGGCGTGAGGGCTCTGCAGCTGCCGCCCCCAGGCCCCAGAGCACAGGCTCAATAGTTGTGGCACATGAGCTTCGTTCCGCCATGGCATGTGGGATCTTCCCGGATCAGGGATCAAACCCGTGTCTCCTGCATCAGCAGGCAGACTCTTTACCACTGAGCTGCTCCCTGCCTCCACTTTTAATTTAAAATGCCTTTCTTAAAAAACTGGGCTTAGCAGGTGGCACAGTGATAAAGAATTTACCTGCCAGTGCAGGAGATGCAAGAGACGTGGGTTCTATCCCTGGGTTGGAAAGATTCCCTGAAGTAGGAAATGGCAACCCAGTCCAGTATACTTGCCTGGAAAACCCCATGGCACATGAGGAGCCTGGTGGGCTACAGTCCATGGGGTCGCAAAGAGTCAGACACAACTGAACAGACATGCTTCTTAAGCAACAGTGACTAAGGCCCCTTCACTATACCCAGTCTTGTAAGCCCCAGGTTACCTGTGGGACCTGAATGGCAGCTCCTGGGAGTCCACCACATCCTAGGGTGGTGATGAAGGAAGGGCAGGCCAGGCCAAGCATGGAGAATAAACAGTTTTATTGGGCTCAGGCTAGCAGTCCGTGAGGCTTGAGGGCCTCTGTGAATTTGTCAGTTTTGTTCTCTGTTCTTTTCAGCCTGCTTCCATGGCCTCATGAGCTGCTGCTTTTTCCATTAATGCATCTTGGTCTTCTCCTTTCTCCTCCAGGGGGACTGTTACCACCTGGTACTTCCAGCCAACCTTATGAACCAGGCGCCCTCGGTGTAGGCTAACTTCTGAATAGGCTTCAGATGCACAACCTTGAGGGCAGCGGGAACCACCATCCCCTTTTTCTTTTTTTTCATGAGGGGTTTACATTTTTTAATTTATATTTATTTTTCATCCATCTTTATTTGGCCTGTGGGGGTCTCCCATCGCAGCGGCCTCTCTCCTTGCAGAGCACCGGCTCTGGGCACATGAACTCCAGAGTGCTGGCTCGTCATTGGACACACTGGCCCAGCCACTCCTTGGCACGTGGGATCTTCCCGGGCCAGGGATAGAACCAGTGTCCCCTGCACTGCAAGGCGACTTTTATCCCTCTGGACCACCAGGGAAGCCCAATCCCCTTTTTCTTGACATGGGATGGTGAGATCTCAGAAAACACCTTGAGGCGGTTCAGAGCAGCCCGGCCACATGTGGGCAGCGTGCCCCGAGCTATCTGCTAGAAGATGTGGCCGGGGGCTCAGAAGTGGTAGGGACCAGGGGAGGGGTTGGTGTTCGTCCACCTGTGGAGAAAGGCCAGATACTTCAACTTATTTATGTAGAAAAGGTCAGAAATGCTGCCTCACAGTGCAGGCACACCCTTCTGACCCAGAAGTACCTGCTTGGTCTCAAAGGCTGCCAGGTGGCCTGGGAGATGGCCTTGGCCGTCGAGCACCAGGACCTGCCCCTCCATCATCTTCGGGAGCCACCTGGGAAAGCTGTTTTCAACTTTATTTATTTATTTTGGGGGTGTGTGAGGGAGCGGGTTGGGGAGGGAGGGGCGGGCCACTTCCATTGGTCCTTCATTTATCTATTTTCATCCATCTTTGGTCCTTGGCCCGTGTGGGCCTCCTGTCGCAGTGGCCTCTCCCACCGCAGAGCACCAGCTCTGGGCGCACGCACTCCAGAGCTCCGGCTGGGCTATTGGACACGTCAGCACGTGGGATCCTCCCAGGCCAGGGATCGAACCGGCACCCCCTGCACTGCAAAGCAGTGTCCCTACCCACTGGACCACCAGGGAAGCCCGTTTTCAACTGTTTTTTTTTTTTTTTAATTTATTTATTTATTTTTGGGGGGTGGGTGGGGCAGGCGGTGGTCCACTTCTATTGGTCTTTCATCCATCCATTTTCATCCATCTTTGTTCTTTGGCCTGTGTGGGCCTCCCATCGCGGTGGCCTCTGTTGTCACAGAGCACTGGCTCTGGGCGCATGCGCTCCAGAGCTCCGGCTCAGTTGTTGGACACATCGGTCCAGCCGCTCTGTGGCATGTGGGATCTTCCCAGGCCAGGGATCCAACCAGCGCGCCTTGCACTGCAAGGCTGTGTCCTTACCCACTGAATCACCAGGGAAGCCCTGTTTTCAACTTTTTAATACAGATTTCAGATAATTTTTATGAAGATCTTACTAGAAACCTTGATACTCCTAATGTACAATACCAGGCTCTCCTTAGAGCGTTATTCTCGCAGGATCTGGAAACATGCCGCTTACTAAAGACTGGAATCAGCTAGCGAACTCAATGGGGGTTGGAAGGAGGAGGAGTTGTTTCAGAAAACCAGGGCAGGAAGTCTTAGTAGCTCAGCAGAGAAAAGAAAGCTGTTATTGCTTCTTTTATCTCCCACTTCCCCTTTTGTTACCCGTTTTCAAAACAGTCCAAAATGCTGAAAATAATTTGTGACTGCAGTATTACTTAAAATGGTCCTACTGTGCTGTCTTGTGTGTATGTGTGCTCAGTGATCTGTAGTCCACCAGGTTCCTCTGTCCAAAGGATTCTCTGGGCAAGAATACTAGAGTGGGTTGCCATTTTCTTTTCCAGGGAGTTCCTGACCTGGGGATCGAACCCATGTCTCTTGCACTGGCAGGTGGAGTCTTTACCAGTGAGCCACCTGGAAAGCCCATTATAGTGTCCTACCAAAAGATTGAATCTCCAGCTGGAGAAACTGAAGAGCAGATGAAATAATTTGAAAATAACTCATGATTGTACTACTTACAGACAATCACTGTTAACATTTTGGTGTATCCTTCCAGACATGTTATTTTGCCAAATTGAAAAACTATGGTATATGCAGCTTTGTATCTGTTTTCTTCTTTTGGTTAGTGTTATATCAAGCATCTAAAGTAATATTCCCATACAGTCTATTTTTAGTGCAGAGGTGAATTAATATTACCTAGATATTTCCAAAGCAGTTGTTGGTAGTAGGCTGAGAAGTTTTGACTCTGTCAGAATCCTGGAAGCGAAGTTCTAGAAGCAAAACTAGTCAACCATCAAGGGGAAAAAAGCTGCACATATATTTGTGTGCGAAAGACCACATATTTACATTGACTTTTCAGCCATCTTTCTCAAACAGAAGCCTCTGAAAGCTGCTTATTGAATCAAAACTCACTTGAAATATAGTAGGAAATGAGAATTCAAAACAGCATTTGGAACTCAGGGAGGTTAATTAGGAAGTGTGTAAGTGTCGCAGAAGGAGCCAGTTTCTTTCTGTGTAGGATTTTTTTTTTCTAAGATAGACTATAATGTAAATTTAATTTTGATATAGAAGAAACATTCTTCTTACTAGAAACCTGGTAAATAACATGACTAATTTGAGATCTAAAAAGCCAAACAAATGCAGGATAGGCTTTTTTCTTTTTTGGCCCCACTGGGGTCTTAGATCACTGACCAGTGATTGAAACGCAGCTCTGGCAGTGAAAGTACCGAGTCCTAACCACTGGACTGCCAGAAAATTCCCAGGACAGGCATTTGCTATTATTTTTTAAAAAATTAATTAATATTTATTTGATTGTACTGGGTCTTTTGGGGGGGGCACTTTTATTGGTCTTTCATTTGTATATTTTCATCCATCTTTGTTCTTTGGCCTGCGTGGGCCTCCCATCGCAGTGGCCTCTCTCACTGCAGAGCACCAGCTCTGGGTGCATGCGCTCCAGAGCGCTGGCTCGGTAGTTGGACACATTGGTTCAGGCACTCCTTGGCATGTGGGATCTTCCCAGGCCAAGGATCAAATCGGCGCCACCTGCACTGCAAGGCGGAGTCCTCACCTACTGGGCCACCAGGGAAGCCCCGCATCGAGTCTTAATTGTACCATGCAGGATCTTTGATCTTTTAGTTATACCCTGTGGCTCTAGTTCCTTGTCCAGGGGTCAAACCCGTGTACTGGCAGCACAGGGTCTTAGCCACTGGGCCACCTGGAAAGTTCCGTGCTTTTCTCCCCGCCCCCCGCCCCCGTGCTTTTCTTATTGAGGATATCTGTGAATTGTTTATATTTGCCATTATTTTACTTTGCATTTGCCTATTAGTTCCAAAGCATCTAAAGTAATATCCCTAGTCTATTTTTAGTGCAGAGGTGAATTAATATTACCTAGATATTTCCAAAGCAGTTGTTGGTAGTAGGCTGAGAAGTTTTGACTCTGTCAGAATCCTGGAAGCGAAGTTCTAGAAGCAAAACTAGTCAACCATCAAGGGGGAAAAAGCTGCACATATATTTGTGTGCGAAAGACCACATATTTACATTGACTTTTCAGCCATCTTTCTCAAACAGAAGCCTCTGAAAGCTGCTTATTGAATCAAAACTCACTTGAAATATAGTAGGAAATGAGAATTCAAAACAGCATTTGGAACTCAGGGAGGTTAATTAGGAAGTGTGTAAGTGTCGCAGAAGGAGCCAGTTTCTTTCTGTGTAGGATTTTTTTTTTCTAAGATAGACTATAATGTAAATTTAATTTTGATATAGAAGAAACATTCTTCTTACTAGAAACCTGGTAAATAACATGACTAATTTGAGATCTAAAAAGCCAAACAAATGCAGGATAGGCTTTTTTCTTTTTTGGCCCCACTGGGGTCTTAGATCACTGACCAGTGATTGAAACGCAGCTCTGGCAGTGAAAGTACCGAGTCCTAACCACTGGACTGCCAGAAAATTCCCAGGACAGGCATTTGCTATTATTTTTTAAAAAATTAATTAATATTTATTTGATTGTACTGGGTCTTTTGGGGGGGGCACTTTTATTGGTCTTTCGTTTTATTTATTTTCATCCATCTTTGTTCTTTGGCCTGCGTGGGCCTCCCATCGCAGTGGCCTCTCTCACTGCAGAGCACCAGCTCTGGGTGCATGCGCTCCAGAGCGCTGGCTCGGTAGTTGGACACATTGGTTCAGGCACTCCTTGGCATGTGGGATCTTCCCAGGCCAAGGATCAAATCGGCGCCACCTGCACTGCAAGGCGGAGTCCTCACCTACTGGGCCACCAGGGAAGCCCCGCATCGAGTCTTAATTGTACCATGCAGGATCTTTGATCTTTTAGTTATACCATGTGGATCTAGTTCCTTGACCAGGGATCAAACCCGTGTACTGGCAGCACAGGGTCTTAGCCACTGGGCCACCTGGAAAGTTCCGTGCTTTTCTCCCCCCGCCCCCCGCCCCCGTGCTTTTCTTATTGAGGGATATCTGTGAATTGTTTATATTTGCCATTATTTTACTTTGTTTGCATTTGCTCCTATTAGTTACCAGACCTTCAGACACTTAACTTTCCTGACCCCTCTCTCTCCTATCTGTGCAATGAGGATAAAATAGTGGCCTATTTTATTTGGCCACTGTGGGAATTATAGGGAGAAATGTATTTAAAATGTTTAGCCCAATGCCTGGGACGTACAAACGGCTTAATAAACAATAGCCGTAGAAATAATACCACTGTGTTATTATTCAGGGTGACCTCCCAGCTTGTCCAACTGGCAACTCATTCTTGAATCGTCTCCCACTCTCTTTTCCAGCAGAATGGCCTCTTTTGGGCTCTGATGGCAGTATGTGGCTGTCCCACTTACATAAGAACTGACTTCTTTTTGCACTAGTTCTGTGGGCATGCACCTATCTCCTTTACTAGCATGACACAGTGTTTTGAGGTCAGGATCATGCCTTATTCGTCTTTAGAGCCCCAGTTGCTGGCACACACTCGACCTCAGTAAATGTTGAAGGGGCCTTTATGGATGTTGTGGGTGTACTTTTGCAGATTCTTTTTAGAGCGTTCGTGGCCTCTTGATTAGATGTGCCCTGTTCATTAATGCAGATAGTCAAGAATTCAGCATTTGTCTTATCACAAGGTGACTATCTGTTGCTACATAATAAACTATGTCCGAGCATCATGGCTTAGAAGGCAGTCAGTTGCTTAGTGTTCCGGGGATTGGCCAGGGCTCAGCTGGGCAGTTCTCCTGGTTTGCTGGCTACTCTCCTGTAATTGCAATCAGATGACAGCTGAGGCTGGAATGTTCAAGATGGAATATTTACTTACCTGTTTGGAGCCTTAAGTGGCAGCAGGGCTCAGCTGGAATGCTGGCATGGCAGGGCCTGGATGCCTGGCCCCCGGCCTCCTCCCACCCTTTTCCTCCCGCCCCTCCCTCTTTCCTCCACCCTCTCTCAAGAAAGGATAGCCCTGCTTCATAGCGGCTCAGGACCCCTGAAAGTACAAAAGCAGAAGTTGCCAGGTCATCTTAAGGCTGAGGCCTGGAGCCAGCAGCATTTTATTCCACTCTGTAACGATGCACGTATGACTGGATTGCTCGTCACTGCCCAGCCTGTATTCTCACAGAGAGGCCTGTACAAGGATCTGAGGTGTGGCTTTTCCCTGACACTTAACTTTCCTGACCCTCTCTCTCCTATCTGTGCAATGAGGATAAAATAGTGGCCTATTTTATTTGGCCACTGTGGGAATTATAGGGAGAAATGTATTTAAAATGTTTAGCCCAATGCCTGGGACGTACAAACGGCTTAATAAACAATAGCCGTAGAAATAATACCACTGTGTTATTATTCAGGGTGACCTCCCAGCTTGTCCAACTGGCAACTCATTCTTGAATCGTCTCCCACTCTCTTTTCCAGCAGAATGGCCTCTTTTGGGCTCTGATGGCAGTATGTGGCTGTCCCACTTACATAAGAACTGACTTCTTTTTGCACTAGTTCTGTGGGCATGCACCTATCTCCTTTACTAGCATGACACAGTGTTTTGAGGTCAGGATCATGCCTTATTCGTCTTTAGAGCCCCAGTTGCTGGCACACACTCGACCTCAGTAAATGTTGAAGGGGGGCCTTTATGGATGTTGTGGGTGTACTTTTGCAGATTCTTTTTAGAGCGTTCGTGGCCTCTTGATTAGATGTGCCCTGTTCATTAATGCAGATAGTCAAGAATTCAGCATTTGTCTTATCACAAGGTGACTATCTGTTGCTACATAATAAACTATGTCCGAGCATCATGGCTTAGAAGGCAGTCAGTTGCTTAGTGTTCCGGGGATTGGCCAGGGCTCAGCTGGGCAGTTCTCCTGGTTTGCTGGCTACTCTCCTGTAATTGCAATCAGATGACAGCTGAGGCTGGAATGTTCAAGATGGAATATTTACTTACCTGTTTGGAGCCTTAAGTGGCAGCAGGGCTCAGCTGGAATGCTGGCATGGCAGGGCCTGGATGCCTGGCCCCCGGCCTCCTCCCACCCTTTTCCTCCCGCCCCTCCCTCTTTCCTCCACCCTCTCTCAAGAAAGGATAGCCCTGCTTCATAGCGGCTCAGGACCCCTGAAAGTACAAAAGCAGAAGTTGCCAGGTCATCTTAAGGCTGAGGCCTGGAGCCAGCAGCATTTTATTCCACTCTGTAACGATGCACGTATGACTGGATTGCTCGTCACTGCCCAGCCTGTATTCTCACAGAGAGGCCTGTACAAGGATCTGAGGTGTGGCTCGTGGTTCACCAGGGCCATTAGTGTAACAGACTGTCAAATCATGTAGTAAGGTTTTCCTTTTGAAAGTTCTAATATGCTTTTTTTCTTTTTCTAAGCCTAACTGTAAGAGAGACAAGAAGGAAATGTAGCAGCACTTTGGTGTCCATACATGAAGCAGACAGTTCAGGTCTTCTGCCACTTAACTGGCTTTGCGATGTGGGCAAGTTCATCTCTCTGACTTTTGTAGGTCAAGCATCTACAGATGACTTCTTCGTAGGGTTGTGGTGGTAGAATAGAAATGAGACTGGATATAAATACTTGGTGCACAGTAGAGGTTCAGTAGGTGATGGCAGCTGCTATGTTGTTATTATTGCCATTATTGTTATTATTATTAACAATTTATGCCTTGGTTTCAGTGTGAAGATAAATAGCTAAATGCAGAACCTTTCCTATGAACCGAGAAGAAACATTTTGGTTAGCTTTTTCGATTTCAGTTAACTGTTTTATATCTTTGTCTTCTATTTTTGATCCCTCTGTTCTTATTAGCTAATAGTGTTTAAAGCCAGCCTCTAATAGTTTTAGTTTTCTGTAAGCAAAACAATTGGGAAAACAAATTCTTGGATTAAACTTGGAGGATAAATTTTTTTTCTTCCAATAAAGTCATGAAAAACTATGTTTTAGAGGAGATAGAGGAGATTCCAGTTACCTAATTTCCTGAAATACACAAGTTATGTTACAGACAGAGCAACTGTGTATTGCAACTTAAGACCAGAGATGTCTTAAAATCAAATTCTGCATAGGCTTTATGTCATTTTAATAGCTAAACTCGAGAGGAAAATGTATCAGTCACTGATGTCCAGGAGGGCTGTGAAGTGTATTTTACTAGGCTTTTTGTATGGCTCAGTACTAATATATAAGCTTGATGACTTTTTGCATTTACCTGTACCCAGGACCCCTGGTACAAGGATTGCCAGGTCATCTTAAGGCTGAGGCCTGGAGCCAGCAGCATTTTATTCCACTCTGTAACGATGCACGTATGACTGGATTGCTCGTCACTGCCCAGCCTGTATTCTCACAGAGAGGCCTGTACAAGGATCTGAGGTGTGGCTCGTGGTTCACCAGGGCCATTAGTGTAACAGACTGTCAAATCATGTAGTAAGGTTTTCCTTTTGAAAGTTCTAATATGCTTTTTTTCTTTTTCTAAGCCTAACTGTAAGAGAGACAAGAAGGAAATGTAGCAGCACTTTGGTGTCCATACATGAAGCAGACAGTTCAGGTCTTCTGCCACTTAACTGGCTTTGCGATGTGGGCAAGTTCATCTCTCTGACTTTTGTAGGTCAAGCATCTACAGATGACTTCTTCGTAGGGTTGTGGTGGTAGAATAGAAATGAGACTGGATATAAATACTTGGTGCACAGTAGAGGTTCAGTAGGTGATGGCAGCTGCTATGTTGTTATTATTGCCATTATTGTTATTATTATTAACAATTTATGCCTTGGTTTCAGTGTGAAGATAAATAGCTAAATGCAGAACCTTTCCTATGAACCGAGAAGAAACATTTTGGTTAGCTTTTTCGATTTCAGTTAACTGTTTTATATCTTTGTCTTCTATTTTTGATCCCTCTGTTCTTATTAGCTAATAGTGTTTAAAGCCAGCCTCTAATAGTTTTAGTTTTCTGTAAGCAAAACAATTGGGAAAACAAATTCTTGGATTAAACTTGGAGGATAAATTTTTTTTCTTCCAATAAAGTCATGAAAAACTATGTTTTAGAGGAGATAGAGGAGATTCCAGTTACCTAATTTCCTGAAATACACAAGTTATGTTACAGACAGAGCAACTGTGTATTGCAACTTAAGACCAGAGATGTCTTAAAATCAAATTCTGCATAGGCTTTATGTCATTTTAATAGCTAAACTCGAGAGGAAAATGTATCAGTCACTGATGTCCAGGAGGGCTGTGAAGTGTATTTTACTAGGCTTTTTGTATGGCTCAGTACTAATATATAAGCTTGATGACTTTTTTGCATTTTGAGAACTTATCCTCCTGTTAAAACTTTAAAAGTAAAGTTGCTTTGGAATTAGAGTCAACTGCAGTGGTCTGTTAGAGTAGAGGTTTTAATAGAAAATTAGTTCTGAATATTTTTAATCAATCTCAACAATGTATATTATAGTTTCCTTTTTGAAACCTTGAGTTGTATATCATTTGTATCTTTCTTAAGTTTACTTTGTTACAAACCATCACAGGTGTTTTGCTGAGTGGTTTTCTATCACTTGATTCTTTATGCAAGGGCAATACACATTTCAACAGGAAATGTCTTCAACCAAATACATGACTTACCCACTTACCAGAAAGCTTTAAGATGGGTTCTGGGGAACTTCCCTGGCAGTACAGTGGTTAAGACTTTGTGTTTTGAATGCATAGGTTGTGGATTTGATCCCTGGTTGGAGAAGTAAGATTTCACATGCCTCATCGCCAAAAGGTTTTTAAAAATAATTAAAAAATAAATGAAATGAGGTCTGTAATCACTAAACAGCTTGGCGCCTGGACAGACCATGAACCTTCGAGTCACACTGTTTCTGGCACTGGGAAGCTGTGGGGAAGTGTTTTGGCATCTTTGAGCATTTTCTTCAGCGTGGACAATGCCGACCCACCTCTCAGAGTTGTTGGGATGCTTGAACGAGCTAGCAGTCGGCAGACTGGACCATGTGCCACATCAGATACCAAGAAGTTCACTTAGCAATGAAGTCCACCTTTTAAGATTAGTTTTATAAAAGCCGAGCGGATGCCCTTGATTAGTTACACGATTCGATTAAAGGTGGCTGTAGCTTTGAATGAGGAGCTATTTCTGGGAGAAGAAAATGGTGCCGAGGAAGTGTCAAGTTTGAAACAGCAGTGGTCTGGAACCTGTGAGCAAAAGGGGCGTCACATTTACAATGAAACATCAGGAGGTGGATTTGGAAATGGATTCTGCCTTCACTGGCCCTCTCACTGCTTTGTGTTCACACACTTCCTTTTTCTGAGGTTCTGAAACAAAAACAAAACGTATCAGTCACTGATGTCCAGGAGGGCTGTGAAGTGTATTTTACTAGGCTTTTTGTATGGCTCAGTACTAATATATAAGCTTGATGACTTTTTTGCATTTTGAGAACTTATCCTCCTGTTAAAACTTTAAAAGTAAAGTTGCTTTGGAATTAGAGTCAACTGCAGTGGTCTGTTAGAGTAGAGGTTTTAATAGAAAATTAGTTCTGAATATTTTTAATCAATCTCAACAATGTATATTATAGTTTCCTTTTTGAAACCTTGAGTTGTATATCATTTGTATCTTTCTTAAGTTTACTTTGTTACAAACCATCACAGGTGTTTTGCTGAGTGGTTTTCTATCACTTGATTCTTTATGCAAGGGCAATACACATTTCAACAGGAAATGTCTTCAACCAAATACATGACTTACCCACTTACCAGAAAGCTTTAAGATGGGTTCTGGGGAACTTCCCTGGCAGTACAGTGGTTAAGACTTTGTGTTTTGAATGCATAGGTTGTGGATTTGATCCCTGGTTGGAGAAGTAAGATTTCACATGCCTCATCGCCAAAAGGTTTTTAAAAATAATTAAAAAATAAATGAAATGAGGTCTGTAATCACTAAACAGCTTGGCGCCTGGACAGACCATGAACCTTCGAGTCACACTGTTTCTGGCACTGGGAAGCTGTGGGGAAGTGTTTTGGCATCTTTGAGCATTTTCTTCAGCGTGGACAATGCCGACCCACCTCTCAGAGTTGTTGGGATGCTTGAACGAGCTAGCAGTCGGCAGACTGGACCATGTGCCACATCAGATACCAAGAAGTTCACTTAGCAATGAAGTCCACCTTTTAAGATTAGTTTTATAAAAGCCGAGCGGATGCCCTTGATTAGTTACACGATTCGATTAAAGGTGGCTGTAGCTTTGAATGAGGAGCTATTTCTGGGAGAAGAAAATGGTGCCGAGGAAGTGTCAAGTTTGAAACAGCAGTGGTCTGGAACCTGTGAGCAAAAGGGGCGTCACATTTACAATGAAACATCAGGAGGTGGATTTGGAAATGGATTCTGCCTTCACTGGCTGGCCCTCTCACTGCTTTGTGTTCACACACTTCCTTTTTTTTCTGAGGTTCTGAAACAAAAACAAAACGTAGTGGGGCTCTGCAGCAGGAGCTTTTGAATTCTTTCTAAAGAGGAAATTGACTTTACCTAACCAGTGCACTTCCTGTGTGTGTGGTATCCGTTAAGGAGAGACACAGAGCCTCGTTGGTACAGCGCTTCACTGCAGAATTTCCTCTCAGGGTGGGAGGGTTCGAACTGTATCTCAGTGCTCTCCCTGTCGTCTTCATTTATCCTTTGACCTGTAAGGTCTATGGGAATCACGTGGGGACCTTGTTAGTGGTGCAGGTTCTGATCCTGCAATTCTGGGTGGACCTTGAGATTTTCCATTTCTCACCATATTCCAAGTGAGATGCATCAATATCCTTCAGCATTCTTTTCCTGGTTTTTCTTAAAAGATCTTAAACACAGACAGGGTTAACTTCATTGTATTGAACATATATTTGCTAGTTGTTATGTATGTTAGGACCTGATTCTCAAGCACCTGGTCCCACAGTTGGGTGATGTGCCAACCCAAGGACATTTTTTTAAATATACCAAGTCCCATTTTTTTAAAACTTTGACCTGGGTTTAGAAGTTCTCTAGTAACTTTACAGAGATGAATAACAAAACTTAAATGAGAACTTCTCGTTTTTCTTTATGATTTAAGAAATTCTTTCACAAATAGCATTGTAACTTAATGTTGAAAGGAGAAGAAATTGTGAAATTGTTTCTGTGATATCCCCAGCCAATCAAACCACTTTCCCCCCCATATTTCTCTGTAGTTCTTAAGATGTAAGCATCTTTTGTTTTTACATGGTTGTGAACATTCCTGGGCAACAGGTTCTTTTTTTCTTTGTGTATATATATATATATATATATATATATATACATATATATATATTTGGCTATGTTGTATCTTCATTGATGTGGAGGCTTTTCTGTAGTTTTGGGGAGCAGGGGCTACTCTCTAGTTGCGATGTGTGGGCATCTCATTGCTGTAGTTTCTCTTGCTGTGGAGCACAGGCTCTGGGGCCCACAGACTCTAAAGTACAGGCTCGGTAGTTGTGTCACTTAGGCTTAATTGTTCTGCAGCATGTGGGATCTCCTCAGATCAGAGGTCGAACCTGTGTCTCCTGCATTGGTGGGTGGATTCTTTACCACTGAGCCACCAGGGAAGCCCAGCAATTGGGCAACAATGGTGTTAAATCTCAGTGCTCTACCCTGCCCCTTTTTTTCTTAAGGAGAGACACAGAGCCTCGTTGGTACAGCGCTTCACTGCAGAATTTCCTCTCAGGGTGGGAGGGTTCGAACTGTATCTCAGTGCTCTCCTGTCGTCTTCATTTATCCTTTGACCTGTAAGGTCTATGGGAATCACGTGGGGACCTTGTTAGTGGTGCAGGTTCTGATCCTGCAATTCTGGGTGGACCTTGAGATTTTCCATTTCTCACCATATTCCAAGTGAGATGCATCAATATCCTTCAGCATTCTTTTCCTGGTTTTTCTTAAAAGATCTTAAACACAGACAGGGTTAACTTCATTGTATTGAACATATATTTGCTAGTTGTTATGTATGTTAGGACCTGATTCTCAAGCACCTGGTCCCACAGTTGGGTGATGTGCCAACCCAAGGACATTTTTTTAAATATACCAAGTCCCATTTTTTTAAAACTTTGACCTGGGTTTAGAAGTTCTCTAGTAACTTTACAGAGATGAATAACAAAACTTAAATGAGAACTTCTCGTTTTTCTTTATGATTTAAGAAATTCTTTCACAAATAGCATTGTAACTTAATGTTGAAAGGAGAAGAAATTGTGAAATTGTTTCTGTGATATCCCCAGCCAATCAAACCACTTTCCCCCCCATATTTCTCTGTAGTTCTTAAGATGTAAGCATCTTTTGTTTTTACATGGTTGTGAACATTCCTGGGCAACAGGTTCTTTTTTTCTTTGTGTATATATATATATATATATATATATATATATACATATATATATATTTGGCTATGTTGTATCTTCATTGATGTGGAGGCTTTTCTGTAGTTTTGGGGAGCAGGGGCTACTCTCTAGTTGCGATGTGTGGGCATCTCATTGCTGTAGTTTCTCTTGCTGTGGAGCACAGGCTCTGGGGCCCACAGACTCTAAAGTACAGGCTCGGTAGTTGTGTCACTTAGGCTTAATTGTTCTGCAGCATGTGGGATCTCCTCAGATCAGAGGTCGAACCTGTGTCTCCTGCATTGGTGGGTGGATTCTTTACCACTGAGCCACCAGGGAAGCCCAGCAATTGGGCAACAATTTTGTATTCTGCTTTTTAATTTTAGTGTTAGAGAATAAATAGAAAAGTTTTCCAAGTTTCTGTATTAACTGATGAAATACTGTGCTTTATTCATATTCTGATACATTCTTTTCATGGTGGATTTCTCAGCCTTCAAATGCTCTTGCTAAAATCAAATTAGCAAAGGGTTAGGGTACTAAACATAGTCTGTCTTAGGAAACTGATATGATAATATTTGCAAAGTAATGTATGAGTTATGGTTATGAATATGGTTAGATAGCATCACCGACTCAATCAATGGACGTGAATCTGAGCAAACTCTGGGAGATAGTAAAGGACAGGGAAGCCTGGCATGCTGCAGTCCATGGGGTCACAAATAGTTGGATATGACTTAGCAGCTGAACAGTAACACAGTGTGAGTTTGCTTTGATTCAACCCACTAGCTTATCGTTAGAATTTTCCTGTTAAGTAGGAATTATTGTGTGTCATCTGTATGCTTAAAAAAAAAATTCTGGGGTCTGTACAGACAACTGACTTGTTTTCAGAATACCTGTGAGATGGAAAGACTTTAAAGATTTTCCTGCCATATCTTCTAGAAGAGCTGTTCTTAATCTGGGCTCAGTGGACCGAGGGTAGTATGTCTCAGAGCGTGGGCTGCAGAGTCACAGGTATGCTTGTCTGCCCCTTCTCCAAGCTGGTTCTGGGATGGAGCCTTGCCATCTAAACCAAAACAGGTTGTCTAATACATGATTCTTCTGCAAACCAAGTTTCAGTATTATTGCGCTGGGTGAGCTGTGGTTAGAACCTGAGCAAATTTGCAATCTTTGAAGTTGAATAAATTTATTTGGGGGTATTCATTTGTTTCTGGAAAGAGGGTCTGTACACCTCTCATTGAGATTCACAAAGAAGACCATTCACAATGACTCAAAATAGGATAAAGTCGGGCTTCCCTGGTAGCTCAGTGGTAAAGAGTTCGCCTGCCAATGCAGGAGACACGGGTCTGCTCCCTGATCTGGGAAGATCCCATGTTCTGTAGAGCACCTAAGCCCATGAGCCACAATGATGGAGCCTGTGCTCTAGAGCCTTGGAAGGCCCAGCAATTGGGCAACAATTTTGTTTTCTGATTTTTAATTTTAGTGTTAGAGAATAAATAGAAAAGTTTTCCAAGTTTCTGTATTAACTGATGAAATACTGTGCTTTATTCATATTCTGATACATTCTTTTCATGGTGGATTTCTCAGCCTTCAAATGCTCTTGCTAAAATCAAATTAGCAAAGGGTTAGGGTACTAAACATAGTCTGTCTTAGGAAACTGATATGATAATATTTGCAAAGTAATGTATGAGTTATGGTTATGAATATGGTTAGATAGCATCACCGACTCAATCAATGGACGTGAATCTGAGCAAACTCTGGGAGATAGTAAAGGACAGGGAAGCCTGGCATGCTGCAGTCCATGGGGTCACAAATAGTTGGATATGACTTAGCAGCTGAACAGTAACACAGTGTGAGTTTGCTTTGATTCAACCCACTAGCTTATCGTTAGAATTTTCCTGTTAAGTAGGAATTATTGTGTGTCATCTGTATGCTTAAAAAAAAAATTCTGGGGTCTGTACAGACAACTGACTTGTTTTCAGAATACCTGTGAGATGGAAAGACTTTAAAGATTTTCCTGCCATATCTTCTAGAAGAGCTGTTCTTAATCTGGGCTCAGTGGACCGAGGGTAGTATGTCTCAGAGCGTGGGCTGCAGAGTCACAGGTATGCTTGTCTGCCCCTTCTCCAAGCTGGTTCTGGGATGGAGCCTTGCCATCTAAACCAAAACAGGTTGTCTAATACATGATTCTTCTGCAAACCAAGTTTCAGTATTATTGCGCTGGGTGAGCTGTGGTTAGAACCTGAGCAAATTTGCAATCTTTGAAGTTGAATAAATTTATTTGGGGGTATTCATTTGTTTCTGGAAAGAGGGTCTGTACACCTCTCATTGAGATTCACAAAGAAGACCATTCACAATGACTCAAAATAGGATAAAGTCGGGCTTCCCTGGTAGCTCAGTGGTAAAGAGTTCGCCTGCCAATGCAGGAGACACGGGTCTGCTCCCTGATCTGGGAAGATCCCATGTTCTGTAGAGCACCTAAGCCCATGAGCCACAATGATGGAGCCTGTGCTCTAGAGCCTTGGAGCCGCATGTGCCGCAACTATTGAAGCCTGTGTGCCCTAGTGCCCAGTTTCCACAACAAGAGAAGTCACCGCAACAAGAAGCCTACTGATCTCAACTAGAGAGTAGCCCCCACTCCCTGCAACTAGAGAAGAGCCTGTGGCAGCAGTGAAAACACAGAATAGCTAAAAATGAATAAATTAAAAAAAAAAAAGGATGAAGTCATTGTCCCAGAGGTCTGTCTTTCCTGAATATCTACTGCCTCCTGTGAGCCTTGTGGGTTGTAAATACATTCTTTGTTTTCTTTTACCATAATGAAGGCATTTTGTTTATGTTTTTTTTTCTTAATATTTATTTATATATTTGACTGCACTGGGTCTTACATGTGTACATGTGACATGTGGGATCTAGTTCCCTGACTAGGGATCAAACCCAGGTCCCCTGCATTGGGAGCACAGAGTCTTGGCCTCTGGACTCATTAGGGAACAGCTCTGTATTGTGGTCTTTGAATCTTTCGGGGTTTGTTGTTGGGTTTTTTTTTTTTTTTCAGTAATATGAAAAAAAATTTTTTTAATCTCCTACTTTAATTTTTTTCTTTGAAACTTTATTCTTTTCAAGAACTGCTTTGTACAGATAATACTTAATTTGTAACGTTTATTTATTGAGAACAGCAATGCGCCAGTTACTTTAGCAAGTGCAATACAGACTATTAAAGCCACACAGCAGCTCCTTCAGGTGAGCACTATTATACTCATTTGACAGATAAGGGAATTGAGACATGGTGTGTTTCATTATTAATAACATAGCCAAATTTACGTCGTCTGAGAATGGTGGGACCTTCAGTTTACCTGAAGGCAGACAACGTAAGTCTGCACTAATGAATCACACTTGTTTACCAGTGGCTTGCAGGGGATGCTTGAGTTAGCGCCTCGAGGTTGCTTAGGGATGATGCCTGTGCATCAGCCTCTTCCAGAGATTCTGAGTTTTTATGTTATCTCATTTCAGATCAGAGAGAGTGCCTCCCAGACAAGAGATGTCCTCAAACAGCATTTTAACGACTTAAAGGGAACTCTGGCAAAGCTCCTGGATGAGCGATTGGTGACCCTCTTGCAAGAGGTGGACGCCATTGAACAGGAGACCATCAAACCGCTCGATGACTGCCAGAAGCTGATAGAACACGGAGTTAACACCGCAGAGGACTTGGTTCGAGAAGGTGGGAGTCCAGGGAGCCTGTTGAATGTGGCCCGGTTGAAGCCGTGCTGGTTTCTCAGGACACCAGCAAGCTTCCTGCCATCTCTGGGATGCTTAGGCTGTTTGTACCTGTTGAAAGGTTCTGATATAGGATGACAAGGGGTACAATGAGGTAACCTAGAGTAAGTTGCAAGTCATGTATGTATTATAATCATTTACCAAACATGGAGTAAATTTTTTTTCTCATGGTTCTATGATAGTATCTTATTCACAGTTAACAGCGATTTTATGATCTTTTTGAGCCTATTCACGTATTTTTCAGAGTGTTGTTGGTTTGTAACATTTAATCCCATTGTTCTTTTTAGAAGGTTAAGGAGTGGAATGGGTGTTTCCTCCTGAAATTGTAGTGGTCATATTCCTGATATAGTCAATTATTCTTATTAAAGCATGCCCGATTCTTCCCTTACTACTTTCCTGCCTCCAGGTCTGCCTGCTTTCCTTCCTTCCCTCCTGTAGGTCTTTGTCAGGTACATTAAATTAAAAAGTGCTCATTCTGCCCTTTGGGGTTCACAGGCCAGTGGGAGAGGCACTCATGGTGGGAGAGATCTAAGATGTCATGGGAGCACAGAAAGGGAAATGCTTAGCTCTGAAAGAGCATAGGATGGCTTCCGAGAGGAGGACTTCCAAAGAGGCTGGAAGAAATCCATCCAGCAGGAAAAGGATGAAAAGGAGCTCACAGCATGAGTGGAAACAGAGGTCATGCCCAGAGTAAAGTGAATAGCATATCTGGGAGGTAGTGAGTGAAGTCTTTTAGGTAGCAGAGTTGCCCAGTCAGATTTCATTGGAAAAAAAAAAAAAAAGGCAGTTTCCACAGTTTGGAGACTGTCTTAGAGGGGTGTTTTTGTTTGTTTGTTTGCTTTTTAATTTTATTTATTTATTTATTTTTGTCTGGGCTGAGTCTTTGTTGCAGTCCACGGGCTTCTCATTGCAGTGGCTTCTCTTGTGGAGCACGGACTGTAGGTGTGCAGGCCCAATAGTTGTGGCTCATAGGCTCTAGAGGGTAGGCTTAGTTGCCTCGTGGCACGTGGGATCTTCCTGGACCGGGAATCAAACCCATGTCCCCTGCATTGGCAGGCAGATTCCTAACCACTAGTCCACCAGGGAAGCCCTGTCTTCAAGGATTTTTTTCTTTTTTTCAACAAGCCCCATGGTCCCTACTTTGAGGTTTGTTTTTTTTTTTTAAAAAGATTTATTTATTTATTTATTTTGGTGGGGGTGGGGTGGGGAGGGAGGGGAGCAGGCAGGCCACTTCTATTGGTCTTTTATTTGTCCATTTTCATCCATCTTTGTTCTTTGGCCCATGTGGGCCTCCCATCGTGGTGGCCTCTGTTGTCGCAGAGCACTGGCCCTGGGCACATGCGCTCCAGAGCTCCGGCTCGGTAATTGGACACATCAGTCCACCTGGCGCCCCTTGCACTGCAAGGTGGTGTCCTTATTCACTGGACCACCAGGGAAGCCCTCGAGGCTTTAAGAAGTAAAAAACAAGCCCAGTGAGAAAGTTGTGGAAGCAATCCAGATAGGAAATGATAAAGGCCATGACAGGTGAAGAAGAAACAGAGCAGATTTTAAGATTTTTTCAGAGATGGACGTATGGGTGATTTTACTGAGCCATCCAAATTGAGGGCAAGAAGGGAAGGGGCCGACAGACGAGGTGGTTGGATGGCATCACCGACTCCATGGACCTGAGCTTGAGCAAGCTCCAGGACACAGTGGAGGATAGGGAAGCCTGTCATGCTGCAGTTCATAGGGTCAGAAAGGGTCGGACACGACTGAACGACTGGACGGCAGCAACACGTGTTTGATACGGGTGATTGCCTGGTTATAGGATTGAGGAGGAAGAGAAAGGTTTCGGATGACCCAGCCCCGTGCGATATCAGATGACTGGCGAAATGTGCCGTTGACAGACACGGAGCTTGAAGGAGGAGGGCGGGTAGTGAGACAGTTGGTTTGGGGCATGTTGAGTTTGAGGTACTGAAGATGCCAGGAGGCGAGGATGTGGGTGTGGGGCTAAGGAAAGAGATTCTCTCTCTCTCTTTTTAAAAATGTTGGCCTCTTTTATTGTTTATTTATTTATTTATTTTCATCCACCTTTATTCGTGTGGGCCTCCCATTGCAGTGGGCTCTCCCGTTGCAGAGCACCAGCTCTGGGCATGTGTGCTCCAGAGTGCTGACTCATAACTGGACACACCAGTCCAGCTATTCCGCGGCACATAGGATCTTCCCGGGCCAGCACTTGAACCAGTACCCCTTGCACTACAAGGCAGACTCTTTACCCACTGAACCACCAGGGAAGCCCAGGAAAGAGATTCTACCTGAAAATGTCCATGTGGCAGACAGGAAAGGCAGGGAGTGGTATGGGTGTCACATTTGAATCCATGAGAATAAGTAAAATCATCCAGCGTTAGGCACACGATGATTAAAGTGACACCTGGAAAAAGAAAAAAAAAAAGACTCCTGGAGGTGTTTGTATTTCAGTTCCTTCCATGTGCTTTATTTTTTTTGTTGTTTTTATTAATTGGAGGATAATTGCTTTACATTGTTGTTAGTTTCTGCCATGCGCCCACATGAATCAGCCTTAGGTGTAGTGGGTCCGCTCCATCTCAAACCTCCCTCCCGCCTTCCACTCCATCTCTGTGCGTTCAGGTGGTTCACTGTCCCTCTTCTAGTCTTAGAATTTAGGTTAACTTGAACTATGAAATTTTCAAAGACCCATCTTTCTTCCTCCACTAAAAACATTAAAGTAAAAGTTACATTTCAGTTGGGGGAGAAAGGGTATACAATATGCACAGAGCAGGCTGCTGAAGGTGAGAGGTGCCAACATTTAGAGGTCAGTTAAGGAGAGAGGATCCAGGGGTAGGAGCCTGAATACCATCCATTCTTCGTGGAGTGCTGTGCATGGCACAGGGTGAGAAGTGTGCCTGCCTCCCAGGTCTCTCCCTCCAACTGGAAATTAGTCCCCTTTCTGGTCCCACTTAGAATTTAGTACTAGTACTAGTGGTATCTTTACATGCTGATTCCATTTCTGTTTTCTCTTCGAGGAGAAGTGTTTATTTGCCACGGACCATAGCAGTGCCTTTGAGAAAATCCTTTTTAGCAGGACTGCAGAATGTCTCCCTGGGGGCTCAGCATTTGGAGACAAACTCAACAAGAGTTCGGCCCGGGTCAAGAGGGTGTACCCATCACCATGAGGCCTGACCAATGTTTTTCTTTTAGAAAATAAATCCTTTGAGGCACATATGTCTTTGTTATAGCAGCCAACACTAGAATTTTTTTTTTTTTTATACTTCAGAGATATTTTAAATTTAAAACTTTTTCCTCCTTTCCCTTCCCAAGGGATAAAGCCTTATTTATGGAATTTTGAGGATTTGAAGCAGTGTTCATAGGTCTCTGTTTTCCTTTCAGTAGGGGGCAAAGTCATGGTCATGCGGTCTCAAGACACCTGAGTGACTTCAGGGCACATTGAAATGGAAAACAGTTCTAGAATAATGTTCTTTAGGGCTGTAGATGGATGGGGTCCCTGGGTCTTCTGCCTTGGATAAAATTGATTGACAAACTAGGTTTCCATTTGTAGAGTGGTAGCTTCCATCTCTGACGGAATGCAGTCACCGTGTACCCCGCTCCTCTTGTGTTTCACATTTAAGTCACTTCTTTTTTTCTTTTTTTTTTAAGATTTATTTATTTATTTATTTTTGGGGCGGGGGTTGGGGAGGGAGGGGAGCGGGTCTTTCATTTCTCTATTTTCATCCGTCTTTGTTCTTTGGCTCCTGTGGGCCTCCCATCGCGGTGGCTTCTGTCGTCGCAGAGCACCGGCTCTGGGCGCATGCGCTCCAGAGCTCCGACTCGGTGATTGGACACATGGGTCCAGCCGCTCCGCGGCACATGAGATCTTCCCAGGCCAGGGATCGAACCGGCGCCCCTTGCAGTGCAAGGCGGTGTCCTTACCCACTGAACCACCAGGGGAAGCCCCTAAGTCACTTCTAAAATAGTTTCTACACTTGCTTTTGGGGAATTTGTGACATCACTTAAGATTTGTTCTAAAGCAAAACAGAGACCCACCTAACCTGGGGTGTGTGGATTGCTGTATCATGTGACCATTTTCCCTGGGCTGGTTGTCTTATTCCTGGTTGCAGGTGAGCTCGCCATTGGGGGTGGCGTAGGAGAGCAGAATGAGAAGCTCTGGAGCTTCACCAAGAAATCCTCACACATGCTGATTCCATTTCTTGTTTTCTCTTGAGGAGAAGTGTTTATTTGCCACGGACCATAGCAGTGCCTTTGAGAAAATCCTTTTAGCAGGACTGCAGAATGTCTCCCTGGGGCTCAGCATTTGGAGACAAACTCAACAAGAGTTCGGCCCGGGTCAAGAGGGTGTACCCATCACCATGAGGCCTGACCAATGTTTTTCTTTTAGAAAATAAATCCTTTGAGGCACATATGTCTTTGTTATAGCAGCCAACACTAGAATTTTTTTTTTTTTTATACTTCAGAGATATTTTAAATTTAAAACTTTTTCCTCCTTTCCCTTCCCAAGGGATAAAGCCTTATTTATGGAATTTTGAGGATTTGAAGCAGTGTTCATAGGTCTCTGTTTTCCTTTCAGTAGGGGGCAAAGTCATGGTCATGCGGTCTCAAGACACCTGAGTGACTTCAGGGCACATTGAAATGGAAAACAGTTCTAGAATAATGTTCTTTAGGGCTGTAGATGGATGGGGTCCCTGGGTCTTCTGCCTTGGATAAAATTGATTGACAAACTAGGTTTCCATTTGTAGAGTGGTAGCTTCCATCTCTGACGGAATGCAGTCACCGTGTACCCCGCTCCTCTTGTGTTTCACATTTAAGTCACTTCTTTTTTTCTTTTTTTTTTAAGATTTATTTATTTATTTATTTTTGGGGCGGGGTTGGGGAGGGAGGGGAGCGGGTCTTTCATTTCTCTATTTTCATCCGTCTTTGTTCTTTGGCTCCTGTGGGCCTCCCATCGCGGTGGCTTCTGTCGTCGCAGAGCACCGGCTCTGGGCGCATGCGCTCCAGAGCTCCGACTCGGTGATTGGACACATGGGTCCAGCCGCTCCGCGGCACATGAGATCTTCCCAGGCCAGGGATCGAACCGGCGCCCCTTGCAGTGCAAGGCGGTGTCCTTACCCACTGAACCACCAGGGGAAGCCCCTAAGTCACTTCTAAAATAGTTTCTACACTTGCTTTTGGGGAATTTGTGACATCACTTAAGATTTGTTCTAAAGCAAAACAGAGACCCACCTAACCTGGGGTGTGTGGATTGCTGTATCATGTGACCATTTTTCCCTGGGCTGGTTGTCTTATTCCTGGTTGCAGGTGAGCTCGCCATTGGGGGTGGCGTAGGAGAGCAGAATGAGAAGCTCTGGAGCTTCACCAAGAAAGCCTCACACATCCAGCTGGACAGGTGAGAGCTAGTGTCTCTTGGGCTTCAACTGCTTTGCTTTCTTTTTTCCCTTGTTTCTTGCTTGCTTCTTCTCTTTTTTTTCCTTGTTAAAAATTTCTGGGTCAGCTCTCCCTTGAGCCGGCCCGCTATTCTCACAGTGTCTCCCACTTTCTCCCATAAGCCTGCCCGCTGTCCTGGCAGTGCCTCTTCCTTCCCTAACTCTAATAAACGTTACTTTCCTCTCAAAAACAAACAAACAAAATTCTGGTGCCGGAGATAAGAGAATGTATTTTTTCAGAGCTTCTCTGCCCATGACCAGTGTTACTAGTGTGAGATACAGATTTTTTTCAATCCTAGTGTATTTAGAGAATTGTTAAATTTTAAAAATTCTGAACATATCATTAAACCTGAGTCATTGCTCAAACAACAGGGTCCTACCGTACAGCACAGGGAACTATACTCAGTATCCTATTTTGGACCTTAATGGAAAAGAATATAAAAATGATTACATGTATACACACACACACACACACACACAATTACAACTGAGGTACTAAGCATATATATAAGCATATATACGTATATATAAGCATATATACATACATATAAGCATATGTCGCTGAGTTGTGTCTGACTGTGACCCCGTGGACCGGGGCCCGCCAGGCTCCTCTGTCCATGGGGATTCTCCAGGCAAGAATCCTGGAGTGGGTTGCCATGCCCTCCTCTGGGGGATCTTCGCATCCCAGGGATTGGACCTAGGTCTCCCATTTTGCAGGTGGATTCTTTACCATCTAAGCCACCATAAAAGCCCAAGAATACTGGAGTGGGTAGCCTATCCCTTCTCCAGGGGATCTTCTGGACCCAGGAATTGGTAGAGGTAAAGCATTATTTACCGGGGTCTCCTGCATTGCAGCAGGATATGTATACATATATATATAATAGATAGATAGACTATATATATAACTGAATCACTTTGCTGTACGGCAGAAATTAATACAACATTGTAAATCAACTATTTCAATTAAACCAGGAAAACTGAGTCACAACTCAGTAAACCAGATCTTTTGTATAAACTTGATCACTGTGATCCTACCCCTTTTCTCTCATTCCTTTTATTTATTTGGAAAGAGAATTTTTACGTAGCACCTTGCAGAGCCCCCAGTGCCCATTAGCATTATCTACCGGTGACTTCTGCATCCTTACATTATGTGACTGATTGAAAATGTTCCTTGTTGAGGCACCGCTGGCCGTCCAGTGGTTAGGACTTCCTGCTCTCATTGCCAAAGGCTTGGGTTTATTCCCTAGCTAAGAGAACTAAGATCCCACAAGCCACATGTTGCAGCCACAAAATAAATCAGTGAAATAGAAAAATAAAATACTCTGTTAATTTTTAAAAATTGAGGTATAGGTGAAGAAGCCTTCCCTGGTGGTCCAGAGGCTAAGACTCTGCACTCCCACTACAGGGGGTCTGAGTTTAATCCCTGGTCAGGGAACTAGATCCCACATGCCACAACTAAGGTCCAATGCAACCAAATAAATAAATAAACTTTTTTTTATTTTTTTAATTTGAGGTATAGTTGATTTTATAGTGTTGTATACGTTTTGGATGTACAACATAGTGATTTGAGGTTTTTAAAGGCTGTATATATTTCCTTATGTTTTTAACTCTTGGTTAAAAGCCTCATAAACACAAGCTTTGTTTCCTCAGCCTACCAGAAGTGCCTTTACTGGTCGACGTGCCTTGCTTATCTGCTCAGTTGGATGACTCAGTTCTTAACATAGTGAAAGACCGTATTTTTAAGCATGGGACTGTAGCATCTCGCCCACCAGTACAGATAGAAGAGTTGATAGAGAAGCCTGGAGGCATCATCGTACGATGGTGTAAGGTATGTAATTTACAATTGTAGAAGTGGCTCAGTGTTACGGATTTGAGTTCTGGGGGCCTTTATAAAATTTTTTTTTTAATGATTTTATTTATTTGTTTTTGCCTGTACTGGGTCTTCATTACTGTGTAGGCTTTTCTCTAGTTGTGGTGGGCAAGAGCTTTTCTCTAGTTCCAGTGCACAGCCTTCTTATTGCAGTGGCTTCTCTTGTCGTAGAGCATGGGCTCTAGGGCACTGGGGCTTCCGTGGTTGTGGCTCCCAGGCTCTAGAGCACAGGCTCAATAGTCATGGCCCATGGGCTTAGTTGTTCCACAGCATGTAGGAATCTTCCCATATCAGGGACTGAACCTGCGTCTCCTGCATTGGCAGGCAGATTTTTTACCTTGAACCAACAGGGAAGGCCTTTTATTTATTTATTTTTAATTTTTAAAAATTAATTACATGTGACTATTTTCTTCTCTCCATGAACAGAAGTGCCTTTTGCTTCACAATTAAGGTCACAGGGAACTTGAACTGAATTAGCTCTTCCTTTGAGATAAACAGTTTTGAAGAAGGTTCTTTTTTAAAAAAAATTTTTTTATTTTGTTTATTTATTTTCATCTGTCTTTATTTTGGCATGTGTGGGCCTCCCATTGCAGTGGCCTCTATCTTGCAGAGCATCAGCTCTGGGTGCATGCGCTCCAGAGTGCTGGCTTGTAATTGAATACACTGGCTCAGCCTCTCCACAGCACGGGAGATCTTCCCAGGCCAGGGATCAGGCTGGTGCCCCTTGCATTACAAGGTGGACTCGTTACCCTCTGGTCCACCAGGGAGGCCTGAAGAAGGTCCTTTTTAAAATCTCTGTATCAAAGCATTTCCCATCACACAATTCGAAATGTAAATTGGTGAATTGAAGATTGCTTCCATTTCTGTTTATTTGAAACATCAGAAGGGACTTCCCTGGATGGTTAACATTGGTGAATTTGAGAAGATCCCATGCACTTGGCAGCTTTGATTTCGGGTTTATTCTGAACATAGTGAAAGACCGTATTTTTAAGCATGGGACTGTAGCATCTCGCCCACCAGTACAGATAGAAGAGTTGATAGACAAGCCTGGAGGCATCATCGTACGATGGTGTAAGGTATGTAATTTACAATTGTAGAAGTGGCTCAGTGTTACGGATTTGAGTTCTGGGGGCCTTTATAAAATTTTTTTTTTAATGATTTTATTTATTTGTTTTTGCCTGTACTGGGTCTTCATTACTGTGTAGGCTTTTCTCTAGTTGTGGTGGGCAAGAGCTTTTCTCTAGTTCCAGTGCACAGCCTTCTTATTGCAGTGGCTTCTCTTGTCGTAGAGCATGGGCTCTAGGGCACTGGGGCTTCCGTGGTTGTGGCTCCCAGGCTCTAGAGCACAGGCTCAATAGTCATGGCCCATGGGCTTAGTTGTTCCACAGCATGTAGGAATCTTCCCATATCAGGGACTGAACCTGCGTCTCCTGCATTGGCAGGCAGATTTTTTACCTTGAACCAACAGGGAAGGCCTTTTATTTATTTATTTTTAATTTTTAAAAATTAATTACATGTGACTATTTTCTTCTCTCCATGAACAGAAGTGCCTTTTGCTTCACAATTAAGGTCACAGGGAACTTGAACTGAATTAGCTCTTCCTTTGAGATAAACAGTTTTGAAGAAGGTTCTTTTTTAAAAAAAATTTTTTTATTTTGTTTATTTATTTTCATCTGTCTTTATTTTGGCATGTGTGGGCCTCCCATTGCAGTGGCCTCTATCTTGCAGAGCATCAGCTCTGGGTGCATGCGCTCCAGAGTGCTGGCTTGTAATTGAATACACTGGCTCAGCCTCTCCACAGCACGGGAGATCTTCCCAGGCCAGGGATCAGGCTGGTGCCCCTTGCATTACAAGGTGGACTCGTTACCCTCTGGTCCACCAGGGAGGCCTGAAGAAGGTCCTTTTTAAAATCTCTGTATCAAAGCATTTCCCATCACACAATTCCGAAATGTAAATTGGTGAATTGAAGATTGCTTCCATTTCTGTTTATTTGAAACATCAGAAGGGACTTCCCTGGTGGTTCAGTGGTTAAGAGTCACCTTTGCAAGAGGACACTGGTTCAATCCCTGGTCTGAGAAGATCCCATATGTCACTTGGCAGCTTTGCCTATGTGCCACATCTAGAGAGTAGCTCCTCCTTTCCATAGCTAGAGAGAGCTGGTACACAGCAGTGAAGACCCAGTGCAGCCAAAATTAAAATAAAAAATAAATCAATAATAATAATTTTAAAAAGTCAGAAGATGATAGTAAATATTGGGTGTTGGATATTTTTCTGTTCAACGCTGAACCAGCACCTCTGAAATAAAGTTCTAAAGTATGTGTTTTTCCCACATTCTCAAAAAAGCTAGAATTTTGTGTGTTTTGTCATATTATGCATGTGAATCACCTTATTTTAGATTAAAACCATGTCCAAATGAGTCATAGTATCTTGACTGTTGACAGATAACATCATTCAGAGGTGGGTGGTCAGCCTCTGGAAACTTACTTTCTTAGATGAGATTTTTAAATTTTTGTTTAAAAAAAAAATTTTTTTTTTTCTACTTTTTCATGTTTTTAATGGGATTTTAAAGGCTTGATACAGAAGAAAGAGGTAGAGATGCTTTTGTTGTTCAAAACAAAGACTTGCTCTGTTTCTATTCTTCTGCCTGTTAGTGGACCTACTGTTTCCAACTTTTTTGCTATAAGCATTATTATTCATGTTTCTTGCATATACATTTAAGATTTTCTAAAGTATGCATGTAGCCATAAACCTAGGAGGGCTTAGAGAATTGGATCTGTACCCTACTAGGAAATAGAAAACTCTTTTTCCAAAGATCGTCCCAGAGTATCCTTCTACCAGTAATGTGTGTATTCCTCTCACTGCATCCTGACCAGTACTTGGCATTGTCATACTCTGTTTTGCTTTTTTGTGGATTTTGATTGCATTTCCCATACTACAGATTAGGTTGAATATTTTTATATATTTTTGGCTGCTTGTGTTACTTACTCTGCAACACACTTACTCATGTCTTTTGTACATTTCCCTTATTATTAGGTGCTTTGTCTTCTATTTTACAGAGTTCTTTGTGTATTTCATGTGTTAGCTGTCTCCAGTTTGCATGCATGATGTAGTTGTGGAATCCTTATCTTTGAATATGGAATGTCTTATCTTGGCTATTTTTGTGTAGAAGATAGATACCTCATTCCTTCAGAGGAAGGAGATTTGTTCATTTCAGACTGGGGTTATAAAACACATGATCCAGGGACTTCCCTGGTGGTCCAGTGGTTAAGAATCTACCTGCCAATGTAAGGGATACAGGTTCAATCCCTGGTTGGGGAACTAAGATCCCATATGCCAAGGGGCAACGAAGCATGAGTGCTGCAATGAAGACTCAGTGTGACTGAAAAAATCAAAAACAAAAACCCATGGTTTATAAGGGAAAGGAAGGAAGTAATGATGCCGTATTTCCTATGACCTTCCTGAGACCAGCCCATATTCAATGTGTGGGCCTGTAACTTCGCCCCAAAAGCCCTCATTCAGAGTTCTTGAGTTGTGATGCTGAGAGAAGTTATTCTCTGACTTCTTTCTAACATAAAGCCTTTCTCCCCAGGTGGATGACGACTTTACTGCTCAAGATTACAGGCTCCAGTTCCGTAAATGTACTTCCAATCATTTTGAGGATGTGTATGTAGGCTCTGAAACTGAATTCATAGTATTGCACATAGACCCCAACGTTGATTATCAGTTCAGAGTCTGTGCCCGAGGAGACGGCCGACAGGAGTGGAGTCCATGGAGCGTCCCCCAGATCGGTCATTCCACGCTGGTACCCCATGGTATGCTGCTACCCTGTCGCGAAACTTGGCTGTGTATGGACAGTTGTATTCTTTGTTAGAAGGCAGCACACAAACAACCATTTTTGCTAAAGATAAACCCTGAATTGATGGAGAACATGAGACATGTCTTTTATTTCCTTCTCAAATTACTTCACGTGAATTTTGATAAATTTTCATTTGTTCTTCTCCCAAACATCCCCAAATGCGGTTCCAGATGTTTCAAGTGGCAGAGAATCTGCCTGCCAATGTAAGAGACGCAGGAGATGGGGGGCTCGATCCCTGAGTTGGGAAGATCTGCTGTAGCAGGAAATGGCAGTCCACTCCAGTAGTCTTGCCTGGGAAATCCTATGGACAGAGGAGCCCAGTGGGCTACAGTCCATGGGGTCGCAAAGAGCCAGTCATGACTGAGCATGCATGCAGAAAAGGGTCCCCAAATTGTTCCAGATACGATTATAAATTTCCCTAAAACCAAAGATTTTTAAATATTGCATTAGAAGACTGCAATATTTTACCAAACCTTCAATGTATATCTTGGTGGAGGCTTTTTTTTTTTTAAGAAAAAAAAGTCTTATGATTTGAAATTGATCTCTCCTATATTACTTTTTAAAAATGGACTCATTTCTTAATGACTGTTAATTGCACACAACTCCTAAGGGTCGTGTTTTCCATTTCCAAGTTTTATTTAAAATTTCTCTTGTAGGGCTTCCCTGGTGGTCCAGTGGGTAAAGAGTTCTCATTTCTGAGTCCACCTTGCAGTGCAAGGTGCGCTGGTTCCATCCCTGGTCCGGGAAGATCCCACGTGCGGCAGAGTGGCTGGACCGGTGTGTCCAATTAGGAGTCAGCACTCTGGAGCACATGCGCCCAGACAGGCTAAAGAGTAAAGATGGGTGAAAATAAATAAAAACCAATAAAATGTCTGTTGTGGAGATTTTCCCCAAATGATTCTAACAGTTTTCAATGTCTTTGTTTTTTAAAGAGTGGACAGCTGGCTTTGAAGGATACAGCCTGAGCAGTCGAAGAAACATCGCGCTTCGTAACGACGCGGAGTCCTCCGGTGTTCTCTACTCCAGTGCTCCCACTTACTTCTGCGGGCAGACGTTAACATTCAGGCAAGTGGACGTGGAGTGATCAGACTCTGCTGCCTTGGGAGGTCGCATGGAGCTTCTGATCTAAAGAGTCCTGAGTTTATTCCATCTTTTCTAGGCAGTGTTATTTTGGAGCAATTTCCTTATTTCTCTTTGCTTTGCTTTTTTCATATCTGTTCATAAGGTTGTTATGAGCATGAACTGAGATAATATATATAAAATGTCTTACTTCTGCCTGATACCATGGTGGGTATTCACTGTGTTTAGGTCTTCTTTCTTCTTGGTAAATAGAAGTAAATAGACTCTCTCTCAAGGTCAATCTTAAAATTCACAGGTTCCCAATTTTTAATTTTTCTTTGTGAATTCTTTTTTTTTCTTTTTTTAATTTTGGCCTCTTTTATTGGTTTTTTATTTATTTATTTTCATCCATCTTTATTCTTTGGCCTGTGTGGGCCTCCCATTGCAGTGGCCTCTCTCATTGCAGAGCACTGGCTCTGGGTGCATGTTCTCTAGAGCACTGGGTTGTAATTGGACACACCGGTCCAACCGCACCACGGCATGTGGAATCTTCCCGGACCAGGGATGGAACCAGTGCCCCTTGCACTGCAAGGCAGCCTCTTTACCCACTGGACCACCAGGGAAGCCCCCCTTTGAATTCTTAAGAGTAGGCCTCAGTGAGAGACAGCCTGGCAAAGTAAACATACTATATACACACACACATACATATGTATAGTCTCTATAAAATAAAATTGAAAGTAGGCCTCTCTTAGCACTGATTAATTTCCTATTTCTTCACATTTCTCCCTATATTAGAATAATTCCTTTTTCCTTGTTTTCATGTTTGAGGTAGATTCTCTGTGGTCCTGTTTTTAAGTAGCTTGCCTGGTGTTCACCATACACACCTCTGTGTAGCGCACTCTCCTCTGGGTTTTAAGTTGTGAGATCATGGAGTTTTACTGTGAATGCTGGTTCCAGGTTCCTTTTATTCTCCGTCCCTTGTTCTATAAGGCATAAAGAGTCTCTAAAAGTTTTCTCTCAGCTAAGGTTGCCATTGTCTCCATGAGCCAAGTCACTTGAACTACCAGCATGACCAGAATGCACTAGTTTATGCTTTTTCTCATTTCTGACACCTCCCCTTGCCCCTTACATTACGAGGAAAGAATGACTTAATAGCCAGAAGAACACCAACAAAGAGAAGTAAGGTGTCTAGTCCCTAACATGTACTTAATTATTCCTCAGGTAATCATGCATTTTCTGTATTAACAGACCTCTTCTCTGCCTAAGTCCCTTGTTGATAGAAATACTCCCATTATCAAGGCTCCTGAGAACAAGGTGCTTCTTCATGACAGGGCTTCCTGGGTTAGTATGTTCAAGCCGGATATCTCAGATCGTAGTAAGAAGAATAATCAGAGTATATCGCAGTTAATATTTAAGTTGCACTTACTATGTGCCAGGTGCTATTCTGAGCACCTCACTTAACATTAGCTCATTTGATTCTCATAACCCAATGAAATAGGTGTATTTACCCATTTTAGGGATGAAGAACACTGAGGCGCAGGGAAGTCCAGTCACTTACCCAGGGTCACATAACTAGTAAATGGCAAAGCTAGGATTTAAAGCCACTCAACCTGGCTCCCATGATTTGAACACTCATCTGTATTGCTTCTTTGGCTTCCCTAGTGGCTCAGTGGTAAAGAATCTTCCTGCCAGTGCAGGAGACTCGACTTCAAGAAGGAAACGGCAGCCCATTCTGGTATTCTTGCCTGGGAAGTCCATGGACAGAGGAAGCCGGTGGGCAGTAGTCCATGGGGTCACAAAGAGTCAGACACGACCTAGTGACTAAACAACATAACACTGTTGCTTCTCGTTTGTCTTTTTCATGTAAGCGTGGAGAAACAGTTTCTCTGTGTGCTTAGCCCTTTTCCTTTCCCCTCTTTTGTGACTTTGGTCCCTGGGTGATGGGGATCGTATATTCTTCTACTTGTAACTTCTTCCTCTGTGCACCTAGGGCAAGAGCCAAGAGATGACCAGCTTGGGCTTATTTCTTAAGTTATTCCGTGCATGTTTTTGGATTACCACGTTCGAAATCGCACATGGATTTGCACCACTTACAGCTTGTGGCCTGTGGCTTGACTCTTAGGGGCCTCAGTACCTTGTTATTCCCTCCAAAGGCTCCTGACTGGGCCCCGCTTAAATGACTAGTTTATGCTTTTTCTCATTTCTGACACCTCCCCTTGCCCCTTACATTACGAGGAAAGAATGACTTAATAGCCAGAAGAACACCAACAAAGAGAAGTAAGGTGTCTAGTCCCTAACATGTACTTAATTATTCCTCAGGTAATCATGCATTTTCTGTATTAACAGACCTCTTCTCTGCCTAAGTCCCTTGTTGATAGAAATACTCCCATTATCAAGGCTCCTGAGAACAAGGTGCTTCTTCATGACAGGGCTTCCTGGGTTAGTATGTTCAAGCCGGATATCTCAGATCGTAGTAAGAAGAATAATCAGAGTATATCGCAGTTAATATTTAAGTTGCACTTACTATGTGCCAGGTGCTATTCTGAGCACCTCACTTAACATTAGCTCATTTGATTCTCATAACCCAATGAAATAGGTGTATTTACCCATTTTAGGGATGAAGAACACTGAGGCGCAGGGAAGTCCAGTCACTTACCCAGGGTCACATAACTAGTAAATGGCAAAGCTAGGATTTAAAGCCACTCAACCTGGCTCCCATGATTTGAACACTCATCTGTATTGCTTCTTTGGCTTCCCTAGTGGCTCAGTGGTAAAGAATCTTCCTGCCAGTGCAGGAGACTCGACTTCAAGAAGGAAACGGCAGCCCATTCTGGTATTCTTGCCTGGGAAGTCCATGGACAGAGGAAGCCGGTGGGCAGTAGTCCATGGGGTCACAAAGAGTCAGACACGACCTAGTGACTAAACAACATAACACTGTTGCTTCTCGTTTGTCTTTTTCATGTAAGCGTGGAGAAACAGTTTCTCTGTGTGCTTAGCCCTTTTCCTTTCCCCTCTTTTGTGACTTTGGTCCCTGGGTGATGGGGATCGTATATTCTTCTACTTGTAACTTCTTCCTCTGTGCACCTAGGGCAAGAGCCAAGAGATGACCAGCTTGGGCTTATTTCTTAAGTTATTCCGTGCATGTTTTTGGATTACCACGTTCGAAATCGCACATGGATTTGCACCACTTACAGCTTGTGGCCTGTGGCTTGACTCTTAGGGGCCTCAGTACCTTGTTAGCTCCTCCCTCTCCCTCCAAAGGCTCCTGACTGGGCCCCGCTTGGCAGAGTGATTAACTGACACTCCGTTAAGCTCAGTATTATCTTAGTCAGACCTTTGCATTTTGGTCATTTTCCCTTTGAATGTGGATTGAAAACTTTCTTTCCTTGTTTAAAGGAATGTCAGGCATTGACCGTGGAGGCAGAAGATGTGAATGGTGTGTCTGTGTGGGGGCACCTTCAGCCCATTTGGGGGAAGAGGGAGCAGATAGGCCTACTTGAATACAAGTAAATTTTTTTATACGACAATTTCTTTTTTTTTTTAGTTTTCGGCCTCTTTTATTGTTTTTTATTTATTTTCATCCGTGTTTATTCTTTGGCCTGTGTGGGCCTCCCATTGCAGTGGCCTCTCTTGCTGCAGAGCACTGGCTCAGGGGGCATGCGCTCCAGAGCAATGGCTTGTAGTTGGACACGCAGGTCCAGCCGCTCGGCGGCACGTGGGATCTTCCCGGGCCAGGGATGGAACCGGTGCTCCCTGCACTGCAAGGCGGACTCTTTACCCACTGGACCACCCGGAAAGCCCTGAATACAAGTAAATTTTATTCAGCTTTTTGAGTGCCTCATAGTCAGAGGGTTGATTATACTCTTGCAGGCCCTGCCCTGTGGCTTAGCCCAATCTATGCTGAAGTTTCTGGAATGCTTAGAGCTGCTGACGGCAAAGAAACCTCTTACTAGCTGGCTCTTAACAATCCCTCGAGTTCAGTCTCAGGTGGTGCCTGGATCTACTAGCAGCCCCCTCCTTTGAGGCTACTCCCTGACCTCCTGCCTTGAACATTCCTGCGTCCCTTGTTTTTGAAATTTTCTGACCATATGATCTTGTAAACCAGATTTTTACTTTCTCTTATCTACCACCTCCTTTCGTTAGCTACCCTCTGTCTGATTAAGTATTTGCTGATCTGTAAAGTGTGTAGAAATACTCTCAAAATATGATCCTAGGGCAAGAGCCAAGAGATGACCAGCTTGGGCTTATTTCTTAAGTTATTCCGTGCATGTTTTTGGATTACCACGTTCGAAATCGCACATGGATTTGCACCACTTACAGCTTGTGGCCTGTGGCTTGACTCTTAGGGGCCTCAGTACCTTGTTAGCTCCTCCCTCTCCCTCCAAAGGCTCCTGACTGGGCCCCGCTTGGCAGAGTGATTAACTGACACTCCGTTAAGCTCAGTATTATCTTAGTCAGACCTTTGCATTTTGGTCATTTTCCCTTTGAATGTGGATTGAAAACTTTCTTTCCTTGTTTAAAGGAATGTCAGGCATTGACCGTGGAGGCAGAAGATGTGAATGGTGTGTCTGTGTGGGGGCACCTTCAGCCCATTTGGGGGAAGAGGGAGCAGATAGGCCTACTTGAATACAAGTAAATTTTTTTATACGACAATTTCTTTTTTTTTTTAGTTTTCGGCCTCTTTTATTGTTTTTTATTTATTTTCATCCGTGTTTATTCTTTGGCCTGTGTGGGCCTCCCATTGCAGTGGCCTCTCTTGCTGCAGAGCACTGGCTCAGGGGGCATGCGCTCCAGAGCAATGGCTTGTAGTTGGACACGCAGGTCCAGCCGCTCGGCGGCACGTGGGATCTTCCCGGGCCAGGGATGGAACCGGTGCTCCCTGCACTGCAAGGCGGACTCTTTACCCACTGGACCACCCGGAAAGCCCTGAATACAAGTAAATTTTATTCAGCTTTTTGAGTGCCTCATAGTCAGAGGGTTGATTATACTCTTGCAGGCCCTGCCCTGTGGCTTAGCCCAATCTATGCTGAAGTTTCTGGAATGCTTAGAGCTGCTGACGGCAAAGAAACCTCTTACTAGCTGGCTCTTAACAATCCCTCGAGTTCAGTCTCAGGTGGTGCCTGGATCTACTAGCAGCCCCCTCCTTTGAGGCTACTCCCTGACCTCCTGCCTTGAACATTCCTGCCGTCCCTTGTTTTTGAAATTTTCTGACCATATGATCTTGTAAACCAGATTTTTACTTTCTCTTATCTACCACCTCCTTTCGTTAGCTACCCTCTGTCTGATTAAGTATTTGCTGATCTGTAAAGTGTGTAGAAATATCTCAAAATATGACTGTTACTCAGACTTGAGCTCTGAGAATGTCCCCTGTGCATCAGTAGTTTAATATTAGGTAAAGAATCTGGGTTATGGAGAAATCTCATTTTTATAAAAGAACTTGGGAAAGAAGAAAATTTTCCTTGATAGTGGGACTTTTGTTTTGGTTCAGAAACTTACTTGATAATCCTTGGTTACTTGTGAAGAAAGGAGCTTTGTAGTCCTTTCTTCTCTTGTGAGCATTGCCGTAGCTTTTGCACTGTAGTTGCAGATAGCCTTGCTGTGCCTGATGCCGAGGAAGCCCAGAGGGAGAGGAGTCTTCCGCTGTGGCTGTGAATGTTTGGAGAAGCACTTTATTTTTTCGATTTAATTTTTGGAAATTGTTCTCCCTAGTGAGGGTTTCCCAGGTGACTCAGTGATAGAGAATCCGCCTGCCAGTGCAGGAGACACGAATTTGATCCCTGGGTTGGGAACCCCCTGGAGGAGGAAGTGGCAGTCCACTCCAGTACTCTTGCCTGGAAAGTCCTATGGACAGAGGAGTCTGGTGGGTTACAGTCCATGGAGTCCCTAAGGGTTGGATACTACTGAGTGCATCTACAAGGAGCTTTCTGAGCCCGGATACTATTTGGAGAGGAGGTGGGATATTGAAATTTGTATGTTCTCCTCCACGCTGGACTTTCTCAGTTTGGAGGGAAGTGTGGCTCAGAGTTAAAGTTGACCTTGGAATGCAGATATTGTTACAGCGCTTGACTGTGTTGCCATGTGAATAAGAATAATTGATTTTGGTTCTCATACATTTATATGTATTAAAAAGAGAAATAAAAACAGGAACTTGGGTTAAGACTCTGCTTCCACTGCAGGAGCGCCAGTGTGGTCCCTGATTGGGGGACTAAGGCCCTGCTTTGCTATGCTGTCAGAAGCTTCTGGTTTGTACATATCTGTAAACAACAAAACTCTGTACAAGCAAAAAGCAAAATAAAAATAATTAATAAAAAAAGAAAAAGAAAATAAAACCTCATCCTTTCTAACAGCCTTCCTTAATCCCATAGCCTCGGGGGTTACTGTCTTCCTCTTTCCCCCGAGGAAGCAAGCGCATGGACTCGTTGGTGTTCACATGCTGACTGTCTCGCCCCAGTCTGTGCTCTTAACCACTGGACTAACCTGCCTCTCCCAAGTAACGTGACATGGTAAATCAAGGGGACTAGGATGCTGGTTTTTTATTATGAATAAAAAAAATTTTTATTCATAATAAAAACCATTTTTCCTCCCAAGAACAAAACGTAATGTTCCACTAGCACTTCCACAGGCCCTCCCCTAGGCCATGGGGCCAGGATTTGGTAGCTGGTGCTGAAATGGACAACCCTTGATTACATCCTTTCCCTGGGACGGTGTCAGTGGCAATGATCAGTGGGACAGAGAGAGAAAAAGAATCCATGTTCCACTTACCTATTGCTGAATGACAAACCACCCCAAAACTTACCTAGCTCTCGTCACTTGCTTAGCTCAGGAAACTGCAGTTCGCATGTGGCAAGGACGGCTCATCTCTGCTTATCTGGAGTCAGCTGGAGTGGTCTGACCAGGGACGGTGGATTAACTTCCAGGATGATTGGTTCACACGACTGCAGATGGATTCTAGTTCTTGGGGCCTCTCCCGGGGCTGCCTTGACTTCCTCATAGCCTGCTGTCTGGGTTTCAAGAATGAGCAACCCAAGAGACAGGAAACAGAAACTACCAGTTTCTTAAGGTCTGAGCCTAGATACTGACTTATTGTCACTTCTGCCATGTTTTATGCTCAACCCATCACAGATCCCAGGGAGAAGACCTTGAGCCTCCTTTATATTTTTATTTTTTCTGTGCCTTGAGGCATGCAGGATCTTAGTTCCCCAACTAGGGATCAGACTAGGGATCAAACCCGTGCCCACTGCATTGGGAGCATGCATCTTAACTACTAGGCTGCCAGGAAAGTCCCTAGTCCCTGCTTCTTGATGGAAGAAGTGTCAGTGAATTCGAGGGTTTTAATGCTAGAAATACCATGGTTGGTAGCTGTTAGAAAGGGGTTTCTTGGAATATGTGCATTTGGTTTAACACTTGCCTTTGGTGAAACATTAGCATTACCTTTTCTGAATGAATTTAAGCTTAAGGAAATCTTGTCTGTCTGTCATTGCCAACTATAAGCTCGGTCTCTGTCACTACCAAGTATATCTTCAATACTAACTATCACCTTTTCGTAGTTGAAAAAAAAAAAAACCTCAGTCTGATTTAATCTTATCTGGAAAAATCCCATCTAGGATAGTCTCTCCTAGAATTAGAAAGTTAGTTTGTTTGTAACTATAAGGTCTTTGAAATCTTGTCTGTTGCTCCATTTATTGAGACCATTCCCTTTCCCAGGGAGAATACAACTTTGCCGACATTTTCTGCTTTGTTAGAGGCACGCCTCTGCAGGCTGGTGCTGAAATGGACAACCCTTGATTACATCCTTTCCTGGGACGGTGTCAGTGGCAATGATCAGTGGGACAGAGAGAAAAGAATCCATGTTCCACTTACCTATTGCTGAATGACAAACCACCCCAAAACTTACCTAGCTCTCGTCACTTGCTTAGCTCAGGAAACTGCAGTTCGCATGTGGCAAGGACGGCTCATCTCTGCTTATCTGGAGTCAGCTGGAGTGGTCTGACCAGGGACGGTGGATTAACTTCCAGGATGATTGGTTCACACGACTGCAGATGGATTCTAGTTCTTGGGGCCTCTCCCGGGGCTGCCTTGACTTCCTCATAGCCTGCTGTCTGGGTTTCAAGAATGAGCAACCCAAGAGACAGGAAACAGAAACTACCAGTTTCTTAAGGTCTGAGCCTAGATACTGACTTATTGTCACTTCTGCCATGTTTTATGCTCAACCCATCACAGATCCCAGGGAGAAGACCTTGAGCCTCCTTTATATTTTTATTTTTTCTGTGCCTTGAGGCATGCAGGATCTTAGTTCCCCAACTAGGGATCAGACTAGGGATCAAACCCGTGCCCACTGCATTGGGAGCATGCATCTTAACTACTAGGCTGCCAGGAAAGTCCCTAGTCCCTGCTTCTTGATGGAAGAAGTGTCAGTGAATTCGAGGGTTTTAATGCTAGAAATACCATGGTTGGTAGCTGTTAGAAAGGGGTTTCTTGGAATATGTGCATTTGGTTTAACACTTGCCTTTGGTGAAACATTAGCATTACCTTTTCTGAATGAATTTAAGCTTAAGGAAATCTTGTCTGTCTGTCATTGCCAACTATAAGCTCGGTCTCTGTCACTACCAAGTATATCTTCAATACTAACTATCACCTTTTCGTAGTTGAAAAAAAAAAAAACCTCAGTCTGATTTAATCTTATCTGGAAAAATCCCATCTAGGATAGTCTCTCCTAGAATTAGAAAGTTAGTTTGTTTGTAACTATAAGGTCTTTGAAATCTTGTCTGTTGCTCCATTTATTGAGACCATTCCCTTTCCCAGGGAGAATACAACTTTGCCGACATTTTCTGCTTTGTTAGAGTCACGCCCTCTGCAGGCTAAGCATGTAGTCCTTTCAGGCTGAAGCTTGGCTCTTAAGTACATATATAGGGAATGTTGTCAGACAGACGTTTTCCCTACACACCTTTTATTATAGACTTGGATGAGGTAAGACAGCTGGTTCCTAAGTAGATCTTTCACATTCTGTAGTTTTTAGTTTGTGTAGCAAGGATCACGTGAAATCATGGAAGCATATCTGCTTTGGGTTGTTCACAAGAGGTCATAGCTCTTCCTTACAGATAATCTGAGGACCGTTTCTTACACTTTTTCCTTTCCATATCTCTATGTCTGAAACTGTTTTTCTAAAATGTAAGGACAGTTCTGCTGCCTTGAGATGTTTCTGAATGATGCTGATCATTTTGTTCAATCCTTATTCCACTCTGATGGTATTTATAGTACTTGGTGTTGTTGGGAATGCAAAGCTGGAAAAGGGAAAACTAGAAATAATGGCTAAACGTAGAATAGACAGTTTGTAAATTAGCATAAGACCCTGAGGGAGTTCCCTGTTGGTCCAGTGGTTAAGACTGTGCACTTCCAATGCGTCCATTACAGGGAACACGGGTTCGATCCCAGGTCAGGGAACTGAGCGTGTCCAAAAATAAAGAATGCAACAGTGTCATTAAATATGGTTAGACATTCAAACTTTAAAAAAAAGAGAGAGAGAGAGACATATCCTGAATGCTGTGGAATATAGAGGAAGGAAAAGTTACTTCTCGATGAGGGGATGGTGAAGGCTTTATGTCAGGTAGATTTGGAAAGGACAGTTCAGGTAGGGAACCAAGGAAAGAACCAAAGATACAGAGGAGGAAAAATATGAAGAAGAGAAAGCACTGAGTGTAAACAAGGTTAATAGAGACAGGTACATAGAAAGAACTCACAAAAAGGTAAGATATTGTTAATTCTTAAGTATTTAATGAGTTAATGTCTATAAATCCTTATTATATGGTCAGGTGGTAAAACTGTTTTATAGATGAGGAAACTGAGATGTAAAAAGATTAAATTACCTGCCTGAGGTTGTACACAGTCTTTTTGGGGGGAGTTGTACCATGAGGCACGTAGGGTCTTAGTTCTCCAACCAGGGGTCAAACCTGTGCCCCCTGCAGTGGAAGTGTGGAGTCCTAACCACTGGACCTCCAGGGAATTTCCTGTACAGATTCTTTTTTTCTTTTTTTAATTTTTATTCATTTATTTTTGGCTATTCTGGGTTTTCACTGCTGCCACAGGCTCTTCTGTAGTTGCAGGGAGTGGGGGCTACTCTTTAGTTGAGGTGAGCAGACTTCCTGTTGCCATGACTTCTCTTGTGGAAATTGGGCTCTAGGGCACACGGGCTTCAATAGTTGCAGCACATGGGCTCAATAGTTGCAGCTCTGAGGCTCTAGAGCACAGAGCTCAATAGTTGTGGCTCTCGGGCTTAGTTGCTCTGCAACATGTAGAATCTTTCCAGAGCAGGGATCGAACCCATGTTTCCTACATTGGCAGGCGAACTCTTTGCCACTGAGCTAACAGGGAAACCCTGTACAGATTCCTTTTTTTCTTTTTTCTTTTTTTAATTTTGATCTCTTTTATTGGTACTTCATTTATCTATTTTCATCCATCTTAATTCTTTGGCCTGTGTTGGCCTCCCATCGCAGTGGCCTCGTTGCAGAGCACCAGCTCTGGGTGCATGCGCTCCAGAGCTCTGGCTCATAATTGGACACACTGGTCCAGCTGCTCCGCAGCATGTGGAATCTTCCTGTGCCAGGGATCGAACTGGTGCCCCCTTGCACTATAAAGCAGACTCTTTACCCACTGGACCACCAGAGAAGCCCCTGTACAGATTCTTAATAGTGATGCTGAGATTCAAATTGTGGCATACCAGCCCTGTGGGACTCTGTTTGAACCTAGAGTGTGACAGGAAGTCATTGGAGGACATTGAGCCAATGAATGATGAAATCTGATGTACATTTTACAAGTCATTTTGGCTGTTGGGGGAAAAATAGTCTGTAAAGTGGTGAAGGCCAGGAAGAGGCCAGTTTGGAGGCTTGAGAGGAAGGACAAAAATATTACCAGAAATTAGGAGAAAGCTGTGATTAGTATTCCAGTTAATACTTGGTGACTGCTCATGGTGGCTTGGATCAGAAGGTGATGATCAGTGGTCAGACTTCAGATTTATTTTGAAGGAAGAACTAACAGGGTTTATTGATAGGTTGGTTGTGAGGAATGAGAAAGGAGTCAAGTGTAACCTCAGTACTTTTGGGCTAAGTAACTTAAGGTAGAATTGCCATTTACTGGAGGCCTTATGAGGAGCCTGTTTCTGAGTGGATATCAGTTTATTCGTTTGCAAATTAATTTGAGTTCCTTATTAGACAGTTAAGTGAAGATGTAGGGTAGCCGGTGGATAAACAAATCTGGAGTTCAGTGGAGAAGACCAGGCTGAAGATACTTCTGCTGACGGTACTGCTCACTTGTAGGGTCTTGGTTCCTCGACCGGGAATTGAACAGGGTCCCTCAGCAGTGGAAGTGCGGATTCCTAATCACTGGATCACCAAGGAATTCCCATCCTCATTTAGTTTTTTTAAAAAATGCCCTCCATCAGTGTTTTGTAATTTTTTTCTCATCTTATTACACCTGCTAGGAAGTATAATTCTGAATAGCAGTGTTGAAACCTTAGTTTACTCCAGATTGAGGAATAAGATGCTAGTATGATGCCAGTGTACTAACCCTCTATCAGGTTAGGGAAGTTCCCTTCTATTCTTACTTTCCTGAGAGCTTTATAAATGGGTGTTTAATTTTGTCAGATTATTTTCTATATATCGACTAAGATAATCATGTGGTTTGTCTTCTGTTGCTGTGGTTACATTGCACTGATATGCTTTTACATACTGGATCAGCTTTGCATTCTCCTGAAAAGCCCCACTTGACCGTGTGTTTTTCTTTTGTATGTACTGCTAAGTTTAGTTTTAGTTTATTTTTTGACGATTTTTATGTCTCTTTTTTCTTATAATCTGTTTGATATCAGGGTAATTGCCAGCCTCATAGGGGGAGGTAGGAAGTAATTCTAGTTCTTTTATTTCTCAAAAATGTTTGTGAGAATTGGTATCATTCCTTAAATGTTTGGTAGAATCCAACAATGAATTCTCCACAGAATTGTCTGTGTTGGAAGATTTTCAGTTTCTACAATAATAATCAGTTTCATTTGAGAGAGGGTAAAAGCAATTTTAGGGTTTGTATAGTAAAGAATGTATTTCTGTATCAAAAAATCCTTGTCTACCATGACTTGATAAGACATCCCTTGTCTCTTTTTCCTGACAAGTCAAGCTGCGCCATGATCCTCTTTGTTGACAGGTGGCTCGTTTGTTCCTTGGGCTAGTTTCTTGTTACTGACACACAAGCCAGGGGGCCGTGTCCCTGGAAGCACCTGCGGTTCCTTTTGGGGGTTCCTTTTCGTTTACGGGGGTGGTATCTTTTGCAAATTAATTTGAGTTCCTTATTAGACAGTTAAGTGAAGATGTAGGGTAGCGGTGGATAAACAAATCTGGAGTTCAGTGGAAGACCAGGCTGAAGATACTTCTGCTGACGGTACTGCTCACTTGTAGGGTCTTGGTTCCTCGACCGGGAATTGAACAGGGTCCCTCAGCAGTGGAAGTGCGGATTCCTAATCACTGGATCACCAAGGAATTCCCATCCTCATTTAGTTTTTTTAAAAAATGCCCTCCATCAGTGTTTTGTAATTTTTTTCTCATCTTATTACACCTGCTAGGAAGTATAATTCTGAATAGCAGTGTTGAAACCTTAGTTTACTCCAGATTGAGGAATAAGATGCTAGTATGATGCCAGTGTACTAACCCTCTATCAGGTTAGGGAAGTTCCCTTCTATTCTTACTTTCCTGAGAGCTTTATAAATGGGTGTTTAATTTTGTCAGATTATTTTCTATATATCGACTAAGATAATCATGTGGTTTGTCTTCTGTTGCTGTGGTTACATTGCACTGATATGCTTTTACATACTGGATCAGCTTTGCATTCTCCTGAAAAGCCCCACTTGACCGTGTGTTTTTCTTTTGTATGTACTGCTAAGTTTAGTTTTAGTTTATTTTTTGACGATTTTTATGTCTCTTTTTTCTTATAATCTGTTTGATATCAGGGTAATTGCCAGCCTCATAGGGGGAGGTAGGAAGTAATTCTAGTTCTTTTATTTCTCAAAAATGTTTGTGAGAATTGGTATCATTCCTTAAATGTTTGGTAGAATCCAACAATGAATTCTCCACAGAATTGTCTGTGTTGGAAGATTTTCAGTTTCTACAATAATAATCAGTTTCATTTGAGAGAGGGTAAAAGCAATTTTAGGGTTTGTATAGTAAAGAATGTATTTCTGTATCAAAAAATCCTTGTCTACCATGACTTGATAAGACATCCCTTGTCTCTTTTTCCTGACAAGTCAAGCTGCGCCATGATCCTCTTTGTTGACAGGTGGCTCGTTTGTTCCTTGGGCTAGTTTCTTGTTACTGACACACAAGCCAGGGGGCCGTGTCCCTGGAAGCACCTGCGGTTTTCCCAGCAGTGTGTGTGAGGGTCCTGACTGATGCGGCTGCATCCTTGCCAGTATTAAGTGTTCCCGTTTTTACCTCACCTGTAGCTGTAGGCCATAATCATATTCTTATTTTCTTTCTTTATCATAAAGTTGGATACTTTTCATAATGTGTTTTGATATATTTGCCAAACAACTGAGTTTTTTATCTTTGCTCCAATGTGTCTACTGTGGGAAAAAGAAAGTGTGAGATTCTATAATAATGAGGGCTTGCCACTTAAATCCCCATTAGTTCGCCAAAGTGCAGAGTAATAGGAGTAGATTAGTTTTCTTTTCACAATCATTGCTCTTCTCTGTTCTGAAGCATGTTCTTTCTCAGAATTTTTTTTTTTTTTTTTTTGGGCTGGGGTCGGGTTGGGGAGGGAGGGGAGCGGGTAGGCCACTTCTATTGGTCTTTCATTTCTCCATTTTCATCCGTCTTTGTTCTTTGGCTCCTGTGGGCCTCCCATCGCGGTGGCGTCTGTCGCTGCAGAGCGCTGGTTCTGGGCGCATGCGCTCCAGAGCTCCGGCTCAGTCATTGGACACATCGGTCCAGACGCTCCGCGGCACGTGGGATCTTCCCAGGCCACGGTTCGAACGGGCGCCCCTTGCACTGCAAGGCGGTGACCTTACCCACTGGACCACCAGGGGAAGCCCTCTCAGAATATTTTATCTTTGAGGAAAATTGGCCCCTAGAATTTTATGCATGACTCTATGTAATGGATGCAAACCTGCTAATTTGTGCATAAATTGATTTTTTTAAGTTAACTGTATCTCTGAGATAGTACATTGTACCCTGCCATGAATTATTTTGTATCAAAAATGGTATCATTCCTTAAATGTTTGGTAGAATCCAACAATACCAAAATGTGTTGGAAGATTTTCAGTTTCTACAATAATAATCAGTTTCATTTGAGAGAGGGTAAAAGCAATTTTAGGGTTTGTATAGTAAAGAATGTATTTCTGTATCAAAAAATCCTTGTCTACCATGACTTGATAAGACATCCCTTGTCTCTTTTTCCTGACAAGTCAAGCTGCGCCATGATCCTCTTTGTTGACAGGTGGCTCGTTTGTTCCTTGGGCTAGTTTCTTGTTACTGACACACAAGCCAGGGGGCCGTGTCCCTGGAAGCACCTGCGGTTTTCCCAGCAGTGTGTGTGAGGGTCCTGACTGATGCGGCTGCATCCTTGCCAGTATTAAGTGTTCCCGTTTTTACCTCACCTGTAGCTGTAGGCCATAATCATATTCTTATTTTCTTTCTTTATCATAAAGTTGGATACTTTTCATAATGTGTTTTGATATATTTGCCAAACAACTGAGTTTTTGATCTTTGCTCCAAGGTGTCTACTGTGGGAAAAAGAAAGTGTGAGATTCTATAATAATGAGGGCTTGCCACTTAAATCCCCATTAGTTCGCCAAAGTGCAGAGTAATAGGAGTAGATTAGTTTTCTTTTCACAATCATTGCTCTTCTCTGTTCTGAAGCATGTTCTTTCTCAGAATTTTTTTTTTTTTTTTTTTTTGGGCTGAGGTCGGGTTGGGGAGGGAGGGGAGCGGGTAGGCCACTTCTATTGGTCTTTCATTTCTCCATTTTCATCCGTCTTTGTTCTTTGGCTCCTGTGGGCCTCCCATCGCGGTGGCGTCTGTCGCTGCAGAGCGCTGGTTCTGGGCGCATGCGCTCCAGAGCTCCGGCTCAGTCATTGGACACATCGGTCCAGACGCTCCGCGGCACGTGGGATCTTCCCAGGCCACGGTTCGAACGGGCGCCCCTTGCACTGCAAGGCGGTGACCTTACCCACTGGACCACCAGGGGAAGCCCTCTCAGAATATTTTATCTTTGAGGAAAATTGGCCCCTAGAATTTTATGCATGACTCTATGTAATGGATGCAAACCTGCTAATTTGTGCATAAATTGATTTTTTTAAGTTAACTGTATCTCTGAGATAGTACATTGTACCCTGCCATGAATTATTTTGTATACCATTTTTTTCTTTTTTATATAGTTTTTAAATTTGGGTAATCTACAGCAGAGGTTTTTTGGTTTTTTTTTTTTAGATCGGATTTGTTTATGTGAGAGAACCACTGAAGTAGTTTGTTTTTTTTTTTTTTTTTGAGAAGAAAGTAAAGTTTATTAGAGTGGGAGAAGGGAGAGTAACTGCCAGTACAGCAGGCTGGTTTAAGGGAGAATCGGAGATGTTAAAGTGGAACACGCTGCTAGAGCAGCCGGTCAGCTCAAAGGAGAGCCAACTGAAGTAGTTTTTTAGGATATAACGTCCTGATTACTTGTCCTGCAACTTAAAAATTCAAAGACATTAGAAACTTCCCTAGGTGGCGCTAGTGGTAAAGAAAATGCCTGCCAATGCAAGAGAGGTGAGAGAGGCAGCTTCAATCCCCAGGTCAGGAAGATCCCCTGGAGGAGGGCATGGAAACCCACTCTAATATTCTTGTCTAGAGTATTCCATGGACAGAGGAGCTCCTCGTGGGCCATCCTCTGTCCATAGGGTCTCACAGAGTCGGACACAACTGAAGTGACCTAACTCACTAGTGGTCCAGTGGTTAGAACTCAGTGCTTTCACTTTTAGGGATCTGGGTTGATTCCCTGTTTAAGGAACTAAGATCCTGCAAGCCGTGGGATGAGGCCAAATACACACACACACATATATATTCAAAAATGTTAAATTTACATTCTGTTTCTTAGTGAGCTGTGAAAATAATTCTGGGTTTCAGACAAATCAGCTCTTTACTTTTCTGGTTCATTTTATATTCAGAGAAACTTCTGTAAGTTTTTTTTGGTGGGGGGCACTTTTATTGGTCTTTCATTTATTTATTCTCATCCATCTTTGTTCTTTGGCCTGTGTGGGCCTCCCATTGCAGTGGCCTCTCACTGCAGAGCACCGGCTCTGGGCACATGCGCTCCAGAGCTCCAGCTCGGTAGTTGGACACGTCGGTCCAGCCACTCCGTGGCACGTGGGACCTTCCCAGGCCAAGGATCGAACCGGCGCCCCTTGCACTGCAAGGCGGTGTCCTTACCCACTGGACCATCAGGGAAGCCCCCTTTTGTAAGTTCTTAATGCCAAACTTGTGTTACTTATCATATGCTGTTTGCAGGGAGAATGTTTTTAGAAACAGTTTTGTGGCTTATTCAGATAAAGAGTTTTGTTTTCTTTCCTCCCAAGATTTTTTTTTTTATCACTGTTTTGAGTTGTGTTTTTATTTTTTTTCCAATTGGGTGATAATTGCTTTACAAAATGTTGTGTTGATTTTTGCCATATGTCAACATGAGTCAGCCATAGGTATATATGTGTCCTCTCCCTCTTTTTTTTCTTTAAAATTTTTTTTTCTTTTCTCCATCATGCCTCTTTTATTTATATTCCTTTTCATCCATCTTTTTATTCTTTGGCATGTGTGGGCCTCCCATCGCAGCGGCCTCTCTCACCACAGAGCACTGGCTCTGGGCACATGCATTCCAGAGCACTGGCTCACAGCTGAACTCCCCGGTCCAGCCTCTTTGCAGCACGTGGGATTCTCCCGGACCAGGGATCGAACGGTGCCCTTGCATTGCAAGGCGGTGTCCTTACCCACTGGACCATCAGGGAAGCCCCCTTTTGTAAGTTCTTAATGCCAAACTTGTGTTACTTATCATATGCTGTTTGCAGGGAGAATGTTTTTAGAAACAGTTTTGTGGCTTATTCAGATAAAGAGTTTTGTTTTCTTTCCTCCCAAGATTTTTTTTTTTATCACTGTTTTGAGTTGTGTTTTTATTTTTTTTCCAATTGGGTGATAATTGCTTTACAAAATGTTGTGTTGATTTTTGCCATATGTCAACATGAGTCAGCCATAGGTATATATGTGTCCTCTCCCTCTTTTTTTTCTTTAAAATTTTTTTTTCTTTTCTCCATCATGCCTCTTTTATTTATATTCCTTTTCATCCATCTTTTTATTCTTTGGCATGTGTGGGCCTCCCATCGCAGCGGCCTCTCTCACCACAGAGCACTGGCTCTGGGCACATGCATTCCAGAGCACTGGCTCACAGCTGAACTCCCCGGTCCAGCCTCTTTGCAGCACGTGGGATTCTCCCGGACCAGGGATCGAACCGGTGCCCTTGCATTGCAAGGCGGACTCTTTACCCACTGCACCAACAGGGAAGCCCTGTCCTCTCCCTCTTCTCCCTCCCTCCCTCCTCCATCCCACCCCACCCCTCTAGGTTCTCGCAGGGTACAAAGTTGAGCTTCCTGTGCTGTACAGCAGCTTCCTACTTTGAGTTTTAACTTTTACTTTATTTCAAGAAAATTTGAGTTAATTATTCATTTAAAAAAGTTTAACCACAGGAAAAAGAAACTGTACACTTGCAGTAAGCTGGCCAAACTCAAGTGAGAGCACTGTTCTCCAAGAGGCGACCCTCACTTGAGTTGCCTGTGGCAAGTTCAGGGGGTCCCCAGGCCTCACCCTCACTTCTAACTGCAGAGCTGGCTACACACATTCCAGGGTTTCCATGACCACCCTCAGGTTGTATAATTTGCTAGGATGACTCATAGCACTTAGGAAAGCACTTCACTTGTGATTACAGTGTTATAATAGCAGCAGAATACTAATCAGAATGTGCCATCAGAGAGGGACTCACAGGGTGAGATGTGAGGGGATTCCAGACCTGAAGCAGTACTGCGTTTGCTTCATCTTTTTCTCTCTCTCTCTCTCTTTTTAAATTGTGGCCACTTTTATTGGTTATTTATTTATTTTCATCCATCTTTATTCTTTGGTCTGTGTGGGCCTCCCATTGCAGTGGCCTCTCTCTCTGCAGAGCACCGGCTCTGGGTACACTTGTTCCAGAGCACTGGCTCCTAATTGGACACACTGGTCCAGCTGCTCCATGGACATGGAATCTTCCCGTGCCAGGGATCGAACTGGCGCCCCTTGCACTGGCGCCCCTTGCACTTACCCACTGGACCACCAGAGAAGCCCCATTTTCTCTTCTTTAAAAAATCATTTTCAGTGAGTATTTCATAAAAAGACATCATAAACATCACAAAGTTCGCATTGATAGACTATTATCTAACCTATAGGCTTGACCAGCTTTAGTTGTTCCAGTTATTGTTCTCTGTAGAAAAAGGAGAGATCTTGGCTCACGTCTTATTTTCATTTGTTAGGTGTTTTTGTTCTCTCTTATTTATTTACTTATTTTTGGTTGTGCTGGGTCCTTGTTGCCTCGAGCGGCCTTTCTCAAATTGCTGAGAGTGGGGGCCCCTCTTCATCGCGGCGCACAGGCTCCTCGTGGTGATGGTTTCACTCGTTGAGGAGCACAGGCTCTAGGGTCCGAGGGCTTCAGTAGTTATGGCTCTTGGGCTCCAGAGCACAGGCTCAGTAGTTGTGGCACACAGGCTTTAGCTGCTCCGCAACATGTGGGATCTTCCTGGAGCAGAGGTCAAACCCATATCCCCTGCATTGGCAGGCAGAGGTTTTTTTTTTCTTTTCTTTTTAAATTATGTATTCAATTTTGACTGAGCTGGGTCTTCGTTGCTGTGTGCAGGCTTTCTCTAAGTCACAGAGCGGGGACTGCTCTTCGTTGCGGTGGTTGTGCTTCTCACTGAGGTGGCTTGTCTTGTGGAGATCAGGCTCTAGGGCACGGAATTCAGCAGTTGTGGTATGTGAGCTCCGTACTTGTGGTGCAGGGGCTTAGCTGCTCTGAGGCATGTGGAATCTTCCCAGACCATGTCCCCCCGCATTGGCAGGGGAATCTTACCCAGGTGAGATGTGAGGATTCAGACCTGAAGCAGTACTGCGTTTGCTTCATCTTTCTCTCTCTCTCTCTTTTAAATTGTGGCCACTTTTATTGGTTATTTATTTATTTTCATCCATCTTTATTCTTTGGTCTGTGTGGGCCTCCCATTGCAGTGGCCTCTCTCTCTGCAGAGCACCGGCTCTGGGTACACTTGTTCCAGAGCACTGGCTCCTAATTGGACACACTGGTCCAGCTGCTCCATGGACATGGAATCTTCCCGTGCCAGGGATCGAACTGGCGCCCCTTGCACTGGCGCCCCTTGCACTTACCCACTGGACCACCAGAGAAGCCCCATTTTCTCTTCTTTAAAAAATCATTTTCAGTGAGTATTTCATAAAAAGACATCATAAACATCACAAAGTTCGCATTGATAGACTATTATCTAACCTATAGGCTTGACCAGCTTTAGTTGTTCCAGTTATTGTTCTCTGTAGAAAAAGGAGAGATCTTGGCTCACGTCTTATTTTCATTTGTTAGGTGTTTTTGTTCTCTCTTATTTATTTACTTATTTTTGGTTGTGCTGGGTCCTTGTTGCCTCGAGCGGCCTTTCTCAAATTGCTGAGAGTGGGGGCCCCTCTTCATCGCGGCGCACAGGCTCCTCGTGGTGATGGTTTCACTCGTTGAGGAGCACAGGCTCTAGGGTCCGAGGGCTTCAGTAGTTATGGCTCTTGGGCTCCAGAGCACAGGCTCAGTAGTTGTGGCACACAGGCTTTAGCTGCTCCGCAACATGTGGGATCTTCCTGGAGCAGAGGTCAAACCCATATCCCCTGCATTGGCAGGCAGAGGTTTTTTTTTTCTTTTCTTTTTAAATTATGTATTCAATTTTGACTGAGCTGGGTCTTCGTTGCTGTGTGCAGGCTTTCTCTAAGTCACAGAGCGGGGACTGCTCTTCGTTGCGGTGGTTGTGCTTCTCACTGAGGTGGCTTGTCTTGTGGAGATCAGGCTCTAGGGCACGGAATTCAGCAGTTGTGGTATGTGAGCTCCGTACTTGTGGTGCAGGGGCTTAGCTGCTCTGAGGCATGTGGAATCTTCCCAGACCATGTCCCCCCGCATTGGCAGGGGAATCTTACCCAGTGGACCACCGTGTGAGTCCCTCTTGAGTCTTTTTTAATCTGGAACAGTTTCTGACTTTTCAATTCTGTGTTACTGGCATTTTTTAAGAGCACAGATTATTATTATTATAGAATATCCCTTAATTTGGGTTTCTCTGGTATTTCCTAATGTTAAGATTCAGGTTATACATCTTAAGCAGGAATATTATAGAAGTAATATTGTATTCTCAGTGCCTTAGAATCCTCTTGGATATATGCCCAGGAGTGGGATTGCTGGATCATGTGGTGGCTCTATTTTTAGTTTTGTGAGCAGCCTTCATTCTGTTTTACATAGTAGCCAAACTGATCTATGTTCTCACCAAGGGTGCTAGTACTTTATTTAGGGTTTTTGCATCTCTAGTCATCAGAGTTGTTGGCCTGTAGTTTTCTTTTCCTGTAATATCTTTCTCTGACTTTGGTTTCAGGATAATACTAGACTTGTAAAATAAGTTTGGAAGTATTAACAAAAAATTGCACAGTATGAGAATTGCAAATTAGTTTTTATTAGGGGTAAAATGAGGACTATAGCCTGGAGACAGCATTGCAGATAGCTCAGAGAAACTGCTCCAGAGAAGCAGGGGAAAGGTCAGTATATATGTTATTTTGGTGAAAAAGGAGTGCGTGCAATCAAGCACATACGGTTTTTTGCAGGTTTCTGCTAGTCATGAGAAACAGCCTTCACCATGAAGGATTTTAGTGCTTTTCTAGATACGAGGAGATACAGGAATTGGGCTCATAAATTGGTTCCTGAAAATATCTAACTATCTGAAGACCTGTCCTGCTGGTTTTTCCCTGAGCATAAAGTACCTCATTTTTGTTGTCCTCCCTGAACTCCTTTCATAGGATGTTGAAAATCAGTAGCTGCAGCAGCACATGGTTTAATGTCTTACAGAGGTAGATGGCAAGTGCCAGCTTGTTCTTGACAGTATTCCCTCCTCTTTAGTGTTTTTGAAGATTTTAAGAAGGATTTTATTTGGTTTTCTTAAAATCATTAGGTAGAGTTCACCAGTGAGGTCGTTTGGTCCTGGGCTGTTGTGTACTGATGGTCTTGGGACATTTTGAACCTATCTACTTTCTAATCATAAGTCTGTTCGGATTTGCTGTGTCTGTATGATTCGTTCTTGGTAGGTTGTAGATTTGTAGAAATGTATTGATTTCTTCTAAATTACTCAACTTCTTGGTATATATTGTTCATGAGTTTCATAATTATAATCTGTTTAATTTCTGTGGAATCAGTCATAAGAGCTCCTCTTTTGTTTCTGACTTGTTTCTTATCTTTCTTTTTTTCCCAGTTAAGCTAGCTGAATCTGTCAGTTTCATTGATCATTGCAAAAAGCAACTCAGTTTTCTTTTTCTTTTCCCCATCATGCCTCCTTTATTTATGTTTATTTCCATCCATCTTTTTATTCTTTGGCCTGTGTGGGCCTCCCATTGCAGTGACCTCTCTCATGCAGGGCACCGGCTCTGAGCACATGCTGCTATGGCACTGGCTCAGTGATTGGACACACTGGTCCAACCGTTCTGCCGCACGTGGGATCCTCCTGGGCCAGGGAGGAACTGGGAGGCACGTGGGAACTGGTGCCCCTTGCGCTGCAAGGCGGACTCTACCCACTGAATCACCAGGGAAGCCCGCAACTCAGTTTTATTTATGTATTTAATTTCTTTGGTGGGGGCAGGTTGAGTCTGGGGCAAGCTTCCCCATTTCTTCATCTTTCATAACTTTGTGTTAGAATCTGTACGTATGACACCCCCCCCCCCCACCGCCCCCGTCTTTAAGGCCTTGTTTCACATAGGATAAGACCTCACCAATGAGCCCAGCTAGAGATGTGGTGGGGGTGGGGGCCTGAACTCTTCAAAGGCAACGCGCCTTCCCTGGGCTTGTGTGTGTGGTTTCTCAGGAGCTCGTACTCTCTTGCTCCCTCTGGTGCCAGTTTGTGGCACTGCACGTTCTTTGGGTGTCTTCACTCTCTTTTGGACCCAGTGGCCACCAGGCCTCCAGATATGCTGGCTCCCGACAAGGTGAGACAGATTCCATTCTTAAAAGGTAACACACCAGGAGGAAGTTTTCCTCTTCTTCTTCCCTCCCTGCCGCTCTGGCTGCAGAAGGCCACCCCTCCCTTTTCTTTGGCCTTTGCAGCATTCAGGCATCCGTACTACGCCCGTTCCTTCAGGGCACCACGTGAGACATGACAGAAACCCTTCCTTCGGACAGTTATTTCTCCAAGGAGGTGGCATGCTGGATGCACGCTCCTCTCCGGAGTGTCTTTTCTGAAGGAAGCGTCAGGAGCTGGGCTGGCCTGGCCTGCACGGAGCCGTGGTAGCTTAGAAGAAGGGCTGACACAGGCAAGTGTAGTGACTCTTTCTACCCAGTTCCGTCCAGCCAGCTGTGTTTGGCTTTGTGCTCCTTTGAGACTTTTTAACTGGATTCGGGAAATCTCCTGAAGGTTTTTTGGCCTGTGTATCATCTAGAAACCGGTGTTCCTATGGTAGGACGAGTCCTAGGAGTCACTGTGCCTGTATCGCGGACGTCATTCTCCTCCTCTTCCTCCTTCTCTATGCTGCCGCTGTAGAACTTCAGGGACCCACCCACGTGCTTATCCTGTGCGTGTGTGCGCCTTTCCAGGAAAGACATTTTGAGGCCACACCGAGTGTCCGTAATCTCATTTTCCCTTGGTCAAGCTACATCCTGCCCTGTGCTCTTTTTCCTCTTTCTGTATCCTTGCAAAGTCCGGCTTTCTGGAAGGAGGGAAAAATGACCCTGGTAATAAGGATGAGGATTAACCTTTATATCTAAGCCTCTTATTCCTCGAGTATATGATGATGTATCGTTTGAGACTTAACCACAAAAGGAAATGCTTCAACTTTCTACCTATGAAATTCCCCAGCCAAAATATGTCCTCAACCATATTATCCTCTTGTTTAAAGAGGATAATGTCTATTTTTAAACACTTGGTAAATGGTAGTCATTGCACAGACTCTCCTATTGAAAGTTTAAGTGATGGCAGCGAGGATCACACTCATGATGAGGGCAAACGTGACATGTTTTCTATATGAAATGTGCTGTCATCACCATAACTGGTTAACATTGACTCTGCAGTTAGAGTGCCTGAGTTTGGGCCTAGTTTCAGCACTCAGCTAGGCAATCGGATCAACTTCTTTTGCAACCCCCCCCCTTTTTTTTAAACCTTATTTTTTCTTTTGTGTCTCAGTTTCCTCATGTATAAACCTGGTATGACAATAACAGCACCTACCTCATGAATTGTTACGTGAATGGAATGAGAGGACTTACAGATCAATAAACAGACGCAAAGTGTTTGGAACAGGGTCTGGAATTTAGGAATTGCTGAACCATTGTTACCTGTTCTTCAGAGTAATAGTGACGAGATAGCTCTTGTTCAGCTTAGTACCCAGTAGAGATCACGTTCAACAAACATTGAGATGACTTTTCTGCTTCATTGACAGGGTTGAAACTGTGGGACAGCCAGACAGAAGAGACAGTATAGGCGTGTGTGCGGAAAAGCAGAATGGATACGACTCCCTGCAGCGGGATCAAGCAGTGTGCATTAGCACAAATGGTGAGTAAGCAGGAAGTAAGCATTCTCTTGGAAATACACGATTTGCTACAGAAGATCCAAATCAGTGTTACACATTTATACCAGAAGATGAAAACATTTAGGTCTTAATCATATCTCTGTGAGGCTGCCAAGTACCAGGCATTATTCTGTATCCCACAGTGTCCGTAATCTCATTTTCCCTTGGTCAAGCTACATCCTGCCCTGTGCTCTTTTTCCTCTTTCTGTATCCTTGCAAAGTCCGGCTTTCTGGAAGGAGGGAAAAATGACCCTGGTAATAAGGATGAGGATTAACCTTTATATCTAAGCCTCTTATTCCTCGAGTATATGATGATGTATCGTTTGAGACTTAACCACAAAAGGAAATGCTTCAACTTTCTACCTATGAAATTCCCCAGCCAAAATATGTCCTCAACCATATTATCCTCTTGTTTAAAAGAGGATAATGTCTATTTTTAAACACTTGGTAAATGGTAGTCATTGCACAGACTCTCCTATTGAAAGTTTAAGTGATGGCAGCGAGGATCACACTCATGATGAGGGCAAACGTGACATGTTTTCTATATGAAATGTGCTGTCATCACCATAACTGGTTAACATTGACTCTGCAGTTAGAGTGCCTGAGTTTGGGCCTAGTTTCAGCACTCAGCTAGGCAATCGGATCAACTTCTTTTGCAACCCCCCCCCTTTTTTTTAAACCTTATTTTTTCTTTTGTGTCTCAGTTTCCTCATGTATAAACCTGGTATGACAATAACAGCACCTACCTCATGAATTGTTACGTGAATGGAATGAGAGGACTTACAGATCAATAAACAGACGCAAAGTGTTTGGAACAGGGTCTGGAATTTAGGAATTGCTGAACCATTGTTACCTGTTCTTCAGAGTAATAGTGACGAGATAGCTCTTGTTCAGCTTAGTACCCAGTAGAGATCACGTTCAACAAACATTGAGATGACTTTTCTGCTTCATTGACAGGGTTGAAACTGTGGGACAGCCAGACAGAAGAGACAGTATAGGCGTGTGTGCGGAAAAGCAGAATGGATACGACTCCCTGCAGCGGGATCAAGCAGTGTGCATTAGCACAAATGGTGAGTAAGCAGGAAGTAAGCATTCTCTTGGAAATACACGATTTGCTACAGAAGATCCAAATCAGTGTTACACATTTATACCAGAAGATGAAAACATTTAGGTCTTAATCATATCTCTGTGAGGCTGCCAAGTACCAGGCATTATTCTGTATCCTTTAAAAATATGTTACTTCATCCTCTGTCAGCTTTTTGAAGTGAGGAGTAGCATTATATTCATTCTGTACTTGATAAAAACAGCCACCGGAAAGTTAAGTAGCTGCCTTCAATGCATATAGCGTGGTGGTGATTGAGCTAAGATTTTTTTTTTTTTTTTTTAATTTTTAAAATTTTGGCCTCTTTTATCGTTTTTTTATTTATTTATTTTCATCCATCTTTATTCTTTTGGCCTGTGTGGGCTTCCCATTGCAGTGGCCTCTCTCATTGCAGAGCACTGGCTCTGAGCGCATGCGCTCCATGGCACTGGCTCAGTAATTGGACACACTTGTCCAGCAGCTCTGTGGCACGTGGGATCTTCCTGTGCCAGGGATCGAACCAGCGCCCCTTGTACTGCAGGGCGGACTCTTTACCCACTGGGCCACTAAGGAAACCCTGAGTTGAGATTCTTTTAAGCAGGCAGTTTACTCCTGGATTTGATGTGCATCGAAATTCAACATAGAGAAGATAAATTCAGCATGGGTTAGGGAAATGAGGAGAGTTTACATCTGTAGTGTTCTTTGGTCCCTTACTTTGCAGTGGTGACACTTTTAAAAATCACTACCACGATGTGTTCGTATAACAGTAGGTCGAGCAAGATCCTTAATTTATTCCATATGGAACAGTCTTTCTGTTCCACAGGTTGCATTGTATAAGAAAGTCAAGTTTCTTTGACCCCATCCACGTAGGAAACCCATGCTCTCTGTTTTAAGAGTGGAACCCTGGAGCAGAACTCTAAAATGTTCTTAAAGCTTTAACTTTTTCTTCAACCTTGGGGATGGGGATTAAATAACATATTGAGCTGCATTATCTTTAACGAGTTGGCATTTTCAAAATGTTTTCTTTATCTGAATTCGGATATGAACTGCATTACCAATAATCTCACATCTTGTTTCCATTCTTAGTTTGTTGCTCACATATCCTTGAGCGCAAGCAGTTATTGCACAAATGGTGAGTAAGCAGGAAGTAAGCATTCTCTTGGAAATACACGATTTGCTACAGAAGATCCAAATCAGTGTTACACATTTATACCAGAAGATGAAAACATTTAGGTCTTAATCATATCTCTGTGAGGCTGCCAAGTACCAGGCATTATTCTGTATCCTTTAAAATATGTTACTTCATCCTCTGTCAGCTTTTTGAAGTGAGGAGTAGCATTATATTCATTCTGTACTTGAAAAAAACAGCCACCGGAAAGTTAAGTAGCTGCCTTCAATGCATATAGCGTGGTGGTGATTGAGCTAAGATTTTTTTTTTTTTTTTTTAATTTTTAAAATTTTGGCCTCTTTTATCGTTTTTTTATTTATTTATTTTCATCCATCTTTATTCTTTTGGCCTGTGTGGGCTTCCCATTGCAGTGGCCTCTCTCATTGCAGAGCACTGGCTCTGAGCGCATGCGCTCCATGGCACTGGCTCAGTAATTGGACACACTTGTCCAGCAGCTCTGTGGCACGTGGGATCTTCCTGTGCCAGGGATCGAACCAGCGCCCCTTGTACTGCAGGGCGGACTCTTTACCCACTGGGCCACTAAGGAAACCCTGAGTTGAGATTCTTTTAAGCAGGCAGTTTACTCCTGGATTTGATGTGCATCGAAATTCAACATAGAGAAGATAAATTCAGCATGGGTTAGGGAAATGAGGAGAGTTTACATCTGTAGTGTTCTTTGGTCCCTTACTTTGCAGTGGTGACACTTTTAAAAATCACTACCACGATGTGTTCGTATAACAGTAGGTCGAGCAAGATCCTTAATTTATTCCATATGGAACAGTCTTTCTGTTCCACAGGTTGCATTGTATAAGAAAGTCAAGTTTCTTTGACCCCATCCACGTAGGAAACCCATGCTCTCTGTTTTAAGAGTGGAACCCTGGAGCAGAACTCTAAAATGTTCTTAAAGCTTTAACTTTTTCTTCAACCTTGGGGATGGGGATTAAATAACATATTGAGCTGCATTATCTTTAACGAGTTGGCATTTTCAAAATGTTTTCTTTATCTGAATTCGGATATGAACTGCATTACCAATAATCTCACATCTTGTTTCCATTCTTAGTTTGTTGCTCACATGTGAATGATTCTTTACCTTAACATTTTAGGTGCAGTTTTTGTAAATGGAAAAGAAATGACTAATCAGTTGCCCGCAGTTACTTCTGGGTCCACTGTCACATTTGACATTGAAGCTGTGACTCTAGGATCCACCAATAATAACGAAGGCGGAAACTTCAAGCTTCGAGTAACTATTAGTTCAAATAACAGAGAAGTGGTGTTTGATTGGTTGCTCGATCAGTCTTGTGGTTCTCTTTACTTTGGATGCTCATTTTTCTATCCTGGGTGGAAAGTGTTGGTGTTCTAGATTTTCCGCTGATTGACTTTGGGTGTGCAGAGGTTTCACATAGCTTTCCTCAGCCCATTTCAGTTGTCATTGGCTTAAAAAATGGTTAGATTCATCTCTTAGTTAAGCCATTGGAAACAGAAATTATTTATAGGATTTCTTTTGGAATATCTTAACAATAGGAGATGTGATTATTGTGGACAAAACCATTGTCTTGCAGTCCATTTTATTTTTAGCATAGTGTTCATTGGAATATTACATCACAATAAAAATCAGGTTGGCCTTTAAAGTATAAAGAGATACAGAAAGCCCTATGAACCAACCCTTCCATTGTACTTCTAAAGCTGGTTGTAAGAATAGAAAAATGTAACGTAACATTTTTTTGTTGTTGTGAAATCTCCATCTTGTAAAGATCCAAGGCCATGTAAGACTTCAGAAAAGCCAAGAATAGACTGGATAAGAATGTATCTCCGTGTAAAAATCACTACCACGATGTGTTCGTATAACAGTAGGTCGAGCAAGATCCTTAATTTATTCCATATGGAACAGTCTTTCTGTTCCACAGGTTGCATTGTATAAGAAAGTCAAGTTTCTTTGACCCCATCCACGTAGGAAACCCATGCTCTCTGTTTTAAGAGTGGAACCCTGGAGCAGAACTCTAAAATGTTCTTAAAGCTTTAACTTTTTCTTCAACCTTGGGGATGGGGATTAAATAACATATTGAGCTGCATTATCTTTAACGAGTTGGCATTTTCAAAATGTTTTCTTTATCTGAATTCGGATATGAACTGCATTACCAATAATCTCACATCTTGTTTCCATTCTTAGTTTGTTGCTCACATGTGAATGATTCTTTACCTTAACATTTTAGGTGCAGTTTTTGTAAATGGAAAAGAAATGACTAATCAGTTGCCCGCAGTTACTTCTGGGTCCACTGTCACATTTGACATTGAAGCTGTGACTCTAGGATCCACCAATAATAACGAAGGCGGAAACTTCAAGCTTCGAGTAACTATTAGTTCAAATAACAGAGAAGTGGTGTTTGATTGGTTGCTCGATCAGTCTTGTGGTTCTCTTTACTTTGGATGCTCATTTTTCTATCCTGGGTGGAAAGTGTTGGTGTTCTAGATTTTCCGCTGATTGACTTTGGGTGTGCAGAGGTTTCACATAGCTTTCCTCAGCCCATTTCAGTTGTCATTGGCTTAAAAAATGGTTAGATTCATCTCTTAGTTAAGCCATTGGAAACAGAAATTATTTATAGGATTTCTTTTGGAGTATCTTAACAATAGGAGATGTGATTATTGTGGACAAAACCATTGTCTTGCAGTCCATTTTATTTTTAGCATAGTGTTCATTGGAATATTACATCACAATAAAAATCAGGTTGGCCTTTAAAGTATAAAGAGATACAGAAAGCCCTATGAACCAACCCTTCCATTGTACTTCTAAAGCTGGTTGTAAGAATAGAAAAATGTAACGTAACATTTTTTTGTTGTTGTGAAATCTCCATCTTGTAAAGATCCAAGGCCATGTAAGACTTCAGAAAAGCCAAGAATAGACTGGATAGAATGTACTCTAATGTACGCTGTAGTAGACACTTCCTTGTGTGTTCACCACAAGAGTGTTGAATATGCTCTTTGTATTCAGGGATTTGTAAGCAGTATTGAATTTTATCTCATGTTCAGTAACCTTTAAGTCCCAAAAGTGTGATAATTTGTAAAAATTGCTGAGCAAATGTCTACAACAGGCACAGTGTTTTCTTTTGTTCTTTCCTTGCAGTTCCATTCCCAATAGGCTTGAGGGGTTTTACAGGGTAAAACTACTTGCAGAAGTAGTGTGCAGAGCAGTGTTATTAATAGCTGTGTCCCATGTATGAAATATGCACAGGTGCATATCCAGCCTCCGTGACGGGCATGTTGCTCTCGGTAGGATCTGAGTTGTGTCCACTTTCATGTCAGTTTCCTAAATGCTCTTTTAGTGGACCAAACAAATGTAGGCAAAATACTTGACCTTTTTTGGAAAGCTTAAATTTGTTTAAAATATTTATTTGAAGGACTTAATATGTAAAAATGATTATCTTAACTTGGTATATACCAGCATAAGATCTTTTCTCTTTAATGTGAATTTTTTGTTTGTTTGTTTCACTTTTAACATCAGGAAAGTGGAAAAGCAAGTTTGATATTTTTGTAAGATAACTTATTTGGGGATTCCAGTTCCCTACTAGACAATCATGACCTTTTCCCATTGCCTTTTTTATATATAAGTAAGCTGTTTTTTCACTTGTTTAGTGATTAAGAAGATGTGCTAGAATGTAGATGCCTCGTCCAGCTGTCTGAAACAAAAATAAAAATCTAAAAGGTATGTGTGTGTATTATTTTTATTTCATGAGATTTAATTACTTCAGATTGAATCTTTTTTTTTTTTTAAGATGTATTTATTTATTTATTTATTTATTTATTTTGGTGGGGGTGGGGAGGGAGGGGAGCAGGCGGGCTACTTCTATTGGTCTTTCATTTGTCTATTTTCATCCGTCTTTGTTCTTTGGCCCGTGTGGGCCTCCGATCGCGGTGGCCTCTGTTGTCGCAGAGTACCGGCTCTGGGCGCATGTGCTCCAGAGCTCTGGCTTGGTAATTAGACACATTGGTCCAGGCGCTCCATGGCACGTGAGATCTTCCCAGGCCAGGGATCAAACCGGCGCCCCTTGCACTGCAAGGCAGTGTCCTTACCCAGTGGGCCACCAGGGAAGCCCCAGATTGAATCTTTTAAGCTGAGGGAGAAAGGTCATCTTCACTTCTTTTATTTAAGATTTATTTATTTATTTTTAGCCATGCTGGGTCTTTGTTGTTACACACAGGCTTTCTCTAGTTGTGGTGAGGGGGGTTTTTCTTCATTGCAGTGCATGGACTTCTCAAGGCAGTAGCCTCTCTTGCTGTGGAGCACGGGCTCCAGAGGGCAGGCTCAGCACTGGCTCAGTTGCTCCACAGCATATGGAATCTTTCCAGACCAGGGATCAAACCAGTGTCCCTTGTATGGCAAGGCGGATTCTTAACCACTGGACCACCAGGGAAGTTCCCATCTTCACTTTTAAGTGTGTGTGTGTGTGTGTGTGTGTGTATAAAACTTTCATGAGTTGGCATGACTGTACTCCTAAAGGGAATTCCTGCAGCTTCCTGTGCCACAGGCATTCCTTGGCTTGTTGCTACATTACTCCAGTCTCTACTTCTGTCTTCTCATGGTCTTCTTCCTTGGTCTTTTTTCTTTTTTTCCCTTCACTTCAAGGCTTTCTAGGATCCTTAGTTCCCTGACTCGAGATTTATTGCCTTTTTTATATATAAGTAAGCTGTTTTTTCACTTGTTTAGTGATTAAGAAGATGTGCTAGAATGTAGATGCCTCGTCCAGCTGTCTGAAACAAAAATAAAAATCTAAAAGGTATGTGTGTGTATTATTTTTATTTCATGAGATTTAATTACTTCAGATTGAATCTTTTTTTTTTTTTAAGATGTATTTATTTATTTATTTATTTATTTATTTTGGTGGGGGTGGGGAGGGAGGGGAGCAGGCGGGCTACTTCTATTGGTCTTTCATTTGTCTATTTTCATCCGTCTTTGTTCTTTGGCCCGTGTGGGCCTCCGATCGCGGTGGCCTCTGTTGTCGCAGAGTACCGGCTCTGGGCGCATGTGCTCCAGAGCTCTGGCTTGGTAATTAGACACATTGGTCCAGGCGCTCCATGGCACGTGAGATCTTCCCAGGCCAGGGATCAAACCGGCGCCCCTTGCACTGCAAGGCAGTGTCCTTACCCAGTGGGCCACCAGGGAAGCCCCAGATTGAATCTTTTAAGCTGAGGGAGAAAGGTCATCTTCACTTCTTTTATTTAAGATTTATTTATTTATTTTTAGCCATGCTGGGTCTTTGTTGTTACACACAGGCTTTCTCTAGTTGTGGTGAGGGGGGTTTTTCTTCATTGCAGTGCATGGACTTCTCAAGGCAGTAGCCTCTCTTGCTGTGGAGCACGGGCTCCAGAGGGCAGGCTCAGCACTGGCTCAGTTGCTCCACAGCATATGGAATCTTTCCAGACCAGGGATCAAACCAGTGTCCCTTGTATGGCAAGGCGGATTCTTAACCACTGGACCACCAGGGAAGTTCCCATCTTCACTTTTAAGTGTGTGTGTGTGTGTGTGTGTGTGTATAAAACTTTCATGAGTTGGCATGACTGTACTCCTAAAGGGAATTCCTGCAGCTTCCTGTGCCACAGGCATTCCTTGGCTTGTTGCTACATTACTCCAGTCTCTACTTCTGTCTTCTCATGGTCTTCTTCCTTGGTCTTTTTTCTTTTTTTCCCTTCACTTCAAGGCTTTCAGGATCTTAGTTCCCTGACTAGGGATTGAACTCAGGCCTATGGCAGTGAAAGCACCAAGTCCTAGCCACTGGACCTCGAGGGAATTCCCTCCTTTGGTCTCTTTTAAGGATCCTTGTCTTGGATTAAGTGCCCACTCAGATCATCTAAGATGATTTCATCTCAGTCTTTAATTTGCTGATACCTGCAACGATCCTTTTTCCAAATAAAATCACCATCGCAGGTTCTGATGTGGACGTGTTTTTTTTGTGAGCCGTCACCATTCAGCCCAGACCATGGTGATTGGCTGGAGTGGTGTTGGCCATCAGTGTGTCTCACTAGGCTGCCCCTTTCCTGGTCTTTTGGCTGCAGAGAGCGGGGACTTTTTTGTCTGTGGGCATATCCACGTTGCTGGCATCTTCCGCCCTCAACTCTGGGATACAGACGAGACTGTAGGGTTCTTAGACGAAAGCCCTAACAATGCAAAGTATTGAGTTCCTCGAGTTTTGAGGCACCTTGGTACTCTGTCAATCTGCTTATGTTTATTTTATTATATTTTTTCCCAGTTTGTAGTCGTACTTAGGAGGAATAGGGAAATTAGGCTACTCCATCTTCTCAGAAGCATAAATTCTGAAGTTGTATAACAGATTTTAGTCTCAAAACAGAAACAGAAGGGTCAGTAGGGATGAAGGGTATATACATTTCTTAGGAGGGGTTCCCCTGCAGAGGGGATATGTTAAATATGAAGAATTTAGTTCAAGAAGGGAAATGTATTTAGTTATTGAGGATCAGCTATTGTGACAGCTATTACTGACAGTAGCACACTCGTTGAGGCACCTCCTGAACTGGCTCAGAACTTTCCATATGTATGTAAATCAGCCAAGGCCAGCGTGGACGGTTTGTTCAGCTTACATCCACTGTTGCGTTTCCAGCATCTCGTGTCTTTCTCTCTCTTGGATTATTCCTTTACCTTGGTGGAGCACTTCTTCCATTTGCTGAGAAAAGGTGCCCAAGAGGTGAATTTTTTGAGAGAAGTCTGGAAGTTTCTATTCGATCCTGCATTTGACTGTGACGCGTTAAGAATTCTAGGTTGAAGATCATTTCCTCTTGGAATTTGAATGGTCTCCTAGGAAGAGCTGATGCCCTTCTGATGCCTGGTCATTTGTAGATTGAATGCTTTTCTCTCTGGAAGACTCTGGTATCTTCTCATTATTCCAGGGGTTCCCCCACCTTTTTTGGCATCAGGGACTGGTTTCCATGAAACCAGGTTTTCCACGAAACCATAGTGGGGATAGTTTCGGGATGATTCAAGCACATTACATCTATTGTGTACTTTATTTCTGTTATTACATAAGCTCCACCTCAGATCATTAGGCATTAAATCCCAGAGGCTGAGGACTTCTGCTTTATTCTGTCTTGCTAGGCTGGTATAACACTCAGATACATTTAACTGCTGACTCCATAGGTATGTGAAGTTTCTAGGTACAGCATATCCACGTTGCTGGCATCTTCCGCCCTCAACTCTGGGATACAGACGAGACTGTAGGGTTCTTAGACGAAAGCCCTAACAATGCAAAGTATTGAGTTCCTCGAGTTTTGAGGCACCTTGGTACTCTGTCAATCTGCTTATGTTTATTTTATTATATTTTTTCCCAGTTTGTAGTCGTACTTAGGAGGAATAGGGAAATTAGGCTACTCCATCTTCTCAGAAGCATAAATTCTGAAGTTGTATAACAGATTTTAGTCTCAAAACAGAAACAGAAGGGTCAGTAGGGATGAAGGGTATATACATTTCTTAGGAGGGGTTCCCCTGCAGAGGGGATATGTTAAATATGAAGAATTTAGTTCAAGAAGGGAAATGTATTTAGTTATTGAGGATCAGCTATTGTGACAGCTATTACTGACAGTAGCACACTCGTTGAGGCACCTCCTGAACTGGCTCAGAACTTTCCATATGTATGTAAATCAGCCAAGGCCAGCGTGGACGGTTTGTTCAGCTTACATCCACTGTTGCGTTTCCAGCATCTCGTGTCTTTCTCTCTCTTGGATTATTCCTTTACCTTGGTGGAGCACTTCTTCCATTTGCTGAGAAAAGGTGCCCAAGAGGTGAATTTTTTGAGAGAAGTCTGGAAGTTTCTATTCGATCCTGCATTTGACTGTGACGCGTTAAGAATTCTAGGTTGAAGATCATTTCCTCTTGGAATTTGAATGGTCTCCTAGGAAGAGCTGATGCCCTTCTGATGCCTGGTCATTTGTAGATTGAATGCTTTTCTCTCTGGAAGACTCTGGTATCTTCTCATTATTCCAGGGGTTCCCCCACCTTTTTTGGCATCAGGGACTGGTTTCCATGAAACCAGGTTTTCCACGAAACCATAGTGGGGATAGTTTCGGGATGATTCAAGCACATTACATCTATTGTGTACTTTATTTCTGTTATTACATAAGCTCCACCTCAGATCATTAGGCATTAAATCCCAGAGGCTGAGGACTTCTGCTTTATTCTGTCTTGCTAGGCTGGTATAACACTCAGATACATTTAACTGCTGACTCCATAGGTATGTGAGTTTCTAACACCTGCTTTAAACCCACCAGCTTATAAGTTCCTTGAGTTTTTGTATCTTTTATAGCAATTATTCTCAGCCCTGATCTCACATTAGAATTTCCTGGAGAGCTTTTAAAAATTGCAAAAATTCTGATTGGTATTAGTAGAGCTTTTTTTCTTCTTTTTAAAAGAAATTAAATTATTATTATGAAGGCAGATTTGGGAGTGACTGCTCCAAAGTAACTAAAGAAGTCCAGTCTCCATAGCTTTTTTTTCTACTTTTTTTTTTTTTTTTTAATTTTTGGCCTATTTTATTTATTTATTTATTTATTTATTTTTCATCCATCTTTTATTCTTTGGCCTGTGTGGGCCTCCCATCGCAGTGGCCTCTTTTGTTGCAGAACACTGGTTTGGGAGCATGTGCTCCAGAGTGCTGGCTCATAATTGGACACACTGGTCCAGCTGCTCCCCGGCACATGGGATCTTCTCGGGCTAGGAACTGAACCGGTGCCCCTTGCACTGCAAGGCGGACTCTTCACCCACTGGACCACCAGGGAACCCCCACAGTTATTTTTTTGTTAAATCTAAATTTATTTTCTTTTTTTTTTTTTTTTTAAAGATTTTATTTATTTATTTTGGGCGGGGGTCGGGTTGGGGAGGGAGGGGAGTGGGCAGGCCACTTCTGTTGATCTTTTCATTTCTCTATTTTCATCCGTCTTTGTTCTTTGGCTCCTGTGGGCCTCCCATCGCGGTGGCGTCTGTCGTCGCAGAGCGCCGGCTCTGGGCGCATGCGCCCCAGAGCTCCGGCTCGGTAATTGGACATATCAGTCCAGCCGCTCCGCAGCACGTGGGATCTTCCCAGGCCAGGGATCGAACCGGCGCCCCTTGCACTGCAAGGCAGTGTCCTTATCCACTGGACCACCGGGGGAAGCCCTAAATTTATTTTCTTTGAAAGACTATCTTTTATTATGAAATTACCCTTCTTTCCCATTGTGTACTATGTCCTTCTGTAAAATGAAAGTGACAGTAGATGTCATGTTTGCTTGTTTTGTTTGTAAATCTTATCCGATAAAAAGTGAAAAAAACAAAAGCATTGAATGTATATTACTGGTCTATGATATCTCAAGTCTGGGATGTACTTATCTATGCATTTCTTGATATATGAGCGCCTGATAAATACCTAAGACCAGGGCTTCCCCTGGTGGTCCAGTGGGTAAGGACACCGCCTTGCAGTGCAAGGGGCACCGGTTTGATCCCTGGCCTGGGAAGATCCCTGATCTCACATTGAATTTCCTGGAGAGCTTTTAAAAATTGCAAAAATTCTGATTGGTATTAGTAGAGCTTTTTTTCTTCTTTTTAAAAGAAATTAAATTATTATTATGAAGGCAGATTTGGGAGTGACTGCTCCAAAGTAACTAAAGAAGTCCAGTCTCCATAGCTTTTTTTTCTACTTTTTTTTTTTTTTTTTAATTTTTGGCCTATTTTATTTATTTATTTATTTATTTATTTTTCATCCATCTTTTATTCTTTGGCCTGTGTGGGCCTCCCATCGCAGTGGCCTCTTTTGTTGCAGAACACTGGTTTGGGAGCATGTGCTCCAGAGTGCTGGCTCATAATTGGACACACTGGTCCAGCTGCTCCCCGGCACATGGGATCTTCTCGGGCTAGGAACTGAACCGGTGCCCCTTGCACTGCAAGGCGGACTCTTCACCCACTGGACCACCAGGGAACCCCCACAGTTATTTTTTTGTTAAATCTAAATTTATTTTCTTTTTTTTTTTTTTTTTAAAGATTTTATTTATTTATTTTGGGCGGGGGTCGGGTTGGGGAGGGAGGGGAGTGGGCAGGCCACTTCTGTTGATCTTTTCATTTCTCTATTTTCATCCGTCTTTGTTCTTTGGCTCCTGTGGGCCTCCCATCGCGGTGGCGTCTGTCGTCGCAGAGCGCCGGCTCTGGGCGCATGCGCCCCAGAGCTCCGGCTCGGTAATTGGACATATCAGTCCAGCCGCTCCGCAGCACGTGGGATCTTCCCAGGCCAGGGATCGAACCGGCGCCCCTTGCACTGCAAGGCAGTGTCCTTATCCACTGGACCACCGGGGGAAGCCCTAAATTTATTTTCTTTGAAAGACTATCTTTTATTATGAAATTACCCTTCTTTCCCATTGTGTACTATGTCCTTCTGTAAAATGAAAGTGACAGTAGATGTCATGTTTGCTTGTTTTGTTTGTAAATCTTATCCGATAAAAAGTGAAAAAAACAAAAGCATTGAATGTATATTACTGGTCTATGATATCTCAAGTCTGGGATGTACTTATCTATGCATTTCTTGATATATGAGCGCCTGATAAATACCTAAGACCAGGGCTTCCCCTGGTGGTCCAGTGGGTAAGGACACCGCCTTGCAGTGCAAGGGGCACCGGTTTGATCCCTGGCCTGGGAAGATCCCATGTGCCGCGGAGCGGCTGGACCAGTGTGTCCAATTACCGAGCCGGAGCTCTGGAGTGCATGCGCCCAGAGCCAGCGCTCTGCAATGACAGATGCCACCGCGATGGGAGGCCCACAGGAGCCAAAGAACAAAGATGGATGAAAATAGAGAAATGAAAGACCAATAGGCCCGCCCACTCCCCTCCCTCCCCAACCTGACCCCCGCCCAAAATAAATAAATAAATCTTAAAAAAAAAAAAACAAACACCTAAGACCAGTGCTGCTTTTCTTCTTAAAGACAAAAACTGGGGCTTCCCTGGTGGTCCAGTGGGTAGAGAGTCCGCCTTGCAGTGCAAGGGGCACCAGTTCGATTCCTGGCCAAGGAAGATCCCATGTGTCACAGAGCAGCTGGGCTAGTGTGTCCAATTAAGAGCCACCTCTCTGGAGCACACATGCCCAGAGCTGGCTCTCTGCAACAAGAAAGGCCACTGTGATAGGAGGCCAACACAGACCAAAGAATAAAAAAAGATGGATGAAAATAAATATAAAAATAAAGAGGCATGATGGGAGAAAAAAAGACAAAAACCATATTCAGCAAAATAAAATTAATCTCTCACAAAAGCCTTTCATTCATGGGGAATTTAATGTTGATGAAATGAAAAGTGACCTTTCTGTGTCACTTCTGTCTTACCTAGGGCATTGTTGGGAAACTTGCCACTTTGTAGAGGATTAGGCTTTGTTAATGTCTCCTCAGGAGACTTCTCCAGTGTCTTAAAGTACATAGCTTGTGGAAGAAGGAGCAAGCAAGCGGGTGGTTTTTCCTCAGAGCTGGGAGCTGAGGATTGAAATTGGATGGTTATAGTTACTGGTCTAAATCCTTTGTTGAAGGACGGACTTTTTTTTTTGTCCATTGCTATAGTATTATTTTTTTTAATCTGTATATTTTTAAATTTTTATTTTACTTTTTACTTTTACAGAGTTTTGTTGTTTACAGATATGTATGATCCCAGATTAGTCATATGAATATCCGCCCCCATCCCACCGCTCCAGGCCTTCGCACAGCACCCCTGCAGGAAGTCTATTTTTAGTTGGAGGATAACTGCTTTACAGTATTGTGTTGGTTTCTGCCATAGATCAACATGAAACAGCCATAGGTATTTGTCCCCTCCTTGAATCTCCCTCCTACCTCCCACCCTATTGAAGGAGGCATTTTAATCCTGTTTTACAGTTGAAGAAACAAACCCAGTGTTGTGAAGTACTTTGGAGCTGCAAAGGCCCCAGAGCTAGCATTCAAATCTAATCCTGTGGACTATCAGTCTTCTACCACATGTCCATACTGCCTGATGTCCCCAGGGCACCAACTGGAGATAAGACATTTACCTTACTAACATGGATTGCTAAAGCATGAGTGAATTCTTTCTGGAATTTAACATTCATGAGGACAGGAACAATGTCAGGCTTACTCATCCTTGCCTATACACTTTGCAGTGCAAGGGGCACCAGTTCGATTCCTGGCCAAGGAAGATCCCATGTGTCACAGAGCAGCTGGGCTAGTGTGTCCAATTAAGAGCCACCTCTCTGGAGCACACATGCCCAGAGCTGGCTCTCTGCAACAAGAAAGGCCACTGTGATAGGAGGCCAACACAGACCAAAGAATAAAAAAAGATGGATGAAAATAAATATAAAAATAAAGAGGCATGATGGGAGAAAAAAAGACAAAAACCATATTCAGCAAAATAAAATTAATCTCTCACAAAAGCCTTTCATTCATGGGGAATTTAATGTTGATGAAATGAAAAGTGACCTTTCTGTGTCACTTCTGTCTTACCTAGGGCATTGTTGGGAAACTTGCCACTTTGTAGAGGATTAGGCTTTGTTAATGTCTCCTCAGGAGACTTCTCCAGTGTCTTAAAGTACATAGCTTGTGGAAGAAGGAGCAAGCAAGCGGGTGGTTTTTCCTCAGAGCTGGGAGCTGAGGATTGAAATTGGATGGTTATAGTTACTGGTCTAAATCCTTTGTTGAAGGACGGACTTTTTTTTTTGTCCATTGCTATAGTATTATTTTTTTTAATCTGTATATTTTTAAATTTTTATTTTACTTTTTACTTTTACAGAGTTTTGTTGTTTACAGATATGTATGATCCCAGATTAGTCATATGAATATCCGCCCCCATCCCACCGCTCCAGGCCTTCGCACAGCACCCCTGCAGGAAGTCTATTTTTAGTTGGAGGATAACTGCTTTACAGTATTGTGTTGGTTTCTGCCATAGATCAACATGAAACAGCCATAGGTATTTGTCCCCTCCTTGAATCTCCCTCCTACCTCCCACCCTATTGAAGGAGGCATTTTAATCCTGTTTTACAGTTGAAGAAACAAACCCAGTGTTGTGAAGTACTTTGGAGCTGCAAAGGCCCCAGAGCTAGCATTCAAATCTAATCCTGTGGACTATCAGTCTTCTACCACATGTCCATACTGCCTGATGTCCCCAGGGCACCAACTGGAGATAAGACATTTACCTTACTAACATGGATTGCTAAAGCATGAGTGAATTCTTTCTGGAATTTAACATTCATGAGGACAGGAACAATGTCAGGCTTACTCATCCTTGTATCCTTATACTTAATAAGGCAAAGGCCATTGTAGGTTCCCAAGAAGTATTTAAGGAATAAATAAGGCTCTACAAGCCTAATTACCTACTCAGCAACTATAGGCCTTGCCCTGCAGGGCCTCACAGATGAACCAGCCTCCCCAGATAAGAGAAATAGGAATTACTTGGATAGAATCCACTTGGAAAATCTTAGCTGAATTAGTGAAGAAGCTAAGATTTGTTGGACCTGTCACATTTTAGGCCCTTGTTTCAGATGATTCATAAATTTGTCTCAAAATATAAAAAACTTTCATTCTGATCCATGTGTGACTTCACCCCTTCCTTCTCTGGAGAAATGAGCAGTAAATCTAGCCAAGAGGTGCATGACTGTTTAGGGACAGAAGGGAAGAAGTGACTGCAGTTTTGACCCATGAGAACTGGGAGAATCCTTGATACAGGATCTGAGTCTTACTCAACTCCTCGTTTCCAGTGCTTGGGACAAGGGCTGGCTCACAGTCACAGATGAACGACAGGACGGCTTGAATGGTAGTGTGCTACCAAAGCAAGTGGAAGCATTTGGGTTCTGAAATGGTGTAGCATGGACAGAAATATGATCCCAGGAGGTGGTGCACTTACAGGTGGCCCCTGGCTGAAGCTTTGCCATGTGGGTGGATGGTAATAAGAGATAGGAAAACACAGCAGATTAAATACAGTAGTCCGGGAGGTATCTACTCTGTTCTCTAAAACCAGCTTTATAATGTCATTCACCCATGTGACATTTAAGTGACAGTGTTACTTTTTTCTAAGAATGTACTTGAGTGAATTTTTACTTAGGGATAAAAATCCACCTTACACTTGTACAAATAGTACACAGAAAGAGGTGCTCCAGAAATTGGGTCATAGACGGTACGTGGAGAATACCAGAGAGCATGGCATGCACGGTGCTGTACTGTGGTACCCCACCTCGCTGGAGGGGAGACTAGAGATGGTGAATTCAGATCAGGGAGGAAGAGTATGGTTTTTATGCTGTCAGCAGCTGGGAACCATCAACCATCCGTTTTAAGATGTGACTGGCATAGCTAATAAAGCACTGTTTAGATTAACAAACCAAAAGCTTGAATGTTTATTGACTGTTTCTTGACAGCGTTCTACTTCAAATTTACTGTGCTGCAAATCTGTATTCACAATTTATCCACCATACCTGGTCCCCAGGGCGAAATGATCCCTCCTCTTGAGCCCCCTTTACTGTTTTTCTCAGGTTTTTTAAATATGAGAACTACGGACAATAGGTAGTGCGTTTAAGAAACTGCAGTGAACACCCTCCTTCCTCTCACCCAGCCATTTTTCTGACAGCAGTTGCTTTTGTGTACCTTTTTAGTCATGTGCTATAACCAAGCAAGTACGGGGACATTATCTTTTTAATCTGCTCTTTTCAAGATTTGTCAAGTTTTCATGTGTTCTAGTTTATCTGTGGGATTAAATTCCTAAAGAGGAGATTGTTGAGGCAAAGGTTTAACGCATTGGGATTTTAATGGAAAGTACCAAATTGCTCTCTGTAGAGGTTGTACTCAGTTATTTCCCACCAGAAATATCAGGAGTACTCACTTCTCTGTTTTTCACTGCCGGTTATTATTAACAAGTTTCCACCTTTAGCAAGCTGACTCTGCCAGTGCTCTTGACCTCATTCCTTGCTTTTCTGGTAATGTGTGCTACCAAAGCAAGTGGAAGCATTTGGGTTCTGAAATGGTGTAGCATGGACAGAAATATGATCCCAGGAGGTGGTGCACTTACAGGTGGCCCCTGGCTGAAGCTTTGCCATGTGGGTGGATGGTAATAAGAGATAGGAAAACACAGCAGATTAAATACAGTAGTCCGGGAGGTATCTACTCTGTTCTCTAAAACCAGCTTTATAATGTCATTCACCCATGTGACATTTAAGTGACAGTGTTACTTTTTTCTAAGAATGTACTTGAGTGAATTTTTACTTAGGGATAAAAATCCACCTTACACTTGTACAAATAGTACACAGAAAGAGGTGCTCCAGAAATTGGGTCATAGACGGTACGTGGAGAATACCAGAGAGCATGGCATGCACGGTGCTGTACTGTGGTACCCCACCTCGCTGGAGGGGAGACTAGAGATGGTGAATTCAGATCAGGGAGGAAGAGTATGGTTTTTATGCTGTCAGCAGCTGGGAACCATCAACCATCCGTTTTAAGATGTGACTGGCATAGCTAATAAAGCACTGTTTAGATTAACAAACCAAAAGCTTGAATGTTTATTGACTGTTTCTTGACAGCGTTCTACTTCAAATTTACTGTGCTGCAAATCTGTATTCACAATTTATCCACCATACCTGGTCCCCAGGGAGAAATGATCCCTCCTCTTGAGCCCCCTTTACTGTTTTTCTCAGGTTTTTTAAATATGAGAACTACGGACAATAGGTAGTGCGTTTAAGAAACTGCAGTGAACACCCTCCTTCCTCTCACCCAGCCATTTTTCTGACAGCAGTTGCTTTTGTGTACCTTTTTAGTCATGTGCTATAACCAAGCAAGTACGGGGACATTATCTTTTTAATCTGCTCTTTTCAAGATTTGTCAAGTTTTCATGTGTTCTAGTTTATCTGTGGGATTAAATTCCTAAAGAGGAGATTGTTGAGGCAAAGGTTTAACGCATTGGGATTTTAATGGAAAGTACCAAATTGCTCTCTGTAGAGGTTGTACTCAGTTATTTCCCCACCAGAAATATCAGGAGTACTCACTTCTCTGTTTTTCACTGCCGGTTATTATTAACAAGTTTCCACCTTTAGCAAGCTGACTCTGCCAGTGCTCTTGACCTCATTCCTTGCTTTTCTGGTAATGTGTGTCTCTGGTCTTGAGTCTTTCTCAGTCTACAGGCTCAAACTTCCTATCACTCTCCCCAGTCTCTTTCCCTGCCTGTCTCTCTCTTCCAATGGCCCCATATTCTTCATGATAAACTTCTCCAACTCGTTTTCCATTTATTAACACTAAACTCATCAAACCTGTTTTCTGTCACGTATCTCCCTTGCAGTCAGTCTTCCTCGTTTTCGGCTACAGGACCGTTTCCTTTGTGAAACTCTTCCCTTGGCTGGGTCACTGCTGGTTGATTGATTGCTTTCTTCACATGAACCACCACTCAGGCATTACTTCTTGGAAGGGCACCCCATCCACGATAGGTAGTGTTCTGGGAGCTGGGCATCTCACCTGGAGGATCACCACAGCATCCCAGTGCTTCTCCCTGTGGAGAGCTTCTCCCCTCCCAGATTCCTGTAACCTGGGCTCACCCGTAACACAGACTGGTTTGTCCCATCTGTGCAGTAAATCTCCAAGCACTTCTTACTTCAAATGCTTAGTTAGCACGACATGTAAAGCCTCCAGTTTATGTGACAAACATTAGAACAGCAACTAAGACCCTGAGTCAGAACTAAGGCTAGTGAGACTGACCTGGCAGTTTATGAAAAGGAAGTAGGTGCTGAAACACAGGCAGTGAGCTTTGGAAGCAGAGGGGCACTCAGCTCAAAGAATACACAGCAACATGCCTATAGGCAAGCTACATGTAAATGAGGCAAGCACAGCAGAACTGTTGACACTTCTGTAAAGTTTCCCTCAACTCTTCTGTTAATTTCAACAACTACTGACCTCATAGAATGTAGTATAGAGTTTTACTACATGACAATTGTTTTATTATTTGTATCTCACTGTATGGGCTTTTTGAAAGCCCATCTAAATTCTTTTTCATTCAAAAGAAAATGAAAATAAAAAAGGTAAATTAGTATTAGGTCAATTAACAATGACAGTATCCTAGACTGTAAGTTTTAGAATATTTTTATATGGCACTATAAATAGCATAATAGTTGCAACTGAATTACTAGAACCGAAAGCAGGATTTCACATTAATTTTTTTCAACCTCTTATTTGCTCTGATGGATATATATGTATATATTTTTGGATGTTGCCTATCCTAGCCAAGCCAAAAGTTTTTCTGCATGTATTAACAATGCATAGTATAATAATAAAAAACAAAACAGAATGCAACCTTTATATTATTGAACTTTATGTACAAAATCATTTGATTTCAAATAAACATTTAATGTAAAAACAAATGTTCTTTTAAACTGAATTTTTTTTTTTTTTTACATCTACTGTACCATTCAAATGCTTTATCATCTTACATGACTTCTTCAAAATCTCTTATCAAGGGTACATATAGAAAAGTTTTTTTATAAATAGAAACAAAGGGATTTTTTCAGCTTTTATTATAAGATGACATAAAAAGTTTACTCAACAGAAGTAATTTCATTACTATTTGGGGGAGGGAATCACCAACTTTTTGTGCAAACAATGCTAGCCTTCTTTTAAGCATTAAGAGCATAACTGCTTAAGAAATGACATAAGCAATAATTCTACACCTACATCTCCCCTAAAATAATCTATTTTTTTCTTTTTTTTTTACATATGTGCACAGCTTTAGCAAATTAAAGCCCAAGAGAAATGCTCGAAACTCACTATCCAGAGGCATATTCAGAGTTTGGTGCTTACCAATCAAGGAGTCTGTAATGAAAGCTGCAGTTTCCCTCTTTCCTATTTTTTTTAACACAAAAAATCAATGACTAGGAACTTAATACTGGATGACAAATCACATCCACACTATCAGTTAAATAGCCTCACAGTTAAACACATCTTAAAGACCAATCAAATCAGTATTTACACTTTATAAATTTCTGAAGACACCATTAGAAAGCTTATATATCCCTTCATTAAACAAAATAGGGAGCTGCATCTGATGGTGGTGGAATGAAATTTAAAAAATTAAAAATACCTGTATTTACAGCAGCATTGATCCTTTATAAATAAAGAATATGAAAATGCAATTATCTTTAAGGATAATAAAAAATTGAGGTGATGTTACTCAACCACAGTGCTTGGAGTTGGACTAAAAATCTGTTGGTGCTTGTTAATGTGCCAGTAGTGAAACCACTTTCTGTTGGAGAAAATCCAACTGCAGATATGTGCATGAGACACATATAACACAGGGCAAAATCGCTCAGAACAATTCAAGTCAGCTTATCTGTATTGGATATTCTAATCATGAAATACATTACAAAGACATCCTTGTAAAGAAAAAAAAAGTTACAACATTTTCTGGTTCATTTTTATAGAACATTTCCTCCTCAAAAGTGGCATCTTAAAATCTCAAACTTATCCTTCCCTTGGTTTACAATCCTAATGAAAGAGATGTGGACAGATGAATCTTCCATGTGATTACCTAACTGGGAAAGAATTTTTAAAACCAGTAAAATGTTCAAGTTTAAAAATATACTGGGTGAGCAATGCACTAAAATTATCCACATAAAAACAAATGGATGGTCAGTTCTCTTGTAAGCCAACATTGCCATTTCACTGTCAGTGTGAAAAATTAACATGTTCGCAAAGATGACATAAAAAGTTTACTCAACAGAAGTAATTTCATTACTATTTGGGGGAGGGAATCACCAACTTTTTGTGCAAACAATGCTAGCCTTCTTTTAAGCATTAAGAGCATAACTGCTTAAGAAATGACATAAGCAATAATTCTACACCTACATCTCCCCTAAAATAATCTATTTTTTTCTTTTTTTTTTACATATGTGCACAGCTTTAGCAAATTAAAGCCCAAGAGAAATGCTCGAAACTCACTATCCAGAGGCATATTCAGAGTTTGGTGCTTACCAATCAAGGAGTCTGTAATGAAAGCTGCAGTTTCCCTCTTTCCTATTTTTTTTAACACAAAAAATCAATGACTAGGAACTTAATACTGGATGACAAATCACATCCACACTATCAGTTAAATAGCCTCACAGTTAAACACATCTTAAAGACCAATCAAATCAGTATTTACACTTTATAAATTTCTGAAGACACCATTAGAAAGCTTATATATCCCTTCATTAAACAAAAAATGGAGCTGCATCTGATGGTGGTGGAATGAAATTTAAAAAATTAAAAATACCTGTATTTACAGCAGCATTGATCCTTTATAAATAAAGAATATGAAAATGCAATTATCTTTAAGGATAATAAAAAATTGAGGTGATGTTACTCAACCACAGTGCTTGGAGTTGGACTAAAAATCTGTTGGTGCTTGTTAATGTGCCAGTAGTGAAACCACTTTCTGTTGGAGAAAATCCAACTGCAGATATGTGCATGAGACACATATAACACAGGGCAAAATCGCTCAGAACAATTCAAGTCAGCTTATCTGTATTGGATATTCTAATCATGAAATACATTACAAAGACATCCTTGTAAAGAAAAAAAAAGTTACAACATTTTCTGGTTCATTTTTATAGAACATTTCCTCCCTCAAAAGTGGCATCTTAAAAATCTCAAACTTATCCTTCCCTTGGTTTACAATCCTAATGAAAGAGATGTGGACAGATGAATCTTCCATGTGATTACCTAACTGGGAAAGAATTTTTAAAAACCAGTAAAATGTTCAAGTTTAAAAAAATATACTGGGTGAGCAATGCACTAAAATTATCCACATAAAAACAAATGGATGGTCAGTTCTCTTGTAAGCCAACATTGCCATTTCACTGTCAGTGTGAAAAATTAACATGTTCGCAAACAGGCGTAAGATGAAGAAGTGCTATTTTTTAAATGAACTCACACTAAATAAAACACCTTATGCTGTAATTTTTCATTCCAAATTGATAAATGATTTCAAAATCAAGGATCCAGATTTGATTGCAAATAGTAATGCAACATAACTTCAAAAAATCTTCAGTTTCTAAAAAAGGGAAACACAATCCAACTTTTCCCTCCCCAAGAAAATGTCTCACAATTATAAAGTAGAAAAACGGCCAGTCACAAATGCAAAGTAACATTTTAACTTAAATATATGAAGTAATTTCTAGATTATCAAGTCAGTATTTCACAACTGTTGAAGTTAAAAATACTTTCTTTAAGGTATTGCTTTTCATGCTCAAACTTGAGAATGTTTTTATGACAATCAATAAAATTGATATGCATGTAATGCTGCATAATAAAGTGAAACAGAACCCTGATTAAAAAAAAAAATCCTTGCTGAAATCATTCATTTCATCTGACAGTGCCTGTTTGAAACCTACGATTAAAAGCAAAACTTTCCCTAGAGGCTGGATTCCCTAGAATGAAATTTCAGTGTTTGTCCATAACATAGGGTTAGGCCTTTTCTTTTCAGAGTTTTTGTTTTTTGCTCTGTTTTGAAACCCCTGAGACACCATCTGTTTCCAAAGCTTTCTCTTTTGAGTTAATTTCACTAAATCCATTTGCTGTCCCATTTTGTTCTTCAGTGACTTCTTCATTTGCAGGGGAAGCAGATTCTCCTTTTTCTAATTTTTGTTGCATTTCACGGAGCTTGGTAACAGCTTTATCTATTGACATTATGCTAATAAGATTAAAGTCATGCATGCTGACTAGATGAAGCATGAAGTTTCGACATAAATTCTTCTTAATTATTTTTTGTCCATAGTTTTCTACAAACAGCATACAGGCATGATTCATTTGATTGTCAGCAATAAACCTATTTAATAAAAACAACACAAAACATCATCAGCAATACAAAGCATTTCTGTCAAATGCCACAGACTATTATAGAACAACTATTATAGAACAGTAAGACTATATCCAAATCTAATGATGATTTAACTAGTAAAACTGTAGTGAATCTGAGATTTGATCACCTGAATGAAATTAGAAATTTAAAAAGCTTTAATTGAACTAGAGCTTAAACAGATGTCATTTTCACTTTCGTGTTAAATTAGGAAGTTAGCAGTTAAAGGTATAAAGTATTTTCTCCTTCCAGCCCCACTTTTATTAACTCTGTAATACTATTCTCAGTTTCCTGTTCTAGAAGCAGTGTTTCTACATGTTTTCAGTTCATGGTGAACCTTTGAAAACATGAAGATGTCACAACAAATGTGGTACGGTGTGACTGTTTTAAGGAATAAAATTTGAGAGAACTAAATTAAACCAAATAGGAGATGGTTGTTCAACTACCCACTGAAACTGAGACAAACAGAATCTGTAAAAGCCTGCCTGCAGATCTGAAAAAATCCAGAGTTTACTACCTACCGGCCACTTGGTAATGAACCCAGTAGTTTTTATGCTAACAGACTTGGATCATGAATTAAAACAGAACTGAGGTCATTTGACTAAAATGCTATCTTGAAACTGGCATATCAGGACAAAAGGAAAAACAGATTTCAGCCAAACCTCCATATACATATTTACTCTAGTTTTAATAACTAGACCAGGGATGAGGCAAACATTTTCTGTAAAAGGCTAAATAGTAAGTACTTTAGGCTTTGCAAGCCATATGTAATCTTTGTTGTCTTCCTCTATTTAATTTTGTACAACCCACTAAAGATGTGAAGACTATTCTTAGCTCAAGGCATATTAAAAAAAAGGGCTACAGACTATGCACCCAGTCTGAACTAGAATTTATGCACTAACTCCTCAACTCCCCAAGAATAAAAAAACAAAGGTGCTCCTTCCCATTTCACTTAACCTAAAGGAAAGATTCTTAGACTTATGCTGTGTAAGAAAGCCTTATATGAGGGTCTGATAATAATGAAGGTAGAGAAGAAAACTGTGTACTGACAGGTAAGCAGTTCACGTAGGGAAGGAAGCAGATGTGCAGAAGAACAAGGCTTCAGCCACAAAGGCATGAGAGATAAGGACTGTTCTACCCTGAGCTTAATGAAATGGTGGTACGAAATCAGAAAAGCTGTTTACATTTTATTCTGAATATGTAAGGAATTAAAAATTTGAGGTAATAAGTTTAGTAGTTTTCAGAATTTGCTGGTGTGGAGCACACGGCACATTATTTATGTATTCTCTAGCAAAAAAAGGAAAAACTGGGTTATTAAAAGGACATATTAACTATAAGCCTGCTGTTGGATGGAGCTAGCACCTTACTTAAACATTATTTGAAGACAAGCATTTTTCTAATACCTGAATTAGGATATTTAGGACAAATTATATATAAATTTTAAAATAATAATTTTAAGTACGATTCTAACACAGATTTATAGAATTGAAACAACAAAAAGAACATTAAAGGAAATGGAGTATTTAAATCTAGAAATACCCTACCCATGCTTCATGACATGGAGATTCCATAGTTTCATCACTTCCTTCTCTCCTTCATTAACATCAGAAAATTCCTCAATTTGCTTTAGAAAAAAAAAGAGAAAAGAAAACTATTAGATATAAAATACAATTGATATTTCTAAGAAAAATTGTGAGAATGTTAAAAATATAACTTTTATAACTAAAAGTTGTTGTAATACAACCTATCTGAATAGCAAAGTAGTAATGTTTCCAATGTCTATTCAAGTGATATTTTTAAAAGGGAAATACTTAGTTATGAAATAGTTATGTTTAAATAAAATGAAAAAAAAAATCACCATAATCACAAGAAAACCCTTCAGCTGGTAACTGTTATGATACAATTATGAAAATTTCAGATTCCTGAATTCCTTAATTAGGAAAGAAAAAAGCTCCTTGATATTAAAACAAAACTTTAATTCATATTAGTCAGTTACTAGTTTTCAAACTAATTCATTTAATCATAAATTCTAAAATCATTGTTAATAATGATGACAGCAGTGATAATAATTACAGTAATCGTTTTTTCTCTTAGCCATTCAGGGTCCTTTTCATCTTCACTATCTACTTCCATTTCTTGTGGACGGAGAGGTAAGCAAGTATCACTATGGAAATATAGGCGGTTGTGTCCACTACTGTATGTTCGCTGCTGTTCCACTTCTCCATCTTCGGATTCAAGAAATTCAGACATGCTTGCTTTTGTTCTTTTTGGCCTAATGAAAAGAAACACTGATTTAATAGTAACACAGAGATGCCTCCCATTCCCCAAGCAGAGTGCATCCCTATTTTACAGGATTCTACCCAGGCACGCACTCAGAAACTTCCCCGGGAGACACTTTAGTCCCCCTATAACCACTGGAGCAGTAGCCACACTGACACAGGAAAAAGCTGTGAGGAGGAAGAGAAAAAAAACAGGAGCCAGGGATGGTTATAAAGCAGTATACCTGCCACCCAAGAGACTTAGTTAACACTAAAATTAGGATTCCCACCTAGTTGTTTTGACTGGCTTCCCTGTATTCCTACAACATCAATAGAAGTCAGAGAATACACTTTTGCTGCATGCCCTTTTTACCTACCTGCACACAAGGATGTGTGTGATAGGTGTTCTCTTCACTGGTCCATTGCGACTAAAAGCAAACCCAGGCTGGCGATGAATATCCTGAGGATTTCCTGCGTAGGAGCCATCATAACACTCGTTGATAGAAACATCTATCCTAGCACCTTTTGGATGATACTGTAACAAAAATGGCAAGGTGTTTAGGAGAAGAAAATATCAATTATCCTACCTTAAATACCTATTCCTCCAACAAAATCAATTAAAACGTACTTATGGGTTCTTAAATGTTTTGAAAACTAAAATAAGTCAGGCATACCAGCACGATGAACAGGAAGCCAGAAGACCTAGCGTCAAAAAGATCTATGTTAAAATCCTGGCTGTGCCATTTACTGGCTTGGTAACTGCGTACAAATTATTTCTTGTCTGAGCAAGGATAAGGAAATTACCACTTAATTCAAAGAGCTGGTGTGAGGCTTATGTGAGTCATTAGGGGTGCACTGTGCAAATACACATAAACACTGAATCATTCACTGTAATTTATGCATAACCAATCCATCAAATGGAGAAATTCTGGCATTCTGCACAAAGTACCATTTCTGAAAGTCAAATTGTATTATAATGTATATTAGTAAGAAAAAATGAAAAAAACTACTTACAACATAATTGAAGATAAATCTGCTATGGCAGAGTTTAAGATGTTTAAGTAAGCTATAAAGTTTGCGGCAGTTCAGGGTGCACCAAGGGCAATGTAGGTCATCCCTTGCTTCAGTTTGTTGTCTTGTATTGTTGTTATAAAGGAACTTTAAAGATAACAAAAAGAACATCAAGTCTCCAACTAACATATCGCAAGATATTTTGTTTCAATATCAACTTTAACAATAGTTAAAACAATTTAAAGGAAAATCAAGTCAGAGGCATTCTTTTTATTTAAATATGCCAAAATTTTTCAGATAGAACATGCAAGACAAAGATATTTCACGATTACTTAAAAAGAAGGGTCAGCTATGTTTACCTGATAAAATATTCTTAATTTCTGTCGGTTTTCATTTGAAGTATCCTTTTCTTTTCTTGTTTGAAGATCTGTAGTCAATGATTCTTTAACAGCTGAAAACATATACTTTTACATTTAATGAAAATACTTACTTCTAAAAAATTAAATAATACCTCTTGTGAACATCATTAAACAATAAAGGTTTCAAAAATTCTTCTTGTGGTATTTAATACAATGTTCTCACCCTCTACTGATGTTCAGGGAACATTAGTAACCCTAATCTGATATTACGGTCTTCACTGGCAGGTTCCTTTTTTTTCTCCTTTAAAATATCCTAAAACATTAGGACACCTACTATGTTCTAAAACATTTTAAAAATAACCCAATGTGACTAAATGTAGTCACTGTAATGCTTTAAGCACTCTAAGGTTAGACTAAGGATTTGATTAGTGTCTGTACTCCCAGTGCATAACTGTGAGCAGACATCCACTAAATTCAAAGAGCTGGTGTGAGGCTTATGTGAGTCATTAGGGGTGCACTGTGCAAATACACATAAACACTGAATCATTCACTGTAATTTATGCATAACCAATCCATCAAATGGAGAAATTCTGGCATTCTGCACAAAGTACCATTTCTGAAAGTCAAATTGTATTATAATGTATATTAGTAAGAAAAATGAAAAAAACTACTTACAACATAATTGAAGATAAATCTGCTATGGCAGAGTTTAAGATGTTTAAGTAAGCTATAAAGTTTGCGGCAGTTCAGGGTGCACCAAGGGCAATGTAGGTCATCCCTTGCTTCAGTTTGTTGTCTTGTATTGTTGTTATAAAGGAACTTTAAAGATAACAAAAAGAACATCAAGTCTCCAACTAACATATCGCAAGATATTTTGTTTCAATATCAACTTTAACAATAGTTAAAACAATTTAAAGGAAAATCAAGTCAGAGGCATTTTTTTTATTTAAATATGCCAAAATTTTTCAGATAGAACATGCAAGACAAAGATATTTCACGATTACTTAAAAAGAAGGGTCAGCTATGTTTACCTGATAAAATATTCTTAATTTCTGTCGGTTTTCATTTGAAGTATCCTTTTCTTTTCTTGTTTGAAGATCTGTAGTCAATGATTCTTTAACAGCTGAAAACATATACTTTTACATTTAATGAAAATACTTACTTCTAAAAAATTAAATAATACCTCTTGTGAACATCATTAAACAATAAAGGTTTCAAAATTCTTCTTGTGGTATTTAATACAATGTTCTCACCCTCTACTGATGTTCAGGGAACATTAGTAACCCTAATCTGATATTACGGTCTTCACTGGCAGGTTCCTTTTTTTTCTCCTTTAAAATATCCTAAAACATTAGGACACCTACTATGTTCTAAAACATTTTAAAAATAACCCAATGTGACTAAATGTAGTCACTGTAATGCTTTAAGCACTCTAAGGTTAGACTAAGGATTTGATTAGTGTCTGTACTCCCAGTGCATAACTGTGAGCAGACATCCACTAAATACTGGTTTAACAAAAAATTTAAAATTTAAAAATTTTTGTAATACCATTCCAAACACAAAGCATAATCATTGTTAATAATTTTGGTGTATCATTTTACTGACTTAAAATTAATGAAACTTTTCATTTCCCCTGACATAAGTAATCATCTCATAAGTACAATTTTGTGAAACTCTTTTTCACTAGTATTTAGCCACAGAACACTTTGAAAAGTGCCCAAATTACAATTTACTTGGGAAATCTTTCCCCTGACATGGGTAATTTTTTACATCTCCTGAAATGGACTGTTATTACAGTGACCTGCACACAATTAATGGAGATGAGAAGTTCATGTCAAAGGCAGCTGCATTCTGCCTTCTTAATGAAACAGTCTTAGATAAAAAATTGGATACTCTCAGGTCAAGGATAGTGTTCCCATCAGGCAGATACAAAATGGAAGAATACTGCAACCTGGGCCTTGACTCAGCAGAGCTAGCTGCTACAATTTGTAAATGTTTTTCCTCTGAAAAATTCACTACAAAATTTAACCTGGTAAAATTAAGGTTATGATGATTCTCTTCCAGACTCAAAATTGTACAAATACTCTGAAATTGTAAAGTCAATTCTGTAACACAAACAAATTTTTATGTGAATTTGAAAAAGCATATAGTTTCAAAGCCCTTTATAGCTGCAATTCCAAAACCTAAAAAGCTCTGAAAAACAATCATTTTCTCATGAGTTTGAGACAAAGTTACTGAATGGAAAAACTTATCCTAAATTGACATAAAGCTATCTACAGATCTCACTTGGAGATGGTACGTAACATAGGACATATATGCTATATGTTATAACCACGCTTCTAAAACTTAAAAAAATTCCAAAATTCCCATATACATCGAAAATTTAATTAAAAATTAAACCCGTTTTTTTAGTCAAAGCTATTTCCAAAGATTTCTCGATGTAGGAACATTAGTAACCCTAATTGATTAGGTTTATGAGTTTTTTTTTTTGCACCTACTATGTTCTAAAACATTTTAAATAACCCAATGTGACTAAATGTAGTCACTGTAATGCTTTAAGCACTCTAAGGTTAGACTAAGGATTTGATTAGTGTCTGTACTCCCAGTGCATAACTGTGAGCAGACATCCACTAAATACTGGTTTAACAAAAATTAAATTAAAATTATTGTAATACCATTCCAAACACAAAGCATAATCATTGTTAATAATTTTGGTGTATCATTTTACTGACTTAAAATTAATGAAACTTTTCATTTCCCCTGACATAAGTAATCATCTCATAAGTACAATTTTGTGAAACTCTTTTTCACTAGTATTTAGCCACAGAACACTTTGAAAAGTGCCCAAATTACAATTTACTTGGGAAATCTTTCCCCTGACATGGGTAATTTTTTACATCTCCTGAAATGGACTGTTATTACAGTGACCTGCACACAATTAATGGAGATGAGAAGTTCATGTCAAAGGCAGCTGCATTCTGCCTTCTTAATGAAACAGTCTTAGATAAAAAATTGGATACTCTCAGGTCAAGGATAGTGTTCCCATCAGGCAGATACAAAATGGAAGAATACTGCAACCTGGGCCTTGACTCAGCAGAGCTAGCTGCTACAATTTGTAAATGTTTTTCCTCTGAAAAATTCACTACAAAATTTAACCTGGTAAAATTAAGGTTATGATGATTCTCTTCCAGACTCAAAATTGTACAAATACTCTGAAATTGTAAAGTCAATTCTGTAACACAAACAAATTTTTATGTGAATTTGAAAAAGCATATAGTTTCAAAGCCCTTTATAGCTGCAATTCCAAAACCTAAAAAGCTCTGAAAAACAATCATTTTCTCATGAGTTTGAGACAAAGTTACTGAATGGAAAAACTTATCCTAAATTGACATAAAGCTATCTACAGATCTCACTTGGAGATGGTACGTAACATAGGACATATATGCTATATGTTATAACCACGCTTCTAAAACTTAAAAAAATTCCAAAATTCCCATATACATCGAATGAATAAACTACTGTTGATCAGCATTTCAACACAAAACTTTAGGAGAACCCTGATTTACTCATAATGTGTCTAATATGTCAAATGCTATTTCCAAAGATTATTGGAGCAAAAGAAAAAAAAAATTAATCTAAAACCCAATCCTAATTCTGCAAAGCTTCTGACAACAAAGTTTTCATACCAATAGTCTGAGTAGGTTTTACTGCACCAGGCTTGTTTTCTTGATGGAGGCTCTCTGAGTTTCTAGTGGCGAGAGGTTTGGCAATAGGAGCTGTGGATTTATCATTGGTCTCTCCTGTCCAACGAAGAGTGAACTGCAGCGTAGGTCCCTGAGCAAATGTTTCAAATGGAGGCAGTCTCTAAAACAGAAAAAAAAAAAAAGACAGGAACACAGTGAAGATTCCAAGAAATGAACAGAAAGAAATTGTAGGAGTAAAAAGAAAACACTTATTATGACCTATTAATGTGGATTTGACTTCAATCAACATATTTTTCTTTAAAAAAAAAAAAAAAATCCCAAATGCCTACATGAATGGCCAGCCAAATAAAGAAACTTTAGGGCGTGGTAGTCCATAGTACTGGAGGGTTCAGACTCAGCAACTGCTGAATTGATGCCCCAGACAAACATGGGCCCAAAACAGCCAGATTTTCAGATCTTCTTCTAAGTTCCCATGGGAAATACTCCCATTTTTATTTGCTGGTAACTAACAAATTAAAGAAAAAGAACAAAACTATGGTACCCAAAGCCTACCAGATTTCACCCTCTCTTAAGATGACTAATTACTTTTTTTGTGTAAATTGAATGGTTATAGCAATTAATAATCTTCGACTTCTCTCAGCTGCCCTTGCTTCTCTTCTTTGAATTTTAGGCCACTGAGGCTTTCTTCCTCCACCTCTAATCACTTACAGAACCACTCTTCCTTAGTCTCCTTAATTCCTAGCTAACATTTAGCCCCAATCTCTTACCGATCTCAAGGATTCACCTTTTAGACATATGATACCAAATTGGTTTTCCCTTCTTTATACTTAACAGTTCTAAACATTGCCACTTGGATATCATCAAGGTCATCCTAAACTAAAATATGTTTGATGCAAATCTATTATCTTTTCTTCTCAAGTACACTTATTTTTGTCCCAAGCATTATCACTCTACTAATTACCCTAAATTAAAAATATCAGTTACATCTGACCCCTAATCTTGCTTTTGCTTTTCTCATATAATCACCATGTATAGGTTCTTACAATCTTCATACCAATAGTCTGAGTAGGTTTTACTGCACCAGGCTTGTTTTCTTGATGGAGGCTCTCTGAGTTTCTAGTGGCGAGAGGTTTGGCAATAGGAGCTGTGGATTTATCATTGGTCTCTCCTGTCCAACGAAGAGTGAACTGCAGCGTAGGTCCCTGAGCAAATGTTTCAAATGGAGGCAGTCTCTAAAACAGAAAAAAAAAAAAAGACAGGAACACAGTGAAGATTCCAAGAAATGAACAGAAAGAAATTGTAGGAGTAAAAAGAAAACACTTATTATGACCTATTAATGTGGATTTGACTTCAATCAACATATTTTTCTTTAAAAAAAAAAAAAAAATCCCAAATGCCTACATGAATGGCCAGCCAAATAAAGAAACTTTAGGGCGTGGTAGTCCATAGTACTGGAGGGTTCAGACTCAGCAACTGCTGAATTGATGCCCCAGACAAACATGGGCCCAAAACAGCCAGATTTTCAGATCTTCTTCTAAGTTCCCATGGGAAATACTCCCATTTTTATTTGCTGGTAACTAACAAATTAAAGAAAAAGAACAAAACTATGGTACCCAAAGCCTACCAGATTTCACCCTCTCTTAAGATGACTAATTACTTTTTTTGTGTAAATTGAATGGTTATAGCAATTAATAATCTTCGACTTCTCTCAGCTGCCCTTGCTTCTCTTCTTTGAATTTTAGGCCACTGAGGCTTTCTTCCTCCACCTCTAATCACTTACAGAACCACTCTTCCTTAGTCTCCTTAATTCCTAGCTAACATTTAGCCCCAATCTCTTACCGATCTCAAGGATTCACCTTTTAGACATATGATACCAAATTGGTTTTCCCTTCTTTATACTTAACAGTTCTAAACATTGCCACTTGGATATCATCAAGGTCATCCTAAACTAAAATATGTTTGATGCAAATCTATTATCTTTTCTTCTCAAGTACACTTATTTTTGTCCCAAGCATTATCACTCTACTAATTACCCTAAATTAAAAATATCAGTTACATCTGACCCCTAATCTTGCTTTTGCTTTTCTCATATAATCACCATGTATAGGTTCTTACAATCTTATTTCTATAGTATCTTATTACTGCAGAGAGCTGCTTTCTCTGCTTCTAATTTTTACTTCTCAATCCATATCCAGGATACCAAATAATTTTTTTCAAAGATTGCTTTGATGCTATTCCTTTTTATAGGAACATTCAGTGGTTTCCTATTTTACTGCCAACCATGTCTAATCTTCTTCTACATCTTTACTACAAATAATCCTCTTAGAACTATAATTTTAGACTGGAGTTGAAAGGGTAATCATTTAAACCAATGCTGACACAGTGATGCATGATACAAGATACAGGAGTGTATCTTTTTTTTTTTTTAAACTTTTATTTTACTTTTAACTTTTACAGAGTTTTGTTGAGGAGTGTATCTTGTAAAAATATTTGCAACGCAAAAAGATACATGTACAAGTATACTCACTACATCATTTTTAAAAATGTAAAATTAAAATAAATTATCCATTTAAGTTATTTAACATTGGTTTAACAAATTATGGGATATTTATTTAAAATAACAGAGCTGTTAAAAAGAAGCAAACCTATAAGACCTGACTTAAAAGGATACCCATTTCATACTGCTTCAATTTCTTGGGAAAACCCCCAAACTCATATATAATAATCCTATTGTCTCATGTTCAACTCTAAAAAAGGAAATTTGAAACATAAAAAAATTACAAGCACTGTAGATATGTATAAATAAAAACTATTTAAGATCCCATCACCTAAAGGTTACCACCACTATAATGATTAATTTTAAAAAAGGTGGATGTATTACTATGTAAAAATTCAGTAGCATGGAAATCTTCTTGTCAAAATACTGCTCTTTTTAATAGTTAAGATGTTTACAATTTTCACTATTTAAAATTTTCAGGCAAGACTTGTTACCTACATCTTTTTGGTTAACCAGTTACTACCTTGTGACAAAACTGAGGAACAGAAACTATTTTTTTACAAATGTTAATAATTGTATACACAATTAAAAATTTCATTGATATTGTTAGTCTGCCCTCCAGTAAAGTTATACCAACTTATTCTTGCATTAAACCATTATTTGAGAGTGTATGTCCTCCCATCTCTAACAGAAACTGTCAACTCTTTAACTGTTGTCAAACTAATGGTCAAAAGCAGTTATTTCTGATTTTGTTTGCATGTCTTTGAATACTAGTAAAGGTGAATTAAAAAAAAAATACTTATTATTTATTTATTTGGCTGCTATAGGTCTCAGTTGCTGCACATGGGATCTAGTTCCCTAACCATGGATAGAACCCGGGCCACCTGCATTGGGAGCTTGAAGCCTTAACTTAGCCACTGGACTACCAGGAAAGTCCCCAGTAAAGCTGAACTTTTTTTTTTTTGAACTTTTTTAAAAAAAAGCTTACTGGTCATCTATATCTGTTGCTATAAGAGCTGTCAGGGGAATTCCCTGGGACTCCACGCTTCAATGCAGAGGGCAGAGGTTCGATCCCTGGTTGGGAAACTAGATCCCACATGCCCAGGCTAAGAGTTGGCATGAGGCAACGAGAAGATTCCACATGCCACAACTAAGACCTCGTGCAGCCCAAATTAATTAAGTAAATATTCAAAATATTAAAAAAAAAAGCTGTCAGACTATTCCATATCCATTTTTCCTAATTAGATTGTTAATTTTTTTATTAACTGCATATTCATAATTAGCCTTTTATATATTGCAAACATCTGCCCAGTCCATCATTTGCTTTTAATTTTAGATTTTTAAAGTATAGATATTAAAGATATTTTAAAATTATAGATATATTACAAGCACTGTAGATGTATAAAAAAATTTTCCCATCACCTAAAGGTTACCACCCCTATAATGATTAATTTTAAAAAAGGTGGATGTATTACTATGTAAAAATTCAGTAGCATGGAAATCTTCTTGTCAAAATACTGCTCTTTTTAATAGTTAAGATGTTTACAATTTTCACTATTTAAAATTTTCAGGCAAGACTTGTTACCTACATCTTTTTGGTTAACCAGTTACTACCTTGTGACAAAACTGAGGAACAGAAACTATTTTTTTACAAATGTTAATAATTGTATACACAATTAAAAATTTCATTGATATTGTTAGTCTGCCCTCCAGTAAAGTTATACCAACTTATTCTTGCATTAAACCATTATTTGAGAGTGTATGTCCTCCCATCTCTAACAGAAACTGTCAACTCTTTAACTGTTGTCAAACTAATGGTCAAAAGCAGTTATTTCTGATTTTGTTTGCATGTCTTTGAATACTAGTAAAGGTGAATTAAAAAAAAAATACTTATTATTTATTTATTTGGCTGCTATAGGTCTCAGTTGCTGCACATGGGATCTAGTTCCCTAACCATGGATAGAACCCGGGCCACCTGCATTGGGAGCTTGAAGCCTTAACTTAGCCACTGGACTACCAGGAAAGTCCCCAGTAAAGCTGAACTTTTTTTTTTTTGAACTTTTTTAAAAAAAAGCTTACTGGTCATCTATATCTGTTGCTATAAGAGCTGTCAGGGGAATTCCCTGGGACTCCACGCTTCCAATGCAGAGGGCAGAGGTTCGATCCCTGGTTGGGAAACTAGATCCCACATGCCCAGGCTAAGAGTTGGCATGAGGCAACGAGAAGATTCCACATGCCACAACTAAGACCTCGTGCAGCCCAAATTAATTAAGTAAATATTCAAAATATTAAAAAAAAAAGCTGTCAGACTATTCCATATCCATTTTTCCTAATTAGATTGTTAATTTTTTTATTAACTGCATATTCATAATTAGCCTTTTATATATTGCAAACATCTGCCCAGTCCATCATTTGCTTTTAATTTTAGATTTTTAAAGTATAGATATTAAAGATATTTTAAAATTATAGATATATCATTTTAATTAGTCATTTTTATTCACGTTTTCTAGCTGTTGCATCATGCCTAGGAGGGCTTTCCTCATAACAGGATTATATTAATATTCACCTATTTTTTTCTGAAGTTGTATAATGTTAATTTTTACATTTACATTTATGATTTCTGGAATTTATTAGGTCTAAGTTTGTTTCCAGATGGCTGGAGAGCAAGTCTGTCACATAGATAATGAACAATTTATCTTTCCCACACAGATCTGACACCAATTTTATCACAGCTTAAACTCAAAGTATATAGGAAACTATTTCAAGGCTATGCTTCAGTGATATGCTTGTCTATCCCTATACTTATACCATAAATTTCTTTCCACTTTATAGTATATTTTGTTATCTGGCAAGTAAAGGTTCTCAGAAAACTTTTCCACAGTACTATTACATACTGTTCTAGGTTAACTTGAGACTAATTTTTAAGGCTTAAAACAAAATCCTTTTAGGATTTTTGATTGTGCTGCTATATTGTTCTAATATATTCAGAAACAAATAACACCGGTATTCTGTTAAGTCTGCCTATCCAAGAAATGTATGTATGCCTATTTAAGTCTCTCAATACAGTTATTTTAAGCCTGCTTCATCTATGATTTGAAGATTTCTTGGTAAGTTTATTATTAGTCATATGTTATCTGCTGTTACTATGAATGGGATTTAAAATATCAGTTAACATTTATTGAGCACTTATTTTATGCCAGGCACGGTGCTAAACATTTTTCATTAATTATTTCATTTAATCCATCAATTCTATGCCTTGTTTTACAGATGAGAAAACTGAGACACACAGGAGTAAGTAACTTGCCAGATGCCACATGGCTAGGAGTGGAGATAGACACCTGGTGGCCTGGCTTCAAGGATGATGCCTTCCATTACTCTCCCTAGATAATTTTGACTTGTGTTTTTCAAAGTATTAAAAAAAGGACTCCTTCTTCCAACATGAATTCCCTTCCAACATGTATTTGCATTTGGGGAAGAAAACATCAATCAGAAATGGGAGTTCATAACTATAACGTGCTCAGTCTTCTGAGTAGTCCATACCTTCCCATCAAGAATAGTCTCCCATGTTGCTCTTTTCTTGCTTATTGGACATTCTTCCATTTCCTGCATGGCTACTTCATATTCCCCATCTAAAAGCTGTAAGCGCCTGTTAGACAAACACATACACTTTAAAGTAACCTGAGTATTACTGTAAGTACACAAATTCTACATCTTTAGATTTATACTAAAAAGCATTTAATAAATTTATAAACTATCTTACATACCCAACAAGATTTAAAAATGTATCTACACAATTATTTTATCACAGCTTAAACTCAAAGTATATAGGAAACTATTTCAAGGCTATGCTTCAGTGATATGCTTGTCTATCCCTATACTTATACCATAAATTTCTTTCCACTTTATAGTATATTTTGTTATCTGGCAAGTAAAGGTTCTCAGAAAACTTTTCCACAGTACTATTACATACTGTTCTAGGTTAACTTGAGACTAATTTTTAAGGCTTAAAACAAAATCCTTTTAGGATTTTTGATTGTGCTGCTATATTGTTCTAATATATTCAGAAACAAATAACACCGGTATTCTGTTAAGTCTGCCTATCCAAGAAATGTATGTATGCCTATTTAAGTCTCTCAATACAGTTATTTTAAGCCTGCTTCATCTATGATTTGAAGATTTCTTGGTAAGTTTATTATTAGTCATATGTTATCTGCTGTTACTATGAATGGGATTTAAAATATCAGTTAACATTTATTGAGCACTTATTTTATGCCAGGCACGGTGCTAAACATTTTTCATTAATTATTTCATTTAATCCATCAATTCTATGCCTTGTTTTACAGATGAGAAAACTGAGACACACAGGAGTAAGTAACTTGCCAGATGCCACATGGCTAGGAGTGGAGATAGACACCTGGTGGCCTGGCTTCAAGGATGATGCCTTCCATTACTCTCCCTAGATAATTTTGACTTGTGTTTTTCAAAGTATTAAAAAAAGGACTCCTTCTTCCAACATGAATTCCCTTCCAACATGTATTTGCATTTGGGGAAGAAAACATCAATCAGAAATGGGAGTTCATAACTATAACGTGCTCAGTCTTCTGAGTAGTCCATACCTTCCCATCAAGAATAGTCTCCCATGTTGCTCTTTTCTTGCTTATTGGACATTCTTCCATTTCCTGCATGGCTACTTCATATTCCCCATCTAAAAGCTGTAAGCGCCTGTTAGACAAACACATACACTTTAAAGTAACCTGAGTATTACTGTAAGTACACAAATTCTACATCTTTAGATTTATACTAAAAAGCATTTAATAAATTTATAAACTATCTTACATACCCAACAAGATTTAAAAATGTATCTACACTCCATTCCTGATAAAATTTTTTTTAATGATTTGTACTATTACTAGAGAATTATTTCATTATTGTAGCTACTCAGATATAAACATTTAAAGTATAATATGACTATGGTCTTAAACTTGGTTTAAGTATAAAGCAGGCTTTATACTTTTAGAAGTGAGATAACAACAGTGTTATAATACTTGCCTTAGGGAACCACTAAGAATTATGTTTCTGTTATCTTTAACTACTGTAAATACTTGAACTAGAATTCTTGACTCAGTAAGCTGATATTTTAATGACAAATCTGGTGATTATAAAATCCTAAGGGGGCACCTGGCACATATAGGTGCTCAATAAACATTTCACAGGTGAATGAATACATGGAACGATACAATAGTTGAATCAAAGAATCAATTAAACCCATACTCACAGTAGAGTTTTAATGTGTGTGTACATATTTGTGTGTGTATATATAGTTTATGTTATTTTTTGCATACCATTAAACACTGGTCACCCTACTAACCTATGTACCCTTCTCCAACAATACTCATTAATTAACTCTATATCAAAAATCTGACTTCTTCATCAGTCTCAGAGAAATTCTGTTACGTGGTATTAGCTGACATTTATTGAGTGCTTACTATGTGCCAGGCTCTATTTTAAAGATTTTACATGGTTCATTAAATCTTCCCAACAACTCTTTTAAGTAGATGCTATTACTCCACTGTTCAGAAAAGAAAACTGGGGCATGGAGAGGATTAAAAATAATTTGTCTTTAAGAATCCAGGTAGTCAGTCTCCAAAGTCTGAATCTTAACACCAAATGATTGAGAACTTAAGAAATTTTGTCTTTATATTGCATTATTTGAATTTTTTCCTACTTCAGCAATTTATCACCTTCATACTTTTAAAAGCTAATTGTGTTTATAATTTGGATAATACATTAGTACATTTCTAAAAGGAAAAGGATCTTTCCTCATACATGTTTAAAGCTGTAAGCGCCTGTTAGACAAACACATACACTTTAAAGTAACCTGAGTATTACTGTAAGTACACAAATTCTACATCTTTAGATTTATACTAAAAAGCATTTAATAAATTTATAAACTATCTTACATACCCAACAAGATTTAAAAATGTATCTACACTCCATTCCTGATAAAATTTTTTTTAATGATTTGTACTATTACTAGAGAATTATTTCATTATTGTAGCTACTCAGATATAAACATTTAAAGTATAATATGACTATGGTCTTAAACTTGGTTTAAGTATAAAGCAGGCTTTATACTTTTAGAAGTGAGATAACAACAGTGTTATAATACTTGCCTTAGGGAACCACTAAGAATTATGTTTCTGTTATCTTTAACTACTGTAAATACTTGAACTAGAATTCTTGACTCAGTAAGCTGATATTTTAATGACAAATCTGGTGATTATAAAATCCTAAGGGGGCACCTGGCACATATAGGTGCTCAATAAACATTTCACAGGTGAATGAATACATGGAACGATACAATAGTTGAATCAAAGAATCAATTAAACCCATACTCACAGTAGAGTTTTAATGTGTGTGTACATATTTGTGTGTGTATATATAGTTTATGTTATTTTTTGCATACCATTAAACACTGGTCACCCTACTAACCTATGTACCCTTCTCCAACAATACTCATTAATTAACTCTATATCAAAAATCTGACTTCTTCATCAGTCTCAGAGAAATTCTGTTACGTGGTATTAGCTGACATTTATTGAGTGCTTACTATGTGCCAGGCTCTATTTTAAAGATTTTACATGGTTCATTAAATCTTCCCAACAACTCTTTTAAGTAGATGCTATTACTCCACTGTTCAGAAAAGAAAACTGGGGCATGGAGAGGATTAAAAATAATTTGTCTTTAAGAATCCAGGTAGTCAGTCTCCAAAGTCTGAATCTTAACACCAAATGATTGAGAACTTAAGAAATTTTGTCTTTATATTGCATTATTTGAATTTTTTCCTACTTCAGCAATTTATCACCTTCATACTTTTAAAAGCTAATTGTGTTTATAATTTGGATAATACATTAGTACATTTCTAAAAGGAAAAGGATCTTTCCTCATACATGTTTACATGGCTACTAATATTCTCTTTTATGGTTGTACATCTGATAGCTACAATCCAGTTTACTCTCCAGCTGTAATGTATGAAGAGGCCCTTTTCTCTCACAGTCTTATTTAACAGTGCTTTATCAAGTTTTTCTATCAAACTGGTAAGTGAAAAAATGACACCTCAGTGTACTTTTATATTCACATTTTACCTTTTAGTTGTTTAAAAGTCATATATATGTCTTTTTTTTTTAAAAAAAAAAACATTTATTTTTATTTATTTATCTTTCTGGGGAGTGGGGTGCAGAGGGAGGGGATGGGCGGGCCACTTCTATTGGTCTTCCATTTCTCTATTTTCATCCGTCTTTGTTCTTTGGCTCCTGTAGGCCTCCCATCACGGTGGCCTCTGTCGTCACAGAGCACCAGCTCTGGGTGTATGTGCTCCAGAGCTCCGGCTCGGTAATTGGACACATTGGTCCAGCCACTCCGCGGCACGTGGGATCTTCCCAGGCCAGGGATGGAACCGGCGCCCCTTGCACTGCAAGGCGGTGTCCTTACCCACTGGACCACCAGGGGAAGCCCTATATGTTCTTTTCTTATGAAACATTTTCAAGATAACCCTTTCGCATTCTTCTATTAGTCTGTGGTGTTTTCCTTTTTACTTACTATTTATATATCAGAGGAATGAGGCATCTTTTGATATCTATACATGAGTTGAAACTAACCTTTTCCTGACTTCTCATTTTTATTTCAGCTTGGCTTACTATGGTGTTTTTAGAAGTTTTTTATTTTGCTCCTTATTTGTATTTTTCAATATGGCTTTTGAATTTTACTCTTTAAGGAGACCTTAACTTTTCAGGAGATTATAAAAAATAATTCTTAAACATCTTAATTCCTGAGATCATGGCCGGCAAATACTTCTTCTCTACTAAAAGAAACCACAACTCTTTGAAGAAACAGTCAATTCCAGAGCAAAAGTAGGAAAAGCAGAATGTAAAGGCTGGAATATCTAGAAGATTCCAAGAAACAAGGAAATAAATAAAAAATAAAAGTCAGAGGGAAAAAACCCAGAAACCTGCATGAGGGCTCCATTAGTACATTTCTAAAGGGAAAATAAGCTACTAATATTCTCTTTTATGGTTGTACATCTGATAGCTACAATCCAGTTTACTCTCCAGCTGTAATGTATGAAGAGGCCCTTTTCTCTCACAGTCTTATTTAACAGTGCTTTATCAAGTTTTTCTATCAAACTGGTAAGTGAAAAAATGACACCTCAGTGTACTTTTATATTCACATTTTACCTTTTAGTTGTTTAAAAGTCATATATATGTCTTTTTTTTTTATTAAATAAATCATTTATTTTTATTTATTTATCTTTCTGGGGAGTGGGGTGCAGAGGGAGGGGATGGGCGGGCCACTTCTATTGGTCTTCCATTTCTCTATTTTCATCCGTCTTTGTTCTTTGGCTCCTGTAGGCCTCCCATCACGGTGGCCTCTGTCGTCACAGAGCACCAGCTCTGGGTGTATGTGCTCCAGAGCTCCGGCTCGGTAATTGGACACATTGGTCCAGCCACTCCGCGGCACGTGGGATCTTCCCAGGCCAGGGATGGAACCGGCGCCCCTTGCACTGCAAGGCGGTGTCCTTACCCACTGGACCACCAGGGGAAGCCCTATATGTTCTTTTCTTATGAAACATTTTCAAGATAACCCTTTCGCATTCTTCTATTAGTCTGTGGTGTTTTCCTTTTTACTTACTATTTATATATCAGAGGAATGAGGCATCTTTTGATATCTATACATGAGTTGAAACTAACCTTTTCCTGACTTCTCATTTTTATTTCAGCTTGGCTTACTATGGTGTTTTTAGAAGTTTTTTATTTTGCTCCTTATTTGTATTTTTCAATATGGCTTTTGAATTTTACTCTTTAAGGAGACCTTAACTTTTCAGGAGATTATAAAAAATAATTCTTAAACATCTTAATTCCTGAGATCATGGCCGGCAAATACTTCTTCTCTACTAAAAGAAACCACAACTCTTTGAAGAAACAGTCAATTCCAGAGCAAAAGTAGGAAAAGCAGAATGTAAAGGCTGGAATATCTAGAAGATTCCAAGAAACAAGGAAATAAATAAAAATAAGTCAGAGACCTAGAAACCTGCATGGAGGGGCTCCTCCTGACCAAATCTGGGAGAATCTGAGCATTGAAGTAGCCACAGGAATAGGATAAAACAGACTGAATAAATGTGGGATGTGTCGCTCCATACGTGGTACTGCGACAACGTAGAAATGTGGTGACCACCACCTTAACCAAGTGATCAAGCCAAATATCAGCTCTGTGACATGCACAAGGAACACATCATCAATTAGGGTTCCTGCCCAAAATGTTTAACCAGAATCTAAACACAAGGAAACAACCATAAAAGTCCAAACTGAAATACATCCTGCAAAACTACAGGCCTCTATTTAAAGTGTCACAGAAGGAAAAAGAAAAAAGATTGGAAAACTAGTCCAAATTGAAGGAGACTGAACAGATACACAACTAGCTACAGATTCCTTGACTGGGGAGAGCAGGGAATAGAAAAGTACACTACCAAGGCAGCTGGGGAGAGAGTACTGTACTTTTTATACCTTGTCAACTTTCCTGCCTGTGATAAATGTATTGTGGTTATGGAGGTCAATGTCCTTGCTCTCAGGAGACACGTGCCTTAGTGTTTAGCAGTTAGAAATGGAATCAAGTGTCATGATCTAACCCTCAAATGGTTTATCACAAAAATACAAATAAAGCAAATGTAGTAAAATGTTAACAAATGATGAATCTAGGTGAAGGGAACATGGGTATTAACTACCTGTATTTTTCTATCAACTTTTTTAAGTTTGAAAATTGCCAAAATAAGTTGGGAGAAAATTGTTCCATGAATTTCCTCCTGTTACATTTTTAAAAAGTATTTTTATATGTATACCTAAAGCTGACTCACGTTGATGTATAGCAGAAACAAACACAATATTATAAAGCAATTGTCTTTCAATTAAAAATTAGTTTTTCAGGGCTTCCCTGGTGGTCCAGAGGGTAAAGAGTCCATCTTGCAGTGCAGGGGGCGCCGGTTTGATCCCTGGCACGGGAAGATCCCATGTGCCAGAGCAGCTGAACAGGTGTGTCCAATTACGAGCCAGCGCTCTGGAGCACATGCGCCCGAGCCGGTGCTCTGCAACGAGGCTACTGCGATGGGAGGCCCACACGGACCGGATGAAAATAAATGAAGGACCAATAAAAGAGGCCAAAATTAAAACAAAAGGAAATGAATTAATGTGGGATGTGTCGCTCCATACGTGGTACTGCGACAACGTAGAAATGTGGTGACCACCACCTTAACCAAGTGATCAAGCCAAATATCAGCTCTGTGACATGCACAAGGAACACATCATCAATTAGGGTTCCTGCCCAAAATGTTTAACCAGAATCTAAACACAAGGAAACAACCATAAAAGTCCAAACTGAAATACATCCTGCAAAACTACAGGCCTCTATTTAAAGTGTCACAGAAGGAAAAAGAAAAAAGATTGGAAAACTAGTCCAAATTGAAGGAGACTGAACAGATACACAACTAGCTACAGATTCCTTGACTGGGGAGAGCAGGGAATAGAAAAGTACACTACCAAGGCAGCTGGGGAGAGAGTACTGTACTTTTTATACCTTGTCAACTTTCCTGCCTGTGATAAATGTATTGTGGTTATGGAGGTCAATGTCCTTGCTCTCAGGAGACACGTGCCTTAGTGTTTAGCAGTTAGAAATGGAATCAAGTGTCATGATCTAACCCTCAAATGGTTTATCACAAAAATACAAATAAAGCAAATGTAGTAAAATGTTAACAAATGATGAATCTAGGTGAAGGGAACATGGGTATTAACTACCTGTATTTTTCTATCAACTTTTTTAAGTTTGAAAATTGCCAAAATAAGTTGGGAGAAAATTGTTCCATGAATTTCCTCCTGTTACATTTTTAAAAAGTATTTTTATATGTATACCTAAAGCTGACTCACGTTGATGTATAGCAGAAACAAACACAATATTATAAAGCAATTGTCTTTCAATTAAAAATTAGTTTTTCAGGGCTTCCCTGGTGGTCCAGAGGGTAAAGAGTCCATCTTGCAGTGCAGGGGGCGCCGGTTTGATCCCTGGCACGGGAAGATCCCATGTGCCAGAGCAGCTGAACAGGTGTGTCCAATTACGAGCCAGCGCTCTGGAGCACATGCGCCCGAGCCGGTGCTCTGCAACGAGAGGCTACTGCGATGGGAGGCCCACACGGACCAAAGAATTAAGATGGATGAAAATAAATGAAGGACCAATAAAAGAGGCCAAAATTAAAAAACAAAAGAAAGGAAATAAAAGAATATAATGTACCTCTTCCTCTACATCACCTAAAATAAGAGTATTTACCAACATTTATGAGGTCCAGTTTGCAACATCCTAATTGCTTGTCCTACAGACATAACCCCTTTCAAATTTCTGATGTTAGAAAAAAATACTATATTGGTTTCTGTCAGTAACATTAAGTGACATATTTGAAGACAATATGATAGGAAAAATCAATGGCAGTATTCCTAATCACCTCTGCTTTCCCAGTAAAAGCCCTGAGCCTTTCTTTACCCTGGTGGCTAATATGTGGATTAGATCAAGGTAATAGCCTACTTTTTAAAGAGCAGGAGAAAGGAACTTGGCTTTCTCCTACCCCTGACTGACAGTGACCAGTAAGCAGCCCAGGACAAGAAATCATGGTTTATTACAGGTTTCATCCTATTAGCCTATCAAAAAAGAATCATGCATTCACTTCCTAGAGGTTCTTTACTGGCACCGCGATGCTTAATTTCCAAATGAAAACTGGAGAAATGATTATAAATCCAAGTGTTCCTTCCTACCCTGAGTCAAATGCACACAGAGCCACACGGTAACACACAATTTTCTTCCTCATCTCTAGGTAAATCCATAATCTCAAGATTTGCATGGGACCCACTACATTCAGGTCTCTGCTCAAATATGACCTTCTTTCAGAGGCTTTCTCTATAAAATCACCATTTATCCTTTTTATTTTTCTTCACAGCATTCCCACTAAGTACATTAGTTGATATGATTTGGGGGGGGGGGGTAGTGCCTGTTTCCTCTACTAGAAGTTAAGCTCCATGAGGGCAGGGGTTTTGTTCCCTTTTCATGGGCTAGATCAGTATCTTACAAAAAGTAAACACTCAGAAAATACCTGCTGAATAAACAATCTTAACTGAGACATTTGGTAAGTCCTCATCTGTGTTTATTATTTTCTATGCAATCAAGAGAGAAGTTCAGTATTTGCAAATATGTTTTTTTATCCATAATAATAGAAAGAAAGGCAAAGAAACAATATCACCACTATATTCTGCTTCAAAATAAAACCATTTTTAACACATGGGAAGAAGCCTTGCTTGTCCATCCACATTACCTGTTTTTTTCAAATACTGTCATTTGTGCAACAAACGTTTTTTCTCCATCTTCCCGATTTCGTTTCCTTCGAGCTGGAAGTTCTTCATTGACATCTGAATTTGACAAACATTACTCATGAATCAAATATTCAAGCAAAGACACCATATTTATGATACCTGAACAATTCACATAGCATACTCTATTCCTAAATGAGGTACAGGAAAAGTTGTAATAATATCCAGACTTACAACCTTCAATTTTATTTTTGCCTTATGTATTTGTCTTCACTTTTTGATATTCAGTGACATTATTAACCCCACATTTTCGCAAATGTTATTTTCTGTTCAGAATGATCTCCCTTGCTAGGAAAGAAGAAAAAAATTCCTCCTCATTCATGGTTACTTTCCAAAAACTTCAAAGAATGCCTCAAAACGATTTCTGCCAAGGTGTTTCTCTATTAAGCTTCACAAACACCTCTATTATACCATGGATCACTAGGGTGCCCATTATGTCTATATCCATACTCTAGGTTTGAGCCTTTGGAAGATGGGACTGGATTTTTTAATCATCTTTGTGTCCCGAGCACCTATATGTTGTATGAATGGTTACCTCAAAGGTGGATTCAGAACAGTGTGGAGGACAGAAGGATAAGATATGTGGTAAGTTTTATGTGGACCACCTTCTTTGCTCAAATATGACCTTCTTTCAGAGGCTTTCTCTATAAAATCACCATTTATCCTTTTTATTTTTCTTCACAGCATTCCCACTAAGTACATTAGTTGATATGATTTGGGGGGGGGGGGTAGTGCCTGTTTCCTCTACTAGAAGTTAAGCTCCATGAGGGCAGGGGTTTTGTTCCCTTTTCATGGGCTAGATCAGTATCTTACAAAAAGTAAACACTCAGAAAATACCTGCTGAATAAACAATCTTAACTGAGACATTTGGTAAGTCCTCATCTGTGTTTATTATTTTCTATGCAATCAAGAGAGAAGTTCAGTATTTGCAAATATGTTTTTTTATCCATAATAATAGAAAGAAAGGCAAAGAAACAATATCACCACTATATTCTGCTTCAAAATAAAACCATTTTTAACACATGGGAAGAAGCCTTGCTTGTCCATCCACATTACCTGTTTTTATCAAATACTGTCATTTGTGCAACAAACGTTTTTTCTCCATCTTCCCGATTTCGTTTCCTTCGAGCTGGAAGTTCTTCATTGACATCTGAATTTGACAAACATTACTCATGAATCAAATATTCAAGCAAAGACACCATATTTATGATACCTGAACAATTCACATAGCATACTCTATTCCTAAATGAGGTACAGGAAAAGTTGTAATAATATCCAGACTTACAACCTTCAATTTTATTTTTGCCTTATGTATTTGTCTTCACTTTTTGATATTCAGTGACATTATTAACCCCACATTTTCGCAAATGTTATTTTCTGTTCAGAATGATCTCCCTTGCTAGGAAAGAAGAAAAAAATTCCTCCTCATTCATGGTTACTTTCCAAAAACTTCAAAGAATGCCTCAAAACGATTTCTGCCAAGGTGTTTCTCTATTAAGCTTCACAAACACCTCTATTATACCATGGATCACTAGGGTGCCCATTATGTCTATATCCATACTCTAGGTTTGAGCCTTTGGAAGATGGGACTGGATTTTTTAATCATCTTTGTGTCCCGAGCACCTATATGTTGTATGAATGGTTACCTCAAAGGTGGATTCAGAACAGTGTGGAGGACAGAAGGATAAGATATGTGGTAAGTATAATAATATATTAACTGTAGAAGCTAAGTGGTAGGTAGTTGTTCACCAACAGATTCTTTTGAATGTTCTATATGTATGAAATTCTTCACAATAAGACACTGGGGGAAGGGATGAATTCATCGTTTGCTCAGAGACTCATTTAAATATGTTTTACTACATGAAATGTTTCACCATACAATAGTGAGAATTTTACAAACTAAGCACCTAGTACAGCACAATAACCAATAGTGTAAGCACCAGGCCAATCCACCATAAAATTATTTCTTTAGAGATTTGCAAATAAAGGCCATGTTATTAGAACACATGCAATCATTCCTAGTTCTGCACCATTTTTTCCCTCTAAATGATTATCACAAAAAAGAAGTATTTTGTACATAATTATGAATACTATGAAGATGTATCATTTCAATCATTTTCATGTTCACCTTAATCTCCAACAAGAAAATCTAGTAAAATTATTGAAATAAAAATTACCAATATTTTCATTGGTTTCTCCATTAATCATTCCATTATACTCTCTTCTTCCTGGACGAGTCACTCTAAATAGCAATGAGTAAGACTTCACCATATGGCTGTTACTAGGCTCAAATTCATTACTGGAAACTGCAAGGGACGGGAAATTTCCAGGTTTTGTTTGATTGAGGTCAGGATTCAAAGGCACCTGCTTTTTACCTGTAGGAACTTGCCTTATTGGACAACTTACATCCTGCAAAGGCAAAGATTATTACATTTATTTATGTATATGCAATTAGAAGAATCATAATAAAACCTCTAATTACAGCTATAGGAAATTCAGTAGAGGCCATGATTTCCAAATGGCATGCTAAGATTCTAAACACAGGTCAGAAAATTGTGATGAAACAAAAAGAAAATTGAGATCAACCATCTTTCAAATATTAACACAACTGAAGATTTCCTCAATGTAATGAAAATAATGATATAGTACATCTTATATTTAGCAGATAGTCATCTTAAAAGTTTTAAGAACCATGCTTGAAGTATTACAAATTAACCTTCATGCAAATTTAACCTTTAATATTTTAAAGTATTTAAGAGAAACTTAAATAGTTTAACAAATGAACTGACAGGATCATCAGAAATGAAAAAAGATGGTTACAATAACCCTGACAACAACCTTAAGAAATAGTAAATCCATATCTTTAAATCTATTGTTTATAGGAAGTAAATGAATAATATTCTGTAGTTATATAACCAGAGTTATGCTGAAAGAGCAAAGCCAAAAATCTGCAAGATGCAGAAGGCCTTTATAATAAGAAAATACAGTACATATTTTAGGTAGCTTCTGTTTAAAACAAACAAATATGCATGGTCTTAAAATTCTTTAGAGATTTGCAAATAAAGGCCATGTTATTAGAACACATGCAATCATTCCTAGTTCTGCACCATTTTTTCCCTCTAAATGATTATCACAAAAAAGAAGTATTTTGTACATAATTATGAATACTATGAAGATGTATCATTTCAATCATTTTCATGTTCACCTTAATCTCCAACAAGAAAATCTAGTAAAATTATTGAAATAAAAATTACCAATATTTTCATTGGTTTCTCCATTAATCATTCCATTATACTCTCTTCTTCCTGGACGAGTCACTCTAAATAGCAATGAGTAAGACTTCACCATATGGCTGTTACTAGGCTCAAATTCATTACTGGAAACTGCAAGGGACGGGAAATTTCCAGGTTTTGTTTGATTGAGGTCAGGATTCAAAGGCACCTGCTTTTTACCTGTAGGAACTTGCCTTATTGGACAACTTACATCCTGCAAAGGCAAAGATTATTACATTTATTTATGTATATGCAATTAGAAGAATCATAATAAAACCTCTAATTACAGCTATAGGAAATTCAGTAGAGGCCATGATTTCCAAATGGCATGCTAAGATTCTAAACACAGGTCAGAAAATTGTGATGAAACAAAAAGAAAATTGAGATCAACCATCTTTCAAATATTAACACAACTGAAGATTTCCTCAATGTAATGAAAATAATGATATAGTACATCTTATATTTAGCAGATAGTCATCTTAAAAGTTTTAAGAACCATGCTTGAAGTATTACAAATTAACCTTCATGCAAATTTAACCTTTAATATTTTAAAGTATTTAAGAGAAACTTAAATAGTTTAACAAATGAACTGACAGGATCATCAGAAATGAAAAAAGATGGTTACAATAACCCTGACAACAACCTTAAGAAATAGTAAATCCATATCTTTAAATCTATTGTTTATAGGAAGTAAATGAATAATATTCTGTAGTTATATAACCAGAGTTATGCTGAAAGAGCAAAGCCAAAAATCTGCAAGATGCAGAAGGCCTTTATAATAAGAAAATACAGTACATATTTTAGGTAGCTTCTGTTTTAAAACAAACAGAATACATGCTTATGGTCTTAAAATTCTGCTCTACAAGAATATAAAATGGGGAAAATGTAAGTCTCTGTCACCATTCAGGTCTTAACTCTAGAGAAGACTAATATTAGCAATTGGTTGTGTATATCCTTTGAAGAAATTATTTATGCCTTTTTTAAAAAATAAAACACAAGAAGGGTCATATTATAGTTATATTTTTTGCCTAAATAATAATATATCTTGAAGAATTTTCACATCACTACTTATTTTGTGTGGGGCTTAAAGGGACTGGGGAGTATTATGAATTAACTTGAGAGTTTTTAACATGTACTTACACTGCTACCTCCCATCACTTTGGTTTACTCCATACTTATGCTCTAGCAGTTTTTTACCACATCATCTTATGATGGCTTTGGAGAGCATTAAGAGCATTAGCAATAGGAGCCTCTATACAGATCATTTTTTGGCCATGCCCCATTGCCTATTTGCTTTTAGTTCCTCGACCAGGGATAGAACTCATGTTCCCAGCAGTGAAAGTCTCCTAAACTCTGGACTGCCAGGGAAGTCCCTCTTATTCTTAAAAAAACCCAAGGACTTAAGCCTACAAGTATACTTGCTTTGGTGGGCTGCCCAAGAAATTTAACTGCCATAATACTTATTTCTATGGGGAAATAATTTCAATTTATAAGTGAAAATTTATAAAACCACAGTATATATGCATAAAAATATTTAATGAAAAAAATTATTCCATTTAATTTACCAGTATCATTTTATACATTACCTTTCTTTTTTTATGGCAAACTTTCACAAGCAAGACTTCCAGGGTGACAGAATTTTGTTCATTTTCTGAATTTTGTGATGGCTTATCTAAATAGAAAATCAGTACTTTAAAATCTATTAAAAATAATACTCATTTTCCTAAGAAGTTTCAGAATTTCAGAGACTTTTTATAATGAAGTCTTTAAGTTTACTCATTTCTTTTCCCCAAAATCAGTTCCAAATTTGACAAATATAGTTAAAGCTTCTTAGTAGAAAGCACAAACGAAATAGTTCAGGAGAGGTAATACACAAAATAAACACTGAAAATTTTTTTTCCTTCTCCCAAATCTATTAGAAAAATTACCCAGTTTAAGATACATTTAAACTAAATTGGTTACTATCACACATTTGCATTTCATTTTGGATGCTCAGATATATAACCTAAAGGCTCTCTGATTTGACCAAAACTTGCAATCGAAAGGATTAAAAAGTGGACTTTTAAAAAATATTAAATTTTTTGATCTTGAGAAGACTAATATTAGCAATTGGTTGTGTATATCCTTTGAAGAAATTATTTATGCCTTTTTTAAAAAATAAAACACAAGAAGGGTCATATTATAGTTATATTTTTTGCCTAAATAATAATATATCTTGAAGAATTTTCACATCACTACTTATTTTGTGTGGGGCTTAAAGGGACTGGGGAGTATTATGAATTAACTTGAGAGTTTTTAACATGTACTTACACTGCTACCTCCCATCACTTTGGTTTACTCCATACTTATGCTCTAGCAGTTTTTTACCACATCATCTTATGATGGCTTTGGAGAGCATTAAGAGCATTAGCAATAGGAGCCTCTATACAGATCATTTTTTTGGCCATGCCCCATTGCCTATTTGCTTTTAGTTCCTCGACCAGGGATAGAACTCATGTTCCCAGCAGTGAAAGTCTCCTAAACTCTGGACTGCCAGGGAAGTCCCTCTTATTCTTAAAAAAACCCAAGGACTTAAGCCTACAAGTATACTTGCTTTGGTGGGCTGCCCAAGAAATTTAACTGCCATAATACTTATTTCTATGGGGAAATAATTTCAATTTATAAGTGAAAATTTATAAAACCACAGTATATATGCATAAAAATATTTAATGAAAAAAATTATTCCATTTAATTTACCAGTATCATTTTATACATTACCTTTCTTTTTTTATGGCAAACTTTCACAAGCAAGACTTCCAGGGTGACAGAATTTTGTTCATTTTCTGAATTTTGTGATGGCTTATCTAAATAGAAAATCAGTACTTTAAAATCTATTAAAAATAATACTCATTTTCCTAAGAAGTTTCAGAATTTCAGAGACTTTTTATAATGAAGTCTTTAAGTTTACTCATTTCTTTTCCCCAAAATCAGTTCCAAATTTGACAAATATAGTTAAAGCTTCTTAGTAGAAAGCACAAACGAAATAGTTCAGGAGAGGTAATACACAAAATAAACACTGAAAATTTTTTTTCCTTCTCCCAAATCTATTAGAAAAATTACCCAGTTTAAGATACATTTAAACTAAATTGGTTACTATCACACATTTGCATTTCATTTTGGATGCTCAGATATATAACCTAAAGGCTCTCTGATTTGACCAAAACTTGCAATCGAAAGGATTAAAAAGTGGACTTTAAAAAATATTAAACATAAAAGTTATTTATAATAATATAAACATATTATCATTTCACAAGACAGACAGGTATAGGATAGCAAAAATTAAGACATTATTACTACCTAGGGGAATCTCTTGGTTTACAAAGTTGAGGAATCTTAATTTGAAAATGATAGTCTATATTCTCATCAATGAACTGAATACATTTGAATCAATCTCTTGAAAGTTGTATTCAGGATAAAATAATTTAACATACCCCCAAAACAGCAAATGTCTAAAACCCAATAACAAAAATACTCTCTGAACCACACTCACCATGAAAATAGTACCCTAATAATCTTTGTGTATTCATTCTAAGCAGTTTCAAGGAGTAACTGCTAAACAAGTCTTCATTTAAAAACAAAAGAAAAAATAATCATATTTTAGGGATCTTAATGTCGCTTTTCTTTTTTTTTTATTATTTTTATTTTGGCGGGTTGAGGGGGGAGGGGGGCTGATGGGCCACTTCTATTGGTCTTTCATTTGTTTATTTTCATCCATCTTTGTTCTTTGGCCCGCGTGGGCCTCCCATTGCAGTGGCCTCTCTGGTTGCAGAGCGCCGGCTCTGGGCGCAAGCGCTCCAGAGCTCCCGCTCGGTAGTTGGACACATCGGTCCAGCCGCTCTGCAGCACTTGGGATCTTCCCAGGCTAGGGATGGAACCGGTGCCCCTTGCACTGCAAGGCGGTGTCCTTACCCACTGGACACCCAGGGCAGCCCCTTAATGTTGCTTTTCTACCCTGGTTTCTTAAAACTATTATTTCTTAAGGGGAAAAAAAACCTACAAATATACCTTGAATAGACAAAGAGAGGCAAAACACCTACTTCTTTCCAACTTCCACTAATTTCAAAGTTATAATGGGGAATTACTTTCTGGAAATAGAAGTACTGACAGAGTTTACTTTTTCACTTATACCAGTAATATAAAGGAAAAAAAAACTTCAGGTGAATTTGAGCAATTTTTTACCTTTTTTGTCATGTAGACAGGAAAAAAGTTTATCATACCACATGTCAGTTAATTTCAACTAATTAAATTCAATTACTGGTTAAATACTACTCAATTAATATCTATCAATATTTTCAATGATAAGTAATTTATTTTATATAAGTCCCTGAGAACAAAGGGCTAACAAACCTATAAAATTAAATTTATAACCATTTAAGGTATTAGAATTCATGTACTTTTTAAGTACTGAAGGAGATCCTGTATGATGAATAATTAAAAATAAGAATTCTACAAGATGATTATAAATGATTTAGGAGAAAAAACATGAAAATGCTACTCAAGTTACTTCTATTTAAAAAAAATAAACAGTTCTAAGGCAAAACTAGAAGTTATATGAGTTACCAATACAGATATGACCAGACTTCAAATTTCTTAAGTTAAAAGCCTGACTAGTGTGGGCTTCCCTGGTGATCCAGTGGGTAAAGAGTCCGCCTTGCAGTGCAAGGAGCACTGGTTGGATCCCTGGCCCTGGAAGATCCCACATGCCGAGGAGTGGCTGGACCGGTGTGTCCAATTACGAGCCAGCACTCTGGAGAGCATGCTCCCAGAGCCAGGGCGCAATGAGTCCCACACAGGCTGAAGAATAAAGATGGATGAAAAACAAGCAAATAAAAAAATCACTAAAAAAGAGGCCAAAAAAAAAAAAAAAAAGAATTTAATAAATTTACTTTGATCATATATATCAACACAAAATATTAATAAAAGAAAAAAGTTCAATGAGTTACATCTTCCATATCCCACCACTGATCACAAAAGCAGTAACAGAAATTGCTGGAGAAATCCATTATGGAGAAATTAAATTATCAGAATGAACATCTTTTCCTATAGTTTTACAAATTTACACACTTTTTTTACATTCACAAAGCTGTGTAGCTGTAGAGTGCCAATATGCTTACTCTTTAGGTACGTACCATTTTTGTGGAAGAAACCAGTGAATGTAAGCTGCAGATGAGCCGACAAGCTAAACAGAACAAAAAATTTTATTACTTTACTATTCTATAACAAAAATAACCTAGACTTTAAAATATAACACTGAAATTAAAGCTCCTTCAGCTAACTTACAAATATTTGGATGTCTAATTCACAACTCTATTCAACCCAATGACTCCGTGTTTTTCACGTTAAGTATGACACCCAACCTAGCGTGTTTATACACATTAAAACACACACACACACAAATAAAAACAAAAACACCAAAGAAGCAAGATAGACAAAGACCACCAAATAAGAAGCAAGATAATTTACAGTGCTTTAGTGTTCTACCTATAAAATGGGGACAGGTTTACCTTCCCATCCCTCTAAACGGTAGCTGAATCCATCTGTGTTTGAGTATTTTCAAGCTACAAAATTTCAAGCTCTAACAAATGATATAGAACCATCACTTTCTCCTTCAATTAGGGATGAAATACACAATCACAAATCTGCTATAGATTTTGTAATTTACTGTTTCAACATGTCATTTTCACTTTTAGAAGCATAAATTATAATGATCCTTTTGTTTTGAAAACTATCTACTAAAAATGGAAAAAGGATAAACAAAAACATTAACAAGGTTTTTATAGTAAACTAGAAAAGACCAATCTATCTCTTGATCGGGAGCCATGTATAACTTTCCAGAACAGTTTCTATCAGGTGATACAGACACCAGATTACAGAGGGCTACAGAGAGCAGATGCTGGGAAGAGGGAACCAGCACTGAACTTGAGAAATTCACTAGTGTAAAGAATCAAGGTAAATAGCAGTAAAAAGCACAATATGCTTCAATAAAAGGGACCTTTTGTTTTTTAAATGATGGTGACAATCTAGGCATTCTTGTATCGGAGAGGAAGTTATATAAAGACTCTGAGGCAAAAGAGCATTGAGGAACAAGCAATGACTGGAAATGAGGACACATTATAAACAGGTTGGCTTTGTAACTGTGCCCAGGACTCTAAGTCTTAGAGAAAGAGGCGGTAAATGAGATATTTCTACAGAAGATGTGAGGAATGCCTCTATTTTCTAGTGAGGTAATCTATGAAAATGTACGCTAAAAAACTACAGGGTGGGATCCTGAAGGGCCTTTACAGGTACTAAGAAAAGTATGCTAAGATACCAATAAAGAACAAAATGACTATGAAGAAGTAGAAGTATAAGGATTCAAGCAGAGTTAGAAAGCATAAAGGAAAAAATAACAACTGTAACTTAAGTATCAAGAAAATGTTTTTAAAAGTAGATTAAGTGGATCAACTGTAAAGGAGCTCAAAGTGCTTTTTCAAGGTGACAAAAATATCCTGCATCTTTTTTTCTTGCCCTAAATCTTAACCTGGTTATGTTTATGCTAATGTATACATCTATCAAAACTCAAACTATATATTTAAGGTGAATGTATTATACTGAATACTGATTATATCCAAAGTTGATTTTTAGACAGTATTATCTACCAACTTACACTACATGCCATTACACTAAAAGATAACTAGCATTTTTTTTTTTTTCAATAAAAACTGTTCCATAAACATAACCTTACAATGCAGAACAGGTGAAACTCGAAGATAAAACTGAAAGAAAAATACTCTACAGTGTCTACATGTTAGAAGATAATCTGTTAGTCACAATTGTTAGTTGCCTCAGTTAAACCTACACACTAAAGGCCAGGTTAATCTTCTAAAAACACCACTTCGTATGAATCATTTCTTTCTCCAATTTTCTAATGGGTCTCCATCTGCCAAAGCTCTTGTCTAAGTGGTATCACTGATATTGACTCCATTTCTCTTTAACCCCAACTAAACCCTTTTATAGGAAAAGTAGAACAGAATGATAAAATACAGACACAAACCAAGCTTGAATTCTGGCTCCAGTTATTAGCTGTCTCCTGATACCAATAAAATGAAGATTGTGAGCCTTGGATAAAATACTAAGGAATCTATCAACATACTCACTTCCTTTTCTACAAGGACCCCATCCACAATCATCCCAGAGCTTAATTTCCTTTATAAGCACTTGTATTTGCTTTTCGGTCACTATTTTTGCACACACATTCTCTTCTGACATACCAGTGTCCTTAGTACCTAGCAATGTTTTACAGAAAGGCACTCAACAAATGATTTTCAAAAGGATACTGATGTCCTCCCCACAGTTGTAAGATATTTAAGGTCAGGGATCAGGACCCATTATCCAGCCACTCTGCAGCACGTGGGATCCTCCTGGGCCAGAGATCAAACCAGCACCTTGCACTGCAAAGTGGACTCTTTACCCGTAAGACCACCAGGGAAGCCCTTATTTATTGTTTTTATAGGAAATAAGATTCTAGGTTCCAACTGTGAAATGACAAAAATACCCTGCATTGATCGACTCCATAGAATATTTTAGTGTTACTCAAAACTTGGTCTACATTAATCTGGGATCATACGTATCTGTAAACAACAAAACTCTGTAAAAGTAAAAAGCAAAATAAAAATTAAAGAAACAAAAAAACAACCTGGTCTACAAACTGAGGTCATTGGAGAAACAGTTACCATTCCATGAGGCAAGAAATTAAGAATGAGATGGCGGACACATTCAGCCACCATAAAACACTGTTTCTTTGAGAAAAGGAATTTCAAATAACCAAAAAATGTTGAACATAACCTTACAATGCAGAACAGGTGAAACTCGAAGATAAAACTGAAAGAAAAATACTCTACAGTGTCTACATGTTAGAAGATAATCTGTTAGTCACAATTGTTAGTTGCCTCAGTTAAACCTACACACTAAAGGCCAGGTTAATCTTCTAAAAACACCACTGTATGAATCATTTCTTTCTCCAATTTTCTAATGGGTCTCCATCTGCCAAAGCTCTTGTCTAAGTGGTATCACTGATATTGACTCCATTTCTCTTTAACCCCAACTAAACCCTTTTATAGGAAAAGTAGAACAGAATGATAAAATACAGACACAAACCAAGCTTGAATTCTGGCTCCAGTTATTAGCTGTCTCCTGATACCAATAAAATGAAGATTGTGAGCCTTGGATAAAATACTAAGGAATCTATCAACATACTCACTTCCTTTTCTACAAGGACCCCATCCACAATCATCCCAGAGCTTAATTTCCTTTATAAGCACTTGTATTTGCTTTTCGGTCACTATTTTTGCACAAAATTCTCTTCTGACATACCAGTGTCCTTAGTACCTAGCAATGTTTTACAGAAAGGCACTCAACAAATGATTTTCAAAAGGATACTGATGTCCTCCCCACAGTTGTAAGATATTTAAGGTCAGGGATCAGGACCCATTATCCAGCCACTCTGCAGCACGTGGGATCCTCCTGGGCCAGGGATCAAACCAGCGCCCCTTGCACTGCAAAGTGGACTCTTTACCCGTAAGACCACCAGGGAAGCCCTTATTTATTGTTTTTATAGGAAATAAGATTCTAGGTTCCAACTGTGAAATGACAAAAATACCCTGCATTGATCGACTCCATAGAATATTTTAGTGTTACTCAAAACTTGGTCTACATTAATCTGGGATCATACGTATCTGTAAACAACAAAACTCTGTAAAAGTAAAAAGCAAAATAAAAATTAAAGAAACAAAAAAACAACCTGGTCTACAAACTGAGGTCATTGGAGAAACAGTTACCATTCCATGAGGCAAGAAATTAAGAATGAGATGGCGGACACATTCAGCCACCATAAAACACTGTTTCTTTGAGAAAAGGAATTTCAAATAACCAATTTAAAAAATTTGGGAATGTGATTTGTTATAAACAATTTCCCCCTAAAAGTACCTAGAATAAAATGTAGCAATGACGGAGAAGGAAATGGCAACCCACTCCAGTATTCTCACCTGGAGAATCCCTATGGACAGAGGAACCTGGGCGGTTACAGTCCACGAGGTAAAAAAGAGTCAGACACGACTGAGCAACTGAGCACCAGAGAAGAAGAAAGCTGGTGAACAGGGGAAGATTTAAAAAAAAAAAAAAAGTAGCAATGAGGCAGCGTTGATCGCTCTCATGGGTGGTTTAGTCCAAGGAAAGAGGGCAGTTTTCTCTCCCATTCAGATTTACCCTCTTCCCATTCTTGTGGCTGCTGTGTCCACAACTTAATTGATTAAGCTGGATCAGAGGAAAGGAAGACAGAAACATGCAGGACTGCTCAAGCCTATTTGGTTTTAGGCAGCAGAGAATATAGCTTAGATGATCAGAATAAGATACCAGATATGGACTTGGTTCATCTTTGTGATGTGTCCCCTATCTTCTTAGGAAGAAAGCAAAATGGCAATAGGAAACTAGAGGGGAAATGTGAAATTTGGGGATAAGACTCTTAAGCACAAGTATCTGAAGAGGGCTGCAGAATAAGGTGATGTAAATTTATTTATTTATTTTTTTTAAAAAAACCTTTATTTTACTTTTAACTTTTACAGAGTTTTGTTGTTCACAGGGTGATGTAAATTTAAATTAATAAGGAACTAGGGCTTCCCTGGTGGTCCAGTGGGTAAGAACACTGGCCTTGCAGTGCAAGGGGCGCTGGTTTGATCCCTGGCCTAGGAAGGTCCCACGTGCTGCGGAGCAGCTGGACCGATCTGTCCAATTACCAAGCCGGTGCTCTGCGACAACAGAGGCCACTGCAATGGTAGGCCCACTTGAGCCAAAGAGCAAAGATGGATGACAAGAGATAAATGAAAGACCAATAGAAGTGGCCCGCCCAACCCGCTCCCTCCCTAACCCGCCCCCACAAAAAAAAATTAAAAAAAAAAAAAAATTAATAAAGAACTAACAGGGAGTTCCCTAGCTCAGTGATTAAGACACCATACTCCTAATGCAGGGGTTCCAGGTTTGATCCCTGGTCAGGGAACTAGATCCCTCATGATGCAACTAGGAGTTCACATGGTGCAATGAAGATTCAAGATGCCATGTGCTGCAACTATGACCTGGTGCAACTAAATAAATAATTTTTTTTTTTTTTTTTTAAAGGGACTAACATTTTGAGATGAGATTCATGTAGGAAATTCAAAATTTAAGAACAGCCTGATCCCATAAGAAGGACCAACACATTTATGCTGGAATTTATCACATTAATCTGAAAGTGGTAGGTTTAAGACTTCATTTCTAGGGTCATAGCTGTATCACCTACCTGCTCATTCTCTATCCTCTTTTTACTCCTATATTCATGTTTCAAATCTCAGCTTGTTTCTTCAGGGAAGCCCTCATTAAACATTTCTATTCCCGAGGAAAGGAAGACAGAAACATGCAGGACTGCTCAAGCCTATTTGGTTTTAGGCAGCAGAGAATATAGCTTAGATGATCAGAATAAGATACCAGATATGGACTTGGTTCATCTTTGTGATGTGTCCCCTATCTTCTTAGGAAGAAAGCAAAATGGCAATAGGAAACTAGAGGGGAAATGTGAAATTTGGGGATAAGACTCTTAAGCACAAGTATCTGAAGAGGGCTGCAGAATAAGGTGATGTAAATTTATTTATTTATTTTTTTTAAAAAAACCTTTATTTTACTTTTAACTTTTACAGAGTTTTGTTGTTCACAGGGTGATGTAAATTTAAATTAATAAGGAACTAGGGCTTCCCTGGTGGTCCAGTGGGTAAGAACACTGGCCTTGCAGTGCAAGGGGCGCTGGTTTGATCCCTGGCCTAGGAAGGTCCCACGTGCTGCGGAGCAGCTGGACCGATCTGTCCAATTACCAAGCCGGTGCTCTGCGACAACAGAGGCCACTGCAATGGTAGGCCCACTTGAGCCAAAGAGCAAAGATGGATGACAAGAGATAAATGAAAGACCAATAGAAGTGGCCCGCCCAACCCGCTCCCTCCCTAACCCGCCCCCACAAAAAAAAATTAAAAAAAAAAAAAAAATTAATAAAGAACTAACAGGGAGTTCCCTAGCTCAGTGATTAAGACACCATACTCCTAATGCAGGGGTTCCAGGTTTGATCCCTGGTCAGGGAACTAGATCCCTCATGATGCAACTAGGAGTTCACATGGTGCAATGAAGATTCAAGATGCCATGTGCTGCAACTATGACCTGGTGCAACTAAATAAATAATTTTTTTTTTTTTTTTTTAAAGGGACTAACATTTTGAGATGAGATTCATGTAGGAAATTCAAAATTTAAGAACAGCCTGATCCCATAAGAAGGACCAACACATTTATGCTGGAATTTATCACATTAATCTGAAAGTGGTAGGTTTAAGACTTCATTTCTAGGGTCATAGCTGTATCACCTACCTGCTCATTCTCTATCCTCTTTTTACTCCTATATTCATGTTTCAAATCTCAGCTTGTTTCTTCAGGGAAGCCCTCATTAAACATTTCTATTCCCAAATATGACTCTCAAATAAGAGCTGATTTTCCTGTTTTATACAACGATAGTTTCTCTATGTTTACTTATTTCCCAGCATTTATTTTATAATTATACTTATTATACAGTTATGTCTTTTTTCCTCAAATGCTGATAAATTCCAAAAAGGCAAAGTCTTCATCTGTTTTGCTCACCATTGTATCTACTAGGACTTAAAAGTGTCTGGGACATGATACACTGAGGAAATGGGAATCCTAGAAAAAAATAGGTCCAAACTTTGTTATAGTACAAAAGAGATGATAAGAAATGGAAGATTACTAATTCAAAAGTTTAGGTTGTAATGACAACATAAAGGGATGAAAGGCACTTTATAGCTTTTCAACCTACTAACCTAGAAACCGGTTTGGAAATATACCTAGTAGATGTTCTAGTTAGTTATCTTTGGAGGGGATTTCTCCAGGTACTAACAGGACCAGGAATGGAAAATGAATAAGTAGAAATGCTTCTCACTTGAGAGCAGAAAATATTTTTGGAAGCAATTCCAATTTGGAAATCTCTTCATGCTACTTTTCAGTCAGTGGAGATGCACTTGGAAGTCAGGAATTCTGACCAGAGCAGTCCAAGATGGGAAGGTTTAATAAGCCAGCAGACCCCTGGGATCCTGCTAGAACAGAAAGCTACAGGAAGATCAGAGCTTTATACCCATAAACCAATATGTTTGGTCAAAACTCAAAATCAAAATACACAGTATACTTGCAGGCCAGAAACAAGAGACAAGACAGAATACAAGGCGTTATATCAGAGATTCTAAAAAGAGAGGTATTTTTAAATATACATAACCACACCAGAAGAACAAGAAGATCAGGATAATGAGACTAGAGATGTGAAGAATATGAATTTCTAAAATTTGCTAACTGCTGTGAAATTTGCAGAAGGCACTGTTCAAGAACAGAAGTAATTTCATAGTGGTGGTTATTGCTGTTGTGTTTTGAGGTTACAAATGCAGGTCCTGGTCTTGTCACAAGTTTGACACCTATATTCATGTATTCAACCATTTTTTAAAAGCTTGTTTCTTCAGGGAAGCCCTCATTAAACATTTCTATTCCCAAATATGACTCTCAAATAAGAGCTGATTTTCCTGTTTTATACAACGATAGTTTCTCTATGTTTACTTATTTCCCAGCATTTATTTTATAATTATACTTATTATACAGTTATGTCTTTTTTCCTCAAATGCTGATAAATTCCAAAAAGGCAAAGTCTTCATCTGTTTTGCTCACCATTGTATCTACTAGGACTTAAAAGTGTCTGGGACATGATACACTGAGGAAATGGGAATCCTAGAAAAAAATAGGTCCAAACTTTGTTATAGTACAAAAGAGATGATAAGAAATGGAAGATTACTAATTCAAAAGTTTAGGTTGTAATGACAACATAAAGGGATGAAAGGCACTTTATAGCTTTTCAACCTACTAACCTAGAAACCGGTTTGGAAATATACCTAGTAGATGTTCTAGTTAGTTATCTTTGGAGGGGATTTCTCCAGGTACTAACAGGACCAGGAATGGAAAATGAATAAGTAGAAATGCTTCTCACTTGAGAGCAGAAAATATTTTTGGAAGCAATTCCAATTTGGAAATCTCTTCATGCTACTTTTCAGTCAGTGGAGATGCACTTGGAAGTCAGGAATTCTGACCAGAGCAGTCCAAGATGGGAAGGTTTAATAAGCCAGCAGACCCCTGGGATCCTGCTAGAACAGAAAGCTACAGGAAGATCAGAGCTTTATACCCATAAACCAATATGTTTGGTCAAAACTCAAAATCAAAATACACAGTATACTTGCAGGCCAGAAACAAGAGACAAGACAGAATACAAGGCGTTATATCAGAGATTCTAAAAAGAGAGGTATTTTTAAATATACATAACCACACCAGAAGAACAAGAAGATCAGGATAATGAGACTAGAGATGTGAAGAATATGAATTTCTAAAATTTGCTAACTGCTGTGAAATTTGCAGAAGGCACTGTTCAAGAACAGAAGTAATTTCATAGTGGTGGTTATTGCTGTTGTGTTTTGAGGTTACAAATGCAGGTCCTGGTCTTGTCACAAGTTGACTGACACCTTAAAAAAGTGAAAACCATGAAATGTCCTTTGTGTTTTCTTTCTATTAGCTCCTTCCCCTAATAAATTTCCACCATTATCTGTGACAAGATAGACAACTGTAGAGCTAGAGTATACATGACAAACAAGGTCCTGCAACACCAACTTCGTTTTGCAGAGATAATGCCAGGAATTTGGTTTTGGCCTTCAAGTCTCTACAACTGTCATAAATAGGTCAGACATTTGACTATTCTAACCTTTGGGCTGTAGTAGTACAATATTTTGGGTATCTCAACATTCTCTTGGAACTCTGGAGAATGAAATGCACTGGGTTTGAGAGTGGAGATATTAAAACTGCTCAAATCCTGAAAGAACATGAGTTCCAATGGAAGATATCCCAACTGTAGCTACTGAACAGACCCAGGATCCCAATTAAACTGAATAAAAGCTTTATGCCTGAGACAGTACAGAACAAAAATATATATGGGAGATACATTTTTATATATGTGACTTAAGATGTTAACATCTACTAATGTCACAGAACAACAAAGATTTGTTTTGTTCTCTTGCTAAGAGAATCTGACCATAGATTTTGCAAGCAAGGTTTTATAGTGCTAATACTACATACACTGGTGTCTAGGAAGTTCTTACAATCCTGTGTGATAAGTTTAGTCGAACAATAGGATTATGACTAATCTGAGAAATACACTGAAGGAATTTAATAATATAGGGCCTTAGGGGTAAACTTAAAATGAACCAATCTGAAATGACCAACTCATTGGTTCCAGTTAGATCCTAAAGACTGTTTTTTTAATTAAAAGCAGGAATTCTGTGCAACCCTCTAAAGTTTCTGTGAGTTGTTTAACGATACCCCTGTTACAGTACTGGGCAGAACTATTGAACCCCTTGGGTCAAGAGGAATATAATTATTGGGTGAGTGATAGAACTAACCAGTATAATCCGTCTTCCTCAGAACACATAGTAGAGAAGTTCTGTAATATTTATCAAAGGCAGTGTCGCAATGAGATAGCAGTAAGGTTTAGCAGTGATGAAAGTAGAACCTTGATGGGAAAGATGAAGAAAAGGGTCAAGTTTTCTTCTTTATGTTTCACTCTTTCTTCTCACATGAGCCCTGGAAAACCTGAAGGGCAAACTATTAAGGTGTTTAGGAGAAAAGAAGACAAGGTGTACTGTCAGCCTTCCAAAGGCCCTGAGTTCTGCCCAGGGCAAGTGAACAGACAAGGATCTAGAATAGAAATTCAAGCAAAGAACAGAGAGTGCATGCACTGGGAATATTTTCAGTCTCTATAAACCAATACTGTAAGGTATTCCCTTGGGCAGTGATAGATTATAGGTAAAGATTTGGGATATCAACTTCTAGAATGGACCATCAAAGTTTATTTACAAATCAAGACTGACTAGATATGGAAATATAAATTATACTTCAGTCCTACAAGATGGCAAACATTTTTTAAATGCAATAAAAAAAAAATTTAAGTAACAAAATTACCAAACTTTTGAAAAGGCAACCTTAAAAGCAATTGCAGAAGGTACATCTTTTACCAGTAGCAAAAATGAGAAGCTATAAATTAAGCTTTACTGAGTTAGTGTACATTCTATCTAAATTAACAAGATATGATTTAAAATTTCAAGTGAAAAAGAAAAATCCATGTGGCCGTTTTCTCGATTCCATTTTTTTTCTTAATTCCAGTATTCTCAGTTTTACATTCTCCCTAAGAGTAGTCAATGAATAAACAAATATCACCCAAGTCCCTGGTTTCACTTTAGAATAATATTCAACTTTCTTTAGTTTACTTATCAAAGAATAAGCAGAACCACAGTGTCTAGGATTAGAACCATAGGTCTAGTCTAGGGAGATTATTAAGCCACTCAGAACACGCAGGGATTACTTCTGGGAATCACATTTGAAAACACACAATAAGATTCCATCTAAAAGGCCAGGTTTGGAAAACTATCATGTGATAAATATATTTCAAATATAAACTAAAGTTAAGAATATTTTGTCTAAAAGACGCCAATAAGAAAGACAAGATAGGGGAGAAAGGGGCTTCCCTGGTGGTCCAGTGGGTAAAGAGACCGCCTTGCAGTGCAAGGGGAACCAGTTTGATCTCTGGCCTGGGAAGATCCGATACGCCGAGGAGCGGCTGGACGGGTGTGTCCAATTACGAGCCAGCACTCTGGAGCGCATGCGCCCAGAGCAAGTGCTCTGCAACAGAAGAGGCCACTGCAATGGGAGGCCCACACAGGCCAAAGAATAAAGATGGATGAAAATGAATGGATGGAAAATCAGTGAAAAGAGGCCAAAAAAAAAAAAAAAGATAGGGGAGATGAGGCTCTCTCAGAGCTCTAGATGATTACTTAGAAAAGATGTGATCTTGTCAAGCACCTGGCACAGCACCTCTTATATAGCTGAGTATACCATAAACATGAGTATCTTTCTTTAGATGCAGTAGCAGGATTAATACTAACTACAGAAGTTACAGAAACTTTGATTCAAAATGCAAGAAAGTATAGTAGAGAAAAATAATAACAGAACTGCCTTAGAAAACAGTGACTTTTCAGCAATGGAGATATATATTCAAGAGGAGGCTTAAGAACAGATTCTCTGCCAGGGATGCTACAGAAAAAGTAATCCCTGATTTGTGTATGAGTTTGGATCAAATGGTTTCTAAGGTTCATTCTAACTCCTTACAATACTGAGCTGATCACAAGGGGAAAAGATCACTATCCTTTTTCCTCAAGTGTGTCACTTAATGTAAACTGACAGGTTATCTTACCTATGAGATTCTTGCTCTCCTTTCATTTTCTCTACTTTTGATAACATATCATCAACTTTAAATGTTTTCCTGGAAGAAACAGATAAACAAAATAATCACTTCTCAACTGAGAAAAACAAACAGATTACACTTAATTGTCACTATAATAGGCAAATTGGATATGTGATTTTTATTTTTAATAAGACAAATTACAGATGGCTAGCCATAACAATGAGTACTATTGAGACAGTGTGTGCTACAGCCTTCAAGCCCCATCTCAAAGGCCAATTTTTCCATGAAGCCTTGTGTAATTATTTCTAAACCAGAGTGATTTCTCCCTACCTATGGCATTTGGTTTACATTTATTTTGACATTTAGTCTCCTAAATGTGAAACCTGCATTTCATTTCTATTAGATTATAAGTTCCTGAAGGGCAGAGATTTGTCCTTCTTCAGGAAAGTTCACACAGCACTTGTGGAAAGCGCCGAGGAGCGGCTGGACGGGTGTGTCCAATTACGAGCCAGCACTCTGGAGCGCATGCGCCCAGAGCAAGTGCTCTGCAACAGAAGAGGCCACTGCAATGGGAGGCCCACACAGGCCAAAGAATAAAGATGGATGAAAATGAATGGATGGAAAATCAGTGAAAAGAGGCCAAAAAAAAAAAAAAAGATAGGGGAGATGAGGCTCTCTCAGAGCTCTAGATGATTACTTAGAAAAGATGTGATCTTGTCAAGCACCTGGCACAGCACCTCTTATATAGCTGAGTATACCATAAACATGAGTATCTTTCTTTAGATGCAGTAGCAGGATTAATACTAACTACAGAAGTTACAGAAACTTTGATTCAAAATGCAAGAAAGTATAGTAGAGAAAAATAATAACAGAACTGCCTTAGAAAACAGTGACTTTTCAGCAATGGAGATATATATTCAAGAGGAGGCTTAAGAACAGATTCTCTGCCAGGGATGCTACAGAAAAAGTAATCCCTGATTTGTGTATGAGTTTGGATCAAATGGTTTCTAAGGTTCATTCTAACTCCTTACAATACTGAGCTGATCACAAGGGAAATGATCACTATCCTTTTTCCTCAAGTGTGTCACTTAATGTAAACTGACAGGTTATCTTACCTATGAGATTCTTGCTCTCCTTTCATTTTCTCTACTTTTGATAACATATCATCAACTTTAAATGTTTTCCTGGAAGAAACAGATAAACAAAATAATCACTTCTCAACTGAGAAAAACAAACAGATTACACTTAATTGTCACTATAATAGGCAAATTGGATATGTGATTTTTATTTTTAATAAGACAAATTACAGATGGCTAGCCATAACAATGAGTACTATTGAGACAGTGTGTGCTACAGCCTTCAAGCCCCATCTCAAAGGCCAATTTTTCCATGAAGCCTTGTGTAATTATTTCTAAACCAGAGTGATTTCTCCCTACCTATGGCATTTGGTTTACATTTATTTTGACATTTAGTCTCCTAAATGTGAAACCTGCATTTCATTTCTATTAGATTATAAGTTCCTGAAGGGCAGAGATTTGTCCTTCTTCAGGGAAAGTCACACAGCACTTGGCATATTGCCTTTATCTTGGTAGGTACAAGCATCTGTTAGACTCAGCCGAACAAATGCCAACGATGTATATTTTGAAACACTCATATTTCTCTTAAGTAACCTAACAAATATGGACATTCCATAAAAATTATGAAGTTAGTAAAACAGCCCCAAAGATGAGCACCACGGGCTAAAGTGAAATATGTCATTTTAAAGAGATGGTTGTCACCATCACAAAAAAACTTGAAGTTTAAAGGACATACCATCAAACTGTAACAAAACCATCAACTTTTATTAAGCTTTAAGAAAAAAAAGTAATTTTCCACAAAGCAAAAACTTAAAAGTAACCACACCCCCAGTAAGCAATTTAAGAATGAATGGATTCTAAACCAAGCCTCATCTTAGTTCTTAAGGTAATCTACTATTCACATTTTCTAGAGGCTAAGAAACTAGACCCATATATGTTAACAGGAAACAGATATTTCTATTTATATTCATATGTTCCCTTCAAAGTCAGCACTTGAAAAGATTCATGTATTCCACATTAATTACTTGGTCAAGTTTGAATTCAAATACTAGAAATTACTAATATGCTCATTCCTCAAAGACGGCTATTGTATCCTATAATAAAAATTATCAGTAGAGAAATGTTATTGCGAATATATCACAGTAAAACAGATAGGAAGAACAGAACTGATACAATCTATACTTCAGGTGAATAAATAGCCTCCATTAACAAAAGATCTTGTTTTTAAAAAGTTTCTCTCTTTACCTTTAGAGCTACTGAAAATCACAATGTTAAAGTTTCATGTGATAAAGCATAGTAAGAAGTTCTTGAAGAAGGATGGCAATACATTTTTCAATCTCCATAGACAAGAGAGAAAAAGAAAAATGTATGATTTTTTTGGCCTTGTGTACAGCCTTCAAGCCCCATCTCAAAGGCCAATTTTTCTAGTGATTTCTCCTACCTATGGCATTTGGTTTACATTTATTTTGACATTTAGTCTCCTAAATGTGAAACCTGCATTTCATTTCTATTAGATTATAAGTTCCTGAAGGGCAGAGATTTGTCCTTCTTCAGGAAAGTCACACAGCACTTGGCATATTGCCTTTATCTTGGTAGGTACAAGCATCTGTTAGACTCAGCCGAACAAATGCCAACGATGTATATTTTGAAACACTCATATTTCTCTTAAGTAACCTAACAAATATGGACATTCCATAAAAATTATGAAGTTAGTAAAACAGCCCCAAAGATGAGCACCACGGGCTAAAGTGAAATATGTCATTTTAAAGAGATGGTTGTCACCATCACAAAAAAACTTGAAGTTTAAAGGACATACCATCAAACTGTAACAAAACCATCAACTTTTATTAAGCTTTAAGAAAAAAAAGTAATTTTCCACAAAGCAAAAACTTAAAAGTAACCACACCCCCAGTAAGCAATTTAAGAATGAATGGATTCTAAACCAAGCCTCATCTTAGTTCTTAAGGTAATCTACTATTCACATTTTCTAGAGGCTAAGAAACTAGACCCATATATGTTAACAGGAAACAGATATTTCTATTTATATTCATATGTTCCCTTCAAAGTCAGCACTTGAAAAGATTCATGTATTCCACATTAATTACTTGGTCAAGTTTGAATTCAAATACTAGAAATTACTAATATGCTCATTCCTCAAAGACGGCTATTGTATCCTATAATAAAAATTATCAGTAGAGAAATGTTATTGCGAATATATCACAGTAAAACAGATAGGAAGAACAGAACTGATACAATCTATACTTCAGGTGAATAAATAGCCTCCATTAACAAAAGATCTTGTTTTTAAAAAAAGTTTCTCTCTTTACCTTTAGAGCTACTGAAAATCACAATGTTAAAGTTTCATGTGATAAAGCATAGTAAGAAGTTCTTGAAGAAGGATGGCAATACATTTTTCAATCTCCATAGACAAGAGAGAAAAAAGAAAAATGTATGATTTTTTTTTAGGCTAATTACAAAGAACTTATCAGTATAAACACTGAAATGTACTACTGAGGAGGTTGTAAAGTTACTGAAAACTTTAAGAATAATATGTTTTTCTTTGTGTAATGATTAAGAGAAACCCTGTCTGTAGGAAGAAAAGTTAAGATGAGATTCACCTCTTTCAACCTTATGGAGACGTACATAGGAAAACTGAATATTGACAACTGCCTGAAATAGGTAAGATCATCCACGGAACCCAGCATTCCTTAGAAAAAAACAAAACAAATCATGTAGGCAACTGTACGAAAGCAGCCTCGCCTCCCAACACCAAGTCTTTCTGTTCTTTAGAAAGGTACTGCTACTGTAGCTCAGATTTAACAAGTGAAATAGTTCTCAAAAGATCATCAAAAAGGAGATTATTATTAAAATTCAAGAAATTGCAGGAAATTTCAGAGGGAGGATTCAGAAACAGCTTACATGAAAGCTAGTAAAATGGGCTCAATAAAAGATGCACTTCTCCCCTCAGCAGTGTTTCCACTGTGCCAGGGTAGTGTCACTGTACAGAATTTGAATACCTCTGCAAAGTGCAACTGAAGTAAAAGGTGAGTTTAACAAATACACCAGATTTAATGTTACACTTGCATGTACAATATCAAAAGGAGTGATAAGTGTATTCCGACAAAGAATATTATGTTGTTGTAATGGTACAAAAGGAGCTCCCAAAACAGGCTGAGCAAAGGGATAGTACTAAAACCAATTTTGTAAAAGCAGTTCCAAGAACATTTTGAACAAAGGCAATAATCACTGGGCTAAATTTGTCACCTTCCAAATTCATCCACTACTCTGAAAAGGAGAGTGTTCATCAGAAGATAAGCTGTGGTATAATTTGTTACAAAGGCGTCTTCAGTGACTAGCCAGGCATATGACGAAAGAAAGAAGTGATTTCTGATGCACCTTTACATGGAAATAAACTACATGGAATGTAGGTTTATTGGCTCCTTAGAAACTGTCCCGAAAGATAACTTTTTACCTAGGGGGTCCTAAATTAAGAAAATTTCCTTTTACTACCAAGCTTTTAAAATTGCTTCCACTCACTAGCAGACAACAGAAATGTATCCCACAAAGAGAGAATCTATTCTTAATCCAGTAATAGATTAACTCAATTTACTTTGAAAGAACTTTATCACTTTTAAGTTAAAATCAGACAGCATTCTAGATGATAACTGCAGTACTTTTTTCTTTTGGCCACACTGCAGCATCTAGGATTTTAGTTCCCTGACCAAGGACTGAACCATGCCCCTACAGTGCGAGTACAGAATCTTAACCAGTGGACCACCAGCAAAGTCCTCCAGGTAGATGATAACTCATCTTTCATATTAAGAATACTAAAAGAAAAACTTACGACTTAATCACATTCCCCTAGTTTTATAGAGTAAATCAAGGGTCTGCAAATTATGGACCACTGGGCAAATCCAGTCTACCATCTCTGTTTTTCCACAGCTCATGAGCTAGAATGGTTTTTGCAAATAAACATTCGCAAGTTATCTGACAATAGAGAACACAACTCTAAATCCCAATTAAATGTTATCCCCTCACTCCACTCTGCAAAAATAAAAGAATTCCACATTTCTCACTGGTAAGTATATATTATAAGCCACTGCAGTTGGGAATTCCCTGGTGGTCCCGTGGTTAAGGCTTGGTGCTTCCACTACTGGGGCCTAGGTTTAATCCCAGGTCAGGAAACCATGATTCTGCAAGCCATGCGGCCAAAAACAAAGAAACAAACACTGCCCTCAATCATGGTATTCTGAATTTCACCAATAAAAAAATTTGTTGACATATTTTTCCTTTTTACATAATAACCTATATACTACCTAATATCCTCGATTCTGTTTCCTGGACCACAAAGCCTAAAATATTAATTATCTGGTCCTTGACAGAAAGCTTCCTAACCCTGGCAAAGAGAAGACAGGTAAAGACCTGACTTATTTAACTCTGCTGCTTAGTCTATCACCTTCTTCCTAGTAATTCAGATACTTGACAGGTATCACCCATTAAATACACATGTGGGCTCTCTAGATTCAGAAAGATTACCAGGAGACAAATGGTTCTAACTTCAATCTTTATTGGCTCCTTAGAAACTGTCCCGAAAGATAACTTTTACCTACTTTTTTTACTACAAGCTTTTAAAATTGCTTCCACTCACTAGCAGACAACAGAAATGTATCCCACAAAGAGAGAATCTATTCTTAATCCAGTAATAGATTAACTCAATTTACTTTGAAAGAACTTTATCACTTTTAAGTTAAAATCAGACAGCATTCTAGATGATAACTGCAGTACTTTTTTCTTTTGGCCACACTGCAGCATCTAGGATTTTAGTTCCCTGACCAAGGACTGAACCATGCCCCTACAGTGCGAGTACAGAATCTTAACCAGTGGACCACCAGCAAAGTCCTCCAGGTAGATGATAACTCATCTTTCATATTAAGAATACTAAAAGAAAAACTTACGACTTAATCACATTCCCCTAGTTTTATAGAGTAAATCAAGGGTCTGCAAATTATGGACCACTGGGCAAATCCAGTCTACCATCTCTGTTTTTCCACAGCTCATGAGCTAGAATGGTTTTTGCAAATAAACATTCGCAAGTTATCTGACAATAGAGAACACAACTCTAAATCCCAATTAAATGTTATCCCCTCACTCCACTCTGCAAAAATAAAAGAATTCCACATTTCTCACTGGTAAGTATATATTATAAGCCACTGCAGTTGGGAATTCCCTGGTGGTCCCGTGGTTAAGGCTTGGTGCTTCCACTACTGGGGCCTAGGTTTAATCCCAGGTCAGGAAACCATGATTCTGCAAGCCATGCGGCCAAAAACAAAGAAACAAACACTGCCCTCAATCATGGTATTCTGAATTTCACCAATAAAAAAATTTGTTGACATATTTTTCCTTTTTACATAATAACCTATATACTACCTAATATCCTCGATTCTGTTTCCTGGACCACAAAGCCTAAAATATTAATTATCTGGTCCTTGACAGAAAGCTTCCTAACCCTGGCAAAGAGAAGACAGGTAAAGACCTGACTTATTTAACTCTGCTGCTTAGTCTATCACCTTCTTCCTAGTAATTCAGATACTTGACAGGTATCACCCATTAAATACACATGTGGGCTCTCTAGATTCAGAAAGATTACCAGGAGACAAATGGTTCTAACATGTCAATCTTTCAAAATACATCTAGATATATTCTACAAGGCTAATCTATGTCTCGCTACAAAAAAAACATGTTTACTTAATAACCAGAAGGAGTCTCCACAGGAGTTTAGTTTCAAAGTTTACTGAAAAGCGTTAATGGTTTTAGTAAGTCAAGACTATAACAGTACCAAATGCTTAGCAGAGGTTCTTTTCTTTAAAGCTGTTCACTTGATATACTCAGTAAATAATCATGAGCACAGAACAAGAAATTAGCATTCCATAATTATATATGGGTAAACGTTACAAAGGAAAAATAAGCTCTCCGACACCTCTAGATTCCACTTTAAGACTAGGTGATTAAGAAGTTTTTAAAAGACATTCCTCCTATTGATTTCAAAAGCATTTCCCTTTTAATAAGACAACCACCAAAGACATAAAATGAGACTTTCTGAACCTATCATCCTAGAAGCAAATTCTTTATTGTTAGAATATTTAAGAAATACTCTGACATTAACTGTTACACTGATGTAGCAAAGGTAAGTTCCCATAAGCCCTTTAAAAAATATTTAAATCTCCAACTTCTACCAAACTTGGAAATAAATATTAGCACAGAGTAAAAACAGTAAAATCACTTCTATTAGGGATAAACTGGTTATCAAGTGGGATTTACCAAAACTGTACTTTTAAAAATCACTTTGCAATCAATTCAATCACTCTTTCACCTCGGTTTTCATATTTAACCTTTCATTAGAAATCATGTTTTAAAACAAACTCTTAACATACTTTGACCAACTTGAAGTAAGATTCATAAAATGTACCTTTTGATGTTTGTTCTGGAGTTTCGATGAGACATGTAAGTAAGAGTTCTAAACCTATATACTACCTAATATCCTCGATTCTGTTTCCTGGACCACAAAGCCTAAAATATTAATTATCTGGTCCTTGACAGAAAGCTTCCTAACCCTGGCAAAGAGAAGACAGGTAAAGACCTGACTTATTTAACTCTGCTGCTTAGTCTATCACCTTCTTCCTAGTAATTCAGATACTTGACAGGTATCACCCATTAAATACACATGTGGGCTCTCTAGATTCAGAAAGATTACCAGGAGACAAATGGTTCTAACATGTCAATCTTTCAAAATACATCTAGATATATTCTACAAGGCTAATCTATGTCTCGCTACAAAAAAAACATGTTTACTTAATAACCAGAAGGAGTCTCCACAGGAGTTTAGTTTCAAAGTTTACTGAAAAGCGTTAATGGTTTTAGTAAGTCAAGACTATAACAGTACCAAATGCTTAGCAGAGGTTCTTTTCTTTAAAGCTGTTCACTTGATATACTCAGTAAATAATCATGAGCACAGAACAAGAAATTAGCATTCCATAATTATATATGGGTAAACGTTACAAAGGAAAAATAAGCTCTCCGACACCTCTAGATTCCACTTTAAGACTAGGTGATTAAGAAGTTTTTAAAAGACATTCCTCCTATTGATTTCAAAAGCATTTCCCTTTTAATAAGACAACCACCAAAGACATAAAATGAGACTTTCTGAACCTATCATCCTAGAAGCAAATTCTTTATTGTTAGAATATTTAAGAAATACTCTGACATTAACTGTTACACTGATGTAGCAAAGGTAAGTTCCCATAAGCCCTTTAAAAAATATTTAAATCTCCAACTTCTACCAAACTTGGAAATAAATATTAGCACAGAGTAAAAACAGTAAAATCACTTCTATTAGGGATAAACTGGTTATCAAGTGGGATTTACCAAAACTGTACTTTTAAAAATCACTTTGCAATCAATTCAATCACTCTTTCACCTCGGTTTTCATATTTAACCTTTCATTAGAAATCATGTTTTAAAACAAACTCTTAACATACTTTGACCAACTTGAAGTAAGATTCATAAAATGTACCTTTTGATGTTTGTTCTGGAGTTTCGATGAGACATGTAAGTAAGAGTTCTATGCAAAAATATTGGCTATAAAAAAAGTTAAAATACTCAAATTAAACAGATGAAATTTGAGGGGGAAAAAATGTTGATTAATTTTTTTGGATAACTTACCGCTATAAGATTTCGCGTTCGAAGAAATCTATAGATCTGCGTTGGTTCTAGGTAACAGAAACAAAATCCAAATGTTATCTAAATTTACTCATTACTTAAGTTGTTAAGAAAACACCAATCCAGTCCATGTTACAACCAACATAAACCAATCACCTATACAAAAATCATGTCCTGAATATTTACATCAAGAAAATTAGTATGCACAATTTGATTAAATGACATTCAATCTACAACATATATTCACAAAATGCATCTACATTTAGTTTAAATTTAAGGTACTCTACCATCTTGGTTTTTTTTTTTTTTTTAATATTTATTTATTTATGTATTTCACGGCGTTGGGTCTTACTTTCAGCATGTGGGGTCTTCACTGCCACATGTGGGATCTTTTAACTGTGGCATATGGGATCTAGTTTCCTGGTCAGGGATCAAACCCTGGTCCCCTGCATTGGGAGCACGGAGTCTTAACTGCTGGACCACCAGGGAAGTCCCCCCCATCTTGTTCTTAAGCCTTATATTTGTAAGGCAGCTATTTTTAAACTAGTCTGTATGCAGAAATGAAAAGAAGTAGTTATAGTTCTTTTAACTTAAACTATTAATAACCATCTCCTTCTAAAAGATAGCTAAAATGAGGTAGTTCGAGCTCATAAAAGAACACCTTATTGATGCCAAATAACAAAATTAAATGTTCACTTTTAAATTGGTCTTTTCAAAAGTCTGTGCAATACAGCTGAAATGGAATACAAAAGTTACCTAGACAGATGTCCTAATACATTATGAGTGAAGTTAGTACTGAAATCTAAAACAGATCAGCTACAATTTTCAACGAATATTTCTAGTTACAGTTGAAGCTTCTATTTTGTTCAGTGTAAATATTATCTCAGTATGTAAATACTATCGCCACACATATTTTTAAAGTCACAGATTCCCAGAATGTTTTTAACGCTGTTTAGTTCAATCTGTCATAAAGGATGTATGTTATAGATAGGAAATAGCTTATATAGAAATATAATACCAGTTATGACCTGTTAGTATTATGACTTAATGACTTGTTAGTATTGTTTCTTTAAATAAAGCAGTATGAGTGAAAACATCAAAGCATATAAACTTTTTAGAAACTATGATCTATATTCGAGAAGAATCAAATTGTTTTGTGACCAAATCTAACTCTTCCTCCGAATCTAACCCTTAATGACAGTTCACCTCTCCAAAGCAGACTCATCAGACAGCAGGACAGCTGAAACTTTCTTGGAGGATTTGTCTTCTCATAACATTTAGAAAGAATCTTTTAAATTTCCACTTAATCTCCAGTTAGTTTGGTTTTAGTTTCAAATCAACTCAAACAAGATGAGATGTTTTAGAAGGGCTACAAACACCTATGTTTATTGTTATCACTGAGGTTAGTTCTCCACCATATTTTCAATTGAAAGCCTCTCCAGATTTCTGAAACTATATTTACCAAAAGTGAGAATAATGAGAATCTCTCTCAAGCAGGTTCAACATTTATTTCAATAAAAACTGAAATTCCTTGTATTAAATTCCAATTAGAATTTCATGAAGCACTAATGAGAGAGAATGAAAGAAGGGTATTAAACAATGTAATACATCTTCCCAAGCACAGCTGATACCGTGCCCTTAACATATGTCACGGAAAATTGTAAATAAAGACGCCGAGTGGTAGAGCTGAGTGTATTCAAGTAGTCTGTAAGCTATCTAGCTGCTAAAAATCACCCCGATTACAACATCCACACAAAAGCAAAGAGGAAAACCACCATCAGGATGCAACATTCACGAAAGAACGGGGCAGGTTACTCATAGGCTGTTTCTGACAAATTCTATTGTTTGTTTCCAGACACCTTGCCCCCCCTTCCCAAATTAAGTCGTAGCTTTGCCCTCGAAACAGACCTTAAAAACAGAAACGGACATCAGAAAATGTTCCGAAATGTAAGACAAACACGACGGGCAGAATTCCGAGGTCGTGTCGAGAGGAGTGGGTTACCTAAGCACTACCTGGCTCAGTTTACGTTCCCCTGAAATGGGAGGCAAGACTGGAAAGGCGGACAGCGTTCAGAGGTGCCATGTTAATGTGCGGCACCAAGTTTGTGCGAAAGCATTTCAGACTAATGACAATTTGGTCCATTTTACTGCATTTCTCTTTTTACAGGCTTTTTTCTTTTTTTTGCTCCTCCAAACCTACGAGCGACAGACTTCTTAAAGAAAGCGAGAACTCGTCCTGTACCGCAGGTCCAACAGGACAGCCCAAGTGTGACCTCCTCACCCAAGAGCAGCCTACTCCTTCACGCGGGGCCCCACGGCCTCAGCTCGCGGGGACGTCCTCGGGAAGGCACGACCCTCACCTGCACCCCTAGCCTCCCTCCCTCGAAGCCCCTGCACTCGGAGCCCCCCGGGAGCCGTCACCCTCGAGGGCGGAACGGCCGCTTCCATTTCGCCCTCCGCTCCCGAGTGGAACCGACTCCCGGCGAGGACCGGGGTCCCGGCACGAGTGTCCCGGCCCCCGAACGCCGCCCGAGTGGCGATCTCTGCCCTCGCAGCCTCCCAGACACTCACTCTCAAAGGCCTGGAGGAACAGCTCGTGGTCAGCCTGGACGTGCTCCATTTTCGGCTTCTTCACCGGTAACACCGCGGCCCCCGCCGCTACCGCCGCGGAGGTGGAGGAGGAGGCCGAGTAACCGCCGCCGCCGCCTCCGCAGCCCCCGCCGCCGGATTTGCCGCCCGCCGCCGCCGCCGCTGCCGCCGCCGCCGCCACCGCCGCCGAACCCCCGAAGCCGCCTCCCCCGGACCCCGCGCTGGGCCCCGAGCCGCCCCCTCCCCCACCGCCGTGCTTCTGAGGCGCCATCGCGGTTCCTGCCTCCTCCCCCCGCCAGCTACCCGCCGGGCGGCCCCGGAGAGTAAGCGCCGGCGATACCAACCGCTCGCCCCAGCAGGCTCCGGCGGACCGAGGGGGGAAGGAGGAGAGAGGGGAGGAGAGGGGAAGGGAAGGGAGGAGGAGAGGAGGGAAGGAGGGAGGAAAAAAAAAAAGTGTCTCCTCCTGAGAGCCCCGCTCCGCTCGGGAGACCGCTCACCCTAGCCTGGCCTCGCTCCGCCCACTTCCCCCGCCCGGCGCGCTGATTGGCCGGCGGGAGCGCGCGCCGCCCGGCCGCCCAGCCCGTTGGCCCGCGGATCCCCCCGTCAGTCACGCGGAGACGCTTCTCGCGGAGGCGCGGCTTGGTTGGCCCGTGCGCGGCCCCGCCGCCTCTTGCTGAATTCGGGTTGGCGGCGCGTTTTTTTTTTTTTGTTTTTTTTTTTTGCTCCTCCAAACCTACGAGCGACAGACTTCTTAAAGCGAGAACTCGTCCTGTACCGCAGGTCCAACAGGACAGCCCAAGTGTGACCTCCTCACCCAAGAGCAGCCTACTCCTTCACGCGGGGCCCCACGGCCTCAGCTCGCGGGGACGTCCTCGGGAAGGCACGACCCTCACCTGCACCCCTAGCCTCCCTCCCTCGAAGCCCCTGCACTCGGAGCCCCCCGGGAGCCGTCACCCTCGAGGGCGGAACGGCCGCTTCCATTTCGCCCTCCGCTCCCGAGTGGAACCGACTCCCGGCGAGGACCGGGGTCCCGGCACGAGTGTCCCGGCCCCCGAACGCCGCCCGAGTGGCGATCTCTGCCCTCGCAGCCTCCCAGACACTCACTCTCAAAGGCCTGGAGGAACAGCTCGTGGTCAGCCTGGACGTGCTCCATTTTCGGCTTCTTCACCGGTAACACCGCGGCCCCCGCCGCTACCGCCGCGGAGGTGGAGGAGGAGGCCGAGTAACCGCCGCCGCCGCCTCCGCAGCCCCCGCCGCCGGATTTGCCGCCCGCCGCCGCCGCCGCTGCCGCCGCCGCCGCCACCGCCGCCGAACCCCCGAAGCCGCCTCCCCCGGACCCCGCGCTGGGCCCCGAGCCGCCCCCTCCCCCACCGCCGTGCTTCTGAGGCGCCATCGCGGTTCCTGCCTCCTCCCCCCGCCAGCTACCCGCCGGGCGGCCCCGGAGAGTAAGCGCCGGCGATACCAACCGCTCGCCCCAGCAGGCTCCGGCGGACCGAGGGGGGAAGGAGGAGAGAGGGGAGGAGAGGGGAAGGGAAGGGAGGAGGAGAGGAGGGAAGGAGGGAGGAAAAAAAAAAAGTGTCTCCTCCTGAGAGCCCCGCTCCGCTCGGGAGACCGCTCACCCTAGCCTGGCCTCGCTCCGCCCACTTCCCCCGCCCGGCGCGCTGATTGGCCGGCGGGAGCGCGCGCCGCCCGGCCGCCCAGCCCGTTGGCCCGCGGATCCCCCCGTCAGTCACGCGGAGACGCTTCTCGCGGAGGCGCGGCTTGGTTGGCCCGTGCGCGCTGCCGATCGCGGGCCCTGCCGCCTCTTTGAACTGAATTCGCGGGAAAATTAGGGGTCGGAGCGGCCTTCCTGCTGGCCCCGGTGCATTCTGGGGAGAGAGGGACCCAGCGAGCGGCTTAGGGAGCCGTTTCTCGCCTTCGGAGCGTCGTCCGTCGCCGCCCCCGGGGGACACGGGACCTCGGAGGGGAGACGGGCCTCTGAGCAACTGGGGGGCGAGGGCCCCGTTAAATGAGCGGAGGTCCGGGCGGGATCGTCGAGTCTCTAACTTAACAGGAAGGGCCTGCCTCGGGGGTGGGTCGGGGTCGGGTCGCGTCTGGTCTCAGGGGCTCCCCGGGCCGGGATCGCGTCCCTGGGCCCCTCGTCGCCACGTGCCTCCGGCCGCGCTTGGTCGAATCCCACCCAGCGGGACCTGGCGCGGACTAGGGGCCGCCGCGGGGCTGCGGGGCTGCTCTCGAACGCCGCTGGGCTCCACCAAAGGGAGCGATGTCTAGGGCGCCTGAATGTGCTATCGAAGGAGGGAAACGATTTTCTGTAGGTGCGGCGAGGCTTCAGGAGCGTTGCTGAGAGAGGTGGTGGCGTCTCAACGTGTTGGAAGCCAAACCTAGACATTTGGTCCCCGGACATCCTAGGACGTGTCGGAGGGACAAATTAGATGATGTCTTAGAAGTACGCAGACCCATCTTGAGAACCTAATCATTTTGCGCTCAAAACCAGGAGAAGGAATCCCGGGTGTCGCCTGTCTCCTTTCCAAGGAGAGCCGCCTAGGCCCGATTCAGGCTTCCGGTCCGGACTGGTTTGGAGTTGAGCTAATACTCTTGGAGAGATTTGAATTTCAGGTTAAGCAAGAGGATCTCTGAGGATGTTCTCCCAGTTCACATCCTGTGATCTTGTATTACATTAAAATGAAACATCTTCGAAAATTCCTGTCTGTACACATAAATCAATTTCATACTGTCAATAACATTTTTTAAAGGCTTGCTTTGGGCCCTTTAGAGTTAATTTCAAAACGCTGTTTACGGAACAAGCATCTTTGAAATGGTTACTTTAATAACCAAAGCGCTGATTTTATCAGTGCATTTGCTACTTAACAAAGTGACCTCTACAAATTTTGCATGTTGAAGAAAGTTTGGCACTTCAGAAAGTAGATACACCTGTTGCTGATTTTTAAGTATGGTCTATATTTTTAGTCAGAAAGTTCAGAATTCTCTCTTGTTTGCTCTACTGTTCTATACTCAAGTTTTTGGTTTTTTTTTTTTTTTCTACCTACCAAAAAAAGAGGTTTTGTTTTGCTGTTTAGATTTTTGAAATAAGCCTTCCTTAGAGGCTTGTAGGGTATTAGGTCTTGGTAAACTGCTTATCCTTAGCTTTACAGGGTTAGAAAATGAAGTTTCATCAATTCAATCACAGTCTGGAGAATTAAAGCACACAAAGCAAATCACAAAACACCAAGTTATGAACCAAAATGCTAGTCGGTCCGCGGGCCCTGCGTCGCTCGACGTGCCTCCGGCCGCGCTTGGTCGAATCCCACCCAGCGGGACCTGGCGCGGACTAGGGGCCGCCGCGGGGCTGCGGGCTGCTCTCGAACGCCGCTGGGCTCCACCAAAGGGAGCGATGTCTAGGGCGCCTGAATGTGCTATCGAAGGAGGGAAACGATTTTCTGTAGGTGCGGCGAGGCTTCAGGAGCGTTGCTGAGAGAGGTGGTGGCGTCTCAACGTGTTGGAAGCCAAACCTAGACATTTGGTCCCCGGACATCCTAGGACGTGTCGGAGGGACAAATTAGATGATGTCTTAGAAGTACGCAGACCCATCTTGAGAACCTAATCATTTTGCGCTCAAAACCAGGAGAAGGAATCCCGGGTGTCGCCTGTCTCCTTTCCAAGGAGAGCCGCCTAGGCCCGATTCAGGCTTCCGGTCCGGACTGGTTTGGAGTTGAGCTAATACTCTTGGAGAGATTTGAATTTCAGGTTAAGCAAGAGGATCTCTGAGGATGTTCTCCCAGTTCACATCCTGTGATCTTGTATTACATTAAAATGAAACATCTTCGAAAATTCCTGTCTGTACACATAAATCAATTTCATACTGTCAATAACATTTTTTAAAGGCTTGCTTTGGGCCCTTTAGAGTTAATTTCAAAACGCTGTTTACGGAACAAGCATCTTTGAAATGGTTACTTTAATAACCAAAGCGCTGATTTTATCAGTGCATTTGCTACTTAACAAAGTGACCTCTACAAATTTTGCATGTTGAAGAAAGTTTGGCACTTCAGAAAGTAGATACACCTGTTGCTGATTTTTAAGTATGGTCTATATTTTTAGTCAGAAAGTTCAGAATTCTCTCTTGTTTGCTCTACTGTTCTATACTCAAGTTTTTGGTTTTTTTTTTTTTTTCTACCTACCAAAAAAAGAGGTTTTGTTTTGCTGTTTAGATTTTTGAAATAAGCCTTCCTTAGAGGCTTGTAGGGTATTAGGTCTTGGTAAACTGCTTATCCTTAGCTTTACAGGGTTAGAAAATGAAGTTTCATCAATTCAATCACAGTCTGGAGAATTAAAGCACACAAAGCAAATCACAAAACACCAAGTTATGAACCAAAATGCTAGTTTATTAATCGACAGTAAATATAACTGGCAGAATTACCAATCTTGATCTTATACAATGTTCTCCTTCTGAGGTGGAGGTTCAGGTAGAGCCAAAGAGGGAGTCACAGGTTGTCATAAATTTTAGATGAACAGAGATATGGAGCAAAGTTGTTGAGATGTTGGTAAAGGATATTTCCTTTAGGAATGCCATGGTAACGTTCTAGGTTTCAGCCTGGACATAGTTTTAATATATAAGAGTCAACCAGTACTGGTCTTGAGAAAGCCATGGGAGAGGCATGTTAACCAATTCTCACTTTTTTGTATTCTCCTTTGTCTAGCATGTATGTAGATTGCTGAAAAAAAAAATCCTTATTACCAGGAACAAATTAAGAATTAATTGAGGAATTATCTCGGTTACATGACTATCTTCTTAATCAGATTATGTTCTGTACATAAAATGTCCATATATCACCTCATTGTTGGTCGCTCCTGTGGCTAGCTTGTTTGTTTTGTTATCTTTTAAGTTTGGTGTGGCAACAGGTATATGTTTAGTCCCCAACCTCACATTGAATTTGAATTGCTTTCCAGGGTTTTGTTTGTTTTGGCCCTCATGCATATTTGGAATTGGTAAACTAAAAAGGGAAGGCCACTAACCTTTCCTTTTATATTTCCTAGCACCGGACTAGATACCTGTGCAAGGAAAGAACAGCCATCGTTGACCTTTATAGTTGTGAGTATGCTTTTATGTATCTTACCTCATCTTGTCATAATGATCCTATGAAACTGGCATTTATTTTCATTTTATGGAAGAAAACCTAGGCTCAGAGAGGTGAAGTAACTTGTTCATTTAGTGGCAGAGTTGTGACTAGGATCCATCACTCGTAAGATTAAGCATTGAGTCTATGAAAATAAGCCAACAAAAACTGTATCAGCATAAAAAAAAAAAAAGGGATGTTTGAGTCTTGCTTTGAGGGAACTAAAGTTATATTTGCTGACATGTTCTGAGAGAGATATAATCAAATTTGATTTTTAAAAAGCAACAACCTCCAAAGTAAAAATACTAATCATCTTCCTAATAAAAGCATGAAAGAACAATTTTAACAGTTCTGTTTCAAATTTCAGATCAAAAGTTTGCATATTTTTCCCTTTGTTTAGAAAAGAAAAAAACATGAGAACCATGGAATATCCACTGTGTGTTATGGGGTTTTCATAATAAATCCCGATTTGTGTGTGTGTGTTTGTCTAGGTTTAACTAGATATAATAAGGATGGCAGTAATGTGTAGTTAGAACCCCTGGGACAAAAAGAAACTTGACACTAATAACTTGAGGGAGGAGAAACCACTTGAGACACATTGGAAATATCTAAACCTAAATTTTGGGAGATCTGTAGCTGGAAATAACTACTATGTCCATTTTTCAAACTGTGGGACAAGTGATTTTATGTTTAATTTTAAACAGAAGCAGGAGTGAATTGAGATTTATTGAGCATTCTGTCCATACAACAGTCATACACAGTTATTTCCTATTGTTAACCTCTCACACACAAGTAATTGAATCTCAGATTAAGTCACCATCCCACAGCTTTTAAGTGGGCGAGCTGAGATTTGAACCCAGTTACAGGGAACTCAAAACCCCATGTGTTTTCCAACAAAACAAAGGTATCCAGGCTATATCATCTTGGAAACCCCAGGGTTTCAAAAAGTGACCTCCAGGGAAATAGTACAGGCTCTGCTTTCCCGTTCATCTTCAGTCAGAGCTGGTCTGCTTTTCTGTTTTTTATCATTTGTTTGATCATAATGGGTCTGTTTGCTGAAGGAATTTTTTGAAAACCACTGCATTACACTCTGCTACCTTCCCAAATCTGATAATGAGAAACAAGGAGCTAAAATGGCACTAATGATATTTCTGGGCTCGACTCACCTCAGAATTGGACACCATGAAAAACATGAGTATGCTGAGTCATGAAGGTTACTTTAATAGTAATTAAATATTGATGAAAAAAATCTCACCCATGCCCTGCCAAGAAAAAAAAATTAATCTTGTTTCTGTTACCCCTTATTTTTGTGTGAACTGATTGTTTCCAAAGTTTCCTTCATTTTCTGAGGGAAAGAAAAACTTTGCTATGTCACTGTCCTTCATAAATAATATCAACAAAACCAGATATTATACCACTTCCATAATAATGCTGTAGTCTGGATTTCCATTTAAAATTTGTAAGTTCACCTTCCTTGTATGATTTCTGATTGCTATTGTTAATCAGAACAAATTAAGAGATACAGGCCTTTATTTTTTGGCTTGTTGTTTTACAAATATTATTTGCATGAGACAGTTTTGTTTGAAGGATATATTTAGTAATTACTCTTTATAAATGAATTTGTTATGTGAAAGCAAATTCTGTAGCTAGAAGAAACTTAGACAGTACCTAGCTTAAGTTTCTTTTTATACACTTGAAGAAACTGAGTTATAGAGTTTAATTGCTAAGATCACACAGGAGATTTAAGTATATGCAGAGAGAGAATCCATAGGGCTAAATACTTGTGGAAAACTTCTTAGCTTACACATTCAGTTTTATGTTGGATGTTGTATGTTCTTCATTTAAAAAGTCCTTTTCCACCTTACCCTACTCAAAAGTTTATTTCTTGCCTGTACACTATCCAGTGGAACCAGATCCTGGGGAAACATTGCTATTATTCCTGATTGAACTAGTTTTTTCCCCTTCATATTCATGGCTTCCTACAATAACTTAATCATGTGACTTGTTTGAGAAAGTTTCTGCCTTCATGGCTGAGCTGAATAAGAGAGGTATGAATAAGAAACACAATGATTTAGCAACCGTAATACAGAGCTTACATATGGCCACTGGGATATCTAGAACTCTACCTGCCTGCAAGAAATTCCTTAAGATTATAAAAGCATTGGCCAATAGATTTCAGAATTCTGCAACCATTTTCTATCCCAGAGTGACTGTAAGTAAAGAGAACAAGGAGCTAAAATGGCACTAATGACTCACCTCAGAATTGGACACCATGAAAAACATGAGTATGCTGAGTCATGAAGGTTACTTTAATAGTAATTAAATATTGATGAAAAAAATCTCACCCATGCCCTGCCAAGAAAAAAAAATTAATCTTGTTTCTGTTACCCCTTATTTTTGTGTGAACTGATTGTTTCCAAAGTTTCCTTCATTTTCTGAGGGAAAGAAAAACTTTGCTATGTCACTGTCCTTCATAAATAATATCAACAAAACCAGATATTATACCACTTCCATAATAATGCTGTAGTCTGGATTTCCATTTAAAATTTGTAAGTTCACCTTCCTTGTATGATTTCTGATTGCTATTGTTAATCAGAACAAATTAAGAGATACAGGCCTTTATTTTTTGGCTTGTTGTTTTACAAATATTATTTGCATGAGACAGTTTTGTTTGAAGGATATATTTAGTAATTACTCTTTATAAATGAATTTGTTATGTGAAAGCAAATTCTGTAGCTAGAAGAAACTTAGACAGTACCTAGCTTAAGTTTCTTTTTATACACTTGAAGAAACTGAGTTATAGAGTTTAATTGCTAAGATCACACAGGAGATTTAAGTATATGCAGAGAGAGAATCCATAGGGCTAAATACTTGTGGAAAACTTCTTAGCTTACACATTCAGTTTTATGTTGGATGTTGTATGTTCTTCATTTAAAAAGTCCTTTTCCACCTTACCCTACTCAAAAGTTTATTTCTTGCCTGTACACTATCCAGTGGAACCAGATCCTGGGGAAACATTGCTATTATTCCTGATTGAACTAGTTTTTTCCCCTTCATATTCATGGCTTCCTACAATAACTTAATCATGTGACTTGTTTGAGAAAGTTTCTGCCTTCATGGCTGAGCTGAATAAGAGAGGTATGAATAAGAAACACAATGATTTAGCAACCGTAATACAGAGCTTACATATGGCCACTGGGATATCTAGAACTCTACCTGCCTGCAAGAAATTCCTTAAGATTATAAAAGCATTGGCCAATAGATTTCAGAATTCTGCAACCATTTTCTATCCCAGAGTGACTGTAAGTAAAGAGAACAATTTGGGGAGTAGGACTTCTACTTCACATCAAAATAAGTTAAGTTTCTGTACTTCTGGAATCAAATTAACACAGAGACCAAGAACTTATAATTTGGCTGGGCTTTCTTCAGAAAGCACTTTTCTAGATTTAAACAAAACTTTGCAACCAACTTAGGAGAAAGAACATTATACTATCAGTCAACTTTTGACTTGTCATTATTTCACAGTGTGAATTTGAGAAAGTTATATATAAGTTCTGTGTTCTTTGTTCTCTCAGATTTAAAATTAAGAATCAATTTAGAATAGAATAGTGATTTTTGTCCCTAACAGAATCCCTGGAAGTTGAAGGTAGGGCATGTATTATGTGGGAAATCATGTGCAACGTTACAAGTATTTTTGGCAGGCAAATACAAAGCTATCTGCAGTTTTTATACCATAGGTGGGGATGCGCGGGTGTTCAGCCACTCAGTCGTGTCTGACTCTGCATTCCCTATGGACTCTTTACAACCCTATGGATGGTAGCCACCAGGTTCCTCTGTCCATGGGATTTTCCAGGTAAGAGTACTGGAGTGGGGTGCCATTTCCTTCTCCAGGGGATCTTCCTAACCCAGGGATCAAACCTGGGTTTCCTGCATTGCAGGCGAATTCTTTACCTCTGAGCACCAATGAAGCCCTTTTTATACTATGATCAGTAAAGTTCTATGAAAGTAAAGTTCTTTATCAATGAATATAGGAATTTTTTAAAAATCAAATTAAGTATGGAGGGAAAAAAGATCAAGAAACACTGATACATGTTATTGTTAAAGTTATCCCAGTTCGTTCATTCTAAGAAAAATAACAGAAATCCCCTTCCAGTGAGCTAAACCAAAGTTAAATTCATCCTAGTGTCCATTTCTATAAAATTATAAAACTTGAGTTCTACTTTTGATTCCTGAATGAAACAATATGCAAAAGACAAATAGTGTTATCTTTACTGCAGTGGAGCAGATAAGGGTTAACAGATAAGCAAATTCAGCTTAAAACATGCTAAATGATGTAGAAGAGTGCCCAGTAGGAAGGTAAACTGCACAATACTTAGAATGGGAAATAAAAAAGGATCATATGAGAATATAACAATCCTCTTTCACAGATAAAGACAAAAACAGCTGGAAAATGCTGAGACTACAGAAAGATCTGAACGGTCTGAATTGCCCACAGACAAGAATGAGTTGGTAGGCCTTTAAAAAGAACTCAGTAATTTATTCACCCAATCTTCAGTTGATTCTGTGTTGCACTATGGTAAGAAGAAAGAAAAAAGAGGCCTGTTCAAATTGCTTTTGGGAATTTGTTGAGACTTTTTTTTCCTTCTAATTTTGGCCTCTTTTTAAAATTTATTTATTTTTAAAATTTGTTTATTTTCATCTATGTTTATTCTTTGGCCTGTGTGGGCCTCCCATCGCAGTGGCCTCTCTCTCTGCAGAGCACCGGCTCTGGGCGTATGCCCTCCAGAGCGCTGGCTCCTAACTGGATACACTGGTCCAGTTGCTCCGGGGTATGTGGGGTCTTCCCGGGCCAGGGATCGAACTGGTGCCTCTTGCATTGCAAGGCAGTCTTTACACACTGGACCACCAGGAAAGCCCCTATTGAGGCTTTATTAGGACCACAGATGGTCAATTATTTTTTTAATAATGTTCCATGGATGTTTAAGTAATATGAATATTTTCTGTTGTGTCAGAAGTTAGTCATCTAGGGAATTCCATGGCTGTCCAGTAGTTATGAAAGCATTTACCTTGGATTTGGGACTTAAAGCCAAAACCCAGTTTGGGACTTGAACCCACGTGGCTGGGACTAAAATCCAGCCACAACCCTGCTTGGGACTTGAACTCACGTGACTTGAACTCGAACCCAGCCAAAACCCACGATACCTGGTTTCAGGACCCAGTGGACCTAAGGTTCTTCTTTTTTTTTTTTAAAGATTTATTTATTTATTTATTTTGATGAGGGTGGGGTGGGGAGGGAGGGGGACAGGCGGGCCACTTCCATTGGTGTTTCATTTGTCCATTTTCATCCATCTTTGTTCTTTGGCTCCTGTGGGCCTCCCATCGCGGTGGCCTCTGTGGTCACAGAGCACCGGCCCCGGGCGCATGCACTCCAGAGCTCCGGCTCCGCAATTGGACACATCAGTCCAGCCGCTCCGCGGCACATGGGATCCTCCCAGGCCAGGGATCAAACCGGCGCCCCTTGCACTGCAAGGCGGTGTCCTTACCCACTGGACCACCAGGGAAGCCCCCCAGGCCAGGGATCAAACCGGCGCCCCTTGCACTGCAAGGCGGTGTCCTTACCCACTGGACCACCAGGGAAGCCCCCTGCTTAGCTTTTATGGGCTGGATAGTTTCAGATGCTAGAGTGGGAGGATTATTCCAACTGTTTCAGGGAAGGGATGGAACTGCCATGCGAGCTCTGGGTGTGTCATTTACCTTGCTGATTGAGGATCAAGGCCTGGTCTGCCATCTTGGACCCATTTGTTCCTTAATGGGTTTGTGTTGTGTCCTTGGGCTGTGTCATTCTTTCAGAAATTGTGCCCTGCCCCTTTCCCTCCTGTTAAAGTTAGGATTCAGCATTTTCACTGCAGGGGCCTGGTTGGGAAACTTAAGATGCCTGAACACCTCAAGCAGTGAAAACAAAACAAAAACCAAAGTTAATCATGATCTGTGTCTATCTCCCTCTCCATCCATGTGTCATCCAAGATACCACATTACTCTTGGTCACCAGGCTCCTTTGTCTCCCCTAGTCTGTGACCTGTGACAGCCTCTCAGACTTTTCTTGTTTTTGATGACCTTGGTAGTCTTAAGGAGTACTGATGTTTTGTATAATGTTCCTCAATTTGGATTTGTCTGCTATTTTTCTAATTGAGTGGGGATGGGCTTTGGAGGAAATTCTCAGAATTAATATGAATATTTTCTGTTGTGTCAGAAGTTAGTCATCTAGGGAATTCCATGGCTGTCCAGTAGTTATGAAAGCATTTACCTTGGATTTGGGACTTAAAGCCAAAACCCAGTTTGGGACTTGAACCCACGTGGCTGGGACTAAAATCCAGCCACAACCCTGCTTGGGACTTGAACTCACGTGACTTGAACTCGAACCCAGCCAAAACCCACGATACCTGGTTTCAGGACCCAGTGGACCTAAGGTTCTTCTTTTTTTTTTTTAAAGATTTATTTATTTATTTATTTTGATGAGGGTGGGGTGGGGAGGGAGGGGGACAGGCGGGCCACTTCCATTGGTGTTTCATTTGTCCATTTTCATCCATCTTTGTTCTTTGGCTCCTGTGGGCCTCCCATCGCGGTGGCCTCTGTGGTCACAGAGCACCGGCCCCGGGCGCATGCACTCCAGAGCTCCGGCTCCGCAATTGGACACATCAGTCCAGCCGCTCCGCGGCACATGGGATCCTCCCAGGCCAGGGATCAAACCGGCGCCCCTTGCACTGCAAGGCGGTGTCCTTACCCACTGGACCACCAGGGAAGCCCCCCAGGCCAGGGATCAAACCGGCGCCCCTTGCACTGCAAGGCGGTGTCCTTACCCACTGGACCACCAGGGAAGCCCCCTGCTTAGCTTTTATGGGCTGGATAGTTTCAGATGCTAGAGTGGGAGGATTATTCCAACTGTTTCAGGGAAGGGATGGAACTGCCATGCGAGCTCTGGGTGTGTCATTTACCTTGCTGATTGAGGATCAAGGCCTGGTCTGCCATCTTGGACCCATTTGTTCCTTAATGGGTTTGTGTTGTGTCCTTGGGCTGTGTCATTCTTTCAGAAATTGTGCCCTGCCCCTTTCCCTCCTGTTAAAGTTAGGATTCAGCATTTTCACTGCAGGGGCCTGGTTGGGAAACTTAAGATGCCTGAACACCTCAAGCAGTGAAAACAAAACAAAAACCAAAGTTAATCATGATCTGTGTCTATCTCCCTCTCCATCCATGTGTCATCCAAGATACCACATTACTCTTGGTCACCAGGCTCCTTTGTCTCCCCTAGTCTGTGACCTGTGACAGCCTCTCAGACTTTTCTTGTTTTTGATGACCTTGGTAGTCTTAAGGAGTACTGATGTTTTGTATAATGTTCCTCAATTTGGATTTGTCTGCTATTTTTCTAATTGAGTGGGGTTATGGGCTTTGGGGAGGAAATTCTCAGAATTAAAGTGCCATTTTCAGCACTTCAAGTCCAGGGTACCTGCCATCAACATGATCATCATTGATGATCTTAACTTTAATCACCAGACCAACTTAGTATTTGACAGTCTTCTCCACTCCACTCCTTGGAAGTGAGTCCCCATGTGTAGCCCCCACTCAGGTGTGGTGATGGAGGTTGTGGTGGTGGATTAAGCTCCACTTCCTTGATGAGGGAGTAGCTTTGTAAGTTATTTATGATTTTTCTGTATAGGAGACTTTTCTCCCATTTCTGAATTTATTCAGTCATGTACCTACAGGATTTTACTTGGATACTTTGGGCTATATCCCACACTACATTATTTATTTTGTTGTTCAGGTTGTTCCTGCTTTAGCTATTGGGGAGATCTGCCCCTTTGACATGACCCCATAATTTGTGTTTTGTTTTTAACAGTTTCTTAGTCTCTTGTATTATAAGTGCCAGCCTCATCTTGTATATTCCCTACCCTAGTCTTAGATGAACCATTTCGCCAAGGAGCTCTGGTTCCTTTAAGGAGAGAAATGACAACCAAATGCCCCAGTACAAGGAAGGGTGACACAGCTCATTGCCTTTCCCGGCAGTGAGATAAAGAGGCAGTGAAGGTCTGCTTCTCAGTTAGCCCTCCTCTTCCCTGGCAAAGCTTACTCTCCAGACTGGAGGCTTCCTCTTTAACGTGAGTCCCCGTCATAAAGGGGCATGTTTCAGGTCTCTCATATGAAGGACTCCTGGAAAATAGTAGTATCAGTTGTATTTTTCTGATTCTAATTATGTTGCTTCTATACTCAGTTAAATCAGAGTTCCCTTTTCTCATTAGAAGCTACTTTTCATTTCTTGGAAATCTGAGCATTTTACTGAAGTGTCTGAGCAGAAGATGGGGAGAACATAAGATATCTTGAACAGAGGAAATTTCTCCAGAAAACCCCCAAACACCGTTAGGGAGCTTGATTTATTCTGGGGCAAATGTTATCTGACCCTGTGAATTCAGGAGTATTTCAGAGAAAAAATGTTAAAACGTACTGATGTTCTTTTTTTTGATGACCTTGGTAGTCTTAAGGAGTACTGATGTTTTGTATAATGTTCCTCAATTTGGATTTGTCTGCTATTTTTCTAATTGAGTGGGGTTATGGGCTTTGGGGAGGAAATTCTCAGAATTAAAGTGCCATTTTCAGCACTTCAAGTCCAGGGTACCTGCCATCAACATGATCATCATTGATGATCTTAACTTTAATCACCAGACCAACTTAGTATTTGACAGTCTTCTCCACTCCACTCCTTGGAAGTGAGTCCCCATGTGTAGCCCCCACTCAGGTGTGGTGATGGAGGTTGTGGTGGTGGATTAAGCTCCACTTCCTTGATGAGGGAGTAGCTTTGTAAGTTATTTATGATTTTTCTGTATAGGAGACTTTTCTCCCATTTCTGAATTTATTCAGTCATGTACCTACAGGATTTTACTTGGATACTTTGGGCTATATCCCACACTACATTATTTATTTTGTTGTTCAGGTTGTTCCTGCTTTAGCTATTGGGGAGATCTGCCCCTTTGACATGACCCCATAATTTGTGTTTTGTTTTTAACAGTTTCTTAGTCTCTTGTATTATAAGTGCCAGCCTCATCTTGTATATTCCCTACCCTAGTCTTAGATGAACCATTTCGCCAAGGAGCTCTGGTTCCTTTAAGGAGAGAAATGACAACCAAATGCCCCAGTACAAGGAAGGGTGACACAGCTCATTGCCTTTCCCGGCAGTGAGATAAAGAGGCAGTGAAGGTCTGCTTCTCAGTTAGCCCTCCTCTTCCCTGGCAAAGCTTACTCTCCAGACTGGAGGCTTCCTCTTTAACGTGAGTCCCCGTCATAAAGGGGCATGTTTCAGGTCTCTCATATGAAGGACTCCTGGAAAATAGTAGTATCAGTTGTATTTTTCTGATTCTAATTATGTTGCTTCTATACTCAGTTAAATCAGAGTTCCCTTTTCTCATTAGAAGCTACTTTTCATTTCTTGGAAATCTGAGCATTTTACTGAAGTGTCTGAGCAGAAGATGGGGAGAACATAAGATATCTTGAACAGAGGAAATTTCTCCAGAAAACCCCCAAACACCGTTAGGGAGCTTGATTTATTCTGGGGCAAATGTTATCTGACCCTGTGAATTCAGGAGTATTTCAGAGAGAAATAGCCCAAGGTGTTGCAAAGCATCAGACACAACTGAGAGACTAACCCACCCTCATTAGCCAATGTCTAATTCGTCTTTATTTTTAAAAATTATTTATTTTTGGCTAGGCTGGGGTCTTTTTCACTGTGTGGGCTTTTCATTGCGGTGCCTTCTTTTGTTGCAGAGCATGGGCTCTAAGGCACATAGGCTTCAGTAGTCTCACCACATGAGCTTAGTTGCTCTGCAGCATGTGGGATCTTCCCAGACCAGGGCTGGAACCCTTGTTTCCTGCACTGGTAGGCAGATTCTTTACCACTGAACCAACAAGGAAGTCCTGTAATTCATCTTTAAAACCTATTGCCAAATAGGCATTCAATAAATGTTTGTTGAATTAATTAATAAAAAATAAACATATCAGAAAAATCTCATCTTCTGATAATCCTAACCCTATGAAATTCTCTCTGTATGATTTCTGGGAAACTTCTTATAGCTCAGTTACACCTTTCAAGTATATTTCATAAACTGCTATCCTATTACTTTCATTTGCCTTTTATATTTTTTCTATGACATTTCTTCTATTCATACATGTAAATACACTCCAGAAATCTAATGTCACCTACTTTAATATTCCTACGTTTCCCATACATTGATAGCTTAAAAAAAATTCTCTATTAGTTTAGCCTAATATTTGTGCACTTAACTGAATTAACCAGCATTTATTCTGAGGACGTCTCTTAAAGACTAATACTCTCCAAAATGAAAACCCCACTTTACCTTTGGAGCTTGTGATGAGAAAAGTATATAATACTAAACAAAGTTAAAAAACCAAGGCCACTAGGCCTAGAAGACAAAGACATGCTGAGGGTTTTTTGGTAGATGCCCAGGGTTGAATTAATCATTTGCTAGACAGTCCCTTTGTTGTTTGGGTTGTCATACCTTTTAAGAAGTACTTATCACATGCCTTAGTATGTATTTAAATTTCTGCTTCTCCTGTGATACTGGGAGTACATCAGTGAAAGGAAATTTGTATTAATTCATCTTTGTATCCTCTGCTGCTTTTGCTTAAGACCTTGTCCATAGCAGACACCTGATCAATATATGTTTGAGTAACAAATAAGAAAGGTGGAATGTGGCTTGAACCTTGACTGTTGAGTGTCAGGAGGCAGAGAAGCAATAAAGAGTTTCACTCAGGGGAGTGGTGTGATCAGAACTGCATTTGGAAGCTGACTCTGATTTAATTTTATTATGTTAGAGACCACAGTTTTTAATTTTGAAGCAATACTTTGCAAGAGCTCGTTCACACCAAAGTGCAAGAGCCGACTGGTGAATCTTGAGGGATTCTGCAAGCCATTTGTTAAACACAATCAGTCTTAAAAATTAGGTTGTTGTTGTTTAGTTATTAAGTAGTATCTTGACTCTTTGCGACTCCATGGACCGTAAAACAACAAGCTCTTCTGTCCATAGGAGTTCCCAGGCAAGAATAGGGGAGTGGCTTGCCATGTCCTTCTCTAGGGGATCTTCATGACCCAGGGATCAAACCTGTGTCTCCTGCACTGCAGGCAGATTCTTTACCACTGAGCCACCTGGGAAACCTTGGGGTATATAAGGTTGCAATTATAGATAATAATTTGGAAGTGATGAGTTTTGAGTATTCATTTTATCTTTAATCTACTTATGTTATATAAGGTTACAGTTAAAGATAGATTAAAAATAAAAGTAATATTCAACACTCATCCTTTCCAAGTTATTTTCTTATTAACATTTTACTATTGCCTATGGTCTTGAGATTATTTGTCTGTTGTATCTATATGGTAGAAATACTATGCTTCTCTCCCCAGACCTGCTTTCCAGAGTATAATGTTGGAGGCTTGAAATCAGCCATGGTAGAAATGTTTGCACTGTGGAAATGGGCAAGCACTACCAATGATGGCTCCCCACACCCCTCTTTGGAGAGTTGGTTGTTAGTCATTGACTGGCACACCATTGTTTAGAAGGCAACATTGGCAAAGAGGCAATGAAAAGTTTGGAAAATAGAGTTGAGGAAATTTGCAGACCAAAAAAAAAGGAAATGAGGAATTTGCAGAAAAAAAAGGGAAAAGAGAAGTGGTAGAGAAAAGATAAGAGAATTAGGATTACTTGGAAATCTTGATATACCCATAAGTATTTGAGAGAGTAAGAACAGATAAGGATGGGGATGGAGTGGGACAGAATATGTGTGTGGAGGGGAGAGAGCTAATGTGTCATGGGACAAAAGAGTTAAGGAAGAAATTTTCCAGAACTGAAGGGCAAGAGTTTCTAAACTGAAAGAGTCTTTGAGTGTCTGATACAACAAATGAAAAGATGTACATCAAGGCATACCATCGTATACTTTCAGAAGGTCAAAGATAGAAGATAAAGCTTCCAGAAATAATAAAAAGAGTCATACACAAAGGACCGTGGGTCAGAGACAAGAGAATTTCATCAGACTTCTCGGTAATAACATTGGAATCTAGGGGACAATTCAAAGTTGTAAGGAAAAATGAACTCCAACCTAGAATGATATACCCAGACAAATGATCAAGATCAAATACAGATATTTTCAAATATGCAAGATATCCCAAAAAAATCTCCTCCTTTACAGTCTTTTTCCAGGAAACTAGCAGAAGATGTGCCATACCAAAACCAGGGAGAAAAACAAGACATGGAATCTGGTGGGACACAGGGGACTCACACAGAAAAGTAAGGAAAATTCCCTGGATGACAATGAAGGGAAATCCCACATCAGCAGTTGCGCTATTGGCTTAGTGAGCAATAGTTAAGATTGGAATGGGAGGAGGCTTGCCAAGAAAAAAAAAAAGATGTATTACCTGTTGAGTTTGAATGAATGGGGATTTACAGTTTGGGCAGAATACTTGGGGGAAAATTTGTGGATTTAAGTGGAAAGCTTAACAAGGAATTGAGAGAATGATTAACCCCAGAGACTAGAAAGGAGATATAATCATAGTACATTACTCAGACCCACTGCTAAAAGTATTTTCAATTCATAGCAAGGTACATTTTAAAAATTAACTCACAGTGTGGTGAGGATGAGCCTGTGTGGAGGAAAGGGGATGATGGCTTTGGTGGGAGGCCCATAAGGAGTCTGTTGAGTGGTTAACAGACCAGCCCGCGCCGGAAAGGACATTTCCCTCTGAAACTGCTCAAGTCTTGGACTCCCTCAGTCTGAGACAAGACATGCAAAGGGGGCTAGAAGGGAAAATTGGAGGGCTTAGTGCAGCGGTTCTTTGGATCAAGGCTGCGGGATGGTGGTCCTCCTTGTCCACCGAGGAAGGAGCAGGGGTGCGATCGTGAACCCCGAGCTCAGGAGCGGCCTTCGGGCTGAGCGGCGGGGAGTCCGGAGCCCCCCAGTGCGCTTCCCGCACTGGCTGCACTCGGGCGGTTTCCCAGGGCGGAATCCGTGGTCTGGGAGGCCGATGGCCTGCGAGCAGCAGGGGAGGTCTTTTGAGCTGGGCCGGGGCTTCGGCGCGGAATAGCCGCTGGGACTTGCCTGGAGCGGAAGGCGGCGCCCGGCCCCGGGGGGCGGCAGCCGCACTCTCGACCGCCTGAAGGAGCCCCCGAGGATCACCGTGGCCCGGCGGGGAAGCGCCCGGTACTGGCCTCAGCTTTGCCTAGCTCCCCCCGCGCCGGCCCGGCCCGTCATTCCCGATTCTGACCCAAGTCCCCTGACCGGGCCCTCGGCCCCGGAGCCCGACCTTCATCCGCTGACCGCAATCCTTGTCACCCGAGCCAAGCCTTGGGCCCTTGGGCCCCCGACCCTGACCTTCGCCTGCGACCCCAGCCCTCGCCCTGACCCGATCCTCGCTCACGGACACAGACCACCGCCGGGACCTCAGTTCGCAGCCCGCAAGGGATCTAGGGTGAGGCTAGGCCTGGCCAGGAGAAGCTGACCGTTCAGCCCGCGCCTGGGTCCAGGTCCCGGTTGGTGGTCCCTTGGCTCTGACCAGCCTAGTGACCACAGCAGTGGTACTGGAGACTCCGTGCGCGAAGAGAGGGTCCCAGACCAAGTTTCTAAGCCGGGCGGTGCGGGCGAGCCCGGGAACCAAGAGGGAGAAGAGGCAGTGGACGGTAGAGTGGCGTTTTGGTTACAATACCGAGATTCGACTTGTGCCGCAGATGAGTCGTACGTTTATTGAGCGATCTGGTGATGAACCAGTAAACATAGCAGGAAAAATTGCATGTGGCTGAATAGGAAAGTCGTCATAGGAGAGAAGGGAGGGAATGGGCGGGAGAGGGGGGCTCCTCACCCCACCCCGCCCCCTACTCCCCGTTATCCCCCCTACTACCCACCCTCCCCAACAGTTTTTCTTCTGCAGTACAGGTTCCTGGTATCCGAAAAGCTGGGAACTGCTGAGGTAGTGCAAGGCTGTTTTTCTTTACATGTTTTAGAGCACTATTTGGCTTTTAAAACAAGTTAGAAAAAGTAGGGATGGGGGAGGAAGATAAAGAACCATTGGTGACCTTTAGTAACCCCAAAGTTTAGATCTCCCAGCAGACTCGTCCACTTATTAGCTGTGTGAACTTGGGCAAGTCACTTCACCCTTTGGAACCTTGGTTTGCTCATCTGTGAAATGAAGGTCCACTCACAGCGTTTTAAGGATTAGTGGCAGGTAGGCAAAGATGCTTTGTCAGAGTCTGTGATGGGCACAAACTAACTGTTCAGTGAACCTTATGAATGAAGTTACTTTGCAATGAATAAAGGGATTCATAGCCAAAAGCGGCCTCCCTGCCACAATACCTGTGTGCTGAAGGGCTGCAGTGGATGTGATCCAATTTGAACGTTGGTTTTTGAGCCGACCAAGGCTGTAAAGGAGAAAGCAATAATAGAGCTGCTTGTGTGAACAACTAGAGGTCTTTTTAAATGTTAATTTGTACCTGGACAGCTCCCAGGTTGTGGAGACTTGGGGTGAGAAGGGGAGAAAGGGAGCAGGATTTTCGAAAGAGACAGAATATGCCCTATTTATTATGAGTGTGTAACACACAGCTAAGTTAGGGAGTGAAATTACTCACCTTACAGAAAGTGTTCCTCATGTGAAAAATGGATCCTAAGTCCCTTAAGGCAGAATCATTTCTGGTATTTAAAAAGAACAATGTGTAAAATAAAAGTTGAGGTTATTTCAAGCAATTACTGTGAAGTATCTATAAGATAAAGCAAGTTTTTGTTTTTAATATCCTAACTAACCCGATAAAGATGATAGAATTGGGATTTGAACCAGAGTCTGATTCTGAAACCTCTTCTTTCATTTTTCTTTTCCCCCTATTGAGATGTTTGATTAAAATAAAAAGTACAAAAACAAAACACCTTGCTTACATTGCTCAACAATATAGTAAGGGAGAGAGTCCCATCCCACTTCTTGGAAGTAACCAATGTGTGAATGGTTTTGTGGGGACTATCCTCCTAGCTTTTTATTTTGCTCATAACATGCACATATGCACATTTAAAATGGATTATACAATAACTACGGTTGTGCAACTTGCCTGTCTTCGATTTAACAATGCGTAATAGTCCTATTTCCATCTGATTGCATACAGAACACTTTTTTTTTTTTTTAAGATTTATTTATTTATTTATTTTGGGCAGGGGTCGGGTTGGGGAGGGAGGGGAGCAGGCGGGCCACTTCTATTGGTCTTCCATTTCTCTGTGTTCATCCGTCTTTGTTCTTTGGCTCTTGTGGGCCTCCCATCGCGGTGGCGTCTGTTGTTGCAGAGTGCCAGCTCTGGGCGCACGGGCTCCAGAGCTCCGGCTCGGTAATTGGACACATCAGTCCAGCTGCTCTGCGGCACATGGGATCTTCCCAGGCCAGGGCTCGAACCAGTGCCCCTTGCACTGCAAGGCGGTGTCCCTACCCACTGGACCACCAGGGGAAGCCCCAGAACACTTTTTAAAAAAATATTTATTTATTTGGGTGCATTGGGTCTTAGCTGCAGCATGTGGACTCTCCAGTTGTGGCCTGGGGGCTCAGTAGTTGTGGCCTCTGGGTTGTGGGCCCTACAGTATGTGGGACCTTAGTTCCCTGCATTGGAAGGTGGATCCTTAATGATTGGACCACAAGGAAAGTCCCAAACCTTTTTTTTTTTTAATTGGATTTCCTTTTTTTTTTTTTTTTTGCCTCTAAGTCACCATTTATTGTTTATCCATCTTTATTCTTCTGCATGTGGGGCCTCCCATCGCAGTGGCCTCTCTTGCTGCAGAGCACCGGCTCCAGGTGCATGCACTCTAGAGCACTGGCTCATAATTGGACACACCAGCCCAGTCGCTCCTCAGCACATGGGCTGGGATCGAACTGGTACCCCTTGCACTGCAAGGCAGACTCTTTACCCACTGGATCACCAGAGAAGCCCTCTGGTGAGAAGCCCTCCAAAACTTTTTTTAAATTATTTTATTTATTTATTTTTAGCTGTCGTGGGCCTTCATTGCTGCGTGGTTATGGCAAGAGGGCTTCTCATTACTGTGCCTTCTGTTGTTGCAGAGCACAGGCTCTAAGGCACAGGCTCAGTGGTTGTGGTGCACAGACTTAATTACTGTGCAGCATGTGGGATCTTCCAGGATCACGGATCGAACCCATGTCTTCTGCATTGGCAGACGGATTCTTTACCACTGAGCCACTAGGGAAGCCTCCATACACCACACTGTTTATTCACTTTAATAGTTGTATGGTATACCATCTTTGGGATATATTATAATTTATTTAATGAGTTCCTGATAGCCATGGTAGGCTCTTTCCAGTATTTTGGTATTATGAACATTGTTTCAGTGACCCTCCTTATATTGGGTTGACTAAAAACTTCATTCAGGTTTTTTCATAGTATTTTACAGAAGAATGTGAATGCACGTTTTCGTTCAACCCAATATGTATTGTATATGTTTGTGCATTTTTGTTAGTGTGTATATATGGTAGCTTTGTAGGTGTAAGGATGCCTAGGCCTGAAGCATGTATGCTTCAATTGTTGGTAGCTATTGAGGAAACATACTCAAAATAATGCTCCTGGTTTTAATATTAAATGCCCCACTGCCCCTTGAGTGAAGTAGTGACTGCATTTTGACGTAACTGGCTTCCTTGTGTAGTGGCAGCCATGTGGACCCATGGGAAGTGCTACTCATGGAAGGGAAAAAGATAAAGATTGTGACTAAGTCTCTGAAAGGTAGAAAGCCCCTTTCCTTGGGTGCTTTGTGCTTACCTAAGCCAGTGGTATTCCCTGAAACATAGCAAGGGAATTTGAGGTTTGTGGCTCTCTTGTGGTGCATAAGTCCGCCCTATTGAAGAATGTGTTCTTTGAAGTTCTAACAGTATGTGACTTTTTTTGATAAAACAAATAAATAATATATTGCTAAAAGTGACCACATAAGGACTGCCTGGTGGTCTTGTGGCCCTGACTTTGAGTTCCCAATGCAGGGGTCCTGGATACAACCCCTGGGATGGGGTGGGGGACTAGATCCCACATGCTGCAACTAAGACCTGGCAAAGCCTATAAGTAAATATCTTTTTTTTTTTTTAAGTGACCACATAATAATCTATTGCTGTAGTCCCAGAGTTTCAAATCTGTTTAAAGCAAGGTACATTTGCATTATGAATAGATTCTAGCTTGCCATAGGAGTGTGACTGTAAGGAAAATAAAAAAGGCTTTGAAGAGAACATTCATTCCTGTACTTCCTAATAAATATTCAAAGCTCAAAGGGTCAATTGCCTAAGGCTTTGAAGAACACCTCAGGTGTATCATTTGGTGAAAAAATATGAAAATGTAATACCCTCAGCTTTTGACAGATGACAGCGACTGTATGAACCAAGAACGGTATTCTAGTTAGCTTGCGGGTTGTCAATTACAGAGGTAACCTCTTAAGGCACCTCAAGCAAATGGGCATTATTTTAAGTGACACGAAATGTAAGAAAGGACAAAGAACTGCCATAAACTAGATACAAAACAGTTCAAGATGGGACTTCAGTTGGAGGAATCTGTGGATCCTCACTCCAGGTGCCCTTATGAGTGTGATTCAGTGACTCCCCATTTTCTGTTAGGCACTGTGTTCCTTCCCTCGTCCGCTTTTTTTTTTTTTTTTTAAGATTTATTTATGTATTTATTTTGGGGGCGGAGGTCGGGTTGGGGAGGGAGGGGAGCGGGTCTTTCATTTCTCTGTTTTCATCCGTCTTTGTTCTTTGGCTCCTGTGGGCCTCCCATCACGGTGGCGTCTGTCGTTGCAGAGCGCTGGATCTGGGCGCATGCGCGCCAGAGCTCCGGGAAGTGCTACTCATGGAAGGGAAAAAGATAAAGATTGTGACTAAGTCTCTGAAAGGTAGAAAGCCCCTTTCCTTGGGTGCTTTGTGCTTACCTAAGCCAGTGGTATTCCCTGAAACATAGCAAGGGAATTTGAGGTTTGTGGCTCTCTTGTGGTGCATAAGTCCGCCCTATTGAAGAATGTGTTCTTTGAAGTTCTAACAGTATGTGACTTTTTTTGATAAAACAAATAAATAATATATTGCTAAAAGTGACCACATAAGGACTGCCTGGTGGTCTTGTGGCCCTGACTTTGAGTTCCCAATGCAGGGGTCCTGGATACAACCCCTGGGATGGGGTGGGGGACTAGATCCCACATGCTGCAACTAAGACCTGGCAAAGCCTATAAGTAAATATCTTTTTTTTTTTTTAAGTGACCACATAATAATCTATTGCTGTAGTCCCAGAGTTTCAAATCTGTTTAAAGCAAGGTACATTTGCATTATGAATAGATTCTAGCTTGCCATAGGAGTGTGACTGTAAGGAAAATAAAAAGGCTCTGAAGAGAACATTCATTCCTGTACTTCCTAATAAATATTCAAAGCTCAAAGGGTCAATTGCCTAAGGCTTTGAAGAACACCTCAGGTGTATCATTTGGTGAAAAAATATGAAAATGTAATACCCTCAGCTTTTGACAGATGACAGCGACTGTATGAACCAAGAACGGTATTCTAGTTAGCTTGCGGGTTGTCAATTACAGAGGTAACCTCTTAAGGCACCTCAAGCAAATGGGCATTATTTTAAGTGACACGAAATGTAAGAAAGGACAAAGAACTGCCATAAACTAGATACAAAACAGTTCAAGATGGGACTTCAGTTGGAGGAATCTGTGGATCCTCACTCCAGGTGCCCTTATGAGTGTGATTCAGTGACTCCCCATTTTCTGTTAGGCACTGTTTTCCCTTTCCCCTCGTCCGCTTTTTTTTTTTTTTAAGATTTATTTATGTATTTATTTTGGGGGCGGAGGTCGGGTTGGGGAGGGAGGGGAGCGGGTCTTTCATTTCTCTGTTTTCATCCGTCTTTGTTCTTTGGCTCCTGTGGGCCTCCCATCACGGTGGCGTCTGTCGTTGCAGAGCGCTGGATCTGGGCGCATGCGCTCCAGAGCTCCGGCTCGGTAATTGGACACATCAGTCCAGCCGCTCCGCGGCACGTGGGATCTTCCCAGGCCAGGGATCGAACCAGCGCCCCTTGCACTGCAAGGCGATGTCCTTATCCACTGGACCACCAGGGGAAGCCCCCCTTGTCCGCTTTTACCCTGTGTACTTTTTCCATATTTTATAGTTTCTGCTTGCCAAGTTTCTGCTTCTTGAGAACTTTGCCTTGCCACACTTTGAGCTCTAATCCATGGATTCTCTTTGGTTTTAACTCATATGTTCCCATCATACACTTCTCTTTTTACTTCTCAATTCAGATTCCACAGATGAAGCGTTAAGTTAGTTTAGTTCATCTTTTCATACCAGGGACCATTACAGGTGTTTGGCCAGCTAATGGATGGGTTGTTCTCAAGTCAGGAGCTTACTTGTGGTCTGATCAGTAGTGGCAAGTTGCCCAGAGTCAGGTGAAAAGAAAAAAAAAGTAGCTATGTGTAGATCAGTTTCCTTTAGGGTGGGTTTTGGGCATATTAAACTCTGTGAGTGACTCTTACACCCAACAGTATGTGTAATATAGAGTTGTTTCTTTTGGGCAAATGTATATTCAATACCTAATGTTTCCCAAAACTAGATTTTAGGGACTCCAAATATAACTGTTTGTTCTGTCATGGAAGTCACAGTATTATAAAGGGCATAAGTAGATTAAAGAAAAAAGTTACAGTGCAAGCTAAGTAGTGTGTATGGGCCTGCTCAGTCGCTTCAGTCATGTCTGACTCTTTGCAACCCTAGGGGCTGTACCTTGCCAGGCTCCTCTGTCCGTGGAACTCTCCAGGCAAGAATGCTGGAGTGGGTTGTACGCACTTCTCCACGGGATCTTCCCAACCCAGGGACTGCACTTGTGTCTCAAGTGCAGTCCCTGGGTTGGGACTGGATTCACTACCTGCATTGTAAGAGAGCCACCTGGGAAGCTTTTTTAAAGTGGATTCACTACCTGCATTGTAAGAGAGCCACCTGGGAAGCTCAAGCTAAGTAGTAAAACTGCACAAATATTCATTTATTCAACAAACGAGTAATGAACACTTATGATGTGTCTGACTGTGGATTTGCTGATTGAACAGCAAATAACGTCAGCTCCATGGAACTTCTGTTTCAGGGTAAGCTTGAAGAGACAACTGTTGAATGGTGATATGGAGGGAAAATAGTAAGAATATAGAATAAGGATTGCTGAGGGTAGGACCTGCCACTTGAAATGTGAAGAGTCTCCATGAGAGAGGAGGTCAGGGAATGAGCCAAGAATTTATTTGGGGAAGAGAATTCGGGGCAGAGAAAACAGTTGGTACAAAGGCCCTGCATTTCTGTAGGGAGGGATACAGAGGAGGCTGTGTATCTGGAGTGGAGAAACTGGGCAGGGGTGGGAAATAAGGTCAGAGAGGAAAGGGAGGGACACGGCAGCAGATGCTAGGAAGATCTCAGATCTGTGAAAGGGTTTTAGCTTTTACTCTGAGTTAAGAAGCCACTGCAGGGCTTTGAGCACAGGAGTGATGTGGTCGAACTTAATTTTAACAAAATGACATTGGCTGCTTGTTTAAACATTTTTGGCCACCTTGCATGGCATGTAGGATCCTAGTTCCTAGGACAGGGATCAAACCTGTACTCCCTGCATTGGAAGGGAAGAACCTTAACCATTGGACTACTAGGAAAGTCCAACACTGGTGCTCTTAAGAATAGGCTTCTGTTAAGAACAGACTCAAGAATGCCAAGGAGAGAGCAAGGAGAGGAGTTGGAAGCTTTAGCAATAATCCAACTGAGGGAGAATGGCCGCGTGGGCTAGGATGCTTGCAGCAGCATTGCTGGGGGAGATCGTATTCTGGCTATATTTTGTAGAACAGAAAAGGTTGCTGACAAATTAGATTTGGAATCAGGGACAAGGTTCTTGGCCTGAGAAACTAGAAGAGTGGAGCTGCCATTCACTAAGATGGAGAAGGTTATGGCAAGAGCAGACTTGGGGGGAGAACATCAGCAGTGTGGGTTTGGACATACTAATTTTGAAATGCCTCTACGATCTCCAAGTGGAGATATGCAGTAGGCAGTTGGGTATCCTGGCCTAAGTCTGGAGTTCAGGCAACAGTTATGCATCAATGATGTGACTTCTATCAGAAGTCACATTGATCTATATTGTCCAACATGGCTGCCACTAAGCTACCTGTGGCAATTTTTACATTAATTCACTGACATTAGAAATTCAGTTTCTCAGTTGTTCTAGCCACATTTCAAGTACTCAGTAGCCACACGAGGCTTGTGGCTGTTGCAGTGGACAGCACACAGACATTTCCCTCCTCACTCAAGTTCTGTTGAACAGTGCTGATAGATGACATTCAATGTTACAGGCCTGGATAATTTTGTTTTATGGACCTAGAGAATTACTGAGAGGGGAATAGAAGAGAGTCAAGGACTGAGCCCTTTAGGGGAATTCCCTGGCAGTGCAGTGGTCAGGATTCTCACTGCCAGGGCCTGGGTCAGTCCCCCATCAGGGAATAAGATCCTGCAAACTTTCACGGTGCTGCCAAGACTGAACCCTTTATAGAAATTTATATACATAAGGACACAGATTGGTGGCGGTGGTGGGATGGTGGGGCATTAAGAGTAGCCTTCTTCTTTTTTTTTCTCCCATGAACTCTGGGAATAAAGGGACAAAAGATATCCCAGGCACAGGGAACAGTGGATGTCTACAGAAGTATAAAATAGCATGATACGGTTGGGAAAATATAAGAAAGCTGGTGGCATTTTTGGAGCAAGGCCATGTTATTTTAATATAGTTAACACACACACACACAACACAACTCCAAGCCTCTTTATTGCTCAAGCAGTTTGGGACTGAGTATGTGATGCTGAAGCTAATCAGTCCAGGTCTAATTGGAGGGCAGAACGAGAAGGGGAAAAAGAATTTTCCTTGTCATTTGTAAATTGTGAATAGGAATGCATATAAGAATTAAATTTAGAGAAATGGATACTACGTTACAATAGATACTACCTGTTTCAGTGATCAAAATCAAATGATCACATTAATTTTCCATCGTTTCAAGATTTTTTCCCATAAAGACCTGAAAGTTACTTAGCAGGGTATGGGTTTCTATCTGGATTGAAAAAAAGTTGATGTAGCTAATTAGCTATGGCTTTGATGAAATGTATTCATACACAAACAATTGCCAGACCCCATCCTGGAAGCCAATCATTTCAGAACATGTTTTTTCAAGATGTCAGTTTGTTTTAATAGTAGGTTGTGATTCCTAAACTACTATATTCTTGGTTTTCTTTCTTTCTTTCTTAAGCAATAACATAAGCCACAGGGTAAAATCCCACCAAAATGCTTTTCACCAATTAAAAGAAACTCTTTCTGTTTATGTGTGTTTTGGACTAGAATAACCTGAAATTTTTTTCAAAGATTTCATTAGAATAAAAAAACTTGGAAAAGTAGAATATATTGGAAGCTCACGTTGTCATTCTGTGGCCCTGCACTTAAAGCCCATGTCATTATTTCCATTATACTTACCTCCTAATTTTCAGGGCTTATTAGCCTGGCTGTAAAAACTTGCTCCAGTTGAAATTTGGCAAGCTGACAAGGCTGTGTGCCAGAAGTAATTTACTATCCAGAGTGGTTCGCAAAGTAAAAGAAGCGATATATAATAGAAAAAGAAATGAAAAGTTCTTGGTTCCAAATATTTTAATGTGAGTAATGTGTGTGTGTATTGTTAGCAACGTGAAATAATATGAAAGGTTTGAAAAGTACAGATGCCTTGCATCCGCATCAAACCAAGGGATCTGATGTTCTTAGGCATCAAAGACCAGACTGTGTCTGTCACTTCTGCTGTGACTTTGAAGTCTACCAGGGCTCTCTGTGTGGGGGAAGTAAGGCAGAGGACTTTGAACAAGATAGGGGGATGGGATTCCAGGTGTCTCTCCTCTCATTAGCACTGAAATGAGGTACTTCTTTACCTAATAATGAAAATGGAAAAAAGAGAGTGTTTCTTTTCTGCTATCTTTTGTTTGTTTGTGATTAATTAGTTTCACCAGGCTGTGAGGCTTGTGGGATCTTAATTCTCCAAACAGGGATTGAACCAGGCCCTAGGAAATGAAAGTGCAGAATCCTGACGCATTTTAACTGTTAGGATTTCTTTTTCCATCGTTTCAAGATTTTTCCCATAAAGACCTGAAAGTTACTTAGCAGGGTATGGGTTTCTATCTGGATTGAAAAAAAGTTGATGTAGCTAATTAGCTATGGCTTTGATGAAATGTATTCATACACAAACAATTGCCAGACCCCATCCTGGAAGCCAATCATTTCAGAACATGTTTTTTCAAGATGTCAGTTTGTTTTAATAGTAGGTTGTGATTCCTAAACTACTATATTCTTGGTTTTCTTTCTTTCTTTCTTAAGCAATAACATAAGCCACAGGGTAAAAATCCCACCAAAATGCTTTTCACCAATTAAAAGAAACTCTTTCTGTTTATGTGTGTTTTGGACTAGAATAACCTGAAATTTTTTTCAAAGATTTCATTAGAATAAAAAAACTTGGAAAAGTAGAATATATTGGAAGCTCACGTTGTCATTCTGTGGCCCTGCACTTAAAGCCCATGTCATTATTTCCATTATACTTACCTCCTAATTTTCAGGGCTTATTAGCCTGGCTGTAAAAACTTGCTCCAGTTGAAATTTGGCAAGCTGACAAGGCTGTGTGCCAGAAGTAATTTACTATCCAGAGTGGTTCGCAAAGTAAAAGAAGCGATATATAATAGAAAAAGAAATGAAAAGTTCTTGGTTCCAAATATTTTAATGTGAGTAATGTGTGTGTGTATTGTTAGCAACGTGAAATAATATGAAAGGTTTGAAAAGTACAGATGCCTTGCATCCGCATCAAACCAAGGGATCTGATGTTCTTAGGCATCAAAGACCAGACTGTGTCTGTCACTTCTGCTGTGACTTTGAAGTCTACCAGGGCTCTCTGTGTGGGGGAAGTAAGGCAGAGGACTTTGAACAAGATAGGGGGATGGGATTCCAGGTGTCTCTCCTCTCATTAGCACTGAAATGAGGTACTTCTTTACCTAATAATGAAAATGGAAAAAAAGAGAGGAGTGTTTCTTTTTCTGCTATCTTTTTGTTTGTTTGTGATTAATTTGTTTCACCAGGCTGTGAGGCTTGTGGGATCTTAATTCTCCAATCAGGGATTGAACCAGGCCCTAGGAGTGAAAGTGCAGAATCCTAACCATTAGACTGCCAAGGAATTTTCTGCTGTTTTTAATCACTGAGCTACCAGTGAACTTAATCTTCAGATGTACAGTGAATATTCTAGGGAAAAGTTCAGGTTTACTTTTAAAAGAACATTTAAGTACTTTGAAGGCCATAACTGAAATTTTAACTTTATTTGCAAACATCTGGGGCTTCCCAGGTGGCACTAGTGGTAAAGAACCTGCCTGCCAATGCAGGAGATGTTAAGAGATGTGCGTCAGGAAGATCCTCTTCAGGAGGGCATGGCAACCTACTCCAGTATTCTTCTCTTTTTTTAAAAAAAAGTTTATTTATTTATTTATTATTTTTGGCTATTCTGGGCTTCCACTGCTGCCATAAACTCCTCTCTAGCTGCAGGGAATGGGGGCCACTCCGCAGTTGAGGTGAGCATGGCCTCTTGCTACAGTGACCTCTCTTGTTGTGGAACTCGGGCTCTAGGGCACATGGACTTCAGTAGTTGTGGCCCATGGGCTCCATAGTTGCAGCTCCGAGGCTCTAGACCACAGGCTCAGTAGTTGTGGCTCACAGGCTTAGTTGCGCCGTAGCATGTGGGATCTTCCCAAATCAGGGATTGAACTCGTATCTCCTGCATTGACAGGCGAGCTCTTTACCACTGAGCTACCAGGGAAGCCCCTACTCCAGTATTCTTGCCTGGAGAATCCCATGGACAGAGGAGCCTGGAGGGCTACAGTCCAGGGATTCACAAAGAGTCAGACACAAGCATAAAAATATCTGGCTAATGTTCATCCATCAGACTCCTTAAAAGATTGTCTCAGACCCCAGCGGAGACTCGTTTTTACTGTTTTCCAAACTGTCTTTTGAGCGTTACAGTGGGACCCAAATGTTGCTCTAACACTGTGTGAGTAGGGTACAACTTTCTGGGAGTAATCTTACTTGATAAGCTGGGGTAAAAACATTTATATTCAAACAAAAACTAATCTATTATTGGCTAGAGTGCAAAATTAGAATGAACTCTTTTGAGAGGGAGAAGGCTTTGGTCTTTTGTGTTTCAATATTTTGACCCTGCCAACACATAAACATAATAGTTAAGCTAAGAGATATCTTCAAAGAAAAAGCCTGATCATTAATATTTTTCTTTTAAAGTATACATTTCATAAAGTGCACGATCTTATACCTCAGTGGATGAATTTTTATCAGGCCCTTGGGTTCCTTAATTAGAAGGTGTGCTCAGGGACTTCTCCGGCAGTCTAGTGCTTAAGACTCTGAGCTTCCAATACAGGGGGCACAGGTTTGCTCCCTGGGCAGGGCATTAAGATCCCACATTCTGAGTGGAATGCCCAAAAAATAAACAAAAAGATAAGGTATCCTCAGCTAAGAATTCCAAGACCCAGTGGGTATTATGCAGTTTCTTTGGCTGTTTTTGAGCTTTTTGGAACAGGTGCTTTTTACCTCTTCAAGAGCTCCATCTTGGGTTAATATTTTATTTTATTTTTTAATGTATTTGCTTAGTTGCAGTATGTGGGATCTAGTTCCCCGATTAGGATCAAACCAAGGACTCCTGCATTGGGAGCAAGGAGTCAGCCACTGGACCACCAGGGAGGTTCTCTTGGATTGATATTTTAAAATGTCTGTGATGAGTACAAGAGTTAATATATAAAAAAACTTAGTGCACATAGGAACAGGGCACACAGTATCAATAAGTCCTGAATCAGTGATAGCTGATTATGAGATGCAGAAGAGACAAAAGAAAGTTTGATATTATCATTATGGTAATTCCTAGAGCAAGATAAAGTACTTCTCAGATGGTGCTAGTGGTAAATAATCTGCCTGTCAATGAAGAAGACAACTCGGATTTGATCCCTGGGTCGGGAATATCACCTGGATGAGGAAATGGCAGCCTGCTCCAGTATTCTTGCTTGTGAAATCCCATGGACAGAGGAGCCTGGCAGGCTACAGTCCAAGGGGTTGCAAAGAGTTGGGTCCAACTGAGCATGCAGAGCAAGATAAATATAGCAGGTAAATTTGAAAATAAGAGAGAAGTATTATAGTTGGGTTGATTTGATATAGTTATCCATCAAATTTGCTTGAAAGGAAAGATTACCAGAGCTTGCTGACTCCTTTGGACCTAAAAAACATTTAGTTTTTTAAGGAGAAGGCTTTGGTCTTTTGTGTTTCAATATTTTGACCCTGCCAACACATAAACATAATAGTTAAGCTAAGAGATATCTTCAAAGAAAAGCCTGATCATTAATATTTTTCTTTTAAAGTATACATTTCATAAAGTGCACGATCTTATACCTCAGTGGATGAATTTTTATCAGGCCCTTGGGTTCCTTAATTAGAAGGTGTGCTCAGGGACTTCTCCGGCAGTCTAGTGCTTAAGACTCTGAGCTTCCAATACAGGGGGCACAGGTTTGCTCCCTGGGCAGGGCATTAAGATCCCACATTCTGAGTGGAATGCCCAAAAAATAAACAAAAAGATAAGGTATCCTCAGCTAAGAATTCCAAGACCCAGTGGGTATTATGCAGTTTCTTTGGCTGTTTTTGAGCTTTTTGGAACAGGTGCTTTTTACCTCTTCAAGAGCTCCATCTTGGGTTAATATTTTATTTTATTTTTTAATGTATTTGCTTAGTTGCAGTATGTGGGATCTAGTTCCCTGATTAGGGATCAAACCAAGGACTCCTGCATTGGGAGCAAGGAGTCAGCCACTGGACCACCAGGGAGGTTCTCTTGGATTGATATTTTAAAATGTCTGTGATGAGTACAAGAGTTAATATATAAAAAAACTTAGTGCACATAGGAACAGGGCACACAGTATCAATAAGTCCTGAATCAGTGATAGCTGATTATGAGATGCAGAAGAGACAAAAGAAAGTTTGATATTATCATTATGGTAATTCCTAGAGCAAGATAAAGTACTTCTCAGATGGTGCTAGTGGTAAATAATCTGCCTGTCAATGAAGAAGACAACTCGGATTTGATCCCTGGGTCGGGAATATCACCTGGATGAGGAAATGGCAGCCTGCTCCAGTATTCTTGCTTGTGAAATCCCATGGACAGAGGAGCCTGGCAGGCTACAGTCCAAGGGGTTGCAAAGAGTTGGGTCCAACTGAGCATGCAGAGCAAGATAAATATAGCAGGTAAATTTGAAAATAAGAGAAGTATTATAGTTGGGTTGATTTGATATAGTTATCCATCAAATTTGCTTGAAAGGAAAGATTACCAGAGCTTGCTGACTCCTTTGGACCTAAAAAACATTTAGTACGTTATCTTATTCTGTCATGATTTTCCTAATTGAGTGTTCATTATATTTAGGCAATGTTCCAAGCTCCCAGGTATCAAAGTAGACAAAACCAAAATCTCCCGCCCATATGGACGTTACTCTGTAGTGGCATTTTTGCTCTTAGTGTTAACACACGCCCCAGAGACTTGCCTAATACAAAGAAATTCCATCTTTGTTTTACATGCATGGTTTCCTTCCACTTCCCCTCATGTCTTACAGGAATCAAGAATCAAGCCAGCCTTACCCTAAATTCTGAGACCAGCAGGGTAAACTGTGAAAGGGGGAAAACAAAGAAAGGAAAGGCTCCAGAATGGAACGTGGTCAATTGCTCAGCCTGTATTCTCCTTCAGTAAATACATGGAGGATCGAGGTGCTGAGGCTAATGTTGAAATAAACAGGTCGAGTAAGAACTCCTGCTTTGGTTTTTTGAAATCGTCTTCTGGAACTTAAAGAGAACTTAGCTCTATAGTCTTAGATTTAGTAATTACAATAACAATGTCACTTTCATGCTCCGTTGTCTGTTTCTTAGAAATGCTAAGTTGCTTGGGTAGAGGTTTAGGTAGGGTATGTGTTTTACTGATTCTTACTTGGGTAACTCTCAAAATTTTTGATGCCAAGATTCCCTCTTCTAAAACAAAACAAGACAAAAAACTAGTTTCTGATACCTACCCAGGGACAATGTTTTGAAAGACATCGTCTACAAAGTCATTATAGCCTTTTTTTATAAGTTAAATTCTCAGATGGTGCTAGTGGTAAATAATCTGCCTGTCAATGAAGAAGACAACTCGGATTTGATCCCTGGGTCGGGAATATCACCTGGATGAGGAAATGGCAGCCTGCTCCAGTATTCTTGCTTGTGAAATCCCATGGACAGAGGAGCCTGGCAGGCTACAGTCCAAGGGGTTGCAAAGAGTTGGGTCCAACTGAGCATGCAGAGCAAGATAAATATAGCAGGTAAATTTGAAAATAAGAGAGAAGTATTATAGTTGGGTTGATTTGATATAGTTATCCATCAAATTTGCTTGAAAGGAAAGATTACCAGAGCTTGCTGACTCCTTTGGACCTAAAAAACATTTAGTACGTTATCTTATTCTGTCATGATTTTCCTAATTGAGTGTTCATTATATTTAGGCAATGTTCCAAGCTCCCAGGTATCAAAGTAGACAAAACCAAAATCTCCCGCCCATATGGACGTTACTCTGTAGTGGCATTTTTGCTCTTAGTGTTAACACACGCCCCAGAGACTTGCCTAATACAAAGAAATTCCATCTTTGTTTTACATGCATGGTTTCCTTCCACTTCCCCTCATGTCTTACAGGAATCAAGAATCAAGCCAGCCTTACCCTAAATTCTGAGACCAGCAGGGTAAACTGTGAAAGGGGGAAAACAAAGAAAGGAAAGGCTCCAGAATGGAACGTGGTCAATTGCTCAGCCTGTATTCTCCTTCAGTAAATACATGGAGGATCGAGGTGCTGAGGCTAATGTTGAAATAAACAGGTCGAGTAAGAACTCCTGCTTTGGTTTTTTGAAATCGTCTTCTGGAACTTAAAGAGAACTTAGCTCTATAGTCTTAGATTTAGTAATTACAATAACAATGTCACTTTCATGCTCCGTTGTCTGTTTCTTAGAAATGCTAAGTTGCTTGGGTAGAGGTTTAGGTAGGGTATGTGTTTTACTGATTCTTACTTGGGTAACTCTCAAAATTTTTGATGCCAAGATTCCCTCTTCTAAAACAAAACAAGACAAAAAACTAGTTTCTGATACCTACCCAGGGACAATGTTTTGAAAGACATCGTCTACAAAGTCATTATAGCCTTTTTTTTTTTTATAAGTAATTAAACTCTCTCCCCACTTGAAAATTAATCAGCATATCATTGGCACAGGAAAAAACCAGTGTTATCATACTTGTTTACCAAATCTGGTCAAAAGCAAAGACTGTCCTGGACAGCCTGATCCTTTTTTAGCGCCCCCTACAATTTTCCGACGACAGAGCACGAGATGGTTGGATGGCATTACCGAGTCAATGGCCATGAGTTTGGAAAAGCTCGGAGATGGTGAAGGACAGAGAAGCCTGGCATGCTGCAGTTACTTGGGTCGCAAAGAGTCGGACACGACTGAGACAGAACTGACGATGATCTTTGAAATGCTTACTATAATTTTACATCTATCCTTCTCCTTCGGTTTGTTTGTCATGTTGGTTCTTAGTATTAGAAAGCCGAATAAAAGGAGACAATATCTTGCAGAAAATACATTTCAGACCCCTTTCAGGGTGCAAGGTGCTTTGCACCGTTCCACCCCGGATCTATCCTTGCGCGCACTTAGCGCCGCCTCCATCCTAGTCCCGCGCCTCAACGGCAGACCTTGAGACCTCCCGCGAAGAGGGGAGGTACTCGCTGCAATTCCACAGTCAGCCACCAGGAGGAGACAGCGGCCGCAAGAGCCAGAAAGCCCTATCCAATGGTGGAGGCGGCGGAAGCGGAAAAGGCGGGACTTAGAACGGATGTTGCGTTAGCGCGCCCTCACGTCCTCGCGTTTCTCGGGATCCGTGAGTGGACTTCTGCTGCTTGTGTCGGCGGCGAGAGGGTTTCTGGCGGTTCGTGGAGTTGGGCTACCATGGCGGAAATAGTGCAGGAGCGCATAGAGGATCGACTCCCTGAATTAGAACAGCTGGAGCGCATTGGACTCTTCAGTGCTCGGGAGCTTTGGTGAGAGAGCGGAGGAAGGAGGAAGGGCCGGGGCGGGCAGAGGGGAGGCTGTGGCGGGTGTTTGCGGAGGTAGGTGGCGATAGGGGGCAATTGGGTCGTGTTTATCTTTTTCCTAACAGGGCGGAAGGCCACTTACAGGTTTTGTTGGTGCCTAGAATTAATTTCTCGGTCACTGCAAGGGGATTCCGTCCATTTACCCCCAAACAGTATGCTTCCTCTTGGAGTCGGGTTTTGAGGCTATAAAGGATCCCTGCCGGTCAACAGTTAACAGCCCCGGCCCCTACGTGAGGGAGACCGACAAGTGAAGCATAGTTTTCACTGTACAGTGTACTGCCTAGAGAAGTCATAAGAGTGCTGTGGGAGCTCAGGGGTTGTGTGCATGCTCAGTCGTGTCTGGCTCTTTGGCATGGACTCAGTTGCCAGCTCGGAGATGGTGAAGGACAGAGAAGCCTGGCATGCTGCAGTTACTTGGGTCGCAAAGAGTCGGACACGACTGAGACAGAACTGACGATGATCTTTGAAATGCTTACTATAATTTTACATCTATCCTTCTCCTTCGGTTTGTTTGTCATGTTGGTTCTTAGTATTAGAAAGCCGAATAAAAGGAGACAATATCTTGCAGAAAATACATTTCAGACCCCTTTCAGGGTGCAAGGTGCTTTGCACCGTTCCACCCCGGATCTATCCTTGCGCGCACTTAGCGCCGCCTCCATCCTAGTCCCGCGCCTCAACGGCAGACCTTGAGACCTCCCGCGAAGAGGGGAGGTACTCGCTGCAATTCCACAGTCAGCCACCAGGAGGAGACAGCGGCCGCAAGAGCCAGAAAGCCCTATCCAATGGTGGAGGCGGCGGAAGCGGAAAAGGCGGGACTTAGAACGGATGTTGCGTTAGCGCGCCCTCACGTCCTCGCGTTTCTCGGGATCCGTGAGTGGACTTCTGCTGCTTGTGTCGGCGGCGAGAGGGTTTCTGGCGGTTCGTGGAGTTGGGCTACCATGGCGGAAATAGTGCAGGAGCGCATAGAGGATCGACTCCCTGAATTAGAACAGCTGGAGCGCATTGGACTCTTCAGTGCTCGGGAGCTTTGGTGAGAGAGCGGAGGAAGGAGGAAGGGCCGGGGCGGGCAGAGGGGAGGCTGTGGCGGGTGTTTGCGGAGGTAGGTGGCGATAGGGGGCAATTGGGTCGTGTTTATCTTTTTCCTAACAGGGCGGAAGGCCACTTACAGGTTTTGTTGGTGCCTAGAATTAATTTCTCGGTCACTGCAAGGGGATTCCGTCCATTTACCCCCAAACAGTATGCTTCCTCTTGGAGTCGGGTTTTGAGGCTATAAAGGATCCCTGCCGGTCAACAGTTAACAGCCCCGGCCCCTACGTGAGGGGAGACCGACAAGTGAAGCATAGTTTTCACTGTACAGTGTACTGCCTAGAGAAGTCATAAGAGTGCTGTGGGAGCTCAGGGGGTTGTGTGCATGCTCAGTCGTGTCTGGCTCTTTGGGACTCAATGGACTAACAGTTGCCCGCCAGGTTCCTCTGTCCGTGGAGTTTTCTAGGCTAGAATGACTGGAGTGGGTTACCATTTCCTACTTCAAGGGAACTTCCCGACCCAGGAGTTGAACCTTCTTGCCTTGGGTCTCTTTACCACTGGGCCGTGCGAGCCCAGGAGTAGGTAATTCTTCCTAACAAGACTTGACGGTGGGGGTTCATTTAATTCAGTTTCATATTTTACCCTAGGGCTCAGCCAACCACGACTGGCAGATAGTTACTCATTAGTTTGTTAAAATTTGCTTTAATAGTTTGTTTTTTTTTTTTTGATTTTTTAAAATTTTACTTACTTTAATTTATTTGGCTGTCTCAGTTCTTAGTTGCAGCTTGTGAGAATCTAGTTTCCCCACTAGGGATTGAACCCAGGATCCCTGCATTCGGAGTGTGGAGTCTTAGCCACTGGATCACCACGGAAATCCCTAATAGTTTTTAATAGGTTTCTGTGACTATCTCCTCATTTTACAAAGACTGCGAATGTGGGGCTTCCCCTGGTGGTCCAGTGGGTAAGGACACCGCCTTGCAGGGCAAGGGGCGCCGGTTGGATCCCTGGCCTGGGAAGATCCCACGTGCCGCGGAGTGGCTGAACTGATGTGTCCAATTACCAAGCGGGAGCTCTGGGGCGTCTCCGCCCAGAGCTGGCGCTCTGTGGCGACAGAGGCCACCGCGATGGGAGGCCCACAGGAGCCAAAGAACAAAGACGGATGAAAATAGAGAAAATGAAAGACCAATAGAAGTGGCCCTCCCATCCCCCTCCCTCCCCACCCCCCAAAGGATAAATAAAATAAATGTTAAAAAAAAAAAAAAAAGACTGTGACTGTGGTACTATGACTATGGAACATTAAACTTTTTTTTTTTTTTAAAGATTTATTTATTTATTTATTTTGGGCGGGGGTCGGGTTGGGGAGGGAGGGGAGCGGGCGGGCCACTTCTGTTGGTCTTTCATTTCTCCATTTTCATCTGTCTTTGTTCTTTGGCTCCTGTGGGCCTCCCATCGCGGTGGCCTCTGTAGTCGCAGAGGGCCGGCTCTGGGCGCATGCGCTCCAGAGCTCCGGCTCGGTGATTGGACACATCGGTCCAACCGCTCCGCGGCACGTGGGATCTTCCCAGGCCAGGGATCGAACCAGCGCCCCTTGCACTGCAAGGCGGAGTCCTTACCCGCTGGACCACCAGGGGAAGCCCTAAACATTTGTTAATGAAGCACAATATAGTGAGGATTCTTTAATAACTGTTTAGTAAACATTATTGTTACTGTTAAGTAAAGGCCATCTTGCACATCTTGGCTTAAATTCTAATATACAGGTTGTTCATTCCTTATCAAAATACAGCGAATCTTCCGCCATAAGACCTTTGTAGTAATGGTAGAACAATCTTTTTTAATAGTTTTTTTTTGATTTTTTAAAATTTTACTTACTTTAATTTATTTGGCTGTCTCAGTTCTTAGTTGCAGCTTGTGAGAATCTAGTTTCCCCACTAGGGATTGAACCCAGGATCCCTGCATTCGGAGTGTGGAGTCTTAGCCACTGGATCACCACGGAAATCCCTAATAGTTTTTAATAGGTTTCTGTGACTATCTCCTCATTTTACAAAGACTGCGAATGTGGGGCTTCCCCTGGTGGTCCAGTGGGTAAGGACACCGCCTTGCAGGGAAAGGGGCGCGGTTGGATCCCTGGCCTGGGAAGATCCCACGTGCCGCGGAGTGGCTGAACTGATGTGTCCAATTACCAAGCGGGAGCTCTGGGGCGTCTCCGCCCAGAGCTGGCGCTCTGTGGCGACAGAGGCCACCGCGATGGGAGGCCCACAGGAGCCAAAGAACAAAGACGGATGAAAATAGAAAATGAAAGACCACTAGACGTGGCCCTCCCATCCCCCTCCCTCCCCACCCCACCCCCCAAAGGATAAATAAAATAAATGTTAAAAAAAAAAAAAAAAGACTGTGACTGTGGTACTATGACTATGGAACATTAAACTTTTTTTTTTTTTTAAAGATTTATTTATTTATTTATTTTGGGCGGGGGTCGGGTTGGGGAGGGAGGGGAGCGGGCGGGCCACTTCTGTTGGTCTTTCATTTCTCCATTTTCATCTGTCTTTGTTCTTTGGCTCCTGTGGGCCTCCCATCGCGGTGGCCTCTGTAGTCGCAGAGGGCCGGCTCTGGGCGCATGCGCTCCAGAGCTCCGGCTCGGTGATTGGACACATCGGTCCAACCGCTCCGCGGCACGTGGGATCTTCCCAGGCCAGGGATCGAACCAGCGCCCCTTGCACTGCAAGGCGGAGTCCTTACCCGCTGGACCACCAGGGGAAGCCCTAAACATTTGTTAATGAAGCACAATATAGTGAGGATTCTTTAATAACTGTTTAGTAAACATTATTGTTACTGTTAAGTAAAGGCCATCTTGCACATCTTGGCTTAAATTCTAATATACAGGTTGTTCATTCCTTATCAAAATACAGCGAATCTTCCGCCATAAGACCTTTGTAGTAATGGTAGAACAATCTAAGGGTTTTTTTGTTTTTTAATCTGCATGTTGAAAATTCAGAAATAAGAAGGATTTAGGAAAGAAATTTGAGTATTATTTAAACTGAAGTGACCTGAATTTGGAAGAAAAGAAATCTTTGCTGGTGGGAATGTCAGTGGTCCTTCCCGTCAATTGAGGTGATTTTCCTGAAAGTTTTAAAGGACATTTTTATGCCCTTGAGACCACAGAAGTCCTGAAACTAATATGTTGTACATCATTTATGCCTTAATAGTAATAATAACACAGAAGTAATTATGTAAGAGAATATATACTTGCTCAAGAAGGATAAGTATTTGGGAATTAATATGTTTTGGCAAACCTGTGTATTAAATATATTGAAAGTAAGCTTTTAAAATTCCCAATTTTCTTTTTTCAAATGTTTATTTTTTATTTGGCTGCATCAGGTCTTAGTGTTAGCATGTGGGATCTAGTTCCCTTGCCAGGGATTGAACTGGGCACCTTGCATTGGGTGCAGAGAGTCTTAGCCACTGAATCACCAGGGAAGTTCCTAAAATTCCAAAATGTTTTATTTAACTTGTGGTTATGTCAAGTGTTAACATATTAAGTGGCTTTCTCCTCAGCTCTATCATTAGAAAGGTTTCACATCTAGAATACAGAATACATCGAAGAGATCTTCTCAAGGACGACTTTATCCGTTATGTGCAAGTAAGTGAATAATTCTATTGCTTTGGAATCACCTCGCAAGTTAAAATCAGGTAGAGAATAGTTAGCTTGATGTCAGTTTCCTTCAAAATTCTGAAATTGATGAGTAGAGAGGTAATCTTTGAACAGAAATAGACGTGATTTGGGATTAGTGTTGCTCCACTAAGGCTTTGGTCCTTGGAAAAGTGAACATTTTTTTTTATTCTGTAGGGTTAGTAGATCAGAGACTGCCAAAGACCCAACGTACCAGAATTTGAGCAAGAATTTAATCAATCATGTCTTATGTGGAAACATAAAGGAGAGTGAGTTTGATGATAGTTAAGTAAAGGCCATCTTGCACATCTTGGCTTAAATTCTAATATACAGGTTGTTCATTCCTTATCAAAATACAGCGAATCTTCCGCCATAAGACCTTTGTAGTAATGGTAGAACAATCTAAGGGTTTTTTTGTTTTTTAATCTGCATGTTGAAAATTCAGAAATAAGAAGGATTTAGGAAAGAAATTTGAGTATTATTTAAACTGAAGTGACCTGAATTTGGAAGAAAAGAAATCTTTGCTGGTGGGAATGTCAGTGGTCCTTCCCGTCAATTGAGGTGATTTTCCTGAAAGTTTTAAAGGACATTTTTATGCCCTTGAGACCACAGAAGTCCTGAAACTAATATGTTGTACATCATTTATGCCTTAATAGTAATAATAACACAGAAGTAATTATGTAAGAGAATATATACTTGCTCAAGAAGGATAAGTATTTGGGAATTAATATGTTTTGGCAAACCTGTGTATTAAATATATTGAAAGTAAGCTTTTAAAATTCCCAATTTTCTTTTTTCAAATGTTTATTTTTTATTTGGCTGCATCAGGTCTTAGTGTTAGCATGTGGGATCTAGTTCCCTTGCCAGGGATTGAACTGGGCACCTTGCATTGGGTGCAGAGAGTCTTAGCCACTGAATCACCAGGGAAGTTCCTAAAATTCCAAAATGTTTTATTTAACTTGTGGTTATGTCAAGTGTTAACATATTAAGTGGCTTTCTCCTCAGCTCTATCATTAGAAAGGTTTCACATCTAGAATACAGAATACATCGAAGAGATCTTCTCAAGGACGACTTTATCCGTTATGTGCAAGTAAGTGAATAATTCTATTGCTTTGGAATCACCTCGCAAGTTAAAATCAGGTAGAGAATAGTTAGCTTGATGTCAGTTTCCTTCAAAATTCTGAAATTGATGAGTAGAGAGGTAATCTTTGAACAGAAATAGACGTGATTTGGGATTAGTGTTGCTCCACTAAGGCTTTGGTCCTTGGAAAAGTGAACATTTTTTTTTATTCTGTAGGGTTAGTAGATCAGAGACTGCCAAAGACCCAACGTACCAGAATTTGAGCAAGAATTTAATCAATCATGTCTTATGTGGAAACATAAAGGAGAGTGAGTTTGATGATAGCAGATGGTTAGAAAGGTAATACTAGGTGCTGTAGTTCGTCGATTTAGAATGAGGTGAGGTATGCTACAAGATTTTTGAATTGACTGAAGAAAAAATAGCGTGCTAGGATCTCCCCGGTGGTCCAGTGGTTAAGAATCCACCTGCCAAGGCAGGGGACATGTGTTCAGTATCTGGTATGGGAAGATTCCACATGCCGTTGGGCAGCTGAGCCCGTGTGCCACAAATTGAAGCTCAGGCACCCTAGAGCCCATGAACTTCAAGAAAAGAAGCGCAGAAGTGGAACTTCTGGATCATATTACAGCTCTTTTTTTAGATTTTTTTTTAGCCTCTTTTATTGGTCTTTTATTCATTTATTTGTATCCACCTTTGTTCTCTGGCCTGTGTGGGCCTCCCATTGCAGTGGCCTCTCCTGTAGCAGAGCACTGACTCTGGGCGCATGCGCCCCAGAGTGTCTGCTGCTCTGCGGCACGTGGGATTTTTCTGTGCCAGAGATCGAACTGGTGCCCCTTGCAGTGCAAGGTGGACTCTCTACCCACTGGACCACCAGGGAAGCCCCTCTTTTTAGGTTGTAAGGAACCTCGGAAATGTTTTCCATAGTGGCTGCATCAGTTTACATTCTGATAGGGGAAAAGTTGCTTAAAATGAATAAGACCGTGAAAGCACAAATCCTGAAAGAGAAGGTTGATTTGATTGTGTTAAAGGTAAAACTTTTAAAAATAACAAGATTATGTAAAAAGTTTTTTGGGTTTTAACATATTAAGTGGCTTTCTCCTCAGCTCTATCATTAGAAAGGTTTCACATCTAGAGTACAGAATACATCGAAGAGATCTTCTCAAGGACGACTTTATCCGTTATGTGCAAGTAAGTGAATAATTCTATTGCTTTGGAATCACCTCGCAAGTTAAAATCAGGTAGAGAATAGTTAGCTTGATGTCAGTTTCCTTCAAAATTCTGAAATTGATGAGTAGAGAGGTAATCTTTGAACAGAAATAGACGTGATTTGGGATTAGTGTTGCTCCACTAAGGCTTTGGTCCTTGGAAAAGTGAACATTTTTTTTTATTCTGTAGGGTTAGTAGATCAGAGACTGCCAAAGACCCAACGTACCAGAATTTGAGCAAGAATTTAATCAATCATGTCTTATGTGGAAACATAAAGGAGAGTGAGTTTGATGATAGCAGATGGTTAGAAAGGTAATACTAGGTGCTGTAGTTCGTCGATTTAGAATGAGGTGAGGTATGCTACAAGATTTTTGAATTGACTGAAGAAAAAATAGCGTGCTAGGATCTCCCCGGTGGTCCAGTGGTTAAGAATCCACCTGCCAAGGCAGGGGACATGTGTTCAGTATCTGGTATGGGAAGATTCCACATGCCGTTGGGCAGCTGAGCCCGTGTGCCACAAATTGAAGCTCAGGCACCCTAGAGCCCATGAACTTCAAGAAAAGAAGCGCAGAAGTGGAACTTCTGGATCATATTACAGCTCTTTTTTTAGATTTTTTTTTTTTAGCCACTTTTATTGGTCTTTCATCTATTTATTTTCATCCATCTTTGTTCTCTGGCCTGTGTGGGCCTCCCATTGCAGTGGCCTCTCCTGTAGCAGAGCACTGACTCTGGGCGCATGCGCCCCAGAGTGTCTGCTGCTCTGCGGCACGTGGGATTTTTCTGTGCCAGAGATCGAACTGGTGCCCCTTGCAGTGCAAGGTGGACTCTCTACCCACTGGACCACCAGGGAAGCCCCTCTTTTTAGGTTGTAAGGAACCTCGGAAATGTTTTCCATAGTGGCTGCATCAGTTTACATTCTGATAGGGGAAAAGTTGCTTAAAATGAATAAGACCGTGAAAGCACAAATCCTGAAAGAGAAGGTTGATTTGATTGTGTTAAAGGTAAAACTTTTTGTGTAAAAATAACAAGATAAATAATGTAAAAAGACAAGCCATGAAATAAGGTAAAATATTTGCAACATACATAGTCAGAATCTGGAATATGTGAAGAACTAAAAATGAAGAAGAAATGACAAATGGAAAGAAAATGAAAACTGGAGAAATAGGCACATGCAGTTCACAAAGGGAGAATATCAGTCATTGTAAACTTATGAGATGATGTTAGCCTCTTAATTAGTGAATATTGAGTAACCCAAATGCAGTACTACTTCACACCCGTCACATTAACAGATGTTTCAGAGACTGACGTTGGTGTGTAATTTGTCCCACCACTTTGAAGAGCAATTTGGCAATATCCCATAAAGTCAGAGATAATGTATATTCTGTGACCCTGCGGCTTCATTCATTCAGTCATACAGTGTTCAGTCGTGTCCAACTCTTTGTAACTCCACGAACGAGCCATGGAATTCTCCGGGCAAGAATACTGGGGTGTGGGGCTTCCCCTGGTGGTCCAGTGGGTAAGGACACCGCCTTGCAGTGCAAGGGGCGCCGGTTCGATCCCTGGCCTGGGAAGATCCCACGTGCCGCGGAGCGGCTAGACCGATGTGTCCAATTACTGAGCCGGAGCTCTGGAGCGTATGCGCCCAGAGCCGGTGCTCTGCAACGACAGAGGCCACCGCGATGGGAGGCCCACAGGAGCCAAAGAACAAAGACGGATGAAAACAGAGAAATGAAAGACCAATAGAAGTGGCCCGCCTGCTCCCCTCCCTCCCCACCTCACCCTCCTCAAATAAATAAATAAATAAATCTTTAAAAAAAAAAAAAAAAGAATACTGGAGTGGGGTTTCCCCTGGTGGTCCAGTGGGTAAGGACACCGCCTTGCAGTGCAAGGGGCCCGGTTTGATCCCTGGCCTGGGAAGATCCCACGTGCCGCGGAGTGGCTGAACTGATGTGTCCAATCACTGAGCCAGAGCTCTGGAGCGCATGCGCCCAGAGCCGGTGCTCTGCAATGACAGACGCCACCGCGTTGGGAGGCCCGCAGGGGCCAAAGAACGAAGACGAATGAAAATAGAGAAATTAAAGACCAATAGAAGTGGCCCGCCCACTCCCCTCCCTCTCCAACCCGACCCCCGCCCAAAGTAAATAAATAAATAAAATTAAAAAAAAAAGAATACTGGGGTGAGTAGCTTTTCCCTTCTCCAGGGGATTTTCCCAACCCAGGAATGGAACCCAGATCTCCTGCATTGCATGCGGATACTTTACCATCTGACCACACAGGGAAGACCCCTGTGGAAGTATATATTGAGGCCCTATCATGTGCATGACTCTGATCTAGACCATTGGGGGTACAACAGTAAATTAAGCAGACAAAAATCATGGCCTTGAGGAGCTGAAGTGTTAATGGTAAAGTCCTTAGATATATCCATAAGAAGATCTTCTCATGAATATTAATTGCAGATTTTTGTAATAGAAAAATTGGAAATAAATATGCATCATAGGAAAAAAGATAGTTAAATTGCACATTCATATAATGAAATACTATACAGCAGTTAAAATGAAAGGACTTGAGTTCCATGTGACAACAAGGGTTATCTAAAATCGTAATATTGAGTGAAAATAGAGTGCTGGGTTCAGTATGGTATCATTTGCATAAAGTTTAAAAGCATTCAAAATCGTGTTTAGTAGTAAAGTTTGAAGTCATGCTTCTGAATGGTAAACAACTGAGTTAAGTTAGTCATTTCCTCTGGGGAAGGGGAAGAGTAGAATCAGACATGGTTCATAGGAGGCTTTGCCTTTGTTTGGAATGTTTTCTTTCTAAAGACATCCTGAAGCAAACGTCGTAAAATGGGCTTTGATGTCGCTGTGTGGTAGCCATGCAGGTGCTCTGTATGCTTAAAATATTTTGTAAGACAGTTTTAAATGAAGCTTGTGATCTTACAAGGTTCTGTGCTTTCTGTTTCTAGTCCTTTTTTTTAAAATTTATTTATTTTTTAATCAAAGGATAATTGCTTTATAGTATTCTGTTGGGTTCTACCAAACATCAGCATGAATCAGCCTTACGTTTACAAACATGTCCCCTTTCACTTGAATGTCCCTTCCATGTTTCTAGGAGTGGCCCCACCCCCACCTCTAGAGGGATTATATAGTAGTGGTTTTTGGCAAGTCTTAGAGGTTCTCAGTAGTCTTGGCCAGTTAGTACCATTTTTCAGCTAGTGTAGCCCTGTTTAGCTTTATTTGCTTGTACATCAGCTAAAATATTTGAATGGTTAATTTATTGAAAGTTTGAACACACTGTTGTAGACTGGAAAGTTAGATTGTTGTTGTAAATCATAAGTCTTACTCTTTTAGTGATTTGCGTTCAGTTTTGTACCTAAGATGTTTGTATGCTAATGTATGTATTTGTGAGGTTTGCATATGTAAGGTGCATTTTCAGGGAATGCTAGACATTTACTATAAGTTAGGTTTCTTGATAGCAAGTTACCTGTTTCATGCTCTCGATTTTTATTTATGATTTTAACTAAATGCTTTGAGGACTAATAATAGCCATAAAGAAGATCTTCTCATGAATATTAATTGCAGATTTTTGTAATAGAAAAATTGGAAATAAATATGCATCATAGGAAAAAAGATAGTTAAATTGCACATTCATATAATGAAATACTATACAGCAGTTAAAATGAAAGGACTTGAGTTCCATGTGACAACAAGGGTTATCTAAAATCGTAATATTGAGTGAAAATAGAGTGCTGGGTTCAGTATGGTATCATTTGCATAAAGTTTAAAAGCATTCAAAATCGTGTTTAGTAGTAAAGTTTGAAGTCATGCTTCTGAATGGTAAACAACTGAGTTAAGTTAGTCATTTCCTCTGGGGAAGGGGAAGAGTAGAATCAGACATGGTTCATAGGAGGCTTTGCCTTTGTTTGGAATGTTTTCTTTCTAAAGACATCCTGAAGCAAACGTCGTAAAATGGGCTTTGATGTCGCTGTGTGGTAGCCATGCAGGTGCTCTGTATGCTTAAAATATTTTGTAAGACAGTTTTAAATGAAGCTTGTGATCTTACAAGGTTCTGTGCTTTCTGTTTCTAGTCCTTTTTTTTAAAATTTATTTATTTTTTTAATCAAAGGATAATTGCTTTATAGTATTCTGTTGGGTTCTACCAAACATCAGCATGAATCAGCCTTACGTTTACAAACATGTCCCCTTTCACTTGAATGTCCCTTCCATGTTTCTAGGAGTGGCCCCACCCCCACCTCTAGAGGGATTATATAGTAGTGGTTTTTGGCAAGTCTTAGAGGTTCTCAGTAGTCTTGGCCAGTTAGTACCATTTTTCAGCTAGTGTAGCCCTGTTTAGCTTTATTTGCTTGTACATCAGCTAAAATATTTGAATGGTTAATTTATTGAAAGTTTGAACACACTGTTGTAGACTGGAAAGTTAGATTGTTGTTGTAAATCATAAGTCTTACTCTTTTAGTGATTTGCGTTCAGTTTTGTACCTAAGATGTTTGTATGCTAATGTATGTATTTGTGAGGTTTGCATATGTAAGGTGCATTTTCAGGGAATGCTAGACATTTACTATAAGTTAGGTTTCTTGATAGCAAGTTACCTGTTTCATGCTCTCGATTTTTATTTATGATTTTAACTAAATGCTTTGCTTATATATAAAGGGTTATAATGTTTCTTGATTTCTCTGTTTTTGATATGTTTTTCTTTCACAGTATGAAACGAATCTTTTGGAGCTGATCCAAAAAAGAAGAGCTGTAAGTAGATGATTTTCTGGAAGCTAGAAAAAATAAGCAATTAGTGTGAATCTAGAACTTGGGTTTGGGAAGCCTTTGACATTGATCATTGTGTGGAGGTGTGCTCCGTACTTGTAGCTCTTTGCTTTCTCTGTCAGTACTGCTTCAAGATCACGTGGGGCAGCTGCTTCGGATAAAGGGGATTAAGCTGAGACTCTTGTTTTTTCAAATGTCCCTTTTCAGCGCATTGGGTATACCTTTAAGAAGGATGAGATTGAGACTCCTATCATATGTCGGTTAAAGTCTGTCTTCCAACGTGCATCGGCCAAGTGGAAAGTAAGTGTTCAGAGTGTCCTTAGCTCTTAAGAGATGTGACGATACGTATTATACTTATGACTTGAATATTCAAGTGTGTGGTTGTGGATTCTTACGGATATCTCAATACTTATTCTAATGATAGTTTCATTACTTGAAACCATTTATCAAATTGTGAAGAAAATGGATCACATCACCTTAGAGTTATTTGGGGAGGAAGATGTTGAAAACCGTGAATTTGATACATACTTAAGAATCATAAATTTATCTGGGATGTGTTTAGATGTGTCTCTAAGTAAAGTACCCTGAAGACTTGGAGGTGGAAGGTAAGGTGAGAGTTGTCTTTGAGTTGTTAAATCTTTGTCCAGCTCTTTGTGACCCCTTGGAATGCAACATGCTCGACTTTTGAGTCCTTCATTATCTTCTCAAGTTTGAGCAAACTCATGTCCATTGAGTCGATGATGCCATCCAGCCATGTCATCCTTTGTCACCTCCTTCTGTCCTCAGTCTTTCCCAGCATCAGGATCTTTTCCAGTTAATCATTTTTTCACATCAGGTGGCCAAAGTATTGGAGCTTCAGCTTCAGCATCAGTCCTTTCAATGAATATTCAGGGTCGATTTCCTTTAAGATTGTCTGATTTGATCTCCTGGAGGGTAAGGGCAGCAACTTAGTAACTTGGTTTTCTTCACGTTTGGCTCCAGGGGACCAGGATATATTATCTGGGAAGTACTTTGGATACTTGGGAATGATATGTTTTTCTTTCACAGTATGAAACGAATCTTTTGGAGCTGATCCAAAAAAGAAGAGCTGTAAGTAGATGATTTTCTGGAAGCTAGAAAAAATAAGCAATTAGTGTGAATCTAGAACTTGGGTTTGGGAAGCCTTTGACATTGATCATTGTGTGGAGGTGTGCTCCGTACTTGTAGCTCTTTGCTTTCTCTGTCAGTACTGCTTCAAGATCACGTGGGGCAGCTGCTTCGGATAAAGGGGATTAAGCTGAGACTCTTGTTTTTTCAAATGTCCCTTTTCAGCGCATTGGGTATACCTTTAAGAAGGATGAGATTGAGACTCCTATCATATGTCGGTTAAAGTCTGTCTTCCAACGTGCATCGGCCAAGTGGAAAGTAAGTGTTCAGAGTGTCCTTAGCTCTTAAGAGATGTGACGATACGTATTATACTTATGACTTGAATATTCAAGTGTGTGGTTGTGGATTCTTACGGATATCTCAATACTTATTCTAATGATAGTTTCATTACTTGAAACCATTTATCAAATTGTGAAGAAAATGGATCACATCACCTTAGAGTTATTTGGGGAGGAAGATGTTGAAAACCGTGAATTTGATACATACTTAAGAATCATAAATTTATCTGGGATGTGTTTAGATGTGTCTCTAAGTAAAGTACCCTGAAGACTTGGAGGTGGAAGGTAAGGTGAGAGTTGTCTTTGAGTTGTTAAATCTTTGTCCAGCTCTTTGTGACCCCTTGGAATGCAACATGCTCGACTTTTGAGTCCTTCATTATCTTCTCAAGTTTGAGCAAACTCATGTCCATTGAGTCGATGATGCCATCCAGCCATGTCATCCTTTGTCACCTCCTTCTGTCCTCAGTCTTTCCCAGCATCAGGATCTTTTCCAGTTAATCATTTTTTCACATCAGGTGGCCAAAGTATTGGAGCTTCAGCTTCAGCATCAGTCCTTTCAATGAATATTCAGGGTCGATTTCCTTTAAGATTGTCTGATTTGATCTCCTGGAGGGTAAGGGCAGCAACTTAGTAACTTGGTTTTCTTCACGTTTGGCTCCAGGGGACCAGGATATATTATCTGGGAAGTACTTTGGATACTTGGGAATGACAGATTTTAGTATTCTGTCTCTCTGATTTGAGACCATTTCAGAAGTTCATTAAAAAAATTTTTTTTTTTTATTTGAATGGGCTGCATGGCATGTAGGATCTCATTTCACTGGACCGCCAGGGAGGTCCCTCAAAAGTGCATTGAACAAATTGAATAGATGACTAATTTTGTCTTAGAGCATAGGAGGTGGGAGAAGGAAACAGAATGAATTACGATTAAGAGAGCTAAAACCTGGGTGAGGAACAGCCTAATAGGCTGAAGGATGTGGTATAAGGCATTGGGTTTTTCTGAAATCTGCCTCTGTTGTAACAGAATGAATGCAAAGGTGTATTGTGTAGAACATTCAAATTCAGGCAACTTAACTGCATTGCTTTTCTTGCAGGATGATATTCAACTTTGGCTGACTTATATAGCCTTTTGTAGAAAGTGGGTGAGTACTGGGCAGCCCTGTCTTGCTCTCTTTTTCTTTCTTTTGGTTGGTCTGCATTTTAAAAGTCATACTTGACTACTGGACTCCCCATGTTTTCTCCAGAGATGTAGGGGCAGTAAATGGAAGAGAGCTCCAGAAGGCTGAACTTGGGTGTAACATTTGCATATCTGAATGATTGTATAGATGGCTTCCATATCAGTTGGAAGGAAAATGATCTTCATGTGTATTTGTTCAATGAAGTTGAAAATACTTTTAGATACTTAAAGCATTTTGTGTGTAGTGGTTGAGGTAGAAGAAAGTTCTTAGTCTGTATTTGTTCACATGTCCCTAGCAATAACAGATCCCACCTGTTTGGATTTATAGGTCACTTTGAGATTCATAGCAACACCTTTGCTATGCAGGAAGTAGAATTTTTCTTTTTCTTTTCAAGTTTGAGAAAATCAGGATCTCTTTCCAGTTAATCATTTTTCAACTTTTAAAGGTGGCCAAAGTATTGGAGCTTCAGCTTCAGCATCAGTCCTTTCAATGAATATTCAGGGTCGATTTCCTTTAAGATTGTCTGATTTGATCTCCTGGAGGGTAAGGGCAGCAACTTAGTAACTTGGTTTTCTTCACGTTTGGCTCCAGGGGACCAGGATATATTATCTGGGAAGTACTTTGGATACTTGGGAATGACAGATTTTAGTATTCTGTCTCTCTGATTTGAGACCATTTCAGAAGTTCATTAAAAAAAAATTTTTTTTTTTTATTTGAATGGGCTGCATGGCATGTAGGATCTCATTTCACTGGACCGCCAGGGAGGTCCCTCAAAAGTGCATTGAACAAATTGAATAGATGACTAATTTTGTCTTAGAGCATAGGAGGTGGGAGAAGGAAACAGAATGAATTACGATTAAGAGAGCTAAAACCTGGGTGAGGAACAGCCTAATAGGCTGAAGGATGTGGTATAAGGCATTGGGTTTTTCTGAAATCTGCCTCTGTTGTAACAGAATGAATGCAAAGGTGTATTGTGTAGAACATTCAAATTCAGGCAACTTAACTGCATTGCTTTTCTTGCAGGATGATATTCAACTTTGGCTGACTTATATAGCCTTTTGTAGAAAGTGGGTGAGTACTGGGCAGCCCTGTCTTGCTCTCTTTTTCTTTCTTTTGGTTGGTCTGCATTTTAAAAGTCATACTTGACTACTGGACTCCACATGTTTTCTCCAGAGATGTAGGGGCAGTAAATGGAAGAGAGCTCCAGAAGGCTGAACTTGGGTGTAACATTTGCATATCTGAATGATTGTATAGATGGCTTCCATATCAGTTGGAAGGAAAATGATCTTCATGTGTATTTGTTCAATGAAGTTGAAAATACTTTTTAGATACTTAAAGCATTTTGTGTGTAGTGGTTGAGGTAGAAGAAAGTTCTTAGTCTGTATTTGTTCACATGTCCCTAGCAATAACAGATCCCACCTGTTTGGATTTATAGGTCACTTTGAGATTCATAGCAACACCTTTGCTATGCAGGAAGTAGAATTTTTCTTTTTCTTTTACAGGCTACTGACATTCAACTTAGTAAGGTATTTTCTACCTTGTTGCCCATTCATCCGAAGAAGCCAGGTATGGTGAAGTCTGGTCAGTTCTTTATCTACCTTTTTATGGACTCAAACCATTGTGGGGTTTATTTTACTTTATAAACCTCAGAGAATTATTTTGAGAACTTGAGCATAGGAACTTGGCCTCAGCTGTTTTTGTTTCCAAATTAGTTGCTTCTTAGTTCATCCCTGCCTTGTGTGTACTAGTTACTGTGCCAGATATTGTATCTGCGGGCAAGAAGGACTACATTTCTTTTTAGCTGATGGTGAAACTCTTCAGTCCTTTGAGAGGTATTCTGTTTGGAGGCCCTTAAATCAGAGGATTTTAGAACCTTAAAGGGGAATATATTAATACAGACTTGACAAGAGCTCTTCCCAGATGGCTTAGTGGTAAAGAAGCCACCTGCCAAGCAGGAGACCTGGGTTCAGATCCTGGGTTGGGAAGATCTCCTGGGGAAGGAAATGGCTACCCATTCCGGTATTCTTGCCTGGTGGACATGGGAGCCTTGTGGACCACTGTCCATGGGGTCGCCAAGAGTCGGACACGACTGAAGTGACTAGAGAGCAGCAGCAGCAGCACTGGCACATGGTCAGTGCTCAAGGTTTGTAAGAGAAAGCCTTCTTTTGTACACCATGTGAGTGTTAACAATATTTTACAGTGGAGGTGCTTCAACGTCTGTTCTGAGTATTAGGTTCACGCTATGCTGGCCTCAAAATTGGCTGCGTTTGGCACTAGTTAATTCAGAAGGACGCAGCAGGTCGGTGGTAGTACTCTCAGCAGCCTGGAGCCTTGTCTCAGGTGGGAGGGCGCGAGCACATGTGAGTGGGCAGAGACAGGACCCTGTAGATGCATGCAGTTTCCAAGTATCGTCTCTGTGAACTGCTCAGTTTCAGGAGTCACGTGCTCAAGAAAGCGCAAAGCAGTGGCTCTGGACCATTCAGAGGCCTTCTAGTCCAGTTACCAACCACGGGCCATTTTTACCAGAGTTGGTCTTCCCTGGTAATAGCTCATCTTTATGAAGTTTCTAGGCAAGAGCTAGAATGTTAAGGTTAACTTCTCATATAGAAGGACAAAGGTTTTTTTTTCTTATAAATCCTTTATTCCCCGTAGGTACAATAAAAAAATCAATTATGAGTCATTTTTAAAAATTCACTAACTACTTTAAATATAGAGAAAAGAGCAAAATAATGCATTTCATTGATTGTAAGATGCACAAGTTTTTCCAGCATTTTAACATTTTAAAAATTTGTATGTGATTTAATGATACTGACCTTTATCTGATGAAATAGAGTAATGGGTAGATAAGTACCCACAGATGTTAATGTTTACCAGTTTGGGTCAGAACACTTTCTTTTCTTCTGACTCTTAAGTCATCATTTGTGTTTCCATCCATCTTTTTATTCTTTGGCCTGTGTGGGCCTCCCATTGCAGTGGCCTCTCTCGTGGCAGAGAACTGGCTCTGGGCGCATGTGCTCCAGAACTCTGGTTAGTAATTCGACACCGGTCTAGCCGCTCTGCAGCACGTGGGATCAGGGATCAAACTGGTGCCCCGTGCACTGCAAGGCAGACTCTACCCACTGGACCACCAGGGAAGCCCAGAACTCTTTTTCATTTTAGATAAAGTAGCAGTACTTTATAGATAAAACTGGTTGAAACTCCCTATCTCCATCCCCTTCCTCTTGGTTGTTAAGATTAAAAAAGAAAATGTTGGGTATCAAAATTGAAGCATTGGTCTTTGCATACCTGACTTGATGACCTTTTTTCCTTTTTCCAAAGGAAATGGAAGACCGCTTGTCTTCCACGTCTGTTCTGAGTATTAGGTTCACGTCCCCAAAATTGGCTGCGTTTGGCACTAGTTAATTCAGAAGGACAGCAGGTCGGTGGTAGTACTCTCAGCAGCCTGGAGCCTTGTCTCAGGTGGGAGGCGCGAGCACATGTGTGTGGGCAGAGACAGGACCCGGTAGATGCATGCAGTTTCCAAGTATCGTCTCTGTGAACTGCTCAGTTTCAGGAGTCACGTGCTCAAGAAAGCGCAAAGCAGTGGCTCTGGACCATTCAGAGGCCTTCTAGTCCAGTTACCAACCACGGGCCATTTTTACCAGAGTTGGTCTTCCCTGGTAATAGCTCATCTTTATGAAGTTTCTAGGCAAGAGCTAGAATGTTAAGGTTAACTTCTCATATAGAAGGACAAAGGTTTTTTTTTCTTATAAATCCTTTATTCCCCGTAGGTACAATAAAAAAATCAATTATGAGTCATTTTTAAAAATTCACTAACTACTTTAAATATAGAGAAAAGAGCAAAATAATGCATTTCATTGATTGTAAGATGCACAAGTTTTTCCAGCATTTTAACATTTTAAAAATTTGTATGTGATTTAATGATACTGACCTTTATCTGATGAAATAGAGTAATGGGTAGATAAGTACCCACAGATGTTAATGTTTACCAGTTTGGGTCAGAACACTTTCTTTTCTTCTGACTCTTAAGTCATCATTTGTGTTTCCATCCATCTTTTTATTCTTTGGCCTGTGTGGGCCTCCCATTGCAGTGGCCTCTCTCGTGGCAGAGAACTGGCTCTGGGCGCATGTGCTCCAGAACTCTGGTTAGTAATTCGACACCGGTCTAGCCGCTCTGCAGCACGTGGGATCAGGGATCAAACTGGTGCCCCGTGCACTGCAAGGCAGACTCTACCCACTGGACCACCAGGGAAGCCCAGAACTCTTTTTCATTTTAGATAAAGTAGCAGTACTTTATAGATAAAACTGGTTGAAACTCCCTATCTCCATCCCCTTCCTCTTGGTTGTTAAGATTAAAAAAGAAAATGTTGGGTATCAAAATTGAAGCATTGGTCTTTGCATACCTGACTTGATGACTTTATTGAAATGAGGTCGGATATTTTTCACCTCCAGCTTTGTGGATTTTGGCGGCCAAATGGGAAATGGAAGACCGCTTGTCTTCAGAAAGTGCAAGACAGCTGTTTCTTCGGGCTCTGCGCTTTAATCCAGACTGCCAGAAACTTTATGAAGAAGTGAGTGTGTGCACCTAGCAGGAGAGTGATGGCTCAGTTTGGTCCTTGAGAGAAGACGCATGCTTCATTAAGTTAAAAAGGCTTTAATGTGTGGAGGCTAGGGATAAGTAGGGGAGGTGCTGGGGCAAAGAGACCAGAAGAGTATTTCTTGGACAGTAGTAGGGGTTGACCTTGTTCATCTTCCGAATCGTTAGTGAGAAAGGGAGACTCCTACCTGCCTGTTACGCTGGGAGGATAGGAAACTGAACCTTCTCTCTCTTTAGTTGTTGATGAGTAGGGTTCAGTCATCTTTATATTTTTGTATGTATGTATGTATGCATCATTCATTCACTCTCCCATCCCATTATCTCTTCCCCTCCACACCCTACTCCCCTACTTTCCTTTTCTGTGACTTCTTTTGCTCTGTTTTCTGTAAGACATGTGGGGTGGCCAAAAAAAAAAAATGCCTTGTCAATGTCAGCTAGTTTCATAACAAGATAAAATGTAATACTCCGTCCACACTTCTCCAGATCTGATACTTAGGCGTAAGAAGTGCCATCTTGTATATTTATAATTAAAAAATTATCTCCAAAGATTTTCAGTTCATTATTTCCCTTTTATATAGTACTTTAGGATGGAGCTGATGCATGCTGAAAAATTGGGGAAGGAAAAGGAAGATTTTGAAAAAGCCAATATGGATGTGGTAAGATCCTAGTATACTGTCACTTGTTAGTAAGATAGAGTGTTTTGAATCTGCTTAGGCATAAAAGAAAGTCTTCAGGAGCACTGTTCGTGACCTGCCAGTCTGCTCATGGCTGACGGGCTCCATTCCGGTGCCACAGCAGTTCCGGCACCATGTGACTGACTGCCTGGTGGCTCTCGGTTTCAGGTCTTGGAGACAAAGCGAGGGGTAAAAGGGAAGATTGCAGAATATATTTTTCTTTTTATCTATTTATTTGCTGTTGGCTGCACTGGGTATTTGCTGCTGCTTGAGGCTTTCTCTGGTTGTGAGCGGGAGCTACTCTGATTGTCGTGTGGGGCCCTAGAATGTGTGGGCTTTAGTAGTTGCAGCACATGGGCTCAGTAGTTGGAGCCCATGGGCTTAGTTCTCCATGGCATGTGTAGTCTTTCCTGACCAGGAATCCAACCCATGGCCCCTGCATTGGCAGGCAGATTCTCTCTTTTTTTTGTGGCCACTTCTATTGGTCTTTCATTTATTTATTTTCATCCATCTTTGTTCTTTGGCTGGTGTGGGCCTCCCATCGCAGTGACCTCCCTCGCTGTAGAGCATCGGCTTTGGGCGCATGCGCTCCAGAGCTCCGGCTCGGTAGTTGGACACATCGGTCCAGCCGCTCCGTGGCACGTGGAATCTTCCCAGACCAGGGGTCGAACTGGCGCCCCTTGCACTGCAAGGTTGGACCACCAGGGAAGCCCGGCAGGCAGATTCTTAGCCACCGGACCACCAGGGAAGTCCCAGAATTTAGTTTTTGTTACAAATGAATACTTTGAAACTTTTAATGTCTTGCATTGATTTAATTAAATGGACCTAGTAATAAAATGGAATTTTTGTTTTTAAATAAAAGACATTTGGACTCAATGTCAACAAAGATAAAATGTAATACTCCGTCCACACTTCTCCAGATCTGATACTTAGGCGTAAGAAGTGCCATCTTGTATATTTATAATTAAAAAATTATCTCCAAAGATTTTCAGTTCATTATTTCCCTTTTATATAGTACTTTAGGATGGAGCTGATGCATGCTGAAAAATTGGGGAAGGAAAAGGAAGATTTTGAAAAAGCCAATATGGATGTGGTAAGATCCTAGTATACTGTCACTTGTTAGTAAGATAGAGTGTTTTGAATCTGCTTAGGCATAAAAGAAAGTCTTCAGGAGCACTGTTCGTGACCTGCCAGTCTGCTCATGGCTGACGGGCTCCATTCCGGTGCCACAGCAGTTCCGGCACCATGTGACTGACTGCCTGGTGGCTCTCGGTTTCAGGTCTTGGAGACAAAGCGAGGGGTAAAAGGGAAGATTGCAGAATATATTTTTCTTTTTATCTATTTATTTGCTGTTGGCTGCACTGGGTATTTGCTGCTGCTTGAGGCTTTCTCTGGTTGTGAGCGGGAGCTACTCTGATTGTCGTGTGGGGCCCTAGAATGTGTGGGCTTTAGTAGTTGCAGCACATGGGCTCAGTAGTTGGAGCCCATGGGCTTAGTTCTCCATGGCATGTGTAGTCTTTCCTGACCAGGAATCCAACCCATGGCCCCTGCATTGGCAGGCAGATTCTCTCTTTTTTTTGTGGCCACTTCTATTGGTCTTTCATTTATTTATTTTCATCCATCTTTGTTCTTTGGCTGGTGTGGGCCTCCCATCGCAGTGACCTCCCTCGCTGTAGAGCATCGGCTTTGGGCGCATGCGCTCCAGAGCTCCGGCTCGGTAGTTGGACACATCGGTCCAGCCGCTCCGTGGCACGTGGAATCTTCCCAGACCAGGGGTCGAACTGGCGCCCCTTGCACTGCAAGGTTGGACCACCAGGGAAGCCCGGCAGGCAGATTCTTAGCCACCGGACCACCAGGGAAGTCCCAGAATTTAGTTTTTGTTACAAATGAATACTTTGAAACTTTTAATGTCTTGCATTGATTTAATTAAATGGACCTAGTAATAAAATGGAATTTTTGTTTTTTAAATACAGACATTTGGACTCATTGGAGTGGTCCTTGAAATGTTAACTGACGAATGGCCAACACTATTCTTTATGATCTCATTCAGCCATACGTTTGTGACTTGAAGGAGCTCAGGCTAGGTGGTGAAATGTGTGATCCCTGGCATTCTTTCTTTTCTTTTTTTCCTTTTTAAGATTTATTTATTTATTTTATTTTTGGGCGGGGGTCGGGCTGGGGAGGGACGGGAGCGGGCGGGCCACTTCTATTGATCTTTCATTTATCTATTTTCATCCATCTTTGTTCTTTGGCCCCTGTGGGCCTCCCATTGCGGAGGCCTCTGTGGTCACAGAGCACTGGCTCTGGGCGCATGCGCGCCGGAGCTCCGGCTCGGTAATTGGACACATGGGTCCAGCCGCTCTGCGGCACGTGGGATCTTCCCAGGCCAGGGATCGAACTGGCGCCCCTTGCATTGCAAGGTGGTGTCCTTACCCACTGGACCACCAGGGGAAGCCCGCATTCTTTCTTTTCATGTGATTTTTTACCTGACAGAGTTAAGTTTAAAGAAATAAATTTGAACCAGCATCTCCTGTGGCTGCTGCATTGCAGGTGGATTCTTTTACCGCTGAGCCACCGGGAAAGCCCAGGAAATAAATTTGAGAATGTTAGAGCTGAGAAAGGAACTTCGCTGTAGTCTGCTGTTGTGTTTTCCAGTTCTGAACTTTGTTTTGTTTTGTTTTATGGTTGCACCAAGTCTTAATTACAGCATGTAAATTCTTAGTTGTGGCATGTGGGATCTAGTTCCCTGACCAGGGCTCAGACCCAGGACCCCTGCATGGGGAGTTTGGAGTGTTAGCCACTGGACCACCAGGGAAGCCCCCCAGTCCTGAATTTTTTTATCCAGATAAAGATCTTACACAGAAGAGTGGACAAGGCACATAAAGCCTGACCTTTTCTGGGCTGTGTGGAGGGTGGGTCTTAAGCAGAGTGGTCTTGCCGTCACCCCAGGAGCCTGGCAACACAGTTGGAAGATCTTGTTCAAGCTGCAGATCTTACAAGTGAGGGAAACTGGTCTAGAGAGACGTGATTGGTGAGAGGGTGTGATTTGTGTCATGCGAAATTGGTGGCTCAGGTAGTCCAGGATTGTTCATTTTCACTCTGGTCCTTTTTCTACTTACCAGCACCATCTGTTCAATTACGTTTAATATCATACTCTTCAGGGAAATCTGAAGTATGCTGAAGAAATCCTTAAGGGCGAATTGGCACGGACCATCTATAAGAATTCCATAAGCATAATTAAAAGTAGGTATCCTTTTAACAACTTACTTATGGTGGGGAAATGAAACATTCTGTTTATAATAAGGAAGACCTTTAGCCTATTTTGCAAATTTCTGTTAGAATGTGTGTAAAACTTTTGATTGTAGGAAATAGGGTTCTATTTCTTTGAGAAAATGCTAACTTCCCCTTGGATTATAACCATGTTTTGATAAGCTTTTGAGTACCTGCGTAATGTGAGGAGTTGAAAAGAAGATGTTTGAATATGCCGCTTTATGCCCTAAAGACACAGTTAAAAGTACTTAATGAGTCCTTAAATATTAATAAAGATTTTGCTTATATAGTAGGGCCATGGGTGAGTCCCCCCCCCATTTTCTCTTACTTCCCACTTTATTTAAAAAAAAAATGAAACTAACTCTAGTACTTCAAGAAAGTACTCCTTTAGAGTCTTACTCCACTCCCCTGTGTTTTAATATTTTAGGTGCAGAATTTCACATCTCACTGCTTTCAATTGCACAGCTCTTCGACTTTGCCAAAGATCTGCAAAGAGACATTTACAATGAGTAAGTGAAATAGTGAAAGGGTGAATATGTCTGTTTTGACCTTGTGGTAACTATCTGAAGTTGGAAATTTAGAGTGGAGGAAAGAAGATACCCTTCAAAATGCTTGGAAGAAAGTGGTTTTAGGACTGTTCTATCAGTACATAAAAAATGTATTTAAAAAGATAGTTTATTGATTTGGCTGCACTAGATCTTCGTTTCAGCATGTGGGAACTAGTTGCCGGATGTGAACTCTTATTTGTGGCACGTGGGATCTAATTCCCTGACTGGGGATCGAACTCGAACCCCCTGCGTTGGGAACACAGAGGTTTTTTTTTTTAGAAATTTTATTTTTACTTATTTATTTATTTTATTTGATTAATTTATTTGGCTGCATCAGGTCTTAGTTGCTGCATGCAGGATCCTCAGTCTCTAGTTGAGGCTCATGGGCTTAGTTGTCCACAGCATGTGGGATCTTAATTCCCTAACCAGGGGGCGACCTCACACCTTCTGCATTGCAGAGCAGATTCTTAACCATTGGACGATAGGAAAGTCCCTGGGAACATCACTGGAGCACCAGAGAAGTCCCTGAAAAATGTATTTTTGGAAAAGTTGTTTGACTCATTTACTGGCTTTCCTTGGGAAATAGTTTGCCTGTGTTCAGTAAGAAATACATCCTACAGCTTATATAAAAATCTGTATTCCTGCCTTCCTGACATGTCTCTATGTCTTTGAGATGGGAATGAGTGAATGTTTATAGTTGAGTGCTACAGGTATTCAGACATTCTCTTTTTTTGGCCTTTTTAATTGGTTTTTTATTTATTCTTTCTCATCCACCTTTATTCTTTGGCCTGTGTGGGCCTTCCACTGCAGTGGCCTCTCGTTGCAGAGCACCTGCTCTTGGGTGCATGCGCTGCAGAGCGCTGGCTCGTAGTTGGACACACCAGTCTGGCACATGGGATCTTCCTGGGCCAGGGATCAAACTGGTGCCCCTTGCACTGCAAGGCAGTACTTCATATTTGCTTAGTGTTTTAATATTTTAGGTGCAGAATTTCACATCTCACTGCTTTCAATTGCACAGCTCTTGACTTTGCCAAAGATCTGCAAAGAGACATTTACAATGAGTAAGTGAAATAGTGAAAGGGTGAATATGTCTGTTTTGACCTTGTGGTAACTATCTGAAGTTGGAAATTTAGAGTGGAGGAAAGAAGATACCCTTCAAAATGCTTGGAAGAAAGTGGTTTTAGGACTGTTCTATCAGTACATAAAAAATGTATTTAAAAAGATAGTTTATTGATTTGGCTGCACTAGATCTTCGTTTCAGCATGTGGGAACTAGTTGCCGGATGTGAACTCTTATTTGTGGCACGTGGGATCTAATTCCCTGACTGGGGATCGAACTCGAACCCCCTGCGTTGGGAACACAGAGGTTTTTTTTTTTAGAAATTTTATTTTTACTTATTTATTTATTTTATTTGATTAATTTATTTGGCTGCATCAGGTCTTAGTTGCTGCATGCAGGATCCTCAGTCTCTAGTTGAGGCTCATGGGCTTAGTTGTCCACAGCATGTGGGATCTTAATTCCCTAACCAGGGATCGAACTCACATCTTCTGCATTGCAGAGCAGATTCTTAACCATTGGACGATAGGAAAGTCCCTGGGAACATCACTGGAGCACCAGAGAAGTCCCTGAAAAATGTATTTTTGGAAAAGTTGTTTGACTCATTTACTGGCTTTCCTTGGGAAATAGTTTGCCTGTGTTCAGTAAGAAATACATCCTACAGCTTATATAAAAATCTGTATTCCTGCCTTCCTGACATGTCTCTATGTCTTTGAGATGGGAATGAGTGAATGTTTATAGTTGAGTGCTACAGGTATTCAGACATTCTCTTTTTTTGGCCTTTTTAATTGGTTTTTTATTTATTCTTTCTCATCCACCTTTATTCTTTGGCCTGTGTGGGCCTTCCACTGCAGTGGCCTCTCGTTGCAGAGCACCTGCTCTTGGGTGCATGCGCTGCAGAGCGCTGGCTCGTAGTTGGACACACCAGTCTGGCACATGGGATCTTCCTGGGCCAGGGATCAAACTGGTGCCCCTTGCACTGCAAGGCAGACTCTTTACTCAGTGGACCACCAGGAAAGCCCCAGATGTTCTTTTAATGTATGATTGAAGAGTTATTTATTTGCAGCCTACCTTGTGGTCCTTCACCCTCAGGAGGACTCTTACTTTCATAGGGGATAAGATAGAACTTAAATCCATTTGCCCTGTCATTACCTTCAGGGTTTTGGTGCAAGATTAGGCTCCTTCTGTTAGAGAAAATCCAAAGCTTGGATATGAGAAGGTTCTCCTGGGCTCAAGAACCAGGTATCTGGTCACACATACCTGTTTGGTTTAACTTTGACAGCCAGCTTGCCAGTTGACATTTGTGAATGCTGTCTGAAACAGTCTGCAACTGACAAGTGATTGACAGCTCTGATGCACTGATGTTTGCATAGTGAGAGTGAAGACACCTAGGGAGTCTGTTGGGAAGTGACTCTGGTGATGAGGGAATTGATAAAGGAGTATCTGAGTACATTTTCAGAGCATTGGACTGTCTCCCTGTCTGATGGTCTGAATCAGTCACGTGTCTTAAGTTAATACCAGTACCTTTTAGTCTTAAGGCTTTGCACACAGATGACCCCCTCACTTGGGACTTCATTGCCCGGCAAGAATTAGAGATTGGCTCAGAGCCAGGAGAAGAGCCTCCGACAACGAAACAAGCCAAAGCGCAGGAGGTGGGCTGCCAGGAGGAGAGGTGCTGTGCTGTGTACGAGGAGGCGGTGAAGACTTTGCCCACCGGTGAGCTTCCGGGCCCTGTGCACTGAGGAGCCGAGGTGTTTCCAAGCTGGAACCTGGACCTCCATTCTCAGGGCCAGAATCAGTTTCTGGAACCTCTCCGTAATTACAGTGTGTCTGGCTTTCTAGTTCTTTCTCTTTTGTGACCTTCCCCAAAAGGTGTGATATTTGTTCATTTGGGGGAAATAAATGATATTTAGGAAACGATAATTCAGAAGATTGTTTAATCATCATTCCTTAATTATCTCCTGTTAACATTTACTTTCTAAATTTGCAATGTTGGAAAATAAAGGTAGTGGGTACATTATTACATGGATAGGCTTTTTTAAAGGCTCTTAATTTTTGTATTTCTGTCACTGCTCACTTGTTTTACCCTCAATATTTGAAATGTCTGATAAACTGTAATCAGAATAACTTACTTTTTTTCCACTTTATACTCTTCTTCAGAGGAAGTTTTCCTGAAAAGATAAGATGTACGAGGACTGTTAGACTGAAATAATCGGTGGTCTGATGAGCAGTCTTTCTTTTCAGAGGCCATGTGGAAGTGTTATATGAATTTCTGCATGGAGAGGCTTGCTAAGAAGACGACCAGTCGCCTCCTCCAAAAGAAGGTATTGACTTTTAAGTGATTACAGTGGCTGACTAGACAGTACATTCTTTCGTGTGTTTGTGTATGTGTGTGTGTGTGTGTGTGTGTGTGTGTGTGTGTGTGTACACATATGTATATATATGGTTGGTTTTTGTCAGGGGAGGGCTGTGTGAAACGTCGTGTCTTATTTCCCCAATGAGGGATCTTAACCCATGCCTTGTGAATTGGAAACATGGAGTCTGAATCACTGAAGCACTAGGGAGGTTCCAGAAAGTGCTTTTTGGAAGAATATGGGCACAGCTTCTTGTTCTCTAGGACAGTTTCCAAGAACTTTGTACCTAAACGCTCTTTGTCCTGTGACTGACCTGTCACTCTGAAGGTCTGAGTCTCCTTTGCCATAATTCTGGCCAGTAGGTTAGGGGGTTCTGTCTTACAGGATTGTGCTTGGTTCAGTTGCCCAAATGATTTCAATAATTGCGCAGGAGGTGGGCTGCCAGGAGGAGAGGTGCTGTGCTGTACGAGGAGGCGGTGAAGACTTTGCCCACCGGTGAGCTTCCGGGCCCTGTGCACTGAGGAGCCGAGGTGTTTCCAAGCTGGAACCTGGACCTCCATTCTCAGGGCCAGAATCAGTTTCTGGAACCTCTCCGTAATTACAGTGTGTCTGGCTTTCTAGTTCTTTCTCTTTTGTGACCTTCCCCAAAAGGTGTGATATTTGTTCATTTGGGGGAAATAAATGATATTTAGGAAACGATAATTCAGAAGATTGTTTAATCATCATTCCTTAATTATCTCCTGTTAACATTTACTTTCTAAATTTGCAATGTTGGAAAATAAAGGTAGTGGGTACATTATTACATGGATAGGCTTTTTTAAAGGCTCTTAATTTTTGTATTTCTGTCACTGCTCACTTGTTTTACCCTCAATATTTGAAATGTCTGATAAACTGTAATCAGAATAACTTACTTTTTTTCCACTTTATACTCTTCTTCAGAGGAAGTTTTCCTGAAAAGATAAGATGTACGAGGACTGTTAGACTGAAATAATCGGTGGTCTGATGAGCAGTCTTTCTTTTCAGAGGCCATGTGGAAGTGTTATATGAATTTCTGCATGGAGAGGCTTGCTAAGAAGACGACCAGTCGCCTCCTCCAAAAGAAGGTATTGACTTTTAAGTGATTACAGTGGCTGACTAGACAGTACATTCTTTCGTGTGTTTGTGTATGTGTGTGTGTGTGTGTGTGTGTGTGTGTGTGTACACATATGTATATATATGGTTGGTTTTTGTCAGGGGAGGGCTGTGTGAAACGTCGTGTCTTATTTCCCCAATGAGGGATCTTAACCCATGCCTTGTGAATTGGAAACATGGAGTCTGAATCACTGAAGCACTAGGGAGGTTCCAGAAAGTGCTTTTTGGAAGAATATGGGCACAGCTTCTTGTTCTCTAGGACAGTTTCCAAGAACTTTGTACCTAAACGCTCTTTGTCCTGTGACTGACCTGTCACTCTGAAGGTCTGAGTCTCCTTTGCCATAATTCTGGCCAGTAGGTTAGGGGGTTCTCTCTTACAGGATTGTGCTTGGTTCAGTTGCCCAAATGATTTAGTCATAATTGAAACCACTTCAGGCCCTCCACTGAATCCTCAGGAAGTAGAACTGCTTCTGTTCCTGTCAGAGGCCAAGGACCCCTGCTGGGATCTTTGTGATGAACTGAGAGATTTTCTGGTTTCAGAGGCTGGAAAGAACCATGGCTGTATTCTGGAAGGGACATGAGCTCAGACTTTTACCAGAAGTCCAGTATAAACAGTTGGTAAGGACACGTTCAATGCCAATTACATGTACTTCATTCTGATTGGTTCATGATGATATCATGTATTTTAATCTACATAGTTGTATGACAAAGCCTATTTGGAAGATTGGCATGGTAGATGTAGAGAGTATTTATTATTTGGCTGTCAGTATTTGATGTGGGCCAGAAATGGAATACCAGTAGAGGGAGGAATGTTGTATATAGTGGAAAACACTCAGACAGAGTCAGAGTTGGGTGTATTTTGTCCATCTGTTCAAGTTTTCCTGAATCTATGCTTGGCTCAGAGTAAACTTGGGAGTTTCACTTTAACAAATATGACCCAAAATCATATTTCTAAAAATCCTAAAATCAGTCCAATTTTATAAAATTGTAAAGAAGTAAATGGCCATATATAATCCATTCAGCAAGCAAGTGAATGGCACTCTGTATTCTGGACACAGGCAGGGAACACTCCTGAGCTCCTCCTCACTGTGTGTAGAATACATAATGTGCCATTCACTGGCTTGCTGAACGAATGGGTTATATGCGGCCATTTACTTCCTTCTAAACAACTTCATAAAATTGGACTGATTGTAGATTTCCTGTTGGAATAGTGTGGACGCAGGCAGTTATGAACAGATAAGATTTCCTCCTGTTCATTTATTTTTTGGGTCATATTTGTTAAAGTAAAACTTCCGAGTGTATGGCATGAACACTCTCTTGACTCTTCAGAAAAATGGTACCAGTTTGTAGTGTGCCAAGCTCTTGCTTGAATGAATAAATTTGTTTCTTTACCACCACATAGATACTAGTTGTATCTTTACGTATTTTTACATTGTGCTGTATATTATTTATGCTCTCTAAATTATCTAGGCTCTCTGCTTTTCATCTCTTTCCTCTTTTTTTGATAGCCTTTAGGGATAGGAGCAGGAGTGGAGGAGAAATTCCAGGTCGTTACTGCATGCCTTTTGGCAGCCATGATGACAGTTTAGTGGAAAGGCTGTTAAGTGTGTTGCCCCATTTCTGCAGGAAGCAGAGGTCTCAGTAGTGACACTTCCAGTGACCCTTTGTCTTTTCCAGAGTGAGTTGTTGCTGCCACAACACTTAAAGGAAGCCCTGGAGGTGGCAGAAGCTGGGACGGAATCATTCAGAAACTCAGAGACGATGTGGCAGGTGAAGATTCAGGCCTTGATAGCATCAGAGAGCAGTGAAGTAGGCGAGATGTTTGAAAACGCTTTATGCAACTGAGACCCCAGGTCCGTGAGTTGGGTCTTTCGTGTTCCATTCTGTTTGGGAAACCTGTTAAGATTGCAGCCAAAGTGCATTTGGAGTAGACCTGTCAGAGGAGAGAGCTGGCCTCAGAGTGTATGCAGGGGGAAGGTTGGGAATCTTTCGTGTTCCATATCTAGTTTACTGTTAGCTTGGCTCAGAGAAACTAATATACAAAATCATTTCTAAAATCTAAAATCAGTCCAATTTTATAAAATTGTAAAGAAGTAAATGGCCATATATAATCCATTCAGCAAGCAAGTGAATGGCACTCTGTATTCTGGACACAGGCAGGGAACACTCCTGAGCTCCTCCTCACTGTGTGTAGAATACATAATGTGCCATTCACTGGCTTGCTGAACGAATGGGTTATATGCGGCCATTTACTTCCTTCTAAACAACTTCATAAAATTGGACTGATTGTAGATTTCCTGTTGGAATAGTGTGGGCGCAGGCAGTTATGAACAGATAAGATTTCCTCCTGTTCATTTATTTTTTGGGTCATATTTGTTAAAGTAAAACTTCCGAGTGTATGGCATGAACACTCTCTTGACTCTTCAGAAAAATGGTACCAGTTTGTAGTGTGCCAAGCTCTTGCTTGAATGAATAAATTTGTTTCTTTACCACCACATAGATACTAGTTGTATCTTTACGTATTTTTACATTGTGCTGTATATTATTTATGCTCTCTAAATTATCTAGGCTCTCTGCTTTTCATCTCTTTCCTCTTTTGATAGCCTTTAGGGATAGGAGCAGGAGTGGAGGAGAAATTCCAGGTCGTTACTGCATGCCTTTTGGCAGCCATGATGACAGTTTAGTGGAAAGGCTGTTAAGTGTGTTGCCCCATTTCTGCAGGAAGCAGAGGTCTCAGTAGTGACACTTCCAGTGACCCTTTGTCTTTTCCAGAGTGAGTTGTTGCTGCCACAACACTTAAAGGAAGCCCTGGAGGTGGCAGAAGCTGGGACGGAATCATTCAGAAACTCAGAGACGATGTGGCAGGTGAAGATTCAGGCCTTGATAGCATCAGAGAGCAGTGAAGTAGGCGAGATGTTTGAAAACGTCTTTATGCAACTGAAACCCCAGGTCCGTGAGTTGGGTCTTTCGTGTTCCATTCTGTTTGGGAAACCTGTTAAGATTGCAGCCAAAGTGCATTTGGAGTAGACCTGTCAGAGGAGAGAGCTGGCCTCAGAGTGTGTATGCAGTGATGGTTGAAGGATCACAGGTGGAAGAATTATTCCTGTTTACTAGCGTGTTGCTCCGTCTTTATTTGAAAGTTGACTAAATTATGTAAACTTCTCTACTTCTATTTGTATATCTTATAAGTGAGAAGTATTGACAGTATTATTTCCACATGCTTCCAAAGCTGAACTTGTCTGATTTTAAACACACATATATTTATGAACTTTTATAAAGTTTATTTTAGGGTTGAAAAAAGAATTTTTTAAATATAGAAGACTAAACTTTAAAGCTTTTGTGGTGAATCTTTCATACTAATAGAAAAAAAGTATTCTATGAGTTGAAGTGGGGTCGAAGTTGTAGGTGTTTATGCTTGTCTGTGTGAGCCGCTGGGATGTGGTGGAGGCCAGCCGGTCCGGCCTGGATGAATTAGCGCTCGTGCTGTGATCCTGCACAGCTGATGCGATGCCTGGCTTGCCGGGGTGGGATGGGGCTGTTTAGTGCGTAAGGAACACTTCACTGATGATAGTAACTGTGGGCCGTAGACCCCAGGAGAGGGGAAATAGAATTAACAGAAGAGTGTTGCCTCGGGTCCAAAAGCTCTCTGTTTTGGTGTACCATTCCTGCTGGCCACCAAGAGTTCTATATAATGAGGACAGACTGGGAATGACTCCGTATTTCACATGTGGATTATCTCAGGAGGGAAACCTACGTTGATAGTGCCACATTTTCAGAGCAGGGCACTCAGCTGTCATTTTCTAACTTTTTTTATTTTGAGCAGATTTGTCCTCCATTGTGGCTTTCTTGGGCAGATTGGAGTGAACATGCCAGAGACGAAAAGACACTGAAGCAATCTATAAGGTACAGGCCCCTGTTGTGGGGAATGAGCAAATAATACACTAGCTTTGAAGGTTTTCTAAAGCACTGTTTACTTTTAAATGAAACTCAGAGACGATGTGGCAGGTGAAGATTCAGGCCTTGATAGCATCAGAGAGCAGTGAAGTAGGCGAGATGTTTGAAAACGCTTTATGCAACTGAAACCCCAGGTCCGTGAGTTGGGTCTTTCGTGTTCCATTCTGTTTGGGAAACCTGTTAAGATTGCAGCCAAAGTGCATTTGGAGTAGACCTGTCAGAGGAGAGAGCTGGCCTCAGAGTGTGTATGCAGTGATGGTTGAAGGATCACAGGTGGAAGAATTATTCCTGTTTACTAGCGTGTTGCTCCGTCTTTATTTGAAAGTTGACTAAATTATGTAAACTTCTCTACTTCTATTTGTATATCTTATAAGTGAGAAGTATTGACAGTATTATTTCCACATGCTTCCAAAGCTGAACTTGTCTGATTTTAAACACACATATATTTATGAACTTTTATAAAGTTTATTTTAGGGTTGAAAAAAGAATTTTTAAGTATAGAAGACTAAACTTTAAAGCTTTTGTGGTGAATCTTTCATACTAATAGAAAAAAAGTATTCTATGAGTTGAAGTGGGGTCGAAGTTGTAGGTGTTTATGCTTGTCTGTGTGAGCCGCTGGGATGTGGTGGAGGCCAGCCGGTCCGGCCTGGATGAATTAGCGCTCGTGCTGTGATCCTGCACAGCTGATGCGATGCCTGGCTTGCCGGGGTGGGATGGGGCTGTTTAGTGCGTAAGGAACACTTCACTGATGATAGTAACTGTGGGCCGTAGACCCCAGGAGAGGGGAAATAGAATTAACAGAAGAGTGTTGCCTCGGGTCCAAAAGCTCTCTGTTTTGGTGTACCATTCCTGCTGGCCACCAAGAGTTCTATATAATGAGGACAGACTGGGAATGACTCCGTATTTCACATGTGGATTATCTCAGGAGGGAAACCTACGTTGATAGTGCCACATTTTCAGAGCAGGGCACTCAGCTGTCATTTTCTAACTTTTTTTATTTTGAGCAGATTTGTCCTCCATTGTGGCTTTCTTGGGCAGATTGGAGTGAACATGCCAGAGACGAAAAAGACACTGAAGCAATCTATAAGGTACAGGCCCCCTGTTGTGGGGAATGAGCAAATAATACCAGTTGGCTAGCTTTCGAAAGGTTTTTTTCTAAAGCACTGTTTACTGAGTGGGTGAGGATGGTTTGGGGAAAATTTGTCTTGATACCTAGACATCTTCTCATGTAGCTTGTTTCTTTCTTCTTTTCAATTTTAGAGAGGTATCTTAGCTGTCCCAGGAGCTGGCTCAACCCCTCTGAAGGTTAAGTACCTGGATTGGGCTTACCGAAAAGGTGGTTACAAAAAAGCCAGAGATGTGTTTAAAAGGTACTCACAGACGTGTGCAGCTGTTACTTGTCTCTCCACCCCATACTCAGCCCTTTGTACCCAGATTTTGTGTGAGGAGTAAATCCAAGAATCTTATAGTTCATGCCCACTGTGAAAAATTTTTTTAAAAAGAGAAAGGAGGTAGTTACATAATAATTCATTATAATCCCATCCTCAAGAGAAAAAATACCTTAATATCTTTTTAAAATATGTCTTTCACCTCAGTAAAAATTAAAGGGATATCTCTGGTGGTCCAGTGGTTAAACCTCCCTTGCAGTGCAGGGGCTGTGTGTTCGATCTCTGGTCAGGGAGAAACATGCGGAGCAGCTAAACCTGGCCACCGCAACTGCTGATCCCTTGTGCCACAGCTAGAGTCCATACGCCACAGCGAAAGATCCCATGTGACACAGCTAAGACCTGATGCAGCCAGATACTCAAGAATTTTTTTATATTGCTTTTTTCACATACCTGAGATTATACTATAATCACATGTGGTGTACCACTTCTGTTGATGAACTTTGTTTATTTATTTTTTTGTTGATGAACTTTAGACTGGCCTTTTTCCTGTCAGTAACAATGCGTAACACTTATTAAAAATAACTTATGGATGTGCCATAATTTATTTGGCCATAGTAATAGCTTTGATGGACCTTTCTGCACAAATGTTCTTTGCCCATGTTGGAAATTATTTTCTTAGAATATATTCTTATAAATGTACTTATTGATTTTCTTCAAAAAGACCTTGAGATGAAGGAAACGGAACTTAAAATCTTAAAAGTGAGAAAGAAGAGAATAGGAAGAAAACTGGGTAGGCGTTTAGTGGTAGTGAAGAGTTCAGGCATTGGAAACTGGAAGCGGTGAGTGACTAGTGGTCAGGTCCAGTCCCTACGCTGAGCGCAGCCAGGACTTTATGAGGCCACGTGTGGTGGGGGCCCTGGCGCAGGTATTTCTCTTTTTTTTTAGGTAAGAAATGGATTTATTCAGATTCAGAGAAAGCATATTCCACAGAGTGTGGGCCATCATAGAGTGAATCCAGCGGCCCCGAAAACATTTAGCTTTTATGGTCTGGGTAATTCCATATGCTAATGAGTGAGAAGATTATTCCAGCTCTTTTAGGGAAGGGGTGGAACTGTCATGGTGCCTCTGGGTGTGTCATTGAGTTTGCTGACTGAGGCTCAAGGTCTGGTCTGCCATCTTGGACTCATTTGATTCTAATGGGTTTATGCTCTGTCCTTGGGCTGTCATTCTTTTCAGAAATTGTGCCCTGGCCCTTTTCCCTCCTAACCCTTACATTCCCCTCCAAGAGATTTTACTCCCATATTCTTATGGGAGGCAGAAGGGCAAAGGTCTGTCTTCTATAATTGCTTCAAGGCTGAGCATGGGCGTTGACCCTGCCTATCAGGGAGTAAAAATTTCTTGAGTACCTGATCTAGGAGCCCCAGGGGCAGGGCAGCTCCTACTTTTAGTCCACATGGGCTGAAATTTTCACATAGCATCATCTTGATATAGAACGGTTGTTTGTAATTGGTTCTTTACTATTCACAGTTTAAGAGGCTTTCTGTCCCTGTGGAAAGTAACAGTTTTCCCCTTTTTCAGTTTGCAGGCGTGTCGTCCATTGTCAGTTGATTTTTTCAGGAAGATGATCCAATTTGAGAAGGAACAGGTAAGTGTCTTATCTGTGCATTTCTCATCTGGGAAATTGGATTAGCATTTATTCATCTGGCAGCATTTTGTTATCTAAGAAGCTCTCGTCAATATGGATCATTAGGCCATAGTAATAGCTTTGATGGAACTTTCTGCACAAATGTTCTTTGCCCATGTTGGAAATTATTTTCTTAGAATATATTCTTATAAATGTACTTATTGATTTTCTTCAAAAAGACCTTGAGATGAAGGAAACGGAACTTAAAATCTTAAAAGTGAGAAAGAAGAGAATAGGAAGAAAACTGGGTAGGCGTTTAGTGGTAGTGAAGAGTTCAGGCATTGGAAACTGGAAGCGGTGAGTGACTAGTGGTCAGGTCCAGTCCCTACGCTGAGCGCAGCCAGGACTTTATGAGGCCACGTGTGGTGGGGGCCCTGGCGCAGGTATTTCTCTTTTTTTTTAGGTAAGAAATGGATTTATTCAGATTCAGAGAAAGCATATTCCACAGAGTGTGGGCCATCATAGAGTGAATCCAGCGGCCCCGAAAACATTTAGCTTTTATGGTCTGGGTAATTCCATATGCTAATGAGTGAGAAGATTATTCCAGCTCTTTTAGGAAGGGGTGGAACTGTCATGGTGCCTCTGGGTGTGTCATTGAGTTTGCTGACTGAGGCTCAAGGTCTGGTCTGCCATCTTGGACTCATTTGATTCTAATGGGTTTATGCTCTGTCCTTGGGCTGTCATTCTTTTCAGAAATTGTGCCCTGGCCCTTTTCCCTCCTAACCCTTACATTCCCCTCCAAGAGATTTTACTCCCATATTCTTATGGGAGGCAGAAGGGCAAAGGTCTGTCTTCTATAATTGCTTCAAGGCTGAGCATGGGCGTTGACCCTGCCTATCAGGGAGTAAAAATTTCTTGAGTACCTGATCTAGGAGCCCCAGGGGCAGGGCAGCTCCTACTTTTAGTCCACATGGGCTGAAATTTTCACATAGCATCATCTTGATATAGAACGGTTGTTTGTAATTGGTTCTTTACTATTCACAGTTTAAGAGGCTTTCTGTCCCTGTGGAAAGTAACAGTTTTCCCCTTTTTCAGTTTGCAGGCGTGTCGTCCATTGTCAGTTGATTTTTTCAGGAAGATGATCCAATTTGAGAAGGAACAGGTAAGTGTCTTATCTGTGCATTTCTCATCTGGGAAATTGGATTAGCATTTATTCATCTGGCAGCATTTTGTTATCTAAGAAGCTCTCGTCATAATACAGTATAATTTCTGGTCCCTTCCTGCAACCCGTTTTCCATACATGTGGTTTTAGGAATAGCAGTCAAGCAAAGAAGAAAAGGTGTATGTCAGGAAACTAGACAGTTTAGATATCAGCTCACACAGGAAGGCTGCCCCTTGCCTCCACGGGGCCCTGCTTGTCTCATGTTCTGGGCTGTGAGAGAGAAGGCACTTGTAACTGTCTGGTGTTTTTAACTGAACTTGTGAACGAGGAAAAACACAGGAAAATGTCAGTAAAAAAAATAATGCATGAAAGTGCAAGTATATCTATAATTCCATCATAGTAACACAGCTGACCATATTTATTTTTTAATTTTTTTAAAACCTTTATTTATCTATATATGCAGTTTGTAGTGTTTTATTTCTGACGTGGAGTTTCTTTTTTGTTTTCTTAACATTATTTTGTAAACATTTCTGTTTTCATGTGGTAGTATTTTGAATGGTTGTCTTATTATTCAACATGTAAGTTTTCTTAACCATTTCCAGATTATTCCTATTGAAAACAGTATGGGCATTTTATCTGTATAGATTAACAGTATCAGGCATTTTGTTTGTATACATTTTTTTCCCCTCATTTGAATTATTACTGAGATTTTCTAGGACGGGAGAATACTGGCTTTTTTTTTTTTAATGGTTCTTTACATATCGCCAGATGGTTTTGTAAAAGTTATACTTAGGATGATAATTGCGCGTGCGCGCACACACACACACACACACACACATCATACTTATTTTCTCCATATCTTCTCCATGTATTCAGTTTTGCTTTCTCTCCTTTGTTTTGCTATTTTGATTCATATTTCTTATTTTTGTTTGAATGTTGAAAAATTAATAATGAGGTTGAACTCTTATTTTCATAATTTAGATCCCTGTGGGTCAGTGATCTGTTTTTATAGAATAGAAGATAGTCTAGCATAATAATTCCTATCCAGGTTTTGAATTAATAACACAATGGTCATGTATCTTGGGCATGTCACTTAATTTTAACCTTTGACATCCTTACATGTAAAGGAGATTATAATACCTAGTTTAGGGGCTTGAGGGTTACAAGACCAGATGGGGAACTGAATGGAAAGGACTTTTGCACAGTTCCACATACACTGTGAGCTGTTCCCAGAGTGTGATTCTGTTCTTAATTTTTTTTTTTTAATTTTGGCCTCTTTTTATTGGTGTTTTATTTATTTATTTTCATCCATCATCACTCTTTGGCCTGTGTGGGCCTCCCGTGTGGCAAAGCACCGGCTCTGGGCGCATGTGCTCCAGAGCACTGGCTCGCAATTGGACACACTGATCCAGCCGCTCCGTGGCACGTGGGATCTTCCCGAGCCAGGGATCGAACTGGTGCCTCCTGTACTGCGAGGTGGACTCTCCACCCACTGGACCACCAGGGAAGCCCCCTGATTCTGTTTTTCATATGGGTGTAAGACATGAGGTTAAACAGGCTTTCTGTAAGGTAGTATAATCTATTCTGTAAGATAGTACTGTTGCAGCAAAGAAAAATTAGAACGAGAAAATAGTTGTTTGACTACATAAAAAGATTTTTAAATTGAAGATGTTAATTTGCTTTGAAAATGAAACAAAGAGAAAATATTTAAATGAAAGTAGATGTAAAGAGTTAACATTTGATTGTAAAGGTAGTGCTGGCTACTCTGCTTGATGCACAATTCATCAGTATTTTAATTGAATCCTTATATTTGCTCTAAGAGATACTCTTATTTTCATTTTATTGATGAAGAAACTTTAAGGTCAGAGCGTTAAGAAAACTTGCCTAAAGGTCATGTAACAACTATTTATATACTTTGTCTTGATATAAAAATTTCTCTAAGGTGGGTATGGATAATAAGTGCTAGAGCTCAGATATTCAAGGAAGAAATCCCTTGCCATAAGGGATATAACCTTCCCCATTAGTTTAAGTCTCTTGGGCTTTCACATTCCTGTGGAGCTGCCTGTGTTCCCTCAAGTGAGGCTTCCGTGTCACCAGAGCAAAGTGCTTTTGTTACTGTTTGACATTTCCTTCACTCAGCTATGCAGTGCGTAAGTTCAGAGCCAGGCTGTGTTCATTTAAACCCATCTCTCCTCATCTTCAAATACATAATAAATTGTAGCTGCTTAACAGTATGTGTGGAATGAATTTGTGACACTATAAAATAGGCTTTTGAGGCAAGATTGTCTGATTATTTCTAGAAATCCTGCAAGATGGAGAACTTAAGAGAATTTTATGAGAGGGCTTTGAGAGAATTTGGCACTGTAGATTCTGGTAAGTAAACATTAGTTATTGACACACAGGCCTGTTTGCATATGTGGTCTGTAGCCTGTCATTATGCTTAGAATTGTATTTTTTATCTGTTTTGGGGTTGTGGCCCTCCTTGAGAATGGCATCTTTCTCCTGCCTCTTCCCTCACTTTCTGTGTAAATAGTTGCAGACATAATTTTACTGCTAATTTCAAGTTTACAAGCCCAGGAGCCCCTTGGGTCTTCTATTAAGAATTCTGGATTAGAGGGATATATGTTTGGTTTGGGTCTTCTTTTTTTTTAATTTTGGCCTCTTTTTATTGATTTATAAAATTTATATATTTTCATCCATCTTTATTCTTTGGCCTTTGTGGGCCTCCCATTGAAGTGGCCTCTCTCCTTGCAGAGCATTGGCTCTGGGCACATGTGCTCCAGAGTGCTGGCTCGTAATTGGACACACTGGCCCAGCTGCTCTGTGGCACGTGGGATCTTCCTGGGCCAGGGATTGAACTGGTGCCCCTTGCACTGCAAGGCAGATCTCCACCCAGTGGACCACCAGGGAAGCCCAACCCTGGTTCTTTTTAAAAAAATGTGACATTTATAACAAAATGGAGTGGGAATTTATGACAGAGGCGTGGTGGCATACTAATTGCTAAAGGTTTTCATGGACTTTTGGCACATTGTTTTAAGAGAATTTGTAAAACTTGCTTCTGGTTAGGTAATGTCATGTAAAGTCTGTTGACTTAGGAACTGAAAAAATAATGCTTATAGATGTTAAACTCAAATTTTAAAACATACATTAGCTTTTAACAAGGTTTCAGTGTGTCGTCTCCTGATGAAATGAATGAAAACCTTAAGCAAGTGAGCTGCCTGTGTCCCCATTTTACCAGAGCAAAGTGCTTTTGTTACTGTTTGACATTCCCTTTCTCAGCTATGCAGTGCGTAAGTTCAGAGCCAGGCTGTGTTCATTTAAACCCATCTCTCCTCATCTTCAAATACATAATAAATTGTAGCTGCTTAACAGTATGTGTGGAATGAATTTGTGACACTATAAAATAGGCTTTTGAGGCAAGATTGTCTGATTATTTCTAGAAATCCTGCAAGATGGAGAACTTAAGAGAATTTTATGAGAGGGCTTTGAGAGAATTTGGCACTGTAGATTCTGGTAAGTAAACATTAGTTATTGACACACAGGCCTGTTTGCATATGTGGTCTGTAGCCTGTCATTATGCTTAGAATTGTATTTTTTATCTGTTTTGGGGTTGTGGCCCTCCTTGAGAATGGCATCTTTCTCCTGCCTCTTCCCTCACTTTCTGTGTAAATAGTTGCAGACATAATTTTACTGCTAATTTCAAGTTTACAAGCCCAGGAGCCCCTTGGGTCTTCTATTAAGAATTCTGGATTAGAGGGATATATGTTTGGTTTGGGTCTTCTTTTTTTTTAATTTTGGCCTCTTTTTATTGATTTATAAAATTTATATATTTTCATCCATCTTTATTCTTTGGCCTTTGTGGGCCTCCCATTGAAGTGGCCTCTCTCCTTGCAGAGCATTGGCTCTGGGCACATGTGCTCCAGAGTGCTGGCTCGTAATTGGACACACTGGCCCAGCTGCTCTGTGGCACGTGGGATCTTCCTGGGCCAGGGATTGAACTGGTGCCCCTTGCACTGCAAGGCAGATCTCCACCCAGTGGACCACCAGGGAAGCCCAACCCTGGTTCTTTTTAAAAAAATGTGACATTTATAACAAAATGGAGTGGGAATTTATGACAGAGGCGTGGTGGCATACTAATTGCTAAAGGTTTTCATGGACTTTTGGCACATTGTTTTAAGAGAATTTGTAAAACTTGCTTCTGGTTAGGTAATGTCATGTAAAGTCTGTTGACTTAGGAACTGAAAAAATAATGCTTATAGATGTTAAACTCAAATTTTAAAACATACATTAGCTTTTAACAAGGTTTCAGTGTGTCGTCTCCTGATGAAATGAATGAAAACAGCATTTTTACTAACCTTAAGCAAGTTTTATTAAGCATGTTGATAAGGTTCTAATAAGCTCATTGAGGTCAGTGTCACCCTGAAAGAGACTCAGCAAAATCCTCTCTCTAAAATATTTAGTATTTTTGAATTTATGAAATACATGGACTGTCATGATTAAAGAAGTTTTCTACTTAATTAAGAAGCTGAGAGAGGTCTTGTTTCAGCGGGGGTCTAGGAAAGTAACAACAGGGAGTTAAATTTTCTTAGAAAGCTTGCATTGAATTGATACTGAATAATTAAGTGGATCTAATAAAGCCTTGTCAGTTATTTCATTGTATGTTTACAGTAACTTTTTGGGTTCCCTTTAAAGATCTCTGGATGGATTACATCAAAGAAGAATTGAACCACCCGCTGGGTAGACCTGAGAACTGCGGACAGCTCTATTGGCGAGCCATGAAGATGCTGCAGGGCGAGTCGGTAGAGCAGTTTGTGGCTAAATACGCTTTGCATCAAGCCGGCCGGGCGTGAAAAGAGGAAGAGCACAGCCCCCTTAGTGCTGGAAGCCCTCCGGGCAGACTTTTAGTTGTCACTTACCTGTATTTTGCTGAGATACTGTCTCATGTTGAAATATGCTCTAATTTTGTTTATGCACTAATTTTGAATTCTAGAAAAGAGAGCTCCTGTTGGTCAGTTGTCAGAGGCCAATTGTTGAGGCCAGATCTATCATAGGTTCTGGATGTTTTCCAAAATTCATGAAAATGATGTAGCTGATCTTCTTTTATTGTACCTGGTCAAGGTTGAGTAGCTTTAATCTAGACCTCAGGGTCAGCTAAAATGGAGACAGTTAAAAAGTACAGTTCTGTCTGCTTATTCTCTCCTTAATTTAAGAGTATATCTGATATGTGTTTATTATAAAAAGTGTGGAAGGAATAGAGTAATATGGAGAAGGAAATAAATGGCATCTTGGCAGTTTTGTCATCTGGACTTTAGCTCACTGATTTGATTTCCTTTATTAGAATTGGATTTATAGATGTTAAACTCAAATTTTAAAACATACATTAGCTTTTAACAAGGTTTCAGTGTGTCGCTCCTGATGAAATGAATGAAAACAGCATTTTACTAACCTTAAGCAAGTTTTATTAAGCATGTTGATAAGGTTCTAATAAGCTCATTGAGGTCAGTGTCACCCTGAAAGAGACTCAGCAAAATCCTCTCTCTAAAATATTTAGTATTTTTGAATTTATGAAATACATGGACTGTCATGATTAAAGAAGTTTTCTACTTAATTAAGAAGCTGAGAGAGGTCTTGTTTCAGCGGGGGTCTAGGAAAGTAACAACAGGGAGTTAAATTTTCTTAGAAAGCTTGCATTGAATTGATACTGAATAATTAAGTGGATCTAATAAAGCCTTGTCAGTTATTTCATTGTATGTTTACAGTAACTTTTTGGGTTCCCTTTAAAGATCTCTGGATGGATTACATCAAAGAAGAATTGAACCACCCGCTGGGTAGACCTGAGAACTGCGGACAGCTCTATTGGCGAGCCATGAAGATGCTGCAGGGCGAGTCGGTAGAGCAGTTTGTGGCTAAATACGCTTTGCATCAAGCCGGCCGGGCGTGAAAAGAGGAAGAGCACAGCCCCCTTAGTGCTGGAAGCCCTCCGGGCAGACTTTTAGTTGTCACTTACCTGTATTTTGCTGAGATACTGTCTCATGTTGAAATATGCTCTAATTTTGTTTATGCACTAATTTTGAATTCTAGAAAAGAGAGCTCCTGTTGGTCAGTTGTCAGAGGCCAATTGTTGAGGCCAGATCTATCATAGGTTCTGGATGTTTTCCAAAATTCATGAAAATGATGTAGCTGATCTTCTTTTATTGTACCTGGTCAAGGTTGAGTAGCTTTAATCTAGACCTCAGGGTCAGCTAAAATGGAGACAGTTAAAAAGTACAGTTCTGTCTGCTTATTCTCTCCTTAATTTAAGAGTATATCTGATATGTGTTTATTATAAAAAGTGTGGAAGGAATAGAGTAATATGGAGAAGGAAATAAATGGCATCTTGGCAGTTTTGTCATCTGGACTTTAGCTCACTGATTTGATTTCCTTTATTAGAATTGGATTTATAGTGTCAGGTCATTTACTCATTCATTTTATTAAGTGCCTGTCATGGGCAGGAAAGAAGATACCCTTTTGGGGTGGAATTGGGGGTTAAGGGAACCAAGCTGATATCCTGAGTTGGTTGAAGCAGCAGAAAATGATGCTGGGTATTGGGGGGAAAGTGGTCCTTTAAGAAAATTTAATAAATTATAAGATAGTGCTTGCTTTTTGTCTCTGGGACTGATCTGCAGAGAAATGTTTACATTGGGGAGGCCCAGCAACAAAGAAAGGCGGGGATAGGAAGTAGCTTAGAAGAGAAGGGCTTCAGAGGCAAGGATGGAGCGGGCTTAGAGCAGGGGCAGGTGTTCTACCAGCAGAGGAGGCAGGTGTTCCAGTTGTATGTCCTTTAAAGTAACATGATGTCACTGGGAGAAGCATTTGGTAGTTTTACTTACTATGTTTCACTTACTATTTTTTTTCCATGTCATTAAATAGCCTTGAAAATGTGAAGTAAATTCATAGCATTCCACTGTATAGATGAGCCATGACTTACTCTACTGGTCCCCTATGATTGGACTGTGTCGTTTCTCATTATTTCTTAACAGATCTTTGTTCTCATCCTTGGCCATTTCATTGGGAAACTGATAATCTGACAGTAGAATTACTGTGTTAAAGGCTGTAACTGTTTTAAAGATTATTGTAAGTATTGCCAATTTGTAATGCATGGAAATAGTTTCAAGCGTGATAGGTATTTTATATGCATATATATTCTTAACCATTTTAATAGGTGAAAGTGATATAGCCTATTTTTTTTTTTTTTTTTAAGATTTACTTATTTATTTTGGGCGGGTGTCGGGTTGGGGAGGGAGGGGAGCGGGCGGGCCATGTCTATTGGTCTTTCATTTCTCTGTTTTCATCCATCTTTGTTCTTTGCCCGTGTGAGCCTCCCATCGCAGTGGCGTCTGTTGTCGCAGAGCACCGGCTCTGGGCGCATGCGCTCCAGAGCTCCAGCTCGGTAATTGGACACATCGGTCCAGCCGCTCTGTGGCACGTGGGATCTTCCCAGGCCAGGGATCGAACCGGCACCCCTTGCACTGCAAGGTGGTGTCCTTACCCACTGGACCACCAGGGAAGCCCTTATTTCTAATACTTGATTATATATTCAATTTCTGTGAATATAAGTCTATTTTAGGAAACCTTTATTATGAGCTTTTGTACTCTGAATGGTTGGTTGTGCGTCATTTATTCTAAAATAAGAAACATCTTTGTCAAGTCTGGGAAGTTCAGCATTTAACTCCTTAAAGGGCTTGTTTATTTTTGGAAAGAGACACATATTGCACATAGAAGAGGAGAGTAGAGAGATTGGTGGGTAATTCCTCCCAGCAGGACTAGGACGGTGAGTCTCCTTAGGTCATCACACCCTGAACTGGGTTCTCACCATTGCTGTTAATGAAAAGGCATGTGGCCAGTTCACCTAGAGCTGTGCTGAGATGTGGTAACTTAAATATGTTGAAATTAGATAATTCAGTCTTCCATTTATGCTGGACGCATTTTCAGGTGTTTAACCAGCCACATTTGTTTCCATACTGAACAGCACAGATAACAGAACTTTTATTTCCACCATCAAATAAAGTTCTGTTGGACACTGTTGACCTAGATACAGTTAGATGTGGGAAAATCGACTCAAGTCAGAAGAGAACACGTTACTTGGTCACAGGCGCTTCCTTGTGGGAAAGTCTACATGGAGAAAAAATACTACCTGATAACTATTAGGCTAAATTTTTTCACGTGTGTTACTTTTTTTTTTTTTTTTTTAATTTTTGGCCACTTTTATTGGTCTCTCATTTATTTATTTTTCATCCATCTTTGTTCTTTGACCTCCCATTGCAGTGGCCTCTCCTGTAGCAGAGGACTGGCTCTGGGCGCATGCGCTCCAGAGCACTGGCTCGTAATTGGACACACAGGTCCAGCCGCTGCGCGGCATGTGGGATCTTCCCATGCCAGGGATCGAACCGCCACTCCTTGCAATGTAAGGCAGACTCTTTACCCACTGGACCACCAGAGAAGCCCTGTGTTACCGTTCTTGGAGAGATTTGAAGGGATAGGTTAATGTTTCATATTATCATAAGGCGGCCTGATGAGCAAAGAATGCCAGATTTCAGCTTTTCTGCTACTTAAAGGTTAACATGATAATCACCTTGAGCAGGTTGGTTCTGCGCAGCTCAGGAAAAGGCAGCAAAGGCTGGCTTTGTTATCCCCAGCTCAAGTGCTTCCCTCCGTATTAGAGGGCCAGCCCTGAAAGGTAGTCCCTAGGTGAGACTGTACTGGCGCAGTTTGGGATGTTTAGGATTAACCCTGGACACCCGAGAGCCATAGCCTTTGTAGGATGTCTGGAATGTTACCGGAGTTTTGATTATCTAGCCTGGTTCCTAACGAGTTAACTTGAAGACCTGTCATTAGCTCAGGGTGAGAGTCCCTCGGTTACTGAAGTCTCTCACCCATCTGTGGAAGAGTTAGAGTCCCAATGCCAGCCTTCGTTCTAGAGAAACCTGTTTATAGAGAAATGAGTGAAATGGGGTTAGAGCTATAATTGCATGAAGTTTTTAGCGCTATGTTACACACAATCAGGTAGACGCGGGTAAATGACTATTCTAACAGGTTTTTAAGGAAAGTGTGTCCAGTGCGATTGGATAGAGGTAACAGTCTAGTCATTCCAGACCCAGCTTGTCATGTAGCCCAGGGGTATGCTAACAGAAAAAAAAGAAGACTTCAGGTCGGTTAGGCAGGCCGGGGGCTTTCGCCGGTGGGTGCGCCCCGCCCCCTGTTTCGTCCCTGGCCCCGCCCCGCCTCTGGCCCCGCCCCTGGCTCCCTGTTGACCCTCGCCCCGCCCCCGACCGGGAGCACCCCTGGCTGATTGGCCCTCGGCGGCGTATCCTCGGGCTGGCAGCCAGGCCGGCGTGTCACGTGGCTGAGCGGTGTCCTGGGCGCCGAGCCGCGGGCCGACCGGCATGGACCCTCAGACCGCCGGGGCCCAAGCGCTGGGGGCCGCTGAGCAGCCGCGGGGTGCGCCCCCCAGTCCGGGGGTGAGCGCGGCGCGGGGTCTGGGCGCGGCCACCACCTGCGGCCTGGGGCGGGAAGTTGCGGGGGCTCGCGGGGCGGGCCGGGCGGGGGCCGCTGAGCCGGGGAAGCGCTTCAGGCCCTCTCTGGGCAGCTCCGCCGTTTGGGCGCGCGCCCGAGCTGAAGACTGCCGGGCCGCGGGGCCGCGGGGCGGGGCACCTGGAGGACGTGGGTGAGCCCGCCGGGCTGGGAGGGCTGGCGGTTGGCCCCGGACCGCCTTTGCGTCGTTGATAAATGGGAGGTGATGCTGCTGATCCAGAGCTGGGGGCGCTGCTGGGGGGCCTGGACTGGGGCCAGGTGAGGACGGCGGGGAGATCGACTTTCCCCGAAGGAAGGATCCGAGTCCCGTGGTGGGGATGCTCCGCTAAGCCTGAGCTCCAGTTGATGTCTCCTGCGTTCTTTTCTCTTCGCTGAAACCTAAAGGCCGCGTTTGACGCAGGCTTTCCAGAAACTTGTTTTCATTTGCTCGCCCGACAGCCCTGTTTTTTTCAAAGACCGCTGTCACAGTCATGTCCAGCCCTTGCTCCCCGTCAGTCATCCCTGTGAGATGGTGAGGTCCTTGCGGGTAGGAAGCTCTGTTGTGTGCTGTAAACCCGGCACCTCTCCTAGTGCCTGGCGTCTTAGACACGCATGGAAGACTGGAATGCTTGCCTAAGCCTCAGAGAGTATCTTAACCGAAATAAGACAGGAAAAACGTCATTATAAAGATGAGCAGGTAGGTAGGATGAGACTAATTTTGTCAGGAGCAGGAAGGTTCCTGCCCTTGGCCTCCGAGATGAGAGGATGGTGGTCCTGCAGAGGGCTGGAGAGGACCGTGCGGGGCCAGTGGAGCTGGGAGAGGGACCCATGCTGCACGAGTTGTTGCAGCCTGGAGGGGCAATGTGGACTCCGTGATGAATGTTGAGCTCCAGCCCTGGAGGCCTGTTGGGGTTTTGAACAGAATGGCGATTAACACTGTAAGGCTGCCGCACAACGAGCAGGCGGGACGGCGGTTAGGGAGCTTTTGCAGTAGAAGAGGTGAGAAGTCCCAGGACTGGTCAGCAGGCGTGACCACGAGTTGTCACTGACTACAGGCGGTAGACTGAACTCATGAGATCCAGGAAGGACTAGATCATGAGCCAATGGGGACAGGTGTCCAGTGCAGCAGTTTCAATGTGGGGGCAAGGACGGTGGATTTCAGTTCAACAGATGTTATATTCTTGGTGCTAGGTAACACACAAACATTCATAAATGTTACCTCATTATAAACCTCCTACAAGGTCAGGGCAGTCATCCCCAATTTCCAGAAACAGAAACCCAGGCGTGGGGGCTGCAGTGGCGTGTCCCGGGTACACTCAGAATGAATGGGCTTGAAGTCAGGTCCTCTCTGCGCTGTGAACATTTCCTGTCTCACTTAGAAAGAGGTCGTAACAGGAGGATTATTGACAGGATTTCAGGTACTCTTTTCTTCTTCTTTTTTTTAAACCTTTATTTTATTTTTAACTTTTACAGAGTTTTGTTGTTTACAGACATGCGTGTTCCCAGATCAGTCACATGTATATCCCCCCCTTCCCACCCTTCTTCTTAACTGTCCTGTCCGGCATATGAGATCTTGGTTCCCCAACCAGGGACGGACTGGACGTATGCCCTCTGTAGTGGAAGCCTAGAGTCTTAGTCACTGGACCGCCAGGGAAGTCCTAGGATTTCAGAACTTTTGAGTACAGGGAGCCGAGAGGCTGAGGGTGGGCGGTGAGGAAGACTTTCCTTCAGCAACTAAAACTCTGTGCTGTCCTCCTGTCAGTCAGACAGAATCTGATACAGAGCTAGTAACTAGACAGAAAGTTAAGTAACTGAGAAAGGTATAAGTATTCCTGCCCTTGGCCTCCGAGATGAGAGGATGGTGGTCCTGCAGAGGGCTGGAGAGGACCGTGGGGCCAGTGGAGCTGGGAGAGGGACCCATGCTGCACGAGTTGTTGCAGCCTGGAGGGGCAATGTGGACTCCGTGATGAATGTTGAGCTCCAGCCCTGGAGGCCTGTTGGGGTTTTGAACAGAATGGCGATTAACACTGTAAGGCTGCCGCACAACGAGCAGGCGGGACGGCGGTTAGGGAGCTTTTGCAGTAGAAGAGGTGAGAAGTCCCAGGACTGGTCAGCAGGCGTGACCACGAGTTGTCACTGACTACAGGCGGTAGACTGAACTCATGAGATCCAGGAAGGACTAGATCATGAGCCAATGGGGACAGGTGTCCAGTGCAGCAGTTTCAATGTGGGGGCAAGGACGGTGGATTTCAGTTCAACAGATGTTATATTCTTGGTGCTAGGTAACACACAAACATTCATAAATGTTACCTCATTATAAACCTCCTACAAGGTCAGGGCAGTCATCCCCAATTTCCAGAAACAGAAACCCAGGCGTGGGGGCTGCAGTGGCGTGTCCCGGGTACACTCAGAATGAATGGGCTTGAAGTCAGGTCCTCTCGTGCGCTGTGAACATTTCCTGTCTCACTTAGAAAGAGGTCGTAACAGGAGGATTATTGACAGGATTTCAGGTACTCTTTTCTTCTTCTTTTTTTTAAACCTTTATTTTATTTTTAACTTTTACAGAGTTTTGTTGTTTACAGACATGCGTGTTCCCAGATCAGTCACATGTATATCCCCCCCTTCCCACCCTTCTTCTTAACTGTCCTGTCCGGCATATGAGATCTTGGTTCCCCAACCAGGGACGGACTGGACGTATGCCCTCTGTAGTGGAAGCCTAGAGTCTTAGTCACTGGACCGCCAGGGAAGTCCTAGGATTTCAGAACTTTTGAGTACAGGGAGCCGAGAGGCTGAGGGTGGGCGGTGAGGGAAGACTTTCCCTTCAGCAACTAAAACTCTGTGCTGTCCTCCTGTCAGTCAGACAGAATCTGATACAGAGCTAGTAACTAGACAGAAAGTTAAGTAACTGGAAAGGTAAAGATGAACATGGAGGTAGCCACTGAGGGAAACAGTCACCTCCTCAGGGCCGAGGGCACAGAGCAGTGAGATTGGAATGACTGAAATGTACAAGCTCGGCGGAGAATTTCAGAGCACTGAAATCCCACCCTCTAAGGAGTGGGCACTGTCCTGGCTGGTGCCGGCGTCTCTGGGCTTGGAGGAGAGCTCCTGAGGGCCTGGACTGCTCGAGAGACGGCCTGTGAGGGGACTTCCCTGGCGGTCCAGGGGCTAAGACTCCACCTTCCCACTGTCGTTGGCCTGGGTTCAATCCCTGGTCAGGGAACTACATCTCATGTGCCGCAACTGAGAGTTCACAGGCTAAGACTAAAGACCCTGCGTGGTGCAACGAAGACCTGGTGCAGCCAAATAAACATTAAAAGAGAAAGAAGACAGGGCCGGTGAGGAGGCTGGCTCTGCATGTGTGGGCAGACTGTACACGGTTCAGTGGCCACTGGGAAGGCTAGTGATCCTGCTGGCGGGGGCGATGCTGGCAGCAATGGGAAGAAGCAGGGCCAGTCTAACAGGACATGGCAGAAATGTGGACTGTAGCGTTCTACCCCAGCCTCACAAAGGAGATCTGAAAGGGTGGGCGTGGGGTGAAATACTGACCATATCCAAGATATCCATGTCTTGAGTGATTGTTTCTTCTTCCCACAGGCTGCCTTTGCCCCAGCTGACCACACCAGTCAGGAGAGAGAGGCCGAGAACGCCACAGATCGACTGGGTAAGTAGGCGGCAGAGGCCGTGCGACTGTTGGGAGAGACCGAGGACGTTTGTACTATGAAAGCTTATCATTTGCCAGAGGCCCTTTGCCTCAATGACATTTAAAGTACCTGAAAATATACAGTGTTCCTGGCTCATGTGAATGAAAAGGCCTGGTAATGAATGGCTTTGTTTAAGACAAAACTAAAGGTAAATAATCTACCCTACTCCTAAAATTAGGAACAGAACATCAGTTTTAAAATCCGTGCTCCAGTGGCTGAGGAACTCCACACACATGTTACAGCTGCCTTCTCAGTGAGTCGGCTGAAAATCTCCCCCACACATGACTAGGTCCTCTCTGGTTAGCCGGTGGTTGTTTTCAAATATTCTTCCTGGTGTTGATTTCTTAGCCAACGGAGCACAGCGCATCCCTCACGATAGTCCTGCTCACAGTGAGGGCATCCAGTGTGAAGAGGAAGGCTTTGTTGAGGATGACGACGATTCTGATGGGGAACCGAGTCCCTGGGAGCTGTCAGAAGGGGTGCCCGGCTGTCCAGCCAAGGAGCAGGCCGCCGATCTCTTTAACGAGGACTGGGACCTGGAGTTGAAAGCGGATCAAGGGAATCCATATGGTAGGTGCCGGGTTTCTAGGGTCTGAAGCCAGGCTTTGGCACAGTGGTAGAGAACCCACCTGCCAGTGTGGGAGAAGAGAGAGACCAGGGTTCGATCCCTGGGTCGGGAAGATCCCCTGGAGGAAGAAATGGCAACCCATTCCAGTCTTGCCAGGAAAGTCCCATGGACGGAGGATCCTGGCAGGCTACAGTCCATGGGGTCGCAAAGGGCTGGACGAAACTGACTACACACAGGCCGGGCTTCTGAGAGCCTCCTACCAGATGAGCCCCTAAACAGTTTGGAAGAGGGAGCCACACCCGTGAGCTTTGTCTGATAGCTCTTATAGGTCTGAAATTTCCACTTTCACATTGGAGGGTTGGGGAGAAGTAGGAGGTCTGTATTTTATCTCACAGATCCTGTCTTACTTCTTCCCACAGGCTGCCTTTGCCCCAGCTGACCACACCAGTCAGGAGAGAGAGGCCGAGAACGCCACAGATCGACTGGTAAGTAGGCGGCAGAGGCCGTGCGACTGTTGGGAGAGACCGAGGACGTTTGTACTATGAAAGCTTATCATTTGCCAGAGGCCCTTTGCCTCAATGACATTTAAAGTACCTGAAAATATACAGTGTTCCTGGCTCATGTGAATGAAAAGGCCTGGTAATGAATGGCTTTGTTTAAGACAAAACTAAAGGTAAATAATCTACCCTACTCCTAAAATTAGGAACAGAACATCAGTTTTAAAATCCGTGCTCCAGTGGCTGAGGAACTCCACACACATGTTACAGCTGCCTTCTCAGTGAGTCGGCTGAAAATCTCCCCCACACATGACTAGGTCCTCTCTGGTTAGCCGGTGGTTGTTTTCAAATATTCTTCCTGGTGTTGATTTCTTAGCCAACGGAGCACAGCGCATCCCTCACGATAGTCCTGCTCACAGTGAGGGCATCCAGTGTGAAGAGGAAGGCTTTGTTGAGGATGACGACGATTCTGATGGGGAACCGAGTCCCTGGGAGCTGTCAGAAGGGGTGCCCGGCTGTCCAGCCAAGGAGCAGGCCGCCGATCTCTTTAACGAGGACTGGGACCTGGAGTTGAAAGCGGATCAAGGGAATCCATATGGTAGGTGCCGGGTTTCTAGGGTCTGAAGCCAGGCTTTGGCACAGTGGTAGAGAACCCACCTGCCAGTGTGGGAGAAGAGAGAGACCAGGGTTCGATCCCTGGGTCGGGAAGATCCCCTGGAGGAAGAAATGGCAACCCATTCCAGTCTTGCCAGGAAAGTCCCATGGACGGAGGATCCTGGCAGGCTACAGTCCATGGGGTCGCAAAGGGCTGGACGAAACTGACTACACACAGGCCGGGCTTCTGAGAGCCTCCTACCAGATGAGCCCCTAAACAGTTTGGAAGAGGGAGCCACACCCGTGAGCTTTGTCTGATAGCTCTTATAGGTCTGAAATTTCCACTTTCACATTGGAGGGTTGGGGAGAAGTAGGAGGTCTGTATTTTATCTCATAACAGTATGGGTGTTTGAATGTTCAGTGTTACTCTCTAAATATCTCTGTGTGAACGGAGCAGCGGCAGACAGGAGTGCTCTGTCCACCAGTCACTTTCTCTGTACTGCCCAAAACCTGGCCTGAGAAGCAGGACCGCGGGCGGCCTCCGAATGTAGGTGGTTGGGATTCTCCAGCCAGGGTAGAAAGACTGTGTGCACACCTGCGTGCGTCTGTCCACACGTGCATGTGTCTGTCCCCTAGACCTTTTTGACTCTCCCTTCTCACCCTCCCTCCTTTTAATCTGTCTTTTAAAACCACCTGCAGATGCTGACGACATCCAGGGTTGTCTTTCTCAAGAGATCAGACCCTGGGTGTGCTGTGCCCCGCAAGGAGACATGATCTATGACCCCAGTTGGCACCATCCGCCTCCGCTGATACCCCATTACTCCAAGATGGTCTTTGAAACAGGACAGTTCGATGATGCAGAAGACTGAGGGCAGTAGCTTTGGCCCGGAGGATGGGCAGACCCCTCAGGTCAAGATCAGCCCGTCTGAGGAGACATTCCCCGTGAGCCCTGAGTCAGCCACACAGCCTGGCGTTAAATAAGGTCCAGGGTGCCCTGCTTCTGTTGTTGTTGTTGTTGTGTTTTTAATAAGCTCCTCCTTGGAATGTGTGAGTGTTTATGTCTGTGTCAGGGGGAGGAATCGTGTTCTTTATAAATAAAGAAGAAAAATCAGTATGCTTTTGCCTGCTTCGCCCCTTTTCTTTGTTCTAAAGTCTCACACCTGTTAAAGCCCTTCAATTACCTTTACACCCCCCCCTTGGAATTTAGATGACTTAGGGTCTAAATTTGCCTAACCCTGGGTCGGGACAGATCCCTGGAGGAAGAAATGGCAACCCATTCCAGTCTTGCCAGGAAAGTCCCATGGACGGAGGATCCTGGCAGGCTACAGTCCATGGGGTCGCAAAGGGCTGGACGAAACTGACTACACACAGGCCGGGCTTCTGAGAGCCTCCTACCAGATGAGCCCCTAAACAGTTTGGAAGAGGGAGCCACACCCGTGAGCTTTGTCTGATAGCTCTTATAGGTCTGAAATTTCCACTTTCACATTGGAGGGTTGGGGAGAAGTAGGAGGTCTGTATTTTATCTCATAACAGTATGGGTGTTTGAATGTTCAGTGTTACTCTCTAAATATCTCTGTGTGAACGGAGCAGCGGCAGACAGGAGTGCTCTGTCCACCAGTCACTTTCTCTGTACTGCCCAAAACCTGGCCTGAGAAGCAGGACCGCGGGCGGCCTCCGAATGTAGGTGGTTGGGATTCTCCAGCCAGGGTAGAAAGACTGTGTGCACACCTGCGTGCGTCTGTCCACACGTGCATGTGTCTGTCCCCTAGACCTTTTTGACTCTCCCTTCTCACCCTCCCTCCTTTTAATCTGTCTTTTAAAACCACCTGCAGATGCTGACGACATCCAGGGTTGTCTTTCTCAAGAGATCAGACCCTGGGTGTGCTGTGCCCCGCAAGGAGACATGATCTATGACCCCAGTTGGCACCATCCGCCTCCGCTGATACCCCATTACTCCAAGATGGTCTTTGAAACAGGACAGTTCGATGATGCAGAAGACTGAGGGCAGTAGCTTTGGCCCGGAGGATGGGCAGACCCCTCAGGTCAAGATCAGCCCGTCTGAGGAGACATTCCCCGTGAGCCCTGAGTCAGCCACACAGCCTGGCGTTAAATAAGGTCCAGGGTGCCCTGCTTCTGTTGTTGTTGTTGTTGTGTTTTTAATAAGCTCCTCCTTGGAATGTGTGAGTGTTTATGTCTGTGTCAGGGGGAGGAATCGTGTTCTTTATAAATAAAAGAAGAAAAAAAATCAGTATGCTTTTGCCTGCTTCCCTCGCCGCGGCCCCTTTTCTTCATTAGATATTTCTGAACAAAGTCTCACACCTGTTAAAGCCCTTCAATTACCTTTACAGGATTGATGTATTTTGAGATGAAAGATTAAACTCCTCTGTGACAAAAAACCAATATTTTAGTTTGGCCTCTGTGGATCTGGTCCTACTGGCCATAGTCTGGAACCCAAGAATCGCTGGTGACTTCATGGCTGATTTCTAGTCCTCCTGTGGCAAATTGACCATTTACTTAGCGAGGACTCTCCGCAGGCTGGAAGACGAAATGGCAAAGTAATTAAACCAGCAATTGTATAACCCTTAATTGGCACGGAAGGATTTTACACTCTTGTTTTCTATTTAATCTTCTAGGGTCTTTACGTGGTTGCCCTCGTGGGGGGGGGGTGTGTGTGTGTGTCTGTGTGTGTGTGTGTGTCTGTGTGTTACATGGTTGCCCTCGTGGGGGGTGTGTGTGTGTGTGTGTGTGTGTGTGTGTGTGTCTGTGTGTTACATGGTTGCCCTCGTGGGGTGTGTGTGTGTGTGTGTGTGTGTGTGTGTGTGTGTGTGTGTGTGTGTGTGTGTGTGTGTGTGTGTGTGTGTGTGTGTGTGTGTGTGTGTGTGTGTGTGTGTGTGTGGGTGTGTGTGTGTGTGTGTGTGTGTGTGTGTGTGTGTGTGTGTGTGTGTGTGTGTGTGTGTGTGTGTGTGTGTGTGTGTCTGTGTGTTACATGGTTGCCCTCGTGGGGTGTGTGTGTGTGTGTGTGTGTGTGTGTGTGTGTGTTACGTGGTTGCCCTCGTGGGGTGTGTGTGTGTGTGTGTGTGTGTGTGTGTGTGTGTGTGTGTGTGTGTGTGTGTGTGTGTGTGTGTGTGTGTGTGTGTGTGTGTGTGTTACGTGGTTGCCCTCGTGGGGTGTGTGTGTGTGTGTGTGTGTGTGTGTGTGTGTGTTACGTGGTTGCCCTCGTGGGGTGTGTGTGTGTGTGTGTGTGTGTGTGTGTGTCTGTGTGTCTGTGTGTTACATGGTTGCCCTCGTGGGGTGTGTGTGTGTGTGTGTGTGTGTGTGTGTGTGTGTGTGTGTGTGTGTGTGTGTGTGTGTGTGTGTGTGTGTGTGTGTGTGTGTTACGTGGTTGCCCTCGTGGGGTGTGTGTGTGTGTGTGTGTGTGTGTGTGTGTGTGTGTGTGTGTTACGTGGTTGCCCTCGTGGGGTGTGTGTGTGTGTGTGTGTGTGTGTGTGTGTCTGTGTGTCTGTGTGTTACATGGTTGCCCTCGTGGGGTGTGTGTGTGTGTGTGTGTGTGTGTTACGTGGTTGCCCTCGTGGGGTGGGTGGGTGTGTGGGTGTGGGTGTGTGGGTGTGTGTGTGTGTAAGCAAGCAAGCCTGGGGGCCACTGTGTGTGACAGAGAGAAAGGGAGCAGGCAAGCAAGCCTGGGGGCCACACCTCAGCATATTTGTGATGCTTGCCCCTTCGGCAGGCTGAGGGATTGCATCTTACCTCCCCTCTTAAAACTGAATCAAGGGGCTTCCCTGGTGGTCCAGTGGGTAAGGACACCGCCTTGCAGTGTAAGGGGGGCCGGTTCGATCCCTGGCCTGGGAAGATCCCACGTGCCGCGGAGCAGCAGGACCGATGTGTCTGACTACTGAGCCAGAGCTCTGGAGCGCATGCGCCCAGAGCCGGTTCTCTGCAGCGAGAGAGTCCACTGCAATGGGAGGCCCACATGGGCCATAGAACAAAGATGGATGATAAATAAATGAAAGGCCAATAGAAGTGGCCAAAAAAAACCATCCCAAAACTGAATCAAGAAAAACGTTTCTGACATGAAACCTGAGTCAACTTCACAGCAGTTAAATCAACAAATTAACCATTTAAGCAGTACTGGGGAGGGAAGGAGGCCCATAAAGTGTGTGAATAAGGCAGCACCTTATGAAGGAGGGCCGTGGCTTTGTGAGGCTGTGAGGAGCCCTCAAGGCCAAGGTTGTCCTCGGGAGGGAAAAAATGGTCTTAGACCAGATCCCATACCACTCTTGGTATGCTCTTCCCAGTGCCAAGGCTGATCAGACTTCAAGCATGTCTCATGTGAGAAGATGAACTTGAGGAACTTGCACCAGGAAACACTGAGGGCTTGGGGACCGTGGCAGAATGACCCAATAGAAAGGTGGTGTTACGGATCGGTTACGTGGGAGCATGTGCAGATATGAGGCCGCTGAAACTGAGCAGAGGCAGAAGTTATGAAGTGGGGAGGTTCCATGTATGTTGGAGAGAGGGAAGGAAGAGGGAGCAAGAGAAGCACATTTGCCTGAGTCACTGAGTGAAGAAAACAGACCAGCTGCCACGGCCATGTCCATGGAATGCTGGTAAGTTTGGATTCCTTTGCTTTTTAAAAGTTACTCTTTGCAGTCTTTAGGATTTAGTTAGGATTCCTTTTATATTAACATTTATTTTTATAACTTTATTTTTTGACCATGACACAAGGCACGTGGGATCTTAGTTCCCTGACCAGAGATGGAACCCATGCTCCCTGCAAGGCAAGCACAGAAGCTTAACTACTGGATGACCAGAGAAGTCCCAACTTTCTTTTCTTTTCTAATTTATTTATTTTTGGCTATTCTGGGTTTTCACTGCTACTGCAGGTTCTTCTCTAGTTGCAGGGAGTGGGGGCTACCTTCTAGTTGAGGTGAGCAGGCTTATTGTGGTGACTTCTTTTGTGGAACTCAGGCTCTAAGGCACACGGGCTCAATAGTTGTGGCTCCGAGGCTCTAGAGCACAGGCTCTGTAGTTGTGGCTCACGGACTTAGTTGCTCCACAGCATGTGGGGTCTTCCTGGATCAGGGATCGAACCAGTGTCTCCTGCATTGGCAGGCGAACTCTTCGCCCCTGAGCTACCAGGGAAGCCCCCAACTTCTTATTTTTTAAAACAGCTCATAGGAGTAGGACAGAGAAAAACATCCAGAGGCAGTGAGATTCACAACTGTGCTTTACTCTGAAAGCCCTCAGTCGATGACCAAGCAAACTTTGTTCTCTAGAAACTAGAGTGTATGACAAATGAATTTGTGATACAGATTATCAGATAAACAATAAGTCATGGTTAGTTAAAACATAACAGTAAAAAGGAAATAATCACAGTGATTTCTAACCAACATCCTATAGTGAAGAATTACAATTTTTGGTACTTAAAAAGAAAACACCACCAACTAAAAAAAATCTAACCAACATCCTATAGTAAATACATGGTACTTAAAGGTGGTGTTACGGATCGGTTACGTGGGAGCATGTGCAGATATGAGGCCGCTGAAACTGAGCAGAGGCAGAAGTTATGAAGTGGGGAGGTTCCATGTATGTTGGAGAGAGGGAAGGAAGAGGGAGCAAGAGAAGCACATTTGCCTGAGTCACTGAGTGAAGAAAACAGACCAGCTGCCACGGCCATGTCCATGGAATGCTGGTAAGTTTGGATTCCTTTGCTTTTAAAAGTTACTCTTTGCAGTCTTTAGGATTTAGTTAGGATTCCTTTTATATTAACATTTATTTTTATAACTTTATTTTTTGACCATGACACAAGGCACGTGGGATCTTAGTTCCCTGACCAGAGATGGAACCCATGCTCCCTGCAAGGCAAGCACAGAAGCTTAACTACTGGATGACCAGAGAAGTCCCAACTTTCTTTTCTTTTCTAATTTATTTATTTTTGGCTATTCTGGGTTTTCACTGCTACTGCAGGTTCTTCTCTAGTTGCAGGGAGTGGGGGCTACCTTCTAGTTGAGGTGAGCAGGCTTATTGTGGTGACTTCTTTTGTGGAACTCAGGCTCTAAGGCACACGGGCTCAATAGTTGTGGCTCCGAGGCTCTAGAGCACAGGCTCTGTAGTTGTGGCTCACGGACTTAGTTGCTCCACAGCATGTGGGGTCTTCCTGGATCAGGGATCGAACCAGTGTCTCCTGCATTGGCAGGCGAACTCTTCGCCCCTGAGCTACCAGGGAAGCCCCCAACTTCTTATTTTTTAAAACAGCTCATAGGAGTAGGACAGAGAAAAACATCCAGAGGCAGTGAGATTCACAACTGTGCTTTACTCTGAAAGCCCTCAGTCGATGACCAAGCAAACTTTGTTCTCTAGAAACTAGAGTGTATGACAAATGAATTTGTGATACAGATTATCAGATAAACAATAAGTCATGGTTAGTTAAAACATAACAGTAAAAAGGAAATAATCACAGTGATTTCTAACCAACATCCTATAGTGAAGAATTACAATTTTTGGTACTTAAAAAGAAAACACCACCAACTACCCACAAAACCCAAAGACAAAAATCAACGAAAATAGTTACTGTTTATCTGGAACTTTGAATTCTGAGCTGAGATGTACAATGTCAAAATAGGAAGAGAACATGGATATTGCTTAGTTTGGTCTGGTCATGTGTGTAGGAATTGTCTCTACCTACTTCCAGCCACAGGGAGCTTATTTGCTCAGAAGGAGCCCTTCCACTGCTGGCTAGTGCTACTTGGTGGAAAATTGTCTCTCTCATGGAGTCAGAATCTACCCATTAGGTGGTTCTGGTCTGTACTGTGGTCCTGATATTCTTTCCATTGTAGGAAGTTAGCACTATTCTCTCTCCAGCTTTCCCTTGTTTAGGCACTTGCAAACACCTGTCTGGAATCAAGAGCGAGCCGGAGAAGCAGGAACGGGAAAGGGGGAGGTGGAGGGGGAAGGGGAGGGATTGCCTGGGGGATTTTGAGGTTCTGAGGTTGTTTCCAGAATTGCAGCATCGAGAGAGGTTGAACTAGTTCCTCGAGGGCATGTGGAATAGAAGGGGACCAAGGACAGAACCCAGGGAGTGTTTCTGATTACCAGGTAGAAGGATCGGGTCCTGAGGGCAGGCTGTGACCCAGGAGGAGGGAAACCCAGGTGAGTCAAGGAGAAGAGGCTTTTAAGGAAGACGGAGTAGCCATCTCTTCCAGAGTCCAAGTAAGATGCAAGCTGAAGGGCTTCCCTGGTGGTCCAGTTAGGTAAGGACACCGCCTTGCAGTGCAAGGGGCACCAGTTCGTTCCCTGGCCTGGGAAGATCCCACGTACCATGGAGTTGGACCCATGTGCCCAACTACCGAGCCGGTGCTCTGCAGCAAGGGAAGCCACTGCAATGGAAGGCCCACACAGGCCAAAGAACAAAGATGGATGAAAATAGATAAATGAAAGACCAGTAGAAGTGGCCAACAGAAAAAAAAAAAGATGCAAGCTGAAGAGGGCCTTTGGGAATGGGGGATCAAAAAGGGCTCAGAGAATGCATTGATTTGGGTAGGCACAGGGGTGGGCATGGGGCGTGGCAGGCTAACACAGTTTGAGGAATGCACGTTTTGGTGCCACTGTTTCTTTAGACTGGGGGGCAATGGTTACTTCTGACCTGCTTCTCTCAGAATGTGCAAGCAAGCCAGACCGGGAAGAGGCAGTGACTGGAGAGAAAGGTGGGACTGGAGCGAGGGGCAGACATAGGTAGAGGCTGCTGGGAAGTAGAGGCAGGAAGGGACGGTTGCAGTGGGGTGGGGAACAGAAGAGAAACTCTTAACTCAGGTGTTTCTTTCAAACAATTTCATTGACCAGGAAAGAAACCACAGCTGACCACTTTAAAAATCTTGGGTGAGGGAAAGGAGACAGAGCATGCATTTCTCATGTGTCTGGATGCTGTTTCCGATGTGTCCTAGTTTCTCTCCCGCCTTGTCTCCATGCCAGCAGGCTCCTTAACTTTGTGGAGGCATGTGACAGAGTCGAGAACAGCCAAGACATATTTTTTAGCTTTGATTTTACAAAAAGGGATTTTTAAATACAAAAAAAAAAAATGTACATACATATATATATATATTTGGTAAGCAGGCAAAGGAGTCTGGGGCCAACAGATTCTGAATCTTGTAGAAATTTGGAAAGAAAGAATTTTCCCCAAGCCAAAACAAAAAAAAATCCTCTGGGCTAAGAAGGAAGATGGGGAGAAGAGAGAGAGATGGAGCTCTGGAGATGCTAAGAGCAGATGGAATTATGACCCCTGCTTCTCAGTGTGTGCCAGTCCCGGTTAGGTCCCCAGAGACTGATAGATGTTGGTGCTTCCAGACAGGCAGGACCACCTCACCAAAGATGCCCAGGCCTTGAGCCCGCGGAGAACTGGGGGACCCAGAGGATCCGCTGGACAGGGAGGCCCTGGGAAGACGGATACTCGATGACGTCATGCACGACTTGCGGAAGTGCTGGCCCTAGGCGGTGCACGTGGAGGCTCCCGCTCCAAAATCGCGAAGGTCTAAGAGACGACCATTTTGCTTCTTGAACCCCTGAGACGCAGAGCTAACAGGAGCCTAGATGAGAGCGAGTTGCTGCTGCGGGCAGGGGGCCAGATCATCAGGTAGATTATAATGGCGTATAGATCGTATCATCATGAGTTGATTCATATCAGAGTGCTGATCATTTTTGCTCCATTTTTATTTTCTATCTGGATGAAAAACTCACCATTTTTGTACTGTGGCAGCACAAACAGAATTATGCCACTCACACTTTGTGTAAGTCATGTTGTGTATTTTTTTAAAAAATGGTTCTAGCATGTTTCTGTCTGTATGGCTTTCTTCCCTTTTGGAAGGTCTGGGGGAATATACTCTTTCACTCCACCCCTAAATTAGTTGGGTGCTGTGATTATTTTTAAAAAGACTTTATGGAATTATTTACAATATTCAAGTTTACAATATTTACACTATGGCTTCTGCTTTTTCTGTTTTATGTAAATATTTACACTGTTGACAAATTTACAAAATTGCTTCTGCTTTTTATGTTTTGTGTGTTTTTTGGCTGCAAGGCATGTGGGATCTTAGCTCCCCAGCTGGGGATCGAACCTTCAGCCCTGCACTGGAAGACAAAGGGAAGTCCCTGGTGCTGTGTTTTCAGGGGGGACAGTGTGTTCATTATGAGACCCCGTGGGGGTGAGGGATAGTGTTTCCTGTGACTTCCTCTCAGGCGCTCGGGTGGGCTGGTGGCTACTGTGAAGACTGCAGAGACCACATCTATGTACAGGAGCAACAGGCTGGAAAATCTGAGGTCGCCTTCCAGGGAGATGGAAGCACGCTCACTGGTTTAGTAAATACCTTGGCGCTGCGCTGCCCTTGGTTTTCCGGAGTTTGCATTCCTGGGCCCGACTTTTCCCAGGATGCTTGGAATATGGAGAGAGAGAGAGAGAGTGAGAGAGAGAGAGAGAGAGAACAAACTCACAACAACCCAACACTTTGGCTGTAGCCCATGTAGATTCTCCCTCCCAGTTTTCCCAGAGCAGATTCTCCACCCACAGAACAGAAAGCTGGATCTGGAGGACTCGGTATGCGCGTGTGCACATGTGTGTCTGTGTGTGTGTGTGAGTGTGTGAGCGTGGCAGGCCCGGGAGAAGCGGGAGGTGTAACAGGAAGGCAGGCTGCATGACTGGCTCCCGCTATGTTGACTTAGCGAGTCTGCCTGCAAATCCAAGGCCTTTGGAAAAGAACAGCCTCCCAGCTTCCAGCAGTTTCTATGGAGCTGGTTCCAGGACTCAGATCCCGCAGGTGTTGATGGGCAGCAGGAGAATTTACTTGGGTTCCAGGGCACCAAGGTTTGGGGAGTCCCACCAGGATGCCGCCTCGCTCAGGGCCTGGGAAGTAAAACACAGCCACCATTTTAGGAGGAAACATTTCCCTCCATCTTTCAGGGTCTTCCTGCCCTCCCTCTTTGAGTCAGAGAGACAAATTTCCCCCGGAGGCATGCTCCCACTTTCTGATCATTGCAAGGTACAGTTGGCTTCCCTTTTCTTCTTTTCTTTCCCCCTTTTCTGGTGAGATGATTTTGATTTCAAAAGCCATTTTCTCGGACAGGTTCTCATGAACTGCTGAACAAATGTGGCAGATAGAAGTTAGAGCCATATGCTTAGCTACTCAAGGCAGGAGCCCGAGTTTCTCCTGGCGGCCGCCTAGAGCCGTGTCCCGTGTCTCCAGCAGGTGGCAGTGAAGACCCATGAACGCGCTGTCTCCTGCGAGACCCGTCGGGAGAGGGAGGGGCCCTGGAGGAGAAGCTCTGCGGGCTCAGGGTTACTTTCCTATTAGTGGGCGTCCTACTGATTAGCAGACTCACCTGTGAATTCACAGGCAGGATTTACTCCTGGTTTTATAGATGAGTTTTCTCAGGAAAGTTGACTGTGGAATTTAGGGTAACAGTCATGATTATCCACCTGCGCCTCCCCATCTTCTGCCTCAACACCTACCCCAGAATGTGGCTTAATGTATATGTTTGCTGACTTCAACCAAAGTGTGTGTGTGTACACAGGAAAGTAAAACGCTTCATGCTGCATTCCTCTGCTAGATGATACCTTCAGTGCTTTCTCTTATGAAGCTTATCATTCTCATTTTACAGAAAGAGAGGCTGAGGCTCAGGGAGGTAAGAAAACTGGCCAAAGGTCCCAAAGATGACTCAAGTCATCTGACTTCCATGCTTTCTCTGCTGGGGTGGGACGTATCTGCATTTATCAAAAGCCTAGGCTTCCCAGGTGGCGCTAGTGGTAAAGAACCCGCCTGCCAGTGCAGGCAGACCCTAAGAGACACGGGCTGGGAAGGCCCCCGGAGGAGGGCATGGCAACACAGTCCAGTATTCTTGCCTGGAGAATCCCGTGGACAGAGGAGCCTGGCGGGCTATGATCCTTAGGGTCACAGAGAGTTGGACACAACTGAAGAAACTGAGCATGCAGGATGACTTTTGTTTCAGAAAAAGCAGGAGAATTCCACGCAGACTTGATCTTTAGTCATCCATTTATTTCTGAACACCTGTGAGGTACTGTGTACTCTGGATGGAGTGGCTCCTACTTTCAGGGAGCTCAGAGTCTATGGGGATGTTGGAGGCACAAAAATGGGTCCTTTTGTCACTGTGGGAGAACTGTGTAGGTCCGGGGTGTGGTGGGACCCGGAAGAAAGGGAGGGAGGTCAAGGAGCCCCCCCAAAGGAGACAACCTAGAAGCTGAGTCCTGGAGGACTTGGCAAGGAAGTGAGTGGGGGCTTATCCAGGCAGAGGCAGCTGGGTGCGTGCTGAGGCCTCAGGTGTGAACATGCTTGTGTACGTGGGGACATGGTGAGGAATGAAGTCGGGTAAGCAATGGTCCTTGAAAGATATGCCAAGAGCCTTGAAGGACTCTTAGCAGGAAGGTGTCATGGGCAGGTTTTCATTTTCGGAAGAACTTTAGAAGGTTCCCAGTGGGAGGAGGCTGAGACTCATGGCAGCAAGGCCGGCCTGGAGGCTGAAAGTTGACTGTGGAATTTAGGGTAACAGTCATGATTATCCACCTGCGCCTCCCCATCTTCTGCCTCAACACCTACCCCAGAATGTGGCTTAATGTATATGTTTGCTGACTTCAACCAAAGTGTGTGTGTGTACACAGGAAAGTAAAACGCTTCATGCTGCATTCCTCTGCTAGATGATACCTTCAGTGCTTTCTCTTATGAAGCTTATCATTCTCATTTTACAGAAAGAGAGGCTGAGGCTCAGGGAGGTAAGAAAACTGGCCAAAGGTCCCAAAGATGACTCAAGTCATCTGACTTCCATGCTTTCTCTGCTGGGGTGGGACGTATCTGCATTTATCAAAAGCCTAGGCTTCCCAGGTGGCGCTAGTGGTAAAGAACCCGCCTGCCAGTGCAGGCAGACCTAAGAGACACGGGCTGGGAAGGCCCCCGGAGGAGGGCATGGCAACACAGTCCAGTATTCTTGCCTGGAGAATCCCGTGGACAGAGGAGCCTGGCGGGCTATGATCCTTAGGGTCACAGAGAGTTGGACACAACTGAAGAAACTGAGCATGCAGGATGACTTTTGTTTCAGAAAAAGCAGGAGAATTCCACGCAGACTTGATCTTTAGTCATCCATTTATTTCTGAACACCTGTGAGGTACTGTGTACTCTGGATGGAGTGGCTCCTACTTTCAGGGAGCTCAGAGTCTATGGGGATGTTGGAGGCACAAAAATGGGTCCTTTTGTCACTGTGGGAGAACTGTGTAGGTCCGGGGTGTGGTGGGACCCGGAAGAAAGGGAGGGAGGTCAAGGAGCCCCCCCAAAGGAGACAACCTAGAAGCTGAGTCCTGGAGGACTTGGCAAGGAAGTGAGTGGGGGCTTATCCAGGCAGAGGCAGCTGGGTGCGTGCTGAGGCCTCCAGGTGTGAACATGCTTGTGTACGTGGGGACATGGTGAGGAATGAAGTCGGGTAAGCAATGGTCCTTGAAAGATATGCCAAGAGCCTTGAAGGACTCTTAGCAGGAAGGTGTCATGGGCAGGTTTTCATTTTCGGAAGAACTTTAGAAGGTTCCCAGTGGGAGGAGGCTGAGACTCATGGCAGCAAGGCCGGCCTGGAGGCTGTCATCTAGTAAGAGAGGCTGGGGAGCTAAACGAGGGCGACAGCTGTGGAGACGGATGGGATAGATGGAGACCGTTTATTTCAGGGGGACAGGTCAGCCTTTGTAAGGACAGAGGAAGGGAAAGGAAAGAGTGTGGGCTGACCTTCAGGGCCGAGCTGGTTTGGGGAACCAGGTGGGGTGGAATGGTCCATGATGAGTGCACCATCTTTAAATCCATAAATGTTCACGTCCGTTCTTTCAAGAGGAAGGTGCTCCTTGTTCCAGGACCCTCAGGGTTTGGGGGAGTCCCCGGGGCTGTGTAGCCCTGCAACTTGAACTTCACCTGTGAAGGTCATTCATCTGGGGCTCCCTCCATCCTTCCGATGCTTAGAGACGGCCCTGCTCTTTCATGGGGTGGGTGGGGTAGACGCTCTGGTTGCCTGACTTACGTCTGTTATCCCCCACCGATAACCTCCCTTTCTCCTGCCGCTTGTGGAGCTTGAAGGGAGTTAACCCCATCCTTGGACAGAGGGGTGGGGCAGGGGGTTCAGGCCTAAGTGGATCCGTGTTTCTTGTCTTCTGTATTTGTCTCCTAGGCCCGCTCAACCACTAACCATGAACTTGGCGACGTAAGACAACAGAAATTAATTCTCTTATTTCTGGAGTCCCGAAGTCCAAAATCAAGTTATCAGCAGGGCTGTACCCACTCCAGAGGCTCTAAGGGAGATTTTTTTTTTTTAACTTTTATTTTATTTTTAACTTTTACAGAGCTTTGTTGTTTACAGATACGTATGTTCCCAGATTAGTCATATGTATATCCCCCCCATCCCACCCCTCCAGACCGTCACCCAGCACCCCTGCAGGATTCTCTAGGGGAGATTCTGTTCCTTGACTCCTTCAGCTTCCACCAGCGGCCGGCGTCCTTGGCTTGTCGCTACTCACCCCAGGCATGCTTGACCTTCATGAGGCTGCCAGCCGTGCCTGGCGTCTCTTCTGTCTCTTGTAAGGAGACTTGTCCTCAGATTCAGCACCCACCTGGGTTATCCAGGATGATCTCATCAGAAGATCCTTCACTTAATTGCATCTACAGACACCCTTTTCCCAAATAAGGTCACTTTCCCAGGTTCACGTGTTACAGGAGGGGGACATATCTTTTGGGAGGCTGCCATTTCACCCCCCCACCGACAGCCTCTGTGGGTGGCAAGACAATGAACCTGGGGCCAAGGTGACATCATTGATCCCCTGTGAACCAACCAGGAAGCCAGCCTGCTCGAGGACTTCCGGTTATGGGATTCAGTCAGTCCTTTTTATTGCTTTCGGCCAGTGTGACAAAACTCTCCTGCTGTCTCTGGCGGCTGAATGTGTCCTGGCTGACACGTGTCCATTCGGCGTCCCGCGTGCGGGCAGTCGGGTGTGGGGGGGTCACAGCGGTTGGAATTCTCCTCTAGGCTCTGTCTCTGACACGCTGTGTGTGACCTTGGGCAGACTGCAGGCTCTCTGACCATGGGTTTGAATACATAAATGGGGCCCTTGTCCGCAACAGGCTCTTGAAATGGAAGCCACTGTGGTTTCTGTTGTGACCGCCTCTGCATTCAAAAAGATAAGATCCTTTCTCCTGCCGCTTGTGGAGCTTGAAGGGAGTTAACCCCATCCTTGGACAGAGGGGTGGGGCAGGGGGTTCAGGCCTAAGTGGATCCGTGTTTCTTGTCTTCTGTATTTGTCTCCTAGGCCCGCTCAACCACTAACCATGAACTTGGCGACGTAAGACAACAGAAATTAATTCTCTTATTTCTGGAGTCCCGAAGTCCAAAATCAAGTTATCAGCAGGGCTGTACCCACTCCAGAGGCTCTAAGGGAGATTTTTTTTTTTTTAACTTTTATTTTATTTTTAACTTTTACAGAGCTTTGTTGTTTACAGATACGTATGTTCCCAGATTAGTCATATGTATATCCCCCCCATCCCACCCCTCCAGACCGTCACCCAGCACCCCTGCAGGATTCTCTAGGGGAGATTCTGTTCCTTGACTCCTTCAGCTTCCACCAGCGGCCGGCGTCCTTGGCTTGTCGCTACTCACCCCAGGCATGCTTGACCTTCATGAGGCTGCCAGCCGTGCCTGGCGTCTCTTCTGTCTCTTGTAAGGAGACTTGTCCTCAGATTCAGCACCCACCTGGGTTATCCAGGATGATCTCATCAGAAGATCCTTCACTTAATTGCATCTACAGACACCCTTTTCCCAAATAAGGTCACTTTCCCAGGTTCACGTGTTACAGGAGGGGGACATATCTTTTGGGAGGCTGCCATTTCACCCCCCCACCGACAGCCTCTGTGGGTGGCAAGACAATGAACCTGGGGCCAAGGTGACATCATTGATCCCCTGTGAACCAACCAGGAAGGCAGCCTGCTCGAGGACTTCCGGTTATGGGATTCAGTCAGTCCTTTTTATTGCTTTCGGCCAGTGTGACAAAACTCTCCTGCTGTCTCTGGCGGCTGAATGTGTCCTGGCTGACACGTGTCCATTCGGCGTCCCGCGTGCGGGCAGTCGGGTGTGGGGGGGTCACAGCGGTTGGAATTCTCCTCTAGGCTCTGTCTCTGACACGCTGTGTGTGACCTTGGGCAGACTGCAGGCTCTCTGACCATGGGTTTGAATACATAAATGGGGCCCTTGTCCCCGCAACAGGCTCTTCGAAATGGAAGCCACTGTGGTTTCTGTTGTGACCGCCTCTGCATTCCAAGAAAGACGTAATAAGACTGGAAAAGGGCCAGACAATGGAGTGATGAAGGGCTTTTACCATCAGGGCAAGTTCCACAGTGAGATTTCTCCAGCTGGGCAAGATGGAGGCTGAGGAGGAGAATGAACTACAGTCTTTTGTGTGGTAAGGCGTATCCTCAAGGCGGAAGAGATTTGTTCCTCAAATCCTAGAGTCCTCGGAAGCCTAGGGTGCTACTCCTGAACGTCTGAGAAGCTGTTTCAGGGCAAACAATAGAAAGCGGCTCCTTCCCACGTTGGAGGGGTGGACGTGGGCAGGGCGGTGCCATGCACCCGGCGTCAGAGGCACCTGGCTTCCACCCCTGGCACCTGCAGTGGGATGGGGAGCCATCGTTGCTCCCTGGGACTCAGTTTGCTCACCGGTGAACTGGGTGCAATAAACCTGGTAACAGGCCAGGGGTGAACTTCCGCAGACTCGGCACTGCCCTCCCAGCCTCCCCAGCCCCGCCCTCTCAACCCAGCACAACATTGCGATCAGCTTCCGGCTTGTTACACGTCGCCATCAAGCGCTCGCTGCGGACCCCCCGCGCATGCGCCGGCGTCAGGCCGCCTCTCCCTGGCCCAGAACCGCTTGAGCAATTCTCTCCTACCTTTCTTTCATCGTCTGCTTCCCTTTCCATACTAGATCCCATCTGAAAACAGCCCTCCCTTAATCCCGCTTCTCCGTAGCTCCTGCCACAAGGCCCGCTCTGCAGCAAAACACCTTGCAAGAAGCCAGCCTGCTCGAGGACTTCCGGTTATGGGATTCAGTCAGTCCTTTTTATTGCTTTCGGCCAGTGTGACAAAACTCTCCTGCTGTCTCTGGCGGCTGAATGTGTCCTGGCTGACACGTGTCCATTCGGCGTCCCGCGTGCGGGCAGTCGGGTGTGGGGGGGTCACAGCGGTTGGAATTCTCCTCTAGGCTCTGTCTCTGACACGCTGTGTGTGACCTTGGGCAGACTGCAGGCTCTCTGACCATGGGTTTGAATACATAAATGGGGCCCTTGTCCCCGCAACAGGCTCTTCGAAATGGAAGCCACTGTGGTTTCTGTTGTGACCGCCTCTGCATTCCAAGAAAGACGTAATAAGACTGGAAAAGGGCCAGACAATGGAGTGATGAAGGGCTTTTACCATCAGGGCAAGTTCCACAGTGCGATTTCTCCAGCTGGGCAAGATGGAGGCTGAGGAGGAGAATGAACTACAGTCTTTTGTGTGGTAAGGCGTATCCTCAAGGCGGAAGAGATTTGTTCCTCAAATCCTAGAGTCCTCGGAAGCCTAGGGTGCTACTCCTGAACGTCCTGAGAAGCTGTTTCAGGGCAAACAATAGAAAGCGGCTCCTTCCCACGTTGGAGGGGTGGACGTGGGCAGGGCGGTGCCATGCACCCGGCGTCAGAGGCACCTGGCTTCCACCCCTGGCACCTGCAGTGGGATGGGGAGCCATCGTTGCTCCCTGGGACTCAGTTTGCTCACCGGTGAACTGGGTGCAATAAACCTGGTAACAGGCCAGGGGTGAACTTCCGCAGACTCGGCACTGCCCTCCCAGCCTCCCCAGCCCCGCCCTCTCAACCCAGCACAACATTGCGATCAGCTTCCGGCTTGTTACACGTCGCCATCAAGCGCTCGCTGCGGACCCCCCGCGCATGCGCCGGCGTCAGGCCGCCTCTCCCTGGCCCAGAACCGCTTGAGCAATTCTCTCCTACCTTTCTTTCATCGTCTGCTTCCCTTTCCATACTAGATCCCATCTGAAAACAGCCCTCCCTTAATCCCGCTTCTCCGTCTAGCTCCTGCCCACTTTCTAAGGCCCGCTCTGCAGCAAAACACCTTGCAAGAAGTGTCTGTACTTGTCTCTTTTGCTCCATGAATCTGTGCAAAATGAACCTACTCATGTAATTACCATCTAGGGTTTTTAACAGAAGGATTATGATCTGGACCCCGGCGTCCCCGTGTCCCTCCCAGTCACTCACCCCTCCCTACCCCCCAGTATAACCACAATCCTAATTTAGCGCACCATAGATGAGTTTTGTCTTTTATACATATTTAAAACATTTATAAAGTGTATCATCTTAAGCATTTCAAAGCATACAATTCAGTGGCGTTTAGTAGACTCACGATGCTGTGCGACCGTCACCGCGCCCTAGCTCCAGAACATTTTCACGACTTCAGAAGGAAATCCCTGACTCATTCGCAGTCCCTCCCCACCCCTCGTCCTCCTCAGCCCCTGGAAACCACTGATCCGCTTTATGTCTTTACTTCTTCTGGGCATTTCATACATTTCATGATACGTGGCCTGCTGTGTCTGGCGTCTCTCACTTAGCAAAATGTCTTCAGCGTTCCCCCAGGTGGTAGCCTGTGTCAGTATTTCATTCCCTTTTCATGGCCGAATAACATTCCATTGTATTTTCACACCACGTTTCTTTATCCATTCATCAGTCGATGGACGTAAGGGTTGTTTCCTCCTTTTGGCAATCTTGAATAGTGTGGCCGTGAACATTCACGTACAGATTTTTGTTTGTTTTATCTGTTTTCAAACGTTTAAACTGGCCACATGATATCAATTTTTCAATCAACTATTTTGAAATATAACTTATTTACGCCTAGCAAAGTGGTTATATATATATATATATATATATATATATATATATATACACACACACACATATATATGGGCATCCCTGGTGGCCCCAGACCTTAAGGAATCATCATCCAAGGCAGGAGACCCTGGGTTGGAAAGATCCCCCGGAGAAGGGAACAGCTATCCACTCCTGTATTCTAGCCAAGACATACTTTTTTTCAGGTTCTTTTCCATTATAGGTTATTATAAGATATTGAATATAGTTCCCTATGCTATACAGTAGGTCCTGTTGTTATCTGTCTTGTATGTATGGGTGTGTATCTATTAATACCAGACTCTTAATTTGTCCCCTTCCCTTCCTTTCCCCCTTTGGGAACCACCTGTTTGTTTTCTATGCTTGTGAGTCTAGTTCTGTTTTATAAATGAGTTCATTTGTGTCATTTTTTACATCCCAAACGTAAAGTGGTGTCATGTCAGATTTGTTTTTATCTGACTTACCTCACTTAGATGCTAATAACATTATTTCATTCTTTTTTTTTTTTTTTTTAATTGTTGGGGCTTCCCCAATGGTTCTGCAGTAAAGAATCCACCTGCGATGCAGGAGACGCAGGAAATAGGTTTGATCCCTGGGTTGGGGAGGTTCCCTGTAGGAGGCAATGGCAACCCACTCCAATATTCTTGCCTAGGAAACTCCATGGACGGAGGAGCCTGGCGGGCTACAGTCTGTGAGGCTGCAAAGAGTTGGGCATGACTAAAGCACCACGTATCAAGGAATAGAATCACTGGGTCATAGATTTTGCACATGCTTAGCTTTCATGCCAAAGGCTTTTCCGATGATGTCCCAATTTTCACTCCCTCAAGGGTCTCTGGAAGTTTCCCTCGCTCCACATCTTCGCTTACATGTGACGTCTCTACCTGCAAGTTTAATACATATCTTAAACCCAGCAAGTCCCAAATTTAACTCTCTGCCCTCCTGTAAGCCTGTTCCCTCCTCTGTTGATGGCAGCTGTGTCCTTCCTGTTGCTCAGGCCAGACCCCTTGCCGTCACCACGGTCTTCCCTTTTCTGATACCCTTACATCCAGTACATCCAGAATATGACCTCATTCCTTATCCTGTTGCCATCCTCGCTGGAGCCCTTGTTTCTCACCGAGATTCCTGGACTGTCAATGGTGGCAAAATGTGCATAACATTTGAACACGTCTGGTTCAGGGGCGTTAAGTACATGCACATTGTTGTGCAACCCTCCCCACTTGGGGATCTTTATGTGTGTATGTGTGTGGGCTCAGTCGCTCAGTCGTGCCCAGCTTGTTGTGCCCCCGTGGACTGTAGCCCACCAGGCTCCTCTGTCCACGGGATTCTCCAGGCAAGAAAATGCTGGAGTGGGTTGCCATACCCTTTTCCAGGGGATCTTCCCAACCTAGGGATCGGACGCACGTCTCTTACGTCTCCTGCATTGGGAGGTGGGTTCTTTACCACTAACGCCACAGCCTGCTAGCTTTTTAGTTGTGGCATTTGGGGTCTAGTTCCCCGACCAGGGATCAAACCCAGGCCCCCTGCATTAGGAGTGCCGAATCTTGGCCACAGGACCACCAGGGAAGTTTTTTATATAGTGTATAAGGCAGACCATCTCACTCCTCTGCCCCTTCCTGAGGAAGAGTCCCAAGGTCTTAGGAAGAATCCAGGGTCTTAACAACAGCATGCCTGGCCTTGTCCAGCCTGACTTCTTCTTCTGCTTCTCCTTGGCTTTCTCCACCCCAACCCGTTGGGCCTTCTTGTGTTCCTGGAACAAGCCTGGCATGACTCTGCCTTAGGGCCTTTGAGTTGGCGATCACCTCTACCTTCCTGGAATGCTCTGTCCCAGAGAGTCTCCAGGTGAACTCTCTTGCCCTTGCTAAAGCCCTGCTCAATCAGCTTGAGGATTTTCACCCACTATGTATGACTTGAAATAGAAGAGGTGGTTAAAGAATTCTCAGGGTAAACATTTTTTTTTTTAATCTTCTCACTCACTTCCCAGTGTTTACCATGGACAGTTTTCCTTGCTCCTCTCTGTGAATGGAGTGCATTTCTAACCCACTCTTGACTGGAGATGTGGCCCAGGTTTATGGGAAGCTCTCCATTTAATTCTTCACTTTGATGGAACCAGGGTTTGTTTCCTTGTCCATAGACTCCATGGGCCTTGAAAACCAGTGCTCAACTTGGCTTTGACACAGATTCTCAGCGAGAAAGCCGGATTCTACCTTCTCTCTGGGTTCCTGTTTTCTCTTCCTCTTTGACCCCTGACTATTCTTAACACTTTTTGCAAGTTCACTTGATGCTTTTCAAGGACTGAAAAGGGTTTATCCAGCCTCTTAAATGGTTCAGCAGGAGGCAGTTTGGAGTCTCCAGTTGGCCAGAATCAGAAGTCCATTCAACATCGGCCTTAATGGGACAGCATGTTGTCTGAGGAAAGAGGAACTAGCTGTGATTTTTAGACAAGTCACATGGTGCCTGTGGGCCTCAGCTTCTTATCGGATACCATGAGGGCTTAGGTGTGAGTGGCCTCAAAAGGTGTTTTTTTGGTTTTTTTTTTCATTATTTATTTATTTTTGGCTATTCTGTGTAATTTATTTAATTATTTTTGGCTATTCTGGGTTCTCACTGCTGCTGCAGGCTCTTCTTTAGTTGCAGGGAGTAGGGGCTACGCTCTAGTTGAGGTGAGCAGGCTTCTTGTTGTGGTGACTTCTCTTGTTGTGGATCTCGGGCTCTAGGGCTCACGGGCTTCAGTCGTTCCAGCACGTGGGCTCCATAGTTGTGGCTCACGGGCTTAGTTGATCCTCAGCGTGTGGGATCTTCCTGGATCAGGAATCGAACTCGTGTCCCCCGCATTGGCAGGTGAACTCTTTACCACTGAGCTACCAGGGAAATCCCCCATCTGTGTTTTGATGGGGCTCCTGACTGTGAGGGAGGGAAGTTTCCAGTGCAGGAGACCTTTCTGTGTGCGCTCAGTGATCTGGCAGGCTCTGGGGCTGGTTTGGGAGAGGAACTGACAGATGTGGAATGTCAGTGGTGAGAAATATGAAATAAAGACCAATTGATCAATTCCCCAAAGATGCGTGGGAAGGGGGCGGAGGGCAGATGCATCATTGCACATGGGAATAAGGCCATATGCTGCTAGGTGGGTGGTGGGGACAAGAGTGAGGACATGGTGAGTCTGTGGGGGAGGGTCTGCCCTTGTGCTAGTGACTGGGGCACCTGCCCCAACGCCACCCCACCCCAAAAAGAACGTCCCAAAGACAGAGGCTTAGGGCCTGGCCAGCAACAGGGCTTCTCTAGTAGCTCAACTGGTAAAGAATCCACCTGCAATGCAGGAGACCCAGGTTCGATTCCTGGGTCAGGAAGATCCCCTGGAGAAGGGTCAGGTGACCTACTCCAGTGTTCTTGCCTGGAGAATCCCATGGCCCATCCATGGGGGTCACAGAGAGTGCGGCACGACTGAGCGACCTGATTTTCAACAGCCCCTCTCCTCCTTCCCTTGGTCCCTTTTACCCTTTGTTGTCTATATATGTATATTCTGTAATTTATATCTATAATTGTATATTTATATACATAAATAAAGAAGATGGCACAGAGTGTTTCCATACTCCTCACACCCCTGGCAGATAATCTTCAACCTGAAATTTGTGTTTTTCTTTCTCTTGCTTGTATAGTTACACCATGTAGACATATGACCCTGATGAATACATTGTTTGGTGTGGAGAGTTTTGGGACTTTTGTTAAGTGAAATGACATCATATTTATTATATTCTAATTTATCTTATCCGATTAATATCATGTTTATGGCATTCACTTACGAAGTTGTAGCATATTTATTTTCATGACTGTATAGTATTCCCTTGTGTGCATAGAGAATATATATTTTTTAATTTTAATTTTTAAAATTGAAGTATAGTTGATTAACAATGTTGTGTTAATTTCTGCTATCCAACACAGTGACTCAGTTATACACATAGATTTTGTATTCTTTATATATATATATATATTTTATATTCTTTATACATATATATTAAGAACATATATATTTTATATTTGTTTCCATTATGGTTTATCCAAGGATATTGAATTTAGTTTCCTGTGCTATGCAGTAGGGCATTGTTGTTTAGCCATTCTATATATAATAGTTGGCAAACTAGCCATTCTATGTATAATAGTTGGCAAACTATTATATACAGAATCCACAGTCCATCCCCCACCCCCACCCCACTGCTGTCCCCCTTGGCAACCACAGTCTATTTTTGAATAGAGAATATATATTTTTTAACCCATTCTCATGTCCACAGGGGTTTGGGCTCTTTGACCTTATGAGCACTGTTGCTGTGGACATCCCGGCGTGGGGAAAGGATTTCTCTAGATGCACTAGAGGAGAAGAACTACCGGCAATGCAGGAGACCCAGGTTCGATTCCTGGGTCAGGAAGATCCCCTGGAGAAGGGTCAGGTGACCTACTCCAGTGTTCTTGCCTGGAGAATCCCATGGCCCATCCATGGGGGTCACAGAGAGTGCGGCACGACTGAGCGACCTGATTTTCAACAGCCCCTCTCCTCCTTCCCTTGGTCCCTTTTACCCTTTGTTGTCTATATATGTATATTCTGTAATTTATATCTATAATTGTATATTTATATACATAAATAAAGAAGATGGCACAGAGTGTTTCCATACTCCTCACACCCCTGGCAGATAATCTTCAACCTGAAATTTGTGTTTTTCTTTCTCTTGCTTGTATAGTTACACCATGTAGACATATGACCCTGATGAATACATTGTTTGGTGTGGAGAGTTTTGGGACTTTTGTTAAGTGAAATGACATCATATTTATTATATTCTAATTTATCTTATCCGATTAATATCATGTTTATGGCATTCACTTACGAAGTTGTAGCATATTTATTTTCATGACTGTATAGTATTCCCTTGTGTGCATAGAGAATATATATTTTTTAATTTTAATTTTTAAAATTGAAGTATAGTTGATTAACAATGTTGTGTTAATTTCTGCTATCCAACACAGTGACTCAGTTATACACATAGATTTTGTATTCTTTATATATATATATATATTTTATATTCTTTATACATATATATTAAGAACATATATATTTTATATTTGTTTCCATTATGGTTTATCCAAGGATATTGAATTTAGTTTCCTGTGCTATGCAGTAGGGCATTGTTGTTTAGCCATTCTATATATAATAGTTGGCAAACTAGCCATTCTATGTATAATAGTTGGCAAACTATTATATACAGAATCCACAGTCCATCCCCCACCCCCACCCCACTGCTGTCCCCCTTGGCAACCACAGTCTATTTTTGAATAGAGAATATATATTTTTTAACCCATTCTCATGTCCACAGGGGTTTGGGCTCTTTGACCTTATGAGCACTGTTGCTGTGGACATCCCGGGGCGCGTGGGGAAAGGATTTCTCTAGATGCACTAGAGGAGAAGAACTACCGGGTCATAGGGTGTGTGCGGGCTGGATCATGCCGAAAGGAGTATAGGTGTTCCTAACACTTCACATCCTCAGAGTGCTCTTTGGTGCTGGTCTGTCCACTCAACTATGTCCACATCTCAGAGGCTGCTTGGCCGTACGCAGGCCTCATTTAGCCTCTGGCCTGAGTTCTTCTGATCTGGTTACCCCCGCCCCCCAGGGTGACCTGAACTTCCCGTTTTCCAGAGAGCTGGAGCCTCGGTTCATAGCGTTGGCTCAGCCTCTGCGTCGAGGCATACGTCTCCAGTCTTGTCCTGGCCTCTGGGCGCCGCAGGGCCCTCTGGCTCCTGGGGGTCAAGGAGGTTAGGTGTCCCTTTCCCTTGCCAAACCTGGTGGCCCTGGAATTTTCCAAGGTGGAGGAGGCAGTGTGGTCTCCCCACGCCTCTCAGAGCCAGGAACCTGTACAGAGAGCTGTAAGGGCTTTGCCGGAGGCTTTTTGGCAGATTAGCACCAGTGCTGTCAGCGCTGGCAGGAGGATGTGACATCTGTGCTGGCTGCGGGCCCGGCGACACGGGTGTCTGTGCCCTGCGCCGGCGGGTTGAGCCCAGGGTCTCAGGTGTGCCCTGAGCGCAGAGCCAGCCCCGCCCAGGTGGGAGAGCCCGGAGCCCACCTCCTCCTACTGCATCCCACCTTCCTGCCAGGTGCTTCCTTTTCTGACAGTGAATGCAGCAGGAATGATGCCCTCCGCCCCAGGCTCAGAGTGTCTGGGACTTTTCTTGTTGTGGGAAGGCACCACAGCGTCATGGTTCCCAGCACGGGTTCTGGGCCTTCCGTGGAGGTCCAGTGGTTCACTTCCTGTGTTTTCACTGCAGGGGCGCATGTTTGATCGCTGGATGGGGAACTAAAATCCCACATGCCCGGCAGAGCTGCCCAAAATATATTAAAAAAAACAGTAATAATCATCCCGGTTCTATCTCTTACCAGCTGTGCTGGTGACCTAACTTCCTTCAGCCACTGCTTTCTCATGTAAAATGAGGACATCATCTCCGTCTGCAGGGTTATGAGATGAAAGGATGTGTGCAAAACACTAACATGCTCCCTTGCACACCCGGAACCCTGGGAACTGTTTGTGGTCGTTATCGTGATGTGGTGGAAAGACCTGGATTTGACAGCAGAAGAACCTGGGTTTGAATCCCGGTGCCGTCACTTCTTGGCTGTGTCATAGGGACCTCAGTTTTCCCCATCTGCAGCAGGGTAGTAATAATTTCTACTTCCTTGGAGTCATTGAACCAAAAATGTAAAGAGCTTGACAGACCATTGTTACTTAATAAATATCAGTGACTGTTACTATTATGTGAGATGGAGGAGTTTTATTTTCATGTACGGGAACCAGAGACACGGTGACAGAGAGCGTAATTATTTCGTATGCGACAGCCAAGACTTCAAATATTTAAGTATTTATTAATATATTATTTAAAAGTATACTCTAGGGACTTCCCTGGCGGTCCAGCAGTGAAGACGCTGAGCTTCTAATGCAGGAGTCCCAGGTGTGATCCCTGGTCAGAGAACTAGATCCCACATGCCACAACTGAGACCCAGTTCAGCCAAAGTAAGATAAATAAAGCAATAATAATAAAAAAAGTATACTATAAACCTACTGGGGAGAAGGAAATGGAAACCTGCTCCAGTATTCCCACCTGGGAAATCCCACGGACAGAGGTGCCTGGCGGGCGACAGTCCGCAGGGTCACGAAGAGTTGGACATGACCTAGCGACTAAACAAGAGCAAGAGACATTTGGGAAAGAGTAAAGGAAAAGAACACCAAGAGTTCCCACCAGATCCCACCACCTGAATGCGAGCCCCTGTGAGCATGCTGGTGTAAAACTCTTCTGGGGTTTTCCATGTGCAGTTTATGGAGTGGTTGTAAATTGTGGGATGCACACTTTTCGTATTCTTTTCCTTTCCTCAACACTGTATCATAAACTTTTCCCCATGTTGCTACATGTTATTCATAACTGTAAATTCTTATGATTGTGTACCACTCTTTTTTTTTTTTTTTAATTTTGGCCTCTTTTATTGGTTATTTATTTACTTATTTTCATCCATCTTTATTCTTTGGCCTGTGTGGGCCTCCTATTGCAGTGGCCTCTCTCACTGCAGAGCACCGGCTCTGGGCACACGCGCTCCAGAGTGCTGGCTCATCGTTGGACACTCTGGTCCAGTCGCTCCGTGACATGTGGGATCTTCCTGGGTCAGGGATTGAACCCGTGCCCCCTGCACTGCAAGGTGGACTCTTTACTCACTGGACTACCAGGGAAGCCCTGTGTATCACTCTTAATTAAGACCTTTATGTGCAAACTTTTCTAGTATTATAGTTTTTTTTTTCTTTTCCTTAAGATTTCATAAGTGAAATTGCTGGGTCATGGGACCTAAACACTTTCTATAACTTCAGATTCGTATAGTCAAGTTGTTCTCCAGAAAGGTGGAATCCATTTGCCTGCAGTAATGTCTGATAAAGCTCATCTATCTTCATGCGTATTCACTGATTACTGGAAATTATAAGTACAGTTTGTTCATGACTGACGACGTAGGTCTTGTCTTTATCGGTAGCAGTTGCCAAGTCAGAAAAAATGAAAAGGAGATAAGAAATCACAACAAAATTCATTAATGCAGAATCATGGAGGTGACAGGTTAATACTTCTCATCTCACCTGATTTTACCTTCTGCATTTGGACTATAAAGATGGATGGAGGGCTCCCCTGGTGGTCCAGTGGGTAAGGACACCGCCTTGCAGTGCAAGGGGCGCCGGTTCGATCCCTGGCCTGGGAAGATCCCACGTACTGCAGAGTGGCTGGACCTATGTGTCCAATTACCGAGTGGGAGCTCTGGAGCGCACGTGCCCAGAGCTGGTGCTCTGTGACAACAGAGGCCACTGCAATGGGAGGCCCACATGGGCCAAAACCAAAGATGGATGAAAAATGAATAAGTGAAGGACTAAGAGAGGTGGCCCGCCTGCCCCTCTCCCTCCCCAACCCGCCCCCCGCCACCAAAAAGAAAAGATGGATGAATACTATATTTTAATTTACATAGTTTTTAAACAAATTTATTTGTTTTTTGTATCTTAAGATTAAAATGGAATTGAGTGGCAAGTCACTCTTTGAGTGAAAGATAAGTCACTCAAGGGTAACATTTTAGTACATTTATTTTCTTCTAATATTTTTCTGAACGTGTTTTTCTTTTTGCATAACAATATACCATATGAATAATTTTAATTTCTTTTTTTGCTTGTTATAATACAGATATTCATATAACTAAACATATATAGATATCCTCTTTATAGCCTATGTATTTTATTATTTTTACTCTTTTTTTTTTTTTTTAAAGGAAATACATACTCATGATTTAATGAATAGTGCAGGGTGTACAAGGAAAAACCTCCCACCTTTGCACTCAGTCGTCCTTTCCAGAGGAACCATTGTCACCATTTTCTTGTGTATCCAGAGGAATTCTATGCCTATTCAAATGTAAATGGGCCCTTCTACACAAAAAAGTAGAACACCAAATATATTGATTTGCGCCTTGTTTTCTTGTCTGTTTCACTTCATTTATCTTGGAAATCATCTCCCAAAAGCACATATGATCTTGACACAGCCTTTTTTTTTTTTAATTATTTATTTATTTGGCTCCACTGGGTCTTAGTTGCGTCATATGGGATCCAGTTCTCTGACCAGGGATCAAACCCAGGCCCCCTGCTTTGGGAACACAGACTCTTAACCACTGGCCCACCAGGGAAATTCCTGACATGGTCTTTTTAACGGCTGATAAAACACATTGCCTGGATGTACCATAATATATTATCTAGTCTCCTATTGAAGACTGTTCCTTTCTTTTGTTCCTATGGACAAGAGTTCAAGCAACACTGCTGCCCTTCACATGCCTGTGTCAGTAATGGCTGGACCTATGTGTCCACACCGAGTGGGAGCTCTGAGCGCACGTGCCCAGAGCTGGTGCTCTGTGACAACAGAGGCCACTGCAATGGGAGGCCCACATGGGCCAAAACCAAAGATGGATGAAAAATGAATAAGTGAAGGACTAAGAGAGGTGGCCCGCCTGCCCCTCTCCCTCCCCAACCCGCCCCCCTCCACCAAAAAAAAAAAAGATGGATGAATACTATATTTTAATTTACATAGTTTTTAAACAAATTTATTTGTTTTTTGTATCTTAAGATTAAAATGGAATTGAGTGGCAAGTCACTCTTTGAGTGAAAGATAAGTCACTCAAGGGTAACATTTTAGTACATTTATTTTCTTCTAATATTTTTCTGAACGTGTTTTTCTTTTTGCATAACAATATACCATATGAATAATTTTAATTTCTTTTTTTGCTTGTTATAATACAGATATTCATATAACTAAACATATATAGATATCCTCTTTATAGCCTATGTATTTTATTATTTTTACTCTTTTTTTTTTTTTTTAAAGGAAATACATACTCATGATTTAATGAATAGTGCAGGGTGTACAAGGAAAAACCTCCCACCTTTGCACTCAGTCGTCCTTTCCAGAGGAACCATTGTCACCATTTTCTTGTGTATCCAGAGGAATTCTATGCCTATTCAAATGTAAATGGGCCCTTCTACACAAAAAAGTAGAACACCAAATATATTGATTTGCGCCTTGTTTTCTTGTCTGTTTCACTTCATTTATCTTGGAAATCATCTCCCAAAAGCACATATGATCTTGACACAGCCTTTTTTTTTTTTTTTTTTAATTATTTATTTATTTGGCTCCACTGGGTCTTAGTTGCGTCATATGGGATCCAGTTCTCTGACCAGGGATCAAACCCAGGCCCCCTGCTTTGGGAACACAGACTCTTAACCACTGGCCCACCAGGGAAATTCCTGACATGGTCTTTTTAACGGCTGATAAAACACATTGCCTGGATGTACCATAATATATTATCTAGTCTCCTATTGAAGACTGTTCCTTTCTTTTGTTCCTATGGACAAGAGTTCAAGCAACACTGCTGCCCTTCACATGCCTGTGTCAGTAATGGCTGTAGGATAAATTTGAAGTGGAGACCTTTTCCTGCAGCGGCTGATGTATTTTAGAATACACACCATTAAATTTTGATAGACACCATCACATTACCTCCTACAGGGCTTGTACTGAATTAAACTCTGCCCAAGAAGACATAACATTTCCTGTTTCTCCATGCCGTCACCAGTGCAGGGGGTTCACAATGTCTTTGACCTTTGACAGACTGAAAGGTAAAAATAGTATTCGGCTTTTAATATAAACCTTTCTTACTAGAAAGACTCATCTTTTGAAGCCACTTGTATTTTGCTCCCTGTGAACTGATGAGGCTTTCTTTCTGCCTTTTTTTTTTTTCAATTGTGTGTTTTATTTGTTGGCTTTGTTGCCACCTGTTGCTGTGCGTGGGCTTTTTCTAGTTGTGGCGAGCAGGGGCTTCTGTCCAGCTGGAGCCCCTGGGCTTCTCATTAGGGCGGCTTCTCTTGTGGCGGAGCACAGGCTCTGGCTCACGGGCTTCATTAGTTGTGGCATACAGGCTTCGCTGCCCCAAGGCTTGTGGGATGGAACAGGTGTCCCTGGCATTGCAAGGTGGATCCTTAACCACTGGATCACCAGGCAAGCCCTAGACATTTTTTTTTTTTAAATATTTATTTATTTTGGGCGGGGGTCGGGTTGGGGAGGGAGGGGAGCAGGCGGGCCACTTCCATTGGTCTTTCATTTCTCCGTTTTCATCCGTATTCGTTCTTTGACCCGTGTGGGCCTCCCATTGCAGTGGCGTCTGTCATTGCAGAGCACCGGCTCTGGGCGCATGCACTCCAGAGCTCCGGCTCGGTAATTGGACACATCGGTCCAGCCGCTCCGCAGCACGTGGGATCTTCCCAGGCCAGGGATCGAACCGGCGCCCCTTGCACTGCAAGGCGGTGTCCTTACCCACTGGACCACCAGGGGAAGCCCAGCCCTAGACTTTTGATTTTAGTTGCTGAGAAACATCTCATGGGGAGGATTCACCATAATATATCTTACTGTTCCTTTATGTTGTTTCTAAACTTTCACTGTTATAAATAATAAGCACAGGGAACACTTTTCTTTTTTTTGTAGAAAGCATCTTCAGCATTGTGTATCGTGGATTCTAGGAAATGAGATTTGTGGATCCAAGGATATTGGCCTCTTAGAGACAGGATTGCCAAATTGCTCTAGGAAAGGCTTATCCTAGCTTACAGCACACCAACAAGTTAGCCAAGTGCCCAGTCCACCTTTCCATTGCTGGCCTTGGCTCATTGTATTTATTTATTTATTGATTGATTGATTTTGTATTTATTTCCTATTTCTTTTTTTTTTAATTTTTTTTTGATTTTGTATTTATTTCTTATTTCTGGCTCATTGTATTTAAAGGATCCCCCAGGATGCAGCTTCTGCAGGCCAGCTTTGTGTTCTATGCCAGTGTTAGCCTCACCTTTAAAGCCAGCAGACTCTCCTTCTTTGCATCACACACTCCAGTCCTTCCTGTCCAACTGAGGCTCAGCTTTGTCCTGAGAAAACTCACCGTTCTGCATCAGAGAGGCCAACGTGTATTTTCCTTTCTCTGTAAAACCCCACGGCCAAGTTTGTGTGAATCACTGTAGGAAAAAAACATTCGCAAGGTTCTAAGAAGCGCTCAAATGCTTCTCCTGGATTACCCATCAAAATCGGTTACCTTTGGCCCCGAAGGTGGGGCAGCGCAGGAAGCCGGGTTCTGCCTGGGGTGCTGGTGGTGTGGTGCCTTCTGATTCGTTCTTGCTGACATGTGGCAAAGTCAGGAAGTGTGACGCTGGCAAAGGAGCCCTGTGCTCCAGGCTGCATCAGATCAGGTGTTACCTGGGGGAGTAGACTTTTTTTTTTAACATTTAATTTAGTGTTGATGTATAGCCAATTAACAATGCGGTGTTAGTCCCAGGAGAAGAGCCAAGTATACAGCCATATGTATACATATGTAATAGCCATATGTATCCATGTACCCATTCTCCCCCAGCAGCTTCCCAGGTGGCGCTAGTGGTAAGAACCTGCCTGCCAATGCAAGAGATTCAGGTTCAGTCCTTGGGTCAGGAAGATCTTCTGGAGTAGGAAATGGCCACTCTAGTATTCTTGCCTGGAAAATCCTATGGACAGACAAGCTTGGTGGGCTACAGTCCGCAGGGTCGCCTAGAGCTGGACATGCCTGAAGCGACTTAGCACAGCACAGCCTTCTCTCCCAGCTCCCCTCCATCCAGGGTGCCACATTACATTGAGCACAGTTCCCTCTGCCATACAGTAGGTCCTTGCTGGTTATCCATTTTACATATAGCAGAGGAGTGGGCATTCGCTTTTATCTGCTCAGGATCTTTTTCCTCTTCTGGTAGTAGGGGCTTCTCTCACTTTTGCAAACGACAGTATCGTGGCCTAGCCCTGGCCTATCTCCTTTCTTCTTGACCGGACTCGGAAGGGGACACTTGACATAAGAAAGATCAGTCACAGTCTTTCTTGGAATTTGACATATGATTGGTGAGAGAAAGACACTTTGTTTTCCCATAAAGTTTGCTGGGTATGTTGGGATGAATTAGGGTTACGACTGCTGATGGTCCTCTTTCCTTCCATGCGGAAAATTCGGTCTGCAGTAGAATTCTGTCTGCAGAAGTCTGGGAATGTGAAACTCCCTGTAGGAAAAACATTCGCAAGGTTCTAAGAAGCCAAATGCTTCTCCTGGATTACCCATCAAAATCGGTTACCTTTGGCCCCGAAGGTGGGGCAGCGCAGGAAGCCGGGTTCTGCCTGGGGTGCTGGTGGTGTGGTGCCTTCTGATTCGTTCTTGCTGACATGTGGCAAAGTCAGGAAGTGTGACGCTGGCAAAGGAGCCCTGTGCTCCAGGCTGCATCAGATCAGGTGTTACCTGGGGGAGTAGACTTTTTTAACATTTAATTTAGTGTTGATGTATAGCCAATTAACAATGCGGTGTTAGTCCCAGGAGAAGAGCCAAGTATACAGCCATATGTATACATATGTAATAGCCATATGTATCCATGTACCCATTCTCCCCCAGCAGCTTCCCAGGTGGCGCTAGTGGTAAGAACCTGCCTGCCAATGCAAGAGATTCAGGTTCAGTCCTTGGGTCAGGAAGATCTTCTGGAGTAGGAAATGGCCACTCTAGTATTCTTGCCTGGAAAATCCTATGGACAGACAAGCTTGGTGGGCTACAGTCCGCAGGGTCGCCTAGAGCTGGACATGCCTGAAGCGACTTAGCACAGCACAGCCTTCTCTCCCAGCTCCCCTCCATCCAGGGTGCCACATTACATTGAGCACATTTCCCCTCTGCCATACAGTAGGTCCTTGCTGGTTATCCATTTTACATATAGCAGAGGAGTGGGCATTCGCTTTTATCTGCTCAGGATCTTTTTCCTCTTCTGGTAGTAGGGGCTTCTCTCACTTTTGCAAACGACAGTATCGTGGCCTAGCCCTGGCCTATCTCCTTTCTTCTTGACCGGACTCGGAAGGGGACACTTGACATAAGAAAGATCAGTCACAGTCTTTCTTGGAATTTGACGTATGATTGGTGAGAGAAAGACACTTTGTTTTCCCATAAAGTTTGCTGGGTATGTTGGGATGAATTAGGGTTACGACTGCTGATGGTCCTCTTTCCTTCCATGCGGAAAATTCGGTCTGCAGTAGAATTCTGTCTGCAGAAGTCTGGGAATGTGAAACTAAGGAAAGACCCACAGGGATGAGGCAAGAAAGGTGGAAGGAGACTGTCTTCATGCCAGCTCTGTTGAGTGCTTGCCTGAAACTGAATGACTCAGCCTTTGTCATCAGACAGATTTATATTGAAACAAAAGTGGAATGCTATTTTTACCTTTCAGTTTGTCAAAGATCAAAGACATGGTTAAGACTGCGCTGGTGACGGTTGTGGGGAAACAGGCTCTTTTCTGTGTTACTGGGTGGAGTTTTAGTTGGTGCAAACCCTGTAAAAGGGAGTCTGGTGTCTATCAAAATTCAAAGTGTACATTTTAAAATGCCCCAGCTGCCCTAGCTAAATGTCATTGCTAGGAATAGACCCCAGTGATACTGCTGACATGTGCATGAAGGGCACTTGAAATGCAAAAACTTGAGACGTCCCTGGTCCTCCACTGGTTAAGACTCTGTGCTTCCACTGTCCAGGGCATGGGATCGATCCCTGGTCAGGAATTAAGATTCCTTGTGTGTCAGGTGGTGTGACCAAAAAATTTTTTTAAAAAGAAGCAAAACCTCTAGTTCATATGAGAGACTTGAGAACTTGCACCTGAGAAGAGTGCAGAGCATTCTGGAAAGAGGCTGCCAAGAGTAGGTACTTGAGAAGATATTAGACATCAGATTCGAACATTGCAGATGCTTGAAATGGTAGGCAGGAGAGGGCAAGGTAGAGATTTGTAGCTGGGAAGCAAGTCATGGTGTAAATATTGATGGCATTATCCAAAGAGGAGGCATTCGCTTTTATCTGCTCAGGATCTTTTTCCTCTTCTGGTAGTAGGGGCTTCTCTCACTTTTGCAAACGACAGTATCGTGGCCTAGCCCTGGCCTATCTCCTTTCTTCTTGACCGGACTCGGAAGGGGACACTTGACATAAGAAAGATCAGTCACAGTCTTTCTTGGAATTTGACGTATGATTGGTGAGAGAAAGACACTTTGTTTTCCCATAAAGTTTGCTGGGTATGTTGGGATGAATTAGGGTTACGACTGCTGATGGTCCTCTTTCCTTCCATGCGGAAAATTCGGTCTGCAGTAGAATTCTGTCTGCAGAAGTCTGGGAATGTGAAACTAAGGAAAGACCCACAGGGATGAGGCAAGAAAGGTGGAAGGAGACTGTCTTCATGCCAGCTCTGTTGAGTGCTTGCCTGAAACTGAATGACTCAGCCTTTGTCATCAGACAGATTTATATTGAAACAAAAGTGGAATGCTATTTTTACCTTTCAGTTTGTCAAAGATCAAAGACATGGTTAAGACTGCGCTGGTGACGGTTGTGGGGAAACAGGCTCTTTTCTGTGTTACTGGGTGGAGTTTTAGTTGGTGCAAACCCTGTAAAAGGGAGTCTGGTGTCTATCAAAATTCAAAGTGTACATTTTAAAATGCCCCAGCTGCCCTAGCTAAATGTCATTGCTAGGAATAGACCCCAGTGATACTGCTGACATGTGCATGAAGGGCACTTGAAATGCAAAAACTTGAGACGTCCCTGGTCCTCCACTGGTTAAGACTCTGTGCTTCCACTGTCCAGGGCATGGGATCGATCCCTGGTCAGGAATTAAGATTCCTTGTGTGTCAGGTGGTGTGACCAAAAAATTTTTTTAAAAAGAAGCAAAACCTCTAGTTCATATGAGAGACTTGAGAACTTGCACCTGAGAAGAGTGCAGAGCATTCTGGAAAGAGGCTGCCAAAAGTAGGTACTTGAGAAGATATTAGACATCAGATTCGAACATTGCAGATGCTTGAAATGGTAGGCAGGAGAGGGCAAGGTAGAGATTTGTAGCTGGGAAGCAAGTCATGGTGTAAATATTATGCCTGCCCACAGTGGAATGTCACTCGGCCATTAAAGAGAATGAAATGATGCCATTTGCAGCAACATGGATGGACCTGGAGATGATCATACTAAGTGAAGTAAGTCAAAGAGAGACAGTTATCACATGATGTCTCTTGTATGTGGAATCTAAAAACATGATCCAAATGAAGTTATTTATAAAACAAAAGTGGGGGCTTCCCATGGTGGTCCAGTGGGTAAGGACACCGCCTTGCACTGCAAGGGGCGCTGGTTCGATCCCTGGCCTGGGAAGATCCCACGTGCCGCGGAGCGGCTGGACTGATGTGTCCAATCACCAAGCCTGAGCTCTGGAGCGCATGCGCCCAGAGCCGGTGCTCTGCGACAACGGAGGCCACCGCAATGGGAGGCCCACAGGAGCCAAAGAACAAAGACGGATGAAAATAGAGAAATGAAAGACCAATAGAATTGGCCCGCCCGACCTGTCCCTCCCCAACCTGACCCCCGCCCAAAAATAAATAAATAAATAAATAAATCTTTAAAAAAAACAAAAAAAAAACAAAAGTGGAATGCTATTTTTACCTTTCAGTTTGTCAAAGACCAAAGACTCACAGACTTAGAGAATAAATTTACAGTTACCAGAGGGAAAGGGTGCGAGGGAGGGAAAGATTGGGAGTGTGGGATTGCTGTGTACATACTGCTATATTTAAAATAGGTAACCAACAAGAACTTATTGTAAAAATTAAAAAAGAGCCATTATGAGGAAAAGGTCATTAAATAAAAATAGGTCTGGATGAATGAGATTCCCACTGTCCCTACCTACTATCCAGCGAAACCACAGCCACGGGAATGGGCTTGGCGGAATCAGTGGGGAAAGAAGACCCTGTTGAGCTTGACTCTAGTCCGGCATGGTGAAGAGACATGAGAGGGGTAGAATAAGTGGGAGGCCCCCGGCGAAAATAAAATCTTGAAAAAAAAAAAAAAAGATGTAGTAGAAGAGTATTGGAGTTTGTTTGGGGCTGGAAGAAAGGATGTTGTCATATTTTTTAATATGGTATAGATGGAGAAAAATCTTATGTAAACTCAATCTACACTGGTAAAACCATATTCTGAGACTTATGGATTTGTAAGTGCTACAATTTAAGAGGGTCTTTGTCAACCCAAAGCACATATAAATAAAAAGGAGAGCCAGTTGGATCATTAAAGAGATTCAAAATGCTTCACATGTAAAATAACTGATACTTTTGGGGCTATTTAGAAAAGAAGAGTTCGAGAAAGCAAATACAACTCTTTTAAAACTTCTCTCTCTCTTTTTTTTTCTTCTCCTCATCATGCTTCTTTTATTTATATTTATTTTCATCCATGTTTTTATTCTTTGGCCTGTGTGGGCCTCCCATTGCAGTGGCCTCTCTTGTTGCAGAGCACCGGCTCTGGACACATGCGCTCCAGAGCGCTGGCTCATAGTTGGACACACTGATCCAGTCACTCCGTGGCATGTGGGATCCTCCTGGGTCAGGGATCGAACCTGTACCCCTTGCACTGCAAGGCAGACTCTTTACCCACTAGACCACCAAGGAAGCCCTTTTAAAAGTTCTTGAGTAACTGTGATGAACAATAGGAAACTTGTGTTCATCAACTTCTAAGGGAAAGGTGGAATAAACTAGGACCAAAGGATGAACGTGGTGGAGTGGGCAGGAAGAAGCAAGTCAGAAAATACCAAGCTAGAGAAGAAAAGGAAGTTGACTGCATTCCTCTGGGCACTAGACAATTCTGAGCTATGCTGACGGTGTCCATAGTGAGGAAGAAAGCAAGATTTGCAGGGACTTCCCTGGTGATCCAATGGCTAAGAGTCTGCCTTCCAGTGCGGAGGACCTGGGTTCCATCCCTGAATGGAGAGCTACGATCCCACATGTTGCCTGACAACTAGAGAGCCTGGACGCTCTAGAGCCCCTGCTCCACAACAAAAGAAGCCTCACCCCCAGCCCCCGCACTGCAACAAAGACCCAGCGTCGCCAAAATACAATTAATATTTTAAAGAAGAAGAAAGTATCATTATTAAGTTCAGCAAGGAAAACAATTCATTAGCAGTTATTATTTTTTTTTAAAACCCAGTATTGCAAGGCAAGGGTTGGCAGGACTTCACGAGTTTCTGCCCAAAGCAAAGACGTATAGATGGAGAAAAATCTTATGTAAACTCAATCTACACTGGTAAAACCATATTCTGAGACTTATGGATTTGTAAGTGCTACAATTTAAGAGGGTCTTTGTCAACCCAAAGCACATATAAATAAAAAGGAGAGCCAGTTGGATCATTAAAGAGATTCAAAATGCTTCACATGTAAAATAACTGATACTTTTGGGGCTATTTAGAAAAGAAGAGTTCGAGAAAGCAAATACAACTCTTTTAAAACTTCTCTCTTTTTTTTTCTTCTCCTCATCATGCTTCTTTTATTTATATTTATTTTCATCCATGTTTTTATTCTTTGGCCTGTGTGGGCCTCCCATTGCAGTGGCCTCTCTTGTTGCAGAGCACCGGCTCTGGACACATGCGCTCCAGAGCGCTGGCTCATAGTTGGACACACTGATCCAGTCACTCCGTGGCATGTGGGATCCTCCTGGGTCAGGGATCGAACCTGTACCCCTTGCACTGCAAGGCAGACTCTTTACCCACTAGACCACCAAGGAAGCCCTTTTAAAAGTTCTTGAGTAACTGTGATGAACAATAGGAAACTTGTGTTCATCAACTTCTAAGGGAAAGGTGGAATAAACTAGGACCAAAGGATGAACGTGGTGGAGTGGGCAGAAGAAGCAAGTCAGAAAATACCAAGCTAGAGAAGAAAAGGAAGTTGACTGCATTCCTCTGGGCACTAGACAATTCTGAGCTATGCTGACGGTGTCCATAGTGAGGAAGAAAGCAAGATTTGCAGGGACTTCCCTGGTGATCCAATGGCTAAGAGTCTGCCTTCCAGTGCGGAGGACCTGGGTTCCATCCCTGAATGGAGAGCTACGATCCCACATGTTGCCTGACAACTAGAGAGCCTGGACGCTCTAGAGCCCCTGCTCCACAACAAAAGAAGCCTCACCCCCAGCCCCCGCACTGCAACAAAGACCCAGCGTCGCCAAAATACAATTAATATTTTAAAGAAGAAGAAAGTATCATTATTAAGTTCAGCAAGGAAAACAATTCATTAGCAGTTATTATTTTTTTTTAAAACCCAGTATTGCAAGGCAAGGGTTGGCAGGACTTGGTGGCTGACTGGGTAACTCCATTCGTCTGCTCGGGCTGTCCATAACAAAATGCTACAAACTCGATGGCTTCAACAATGCAGACGTTTCTCCTCAGAACTCGGGAGGCTGGCAGTACAAGTTCAAGGTGCCAGCATTCGCTTAGTTTAGTCTTAGTTTCTGGTGAGGCCTCTCTCCTCAAACTGTGGATGGTGACTTCCTGCTCTGTGCTCTCACAGGCTTTTCTTCGTGTGCACAGAGAGGACTCTGGTGTTCTTCCTCTCCTTTTAAGGTCAACAGTCCTATTAGATCAGGGCCGCACGCTTGTGAGTCCATCTGACCCTAGTTATTTACCTCCTTAAAGGCCCTTCCTCCAAATGCAGCGACATTCAGGGGTAGGGCCTCAACAGATGCGTTTTAGGGAGGTGTTTGCTTCTGTTTGTGCTTAGTTGCTAAGTTGTGTCCAACCCTTTGCAACCCTTTGGATTGCAGCCCGACAGTCTCCGCTTTCCACGGGATTTCCTAAGCAAGGATACTGGAGTGGGTTGCCATTTCCTTCTCCAGGGGATCTTCCCAACCCAGGCTTCAAACTTGCATCTCCTGTGTTTCCTGCATTGCTGGCGGATTCTGTACTTACAGAGCCCAGTGGTGGTGGTGGTGGGGTACACATTCATTCCATGAAACTAACCAAGTAGAAGTAGGATTTTAGGATAGTCTAATTCACTTAATTTGTTTGGGTGTATTTTTTCTTGGGCTTTAAAGAGAGGTTTTTATTCTTACGTACACTTGAATTTAAAAACTCTGGTCTTTTCACTTATCCTTACAAGCATGTCCTTGAATTGCCATGTGGTGTTCATAATTATCATTTTTCAAGGCCACGTCCCACTCCTGGTAGTACCCTCGTATCATTCCTGGTCTTTATCTTAACTAGTTTCCCGTGGCTAGCTACACAGCTGCAAGCCCTACCCACAATCCAATATTAAGCTAACTTGGTTGTTACTCGCCCACATAGTTTGTATGTGTTGCTTTTCTAGAATCTAATAGGCCCCTCACTGTATTCCAGCATGTCCTGTCTCTGCCAGGTCATCAATTTTGCATCATGTATTTTTTTAGTTAATTTATTTTTTGGCTGCATTGGGTCTTCATGGCTGGGTGTGGACTTTCTCTAGTTGTGGTGATTGGGGGCTACTCTCTAGATGTGAGTGGGCTTCTCACTGCAGTGGCTTCTCTTGTTGCGGAACACAGGCTCTAGGCACTTGAGGGTTTCAACTGTTGTGGCTCCTGGGCTCTAGAGCGCAGGCTCGGTAGTTGTGGCACACGGGCCTCGTTGCTCCTTGGCATGTGGAATCTTCCCAGATCAGGGATGGAACCCAGGTCTCCTGCATTGGCAGGCAGATTCTTCAGCACTGAGCCACCAGGGAAGCCCTGATATTAATTTTAATAAAAAAAAATCTGGAAGTGTTTCTTCCTTTACTGTAGTTTAAAGAATAACTGTTGAAGTTTAAATATTGGAGTTATTTGATCCTTGAATGATAGAAGTCACTAGTGAGACCACCTGGGCCTGGTGTTTTCTTTGTGGTGAGATTTTAAACTATGGATTCAATTTCCTTAATGGTTATGGGGCTGTTCAGATTTTAAATTTCTTCTTGAGTCATCTTATTTTTCTAGGAATTTGTCCATGTGTTTCTAAGCTTTAAAAAATTTATTAGCATAAAATTGTGTCTAGTATCCCCCATCTTTATATATATATATGTGTGTCTTTAATATTTATTTTTTATTTTATTTATTTGGCTGCACCGGGTCTTGTTACAGCATGTGGGATCTTAGTTCCTTGACCAGGGATCAAGTCCAGGCCCTCTGCATTGGGAGAACAGAGTCTTAGCCCCTGGACCCTTGGGGAATTCCCCCCCATCTTTTTAATTTGTGTGGCATCTGTAGTTATATGCTATTTTTCATTCCTAATATTATGCCTTCTGCCATTTCTTTTGATTAATTTTCCCAGAGGTTTGTTAGTGTTATTAATCTTTTAAAATAACATAATTTTGGCTTTGTTGATCTTTCTGGGTATGTTTATTTTATATTTCAGTATTCTGTGCCCTTATTTATATTAGTCCCTTTTTTACAACTTTCTTTGGGTTTGGTATACTATTAGTTTTTCAATTTATTTTTTAAAACTTACTATGTAATGAAAACATGTAAGTGAAAACATTCCTTCTAGCACTGTAATGCTTTAGGTTAAAAAAAAAGTTTGAACATGTAGTACTGTTGTCACTGTTGAAGTCTGTTTTTAAAACTTCCTGATTTATTTTATTAAGAAAATATTGATCTCTTTGGCTGCACTGGGCTTTAGTCACAGGCATGCAGGACCTTTAGTTGCAGCATGTGAGCTCTTCGTTGTGGAACGTGAGATCTAGTTCCCTGACCAGGGGTTGAACCCGGATCCTCTGCCCTGGGAGCGAGGAGTCTCAGCCTCTGGACCCCTGGGAAAATTCCTGCACTGATTTATTATTTAACCACAACTTAAAAAAAAGTGTTTCTTAATTTCCAAACACATGTCCCCTTAGTCTTCTGTTTGTAATTGAGTTCAAATTTAATTGTATTATTTGAAAAAGTGACAGGATGCCAAGTGTCCGAAATATGTTAAGATCTGATATATTAAATTTCCTATGTGTTGCATGTATTTCTGAAAATACTTAAGTAAACCTTTTATTATGTTTTTCCAGTGTTTCTTTTCAATATTAAAATAACTTGGGGGAGTTCGTCACTCGACTTCTTAGCCAGGTCCACAGTGGAAACGTTTTCAGTATTTGTTGGCTTGTTGAGTCAATGAAGTTGCTTCTGAAGCCTTTAGTAGGGCTGTGTCTGATATGGCCTCCACTTAGCGAGGGCTCTGTGCCAACCACTTCACCTGGTTTCTCTTTGAGGCCTCATAACACCATCAGAAGGTAGGAAATATGACTCCGATTGTCTTTTCTTTTATTTTAGCTTTTTGACCTCTTTTATTGGTTTTTTATTTATTCTTTCTCATCCATCTTCGCTCTTTGGCCTGCGTGGGCCTCCCATTGCAGTGGCCTCTCTCGTTGTAGAGCACCGGCTCTGGGTGCATGCACTCCAGAGCACTGGCTTGTAATTGGACACACCTGTCCAGCCACTCCGCGGCACGTGGGATCTTCCCGGGCCAGGGATCAAACTGGTGCCCCTCGCACTGCAAGACAGATTCTCTACCCACTGGAGCACCAGGGAAGCCCCTATGACTCCTATTTTAAAGCTAAGCTGAGGCTCAGATGAGAGCAGATCACAGGCTTAAATCTGGGCTGAGACCTGAACCTGGATGTGTCCAGCTCCAGACGTGCATTCTGCTGTCCTAATGGGAATCAAACTGATCGGAGGCCCTATATATGAGTTTCTCTTCATGTTCCCCAGGGCGCCCTCTTCTGGATTCCCTGCAAAGAGTCTCAGCCATCAGCCAGATGGCCCTTGTGTTCAGGGTCTGGGGCTTTTGCATTTTAATCCAAAGCCGAGCTGTGGGTGTGTTACAGACCCTGTGTGCACACAGGGACACGTGTGCCAGTGACCTGATGCCAATATAAAGGCATCATAGATGGCCATTAGCCTTCTTTCTTCCTGCTCTCCTTTCCCGCTGCCACCACCTCTCAACCCTGTGCACCCATTGGAGAATGAGTGCTTCCTACCTGGGTGGAGCATGGTTGAGCATCCCAAGAGAAATCGTAGTGGTTATCTTGGTCTGGGCATTGCCAAGGCGGTTTCTGGAAGTTACTTTTGGGATTTGTTGAAGCACTATGATTGGGCCTCCTAAGGTGGCTCAGATGGTAAAGAATCTGCCTGCAATGCAGGAGACCTGGGTTCAATCCCTACATTGGGAGGATCCCTTGGAGAAGGTCATGGCAAGCCACTCCAGTATTTTTGCCTGGAGAATTCCATGAACAGAGGGGCCTGATGAACTAGAGTCTATAGAGTCACAAAGAGTCGGACATGACTGGGCAACTAACACTTTCAATTTCAAACACTATGGGTACAACGAGGTCTAAAAAACCAATCCTGTAAAAAAGGAGAAGAAACGGGATTATGAAATTCTACTTTCAATTTTTTCTGTGATGTGGTTTTCTTATGTGTATAATTAAAAGTGATGAAAAATACAATGAGTTGCAGAAAGTGTGTTGCTTTTCTATGTGAGAAACACCTACAGGCAGCTCAGCTTTGCTGCCTGTGTGTAAGTAGTAACGCTACATCCATAGAGGAGGTTTTTTGGTGGTATTTTATTTCATTATTTAAAAATGTATTTATTTTTAGCTGTTCTGGGTCTTGGTTGCTTTGCTTGGGCTTTCTCTAGTTGCAGGGAGTGGGGCCTACTCTTCCTTGTGGTTGATGGGCTTCTCATTGCGTTGACTTCTCTTGTTGCAGAGCACAGGCTCTAGGATGTTCAGGCTTCAGTAGCTGCAGCACGTGGGCTCAGTTGCTGTGGCAAATGGTCTTAGTTGCTCCGTGGCATGTGACATTTTCCAGGACCAGGGATTGAACCCACGTCCCTTCATTGGCACATGGATTCCTATCCACTGTATCACTAGGGAAATCTGACAAGGAGATTTTTAAAATTCTTTCTTTTTTAAACTGTGGTGAAATCTACATAAAATGTACCACTGTAACATTTTAAAGTGTTTAATTCAGTGGCATTAAGTATATTCACATGGTTGGGCAACCATGGCCACAATCCGTTTCCAAAACTTTTTCGTCATCCCAGACTAAAGCTTGGTACTCATTCAACACTAAGTCCCCATTCCCTCCTCCTCCTTCCAGCCCTTGGTAACCCCCATTCTACTTTCGGTTCCTACAAACTTGACTCTTCTAGGTACTTCATGTAAGGGGAATCATACAGTATGGGTCTTTTTGTGTATGACTTAATTCACTTAACATGATGTCTTCAAGGTTTATTTGTATTACAGTGTGTATTGGAATTGCCTTCTTTTTTTTCCAAAGTCTGAGTAATATTCTGTACTATGTATATACTGCATTTTGTGTGTCCATCTGTCAATGAACATTTGGATTGTTTCTACCTTTTAGCTATTGTGAGTAATGCTGTTGTGCGAACGTGAGTGTGTGTCTTTAAATCTCTACTTTCAGTTCTTTGGGGTGTGTACCTAGAAATGCAGTTGCTATCAAGCAGGCTTTTAGGATTCATTTTTAGAACTTCCCCAGGAAATTATCTTGGATTTCTTCAGGTATGCCCCTTTTTTTTGTCCTCTGAATGTGGATTTTCAGAAATTGCTAGCAGTTTTGGGAGGCTTAGAAGCCAATTTAAAAATGCTTTATTGAAGCAAAGCTGAAAAGTAAGGACGCATGTCTCCCTTTTCCCAATGAAGACTGAGAGGGGATACCCAGAGTACAGAGCAGCCAGGGTTCAAGCTCAGAGCTGTCTGACCGCAAATAAATGCTTGATCTAATACCCTGTTCTCTTACTTGAAACAATTTGCTGGGCTATCAAATTGGGGAGTGCCATTTTGGATCAAAAAGGTATGATATGAAGACTAATTTTAAAATGTTCATTATAAATGTTTTCCAATGAGGGCTGGGATGGAGTGTAGGTGAGAGGGAGGCTCAGGAGGGAGGGGATGTATATATATATATATGTGTGTGTATATATATATATATATGTATGTATGTATGTATGTAGAGAGAGAAAGAGAGATGACTGATTTGAGTTCTTACAGGGCAGAAACCAATGTTATATTGTAAAGCAATTATCCCTTAATTTAAAAAATAATTTTAAAATGTTTTCCAATCAAAAAGAAAATAATCAAGGTCTAAAATCTGGAAAAGCAAAATGTTTCCCATGGCCCTACCAGCCTGTCAATCAATGGTCTCTCTGCTGACATTTAATTGCATCTTCCTTATAGTTCAGTTGGGCACGGTGTGTACTTGATCTCTACTAGATCTTTCCAGGCTGAGAAAAGACAGGCATTCAGTAACCATAATGGATGCCGAGCCTTTCATTTATAAAGGCTTACACTGTCAGGAGATGGGAGGGGGCGTGGCCGCCGCAGACCAGCAGCACTCTGATCTCCTTTCAAGAAAGAACTTGTGAAGTTCTTTTAAACTCAGACGAATATGGGTTAGGTGATTGCCTCCAGCTGCAGCACATAAGCCGGCTTCAGGCTCCTCCCCAACAGCTCCCAAGCCAGGGACTGAGCGTGGTGGAGACACCAACACCATTTCTGCCCCTTGGGAGACCCTTCAGGAGGCCAGTGTTCTTCACTCCTTGTTACACTGCCTAAAACCGTGCATGATTCACATTGTGATCTGAGCTGTTCCCAGCTCTACTTTTCTTTCTGTCTTTTGTTTCACAGGATAGAGTCTGCATGGCCTCCCAAAGGCTTTTCCTGCCCAGTCGGGCCTCCTCTCACCCTTTATCTTCCACAGGTATAGCTCTTGAACAATCTTTCACTCCTAACTCCAACTCTGCATCTCTGTGGTTTTGTGTGTGTGTGCTCAGTCGCTAGGTCATGCCCAGCTCTTTTCAACCCCATGGGCTGTATGTAGCCCACCAGGCTCCTCTGTCCATAGGATTATCCAGGCAAGAATACAGGAGTGGATTGCCATTTCCTCTTTCATGGGATCTTCCCCACTCAGGGATTGAACCTACATCTCCTGCATTGGCAGGCAGATCCTTTACCATTGTGCTGCCTGGGCAGCCCAACTCTGGGTCTGCTAACTCCTAATTCCATCATCCGCTTCCTGGTGGACCCAGATGAACAGAGGTGATGACTACTGATAAGGTCTATGCCTGTTTTTGAGGTTTTATTCCTTTTGTGAAAAGCTAAACATAGAATTTCTATACCAAGTAATGTTCTACATACCACCGATTTTGGAGTTTATACAGAGCATGAGTGTTTTTATCAGAATTGAGTTTTCGATCAGCTGGCCAGAGCTGGGAGCCTTGAAGTCTGAGCTCAGAGTCCCAAGTCCTGAGAACCAAGATCCTGGAACGAAGCTTCCAACTTGAACTTGCTGTCAGAAAGGAAGGGACCAGGGCAGGGTTTAGGGTTGGATCAGTCAGTTCAGTCGCTCAGTCACGTCTGACTCTTTGTGACTCCATGGGCTGTAGCATGTCAGGCTTCTCTGTCCTTTACCATCTCCCAGGGCTTGCTCAAACTCAACTCCGTTGACTCAGTGATGCCATCCAACCTCATCCTCTGTCACCCCTTATTCCCCTTTGCATCTCTTTTCAGTGTCTTGCACTCCTTGTCTCCAACAGCTCCCAAGCCAGGGACTGAGCGTGGTGGAGACACCAACACCATTTCTGCCCCTTGGGAGACCCTTCAGGAGGCCAGTGTTCTTCACTCCTTGTTACACTGCCTAAAACCGTGCATGATTCACATTGTGATCTGAGCTGTTCCCAGCTCTACTTTTCTTTCTGTCTTTTGTTTCACAGGATAGAGTCTGCATGGCCTCCCAAAGGCTTTTCCTGCCCAGTCGGGCCTCCTCTCACCCTTTATCTTCCACAGGTATAGCTCTTGAACAATCTTTCACTCCTAACTCCAACTCTGCATCTCTGTGGTTTTGTGTGTGTGTGCTCAGTCGCTAGGTCATGCCCAGCTCTTTTCAACCCCATGGGCTGTATGTAGCCCACCAGGCTCCTCTGTCCATAGGATTATCCAGGCAAGAATACAGGAGTGGGTTGCCATTTCCTCTTTCATGGGATCTTCCCCACTCAGGGATTGAACCTACATCTCCTGCATTGGCAGGCAGATCCTTTACCATTGTGCTGCCTGGGCAGCCCAACTCTGGGTCTGCTAACTCCTAATTCCATCATCCGCTTCCTGGTGGACCCAGATGAACAGAGGTGATGACTACTGATAAGGTCTATGCCTGTTTTTGAGGTTTTATTCCTTTTGTGAAAAGCTAAACATAGAATTTCTATACCAAGTAATGTTCTACATACCACCGATTTTGGAGTTTATACAGAGCATGAGTGTTTTTATCAGAATTGAGTTTTCGACCAGCTGGCCAGAGCTGGGAGCCTTGAAGTCTGAGCTCAGAGTCCCAAGTCCTGAGAACCAAGATCCTGGAACGAAGCTTCCAACTTGAACTTGCTGTCAGAAAGGAAGGGACCAGGGCAGGGTTTAGGGTTGGATCAGTCAGTTCAGTCGCTCAGTCACGTCTGACTCTTTGTGACTCCATGGGCTGTAGCATGTCAGGCTTCTCTGTCCTTTACCATCTCCCAGGGCTTGCTCAAACTCAACTCCGTTGACTCAGTGATGCCATCCAACCTCATCCTCTGTCACCCCCTTATCCTTCTGCCTTCTATTTTTCCCAGCATCAGGATCTTTTCCAGTGAGTCATCTCTTTGCATAAGGTGGTCAAAGTATTGGAGCTGTAGCTTCAGCATCAGTCCTTCCAATGAATATTCACAGTTGATTTCCTTTAGGACTGACTGGTTTGATTTCCTTGCAGTCCAAGGGATGCAATAGCGCTGGATGGGGAACGCATTTAGGGCTCCGACTCTGGGGATGGTAATGCTTGGGGTGGCTGAGGGGTGGGGCTTAGCTATGAGCCTATGATGGTGGGGCCCGGCGCCTGGGTGGAAGACGAGCCTGAGGAGGGGGTTGGACGGGACAGCTGAGCAGAGATAGGTCCAGGGAGGTGAATCCCAGGGATTGAATTTGTCCAATGAGGGGACAGAGGGCTGGACCTCAGAAATTCTAGAACTAGTGAACCTGGGTGGAAGGTTGGAAAGATGACCCTCAAAAACAAGATTGTGGGTTTAGGGTTGGGGTACCTATGTGGAGGTGGGAGATAAAAAAAAGTTTTCTGAGTATTTTCTGCAATCAAATCTTCTATCTTGGGCTTCCCTGGTGGTCCAGTGGGTAAGGACACCACCTTGCAGTGCAAGGGGCGCCGGTTCGATCCCTGGCCTGGGAAGATCCCATGTGCCGCGGAGCGGCTGGACTGATATGTCCAAGCCGGAACTCTGGGGTGCGTGTGCCCAGAGCCGGTGCTCTGCGACAACAGAGGCCACCACGATGGGAGGCCCACAGGAGCCAAAGAACAAAGATGGATGAAAATAGAGAAATGAAAGACCAATAGAAGTGGCCTGCCTGTCCCCCTCCCTCCCCACCCCACCCCCCAAAAGGTAAATAAAATAAATATTTTAAAAAATCTTATATCTTAGTATTTTAAAAAATTATTTATTTATTTATTTTTGGCTCTCCTGGGTTTTTACTTCTGTCACGGGTTCTTCTCTATTTGCAGGGAGTGGGGGCTACTCTCTAGTTGAGGAGAGCAGGCTTCTTGCTGAGGTGACTTTTCTTGTTGTGGAACTTGGATTCTAGGGCACATAGACTTCAATAGTTGCGGCCCATGGGCTCAACAGTTGCGGCTCCAAGGCTCTAGAGCACAGGCTCCATAGTTGTGGCTCACGGGCTTAGCTGCTCCACAGCATGTGGGATCTTCCCGGATCAGGGATCGAGCTTCTGTGTCCTGCGTTGGCAGGCGAACTCTTTAGCACTGAGTTACCAGGGAAGCCCAATGTCTTAGTATTTTAAGAAGCACCAAATGGTGGACTAATCTGTAAGAACTCTGAGAAACCATGGAAGAAAGACTAATACAAGGAGGGAGATGAAGAAGAAAGCAACATAGAAAGCAGATCCTGTGGTAACAAAGATGACAGATGAAGACCGATAAAAGAAGGGGATGATTAGAAACAAGATGACTGCTTTCGAAAAGTCCTGATGGTGAGCAGTCAGTAAAGTCTGATGAGTGTGGAAGAACAGAACACTGTAAAAATGTGTTACAGCTGAGCGTCTTGTGTTGGAAACACGTGTGTATGAAATGCTAAACACATAAAGTACATATGTGAAAGTAGTTGCCTCTTTTGTAGCTTATGCCTCTTTATAAACGCACTTTATTTATGTGACTCTGGAAACACAACAGACCATTTCCAGGCGGCCATTGTGGCTCACCTCCCATGGCCAGGCAGACAGTAGAGAGCTGGAGTTAGCTATGCCTTTCCTTTTCATGCAGCCTGGTGAGCATCTACTGCAATAAGCCATGCCTCTCAGGCTGATTACAAGGAGGGCTTCCCAGATGGCTCAGTGGTAAGGATTCCACCTGCCAATGCAGGAGATGAGAGTTTGATTCTTGGTCTGGGAAGAACCTCTGGAGTAGGAAATGGCATCCCATGCCAGCATTCCTGGCTGGAAAATTCCATGGACAGAGGCGCCTGGTGGGCTACAGCCCATGGGGTCACAAAGAGTCGGACACGACTGAGCAACTACACACGCAGGCTGTCGGAAGCATGTTCCTCCTCACTGCGGTCTGAGGTCTTGCTCGTGACCCCTGCGGCTGCCTCCTGGGAGGCAGAGGTGCCATCCTGCTCCTGAACGTCCAGGGCTTGTGTCTGGGGCCTTAGAGACGTTCTCCTCACTGGTCCTGCTACTTCCCTGACACAAAACCCCCACTCACACTCCCTCCTCCTCCTGCACCAGTTAGTCCAAGAACTGTGTCTTTCAGACATGGACAGTGGACATATGGACATTGTGGGGAAGAAACAGAGGGTGGGAGGAATAAAGGAAGTAGCATGAAGGCCTGTACTATCATAAGTGAAGAAAATAGCTATAGTCATGGCTCTGCGAGAAAAGGAGATCCTTCAGGGGTGCTGCGTGATGGTCGGGAGGGGTGCGAAGGGGGGGATATACATATGACTAATCTGGGAACATGCATATCTGTAAACAACAAAACTCTGTAAAAGTTAAAAGTAAAATTAAATTAAAAAAAAAAAAGAAGAACTGCATCTTTGCCTAGCTTGGGGGGTTCTCTGCCTGGCTCCCCCATTCACTGATGCCCAGGGTGCGTGCCTGACCATTGAACTCAGAACCTCTGGGGGTGGGGCCGGGTGGCAGCATTTTTAAAGCTATTCAGGTGATCACAGTGTGTGGCCAAGGTCAAGAATCACTGACTCAGCTAAACCTATTCCCATGATGGGAGGAGACAGGAGGGTACCCTTCCGAGTGCAGGCTCAGCAATTGTGGTGCAGGGTCATGTGCGACCGTCATGGAGCAGGAATCGAACCAGTGTCCTCTGCATAGCAAGGTGGGTTCCGCACTGCTGGGCCACCAGAGAAGCCCCAAGTTAATTCCTTATCATGCACGATTCAGATGATATCTCTTTTGACCTCAACTTACGGCACAAACTCCTCTCAAACTCCTCTCAGAACTTTCCTTAGGGTTGAACCAGCTGGACTCTTATGTCTGGGATGACTATTTATTTTATTTGCATGTGGCTTTTCTCATTTAACATCAGACTGGGGGCTTGTTACCAGGGCTACTGGATGTAGGGCATATGCCATCTTAGCCTGACCTTATTTAACCACACATCTCCTGTGTTCCAGACTCTTCCAGACCCCTTGCTCTTGTGATCCCCCCAAAGTACAGCAGGCTGACAGTTCTCTCTTCTTATAATCTCTGCTTCTCCACAGGTTATTCTGGATCTTTGCCCCGAATGCACTGACTTCACTTTTTATTTCTGTTGCCTGATACCATCTTCCTCCCCCAGAATGAATTACTCCCTCTGGGCAATGAGGTCACCCGTCACCCACCGCACAGGTTATTGCGGGGAGTGATTGAGATAACATGTCTAAGCGCCAGGCACATTGTAAATACTTATACAAATTAGCTGTAATTATGTAAACAACAGTCATCCTGTGTGGTATGAGCTCTGATAGCAGGAAGTACAAAGTACGCTAAGAACTGCCCTGTAAAGTGAGAGATGTTAAACAGTGTCACACACAGCCACAACTGCTGCGTGTCTGGGAGACCAGCGTCCCCACGTAAGACCTTTATTTACTTATTCACTAAATGTTTGTTGAGATCAGCAGTGGCCGTTTGTTGTATTCCCAGCTGCCCAGTATCTTTTTCTTTCAGTAGTTGAATTTTTTTTGATTGCGGAAAAATACACATAAAATTTGACATCCTAAGCCTTTTTGTAAAAACTTTTATTTTACTTTTTACTTTTACAGAGTTTTGTTGTTTACAGATATGTATGATCATCCTAAACCTTTTTAAATGCTTGATTCAAGGGCATCGAGTACAGTCCCATTATTGTGCAGCCATCACCACCAAGCTTCCACAGAACTCTTTTGATCTTGTTCTGCCCGGTATCTTTTATTTTAAAGGAATTTTCTTTTTATAATTTTTATTTATTTATTTATTTTGGCTGTGCTGCATCTTCATTGCTGTGCAGGCTTTTCTCTAGTTGTGGCGTGAGGGCTTCGCATTGTGGCAGCTTCTCTTGTTGTGGAACAAAGCCTCTGGGGCTCGCGGGCTTCAGTCATTGTGGGACGTAGGCTCAATAGTTGGTGTTTCAGGGCTTCAGACTATAGGCTCAATAGTTGTGGTGCACGGGCTTAGCTGCTCCGAGGCATGTGGGAAGTTCCCAGACCAAGGATCGAACCCGTGTCTCCTATATTAGCAGGAGGATGCTTTACCACTGAGCTACCAGGGAAGCCCCGCCCAGTGTTTTAAACTGTCTTGTCTTTGTGTATCTGGAGAAATTCTGTCTTTCCAGTGAGGAAGTCAGAACCCACGTTCCCACCTGCCCTGGGGCTGGGATGCAGGCCTGTGACCCGGCTCTGCCAATCAGGTGCATTCATGTGAACCTTGCTTCTGATGGGAGCCATAGAAAGAAGCCAGCTTGGGTGAGGTCGCCGTGTTTGCTGGTGTGGATGGCAGCAGAGGTGCCCAGCTTTTGATGATGGCGGCTGCGGTGATGGTGATTCCCAAAGGTAGCGAAATCGAGTTCCTGATGTGGATGTGAAAGTGCCGGCTGGGCTGGTGACTGCAGCTGGACTAGTTCTTAAAGCTTAGCGCTTAGCATGGCTGGCAGTTTCCTTACTGGGCCATGGTTTGTGGAGTTACTTCTGGGTGTTTCATCTGAAGTCTACTCTTGAATAATTTTTTGTTGTTTGTTTAACCAACTGGGTAGTAGAACCATGCTAGTCCCCAGCGCCCTCAGAGACAGACATTAACAGTTCGGCCCAGGTTCTTTTTTACAGTCTCTTCCCTAGCTCTCAGTGAAGACCAGGCCTTAGTTTCTCATCTTCTGTGAGTGTTACCTGCATAAGATCATGTAGCTTCCTAAGGATAATTTTTTTTTTTTTTTTTTTTTGGCACATGATGATCACATCCTTGACTAGTGCAAGCAGCTTTTCACTCCTAGTCTGAAGGGTACCTCTCTGCTTACACAGACAAGCTTTCCTGCATCTCGTGGATTCATTAGGTTCCCCAGGCCACAGCTGTCTCCACCATCTCCATAGCTACGGGAGTGTTTGCTTTATGTCTCCACAACTGTGAGACACACAGAGTAGATCTGTCCTCAAATAAAAGGCTGTCTTCTCTAGAGGCGAATTCAACTCTGGTAAAACTGAGACCTGCTGGAAGCTTTGAAAATATAACTTTCCCCCTACTCTTAGCTTCAGCCTTTCCTGTTGAAATTTCAGGGATCTTGGGATGTTTAGCCAGCCTTTAATTTCAGAGTATCCCTGGGTTTTCCCTGTTATGTTAGTAGGTTGAATTGTCTTCCCCAAGACTCAGAGGTTGAAGTCTCAATTCAGAGTGTGACCATGTTTGACGACCCTCTCTGAAGAGGTGACTGGGTTATAGTGGGGTCACACAGATGAGCCCTACGCCATATAGTTGTCGTCTGGATAAGAAAAGGTGATCAGGATGCAGACATACAGAGGCAAGAGCAAGTGAAGACATGGGGGAAAGACGGTCATCGACAAGCAAAGGAGTTGAGTCTTCAGAAGGAAGCAACAGGTAGATCCCTACCACTTGATCTTGGAGTTGCAGCCTCCACAACTGTAAGAAAACAAATTTCTGTTGTTCAGGGCACCCAGTCTGTGCTGCTTTGTTATATCAGCTGGAGCAGACTAATACATCCTTCCCCTCAGCAGTCTGCATGAAGTCATTCTTTTTTTTTTTAGTTTTAGTTTTTTTTTTTTTTTTAATATACATGCCCAATGTATTCTTTTTTTTTTTTTTTTTAAACTTTTTGGATGCATGACATGGGGGATCTTAGTTCCCAGACCAGGGATTGAATTGGCACCCTGTGCAGCAGAAGTACAGAAAGTCTTAACCGCTGATCGCCAGGGAAGTCCCTTAGCCTTTCATCTTTGAGTACAGAGCACACACACCTCTGTACTTGGGCCGTGAGGACTGGTTAGGAGGGTCTAGAAGAGCAGACACCGTGTCCAGAAGAGAGCACACCAAGTCTGTACATTTCTCTGTGTACAAGGGCATCGTCATCAAGCGTCTTGCCTCAGGAGGGCCTCTGAAGGGCAGTGAGGACAGAGAAGACACCATTTTAGCCAGCAGCTCTGGCCACAGAGAGAAGTGTGTGTATGCTCAGCCGCTCATCTGTGTCTGATTCTTTGTGACCCCATGGACTGTAGCCCACCAGGCTTCTCTGTCCATAGGATTTTCCAGGCAAGAATACTGGAGTGGGTTACCACTTCCTCCTCCAGGGGGGATTTTCTATCTTCTTGACCCAGGGATCAAACCCATCGTCACAGAATGATTCTTCACCTGCTGAGCCACCGGGGAATCTCCAGCCATGGATGAGGCAGAGATATTCGTCTGTTTCCCATCTGCAAGTCTGACCACTAAATCAGACACTTAAGGCTCTCCTGTTCAGTGTGGGAGCCACTAGCTACATGTGGCTCTCGGACACCTGAAATGTGATTTGTCTGAATTGGGATTTAATTCCTAATGTACATGTGGAAGACATAAAGAGTCAGTTGAAAAAAATGCAAACGAATGATTTTTATATACAGCACATATTAAAATATATTTTGGATCAATTGAGTTAAATATACCTATATTAATTTCACTCAGTTTTTTTTTTTTTACTTTGAAAGTGGTTACTAGGAAATCTAAGATTATATTCATGGCTTGTATGATATTTCATGCATAGCACACCAGAGGAGCCTGGTGTGCTTACAGTCCATGGGGTTGCAAAGAGTCAGACACTGCTTAGAGACTGAACAACAGCAATATTGTATTTCTAGGGGACATTACTGCTCCAAAGAGGGCCTGGGTCTTTCCACCAGCTACCAGCCTGCTCTCCTGTGTTGAATCAGCAGTTAACAACATATTCTGACCACAGAGCAAAGAGGAGGCTTGGTTCCGGCCCTTGGGAGGAATCTCAGAGTCCAGCCCCAGGTGCAGAAACATCCTGGTGAATGATCAGCTTGTATCTCATCCTCACTGAACGATGACCTCTGAGCCCTGACCTCAATGCTTGTGTCCTTTGTGTGGCTGTGATCATTCGCTGCTTGTAGACCTCTGACCCCTGTTCCCTGACTGGCAAATGCTCTTACCTCTCTTTCCCTTGGCTCAGAATTTCCTAGAACAAACCTTAAAAAATGAAGTATTGTTGATTCACAGTGTCATGTTAATTACCTGCTGTGCAGTCAAGGGACACAGTTATGCATATATAATAGCATTCTTTTTCAGATTTTCCGTGATGATTTCTCACAGGATATTGGGTATAGTTCCTTCTGCTATACAGTAAGAGCTTGCTGCTTATCCATTCTCTATATCCTAGTTTGCATCTGCTAACCCCAAACTCCCAATCCATCCTTCCTCTATGCCATTCCCCGCTGGCAGCCACCTGTCTGTTCTCTATGTCCACGATAGCGTTTCTGTTTCATATACAGGTTTCTGTGTGTCATAGTGTAGATTCCATCTATAAATGATATCATGTGGTATTTGTCTCTTTTTTACTTACTTCACTTAGTATGATGAGCTCTAGGTTCATCCATGTTGTTGCAAATGGCATTATTTCACCCTTTTTATGGCTGAGTGGTATTCCATTGTATATATGTACCACATCTTCTTTATCCATTCTTCTGTCGATGGACATGTAGGTAGTTTCCATATCTTGGCTATTATAAGTAGTGCTGCTATAAACCTAGGGGTGCATGTACCTCTCTGAACTGTAGTTTTGTTTGGATGTATGCCCAGGAGCAGGATTGCTAGATCATATGGTAATTCTATTTTTAGTTTTCTGCGGAGCCTCTATACTGTTTTCCACAGTGGCTGCACTAACTTAATTTCCCACCAGTAACAAAGGAGGCAAGAACATACGTCTGATTCTTTTTCCCCAGGCTTTGCTGAGCCCGGGGCTGCCCCCCACATTCCTGGCCCTCCCTGTCCACCTCCACTGGACTTTACCTACAATGGACCCTGGGGGTCTGGACACACATTGCCGGTTGTTCATTGAGCTCTTGTTGAGAGCACATAACATTGGCCTCAGCCCTTGGGATCAGGAGAGAAGGCCAGGAAAAAAGAATTCCCCTTCTTCGAAGGAACTGTACTTGATTTTTAGTTTGTCCCGTGGACAAACCAATGCAGGATCCAGCCTCCCCATCTAGACATTTTTTAGCCACCTTCAGACCTTGCCTGTGAAGTTCTTCCACACTTCCTCGTGATGCATTTTTGAGGCCCAGGGGAAGTGTTGCAGATACTGGAAATGTATGAATTGAGGAAATAGAATTAATGAAGAAATATAAATCTAGAAAATGTGGAAATAGCAGACAAAAGGAGGCCAGACTTTTCTGATAGCCACTCCAGAGAGCCCTGATGATGGAGGCCTGGTGTTCCTTCAGACTCTTGCCTGTGACTTTCCAACCCCAGACTCTCTGTTCTGAGGCTCTGGGTCATGCTGTCTCATCTCTAGACCCTTTTAAACATGCTTTCCTGTTCCTGCCTCTATACCTTTGCTTACACTGTTCCCTCTTCCTAGGATACCTGGCCATCCCATGTCTGCTCATTCTAATATACAAGTCTGCCCTTTCTGTCTGGGGCTCAATTTGACTTCTCCTTGAAACACTTTCTGATTAATAGCAAGACATGATGTGTCCCTTCTGCGAAGCAGGATTGTATTTTATGTCTCTCTCTGTCTCCAGTTGGGCCAAGCATACTGTCTGGCCCTAATGCCTGCATTTTCATTATTTAAAAAATATGTATTTATTTGATTGTACTGAGTCTTAGTTGTGGCATGTGGGATCTAGCTCCCTGACTAGGGGTTGAACCTGAGCCCCACACAGAGTCTTAGCCACTGGACCACTAGGGAAGTTCCTGCATTTTTTATTATAAATAGTTACCTCTATCCCCGGAATTCCTGCTCTGTTCTATGTGTATGTGTCTTTCTATCCTGATAAACTATAACTATCCACTGAGTGTCTACCAAGTGCAAGTTATCAGTGAGTGAGTGATAGTCCCTCAGTTGTGTGTGACTCTTTGCCACCCCATGGACGGTGGCCCACCAGGCTCCTCTGTCCATGGAATTCTCCAGGCAAGAATACTAGAGTGGGTGGCTATTGCCTTCTAGCCTTCAGGGTTGCAAACAACCAGAGTCCCAGTCCTTTAGGACAGCTCAGACTAGAGGTCCAGACGAGTCATAGCAGCATTGTTGTGAATGGCTGGCAGATGTGTGTCCAGGGATGCGGGTGGAGCAAAGGGCAGAGCTCAGTTTTGCTCTTCAGCAGAACTAGAACAGGTTTGGAAGATAAGGAGAGTCAAAGGAGGGTTGGATTCTTGGGAGAGGAACTGGAGATGGTCTTCAGGGTGAGGCAGACCACTTCACATAGTTAGAGAAAAGGTAAAGGCATGTAACTTATCACCACCTAGTATCCTAACCCTTGCTGCAGAGCAGACGTGTAGAAAAGGCTGATGGAAGAGACACAAGTGACGTAGGTTCGATCCCTGGGTCGGGAAGATCCCCTGGAGAAGGAGATGGTAACCCATTCCAGTGTTCTTGCCTGGAAAATGCTATGGACAGAGGAGCCTGGCAGTCCAAAGGTTTGGAAAGATTAGGACACAAGTAAGCATTCATGTGGGACTTCCCAGGTGGCTCTAGTGGTAAAGAACTCACCTGCCAATGCAGGAGATGTTAAGAGGTGAGAGGTCGATCCCTCGCGGGCTACAGTCTGTCGGTGGCAAAGAGTTGGACACTACTAAAGCGACTTAGCATGCACGCAGAAAAAAACAAAAAAGGCTGATGAACTGCTTGTCTGATCAACTGAATAAATGAACTCAGAGTTCTTTGTGAGTAGGGAACCACACTGACTCATTTCTTTCTTTCTTTTTTTTTAAATAAGTATCTTATGTTAATTTTTTGGCTGCACTGTGCATTAGGGATCCTAGCTCCCTAACCAGGGATCAAACCCATGCCCCCTCTGCAGTGAAAGCACAGAGTCATAAACACTAGACCTCCAGTCCCCTCATTTATCTTTGTTAACTTGAGATGGTGTCTTGGGACTAACAGCACCTGCCTCGATTCTTTCATCTATGCTTGGTCCTAGAATCACCTCAGTTTCTTGTTACACACCAAGCAATTGGATCCCTCTCCTCAACGTGCATGTTCAGTGGATCTGCTGTGGGATCTTGAATCCCTGTTTCACAAGCATTCTAGGAAAGTTTGATGATCGGGCATGTTTGGGAGTCTGCTACTGGTTGGAGGGTAGAAATGACTCAGGTGCTTGTTAAAAATCTGTCCTCCTTGGATTGGGAAATGAGATTCAGTGGATAAAAATGATGAACTATATTGTGTAATAAAGAAACACAAACCTCAACTTGTTTTTCTGTGATGAAAAGACTGTTGTTCTCTTATGTACTTTCAAAAGTATTAAGAAATTAACTTTGCTACAAAAGAAATATTCTTCTGGACACCCACCCCGTTCCACCCCAAGACCTCATGTAGAATCTTCAGGACAGGATCTGGTTTATTTAACAAGCCCCAGATGAGTCTCATAAAGAAGGCTGAGTGCTGAAGAAGTGATGCTTTTGAATTGCGGTGCTGGAGAAGACTCTTGAGAGTTCCTTGGATAGCCAGAGATCAATCCAGTCAATCCTAAAGGAAATCAACCATGACTATTCATTGGAAGGATGTACACTGAAGCTGAAGCTCCAATACTTTGGCCACCTCATGTGAAGAGTTGGAGAAGACTCTGATGCTGGCAAAGTGTGAAGGCAACAGGAGAAAGGGGACAGCAGAGGATGAGATGGTTAAATAGTATCATAGGTTCGATGGACATGCATCTGAGCAGACTCTGGGAGACAGTGAAGGACAGGGAAGCCTGGTGGACTGTAGTCCATGGGGTCTCTAAGAGTCAGACACGACTGAGCGACTGAATAACAGCAGCTGATGAGTCTCATTCTCCCACATACTGGAGGACGCACTGTTTTAGCCCAGTGGGTCTTGTTAATAGAATCACCTTGGAGCTTTTCAAAGGCCTGGGGAAGGACCTCTATCCCTTCTTAATAGCTCCCAGGATAGCGCTGGGGTGTAGTCTGGGTGGAGAGCCGCTCTGAGGACCTCTGGTGTGGCCCTGTGGTACCTAGTTGGTGTGTCCTGCGGGTGGGATTCTCAGCATCCTGCCTGCCACCTTTCTCACCGTGCATTAGTCACCTGTGTGTGTGAGGTGGGGTGAGTTTGAACTTTCAATACCCACCCTGCTCCAAGAGCAATTAAATCAGAAGCTGACTGGGGGAGTAGGGGAGTGGAGAAGCTGGGACTTGTTATTTAAAGTCTTTTTTTTTTCCAAAAAAATTATTTATTTTTGGTTGCACTGGGTCTTTGTTCCTTTCTCTAGTTGGGTTGGGCAGGTTTTTTGGGGCATAAAAAAAAAATCATTGTTTTTCTGTGATGAAAAGACTGTTGTTCTCTTATGTACTTTCAAAAGTATTAAGAAATTAACTTTGCTACAAAAGAAATATTCTTCTGGACACCCGCCCCGTTCCACCCCAAGACCTCATGTAGAATCTTCAGGACAGGATCTGGTTTATTTAACAAGCCCCAGATGAGTCTCATAAAGAAGGCTGAGTGCTGAAGAAGTGATGCTTTTGAATTGCGGTGCTGGAGAAGACTCTTGAGAGTTCCTTGGATAGCCAGAGATCAATCCAGTCAATCCTAAAGGAAATCAACCCTGACTATTCATTGGAAGGATGTACACTGAAGCTGAAGCTCCAATACTTTGGCCACCTCATGTGAAGAGTTGGAGAAGACTCTGATGCTGGCAAAGTGTGAAGGCAACAGGAGAAAGGGGACAGCCGAGGATGAGATGGTTAAATAGTATCATAGGTTCGATGGACATGCATCTGAGCAGACTCTGGGAGACAGTGAAGGACAGGGAAGCCTGGTGGACTGCAGTCCATGGGGTCTCTAAGAGTCAGACATGACTGAGCGACTGAATAACAGCAGCTGATGAGTCTCATTCTCCCACATACTGGAGGACGCACTGTTTTAGCCCAGTGGGTCTTGTTAATAGAATCACCTTGGAGCTTTTCAAAGGCCTGGGGAAGGACCTCTATCCCTTCTTAATAGCTCCCAGGATAGTGCTAGGGTGTAGTCTGGGTGGAGAGCTGCTCTGAGGACCTCTGGTGTGGCCCTGTGGTACCTAGTTGGTGTGTCCTGCGGGTGGGATTCTCAGCATCCTGCCTGCCACCTCTCGTGGGTCAGTGTTTCTCACCGTGCATTAGTCACCTGTGTGTGTGAGGTGGGGTGAGTTTGAACTTTCAATACCTACCCTGCCCCAAGAGCAATTAAATCAGAAGCTGACTGGGGGAGTAGGGGAGTGGAGAAGCTGGGACTTGTTATTTAAAGTCTTTTTTTTTTTTCCAAAAAAATTATTTATTTTTGGTTGCACTGGGTCTTTGTTCCTTTCTCTAGTTGTGGGCAGTGGGGGCTACTCTAGTTGCAGTTCAGGGGCTTCTCATTGTGATGACTTGTTGCAGTGTATGAACTCTAGGGTACTTGGGCTTAGCTGCCCCATGGTATGAGGGATCTTCCTGGACCAGGGATTGAACCCTGTCCCCTGAATTGACACGTGGACTGGGACTAGTTATTTAAAAAAAAAAATCTTCCTAGGGGTTTCTAATAGGTAGCAGGGGTGAGGCCCTGGAACATGTGCAGATGATAAACCGGGCAGTGCTGAGGTATTCAGAACTGAAGCCGTCGTAAGCCTTCAGTGATAGACAGAGCAACCTTTCGCAGCCTCAGCTCTGAGTCAGGATTTAGCACACCTGCCAGGTTTAGCAAACCTGTGCTTCTGCCTTTAAAAACGGCAGCTCCGGCCTTTCTTGTCAGAGGCACTCCTGGACCATCATTTCATTATTTATTCAGTATTTTCCTAACGGATCCATCAGCCCAGCTTTAAAAGTGTCAAGAAGAAAACTTTGGTTTTAATGATTATGCGTCTCTTTGGCATTGTTGCCATAATTTCTGGGGGAGCAACAATTATCTTGTGTCTGGCAGATCCTCCTCTGAGTGCGGCGTCCTTCCATTTGGTTTATTTTATTTTATTTTTTTTAAAGATTTATTTATTTATTTATTTTGGCAGGGGTCGGGTTGGGGAGGGAGGGGAGCGGGTGGACCTATTCTATTGGTCTTTCATTTCTCTATTTTCATCCGTCTTTGTTCTTTGGCTCCTGTGGGCCTCCCATCGCGGTGGCGTCTGTCGTTGCAGAGCACCGGTTCTGGGCGCATGCGCTCCAGAGCTCCGGCTCGGTAATTGGACACATGGGTCCAGCCGCTCCGCGGCACGTGGGATCTTCCCAGGCCAGGGATCGAACCGGCACCCCTTGCACTGCAAGGCGGTGTCCTTACCCACTGGACCACCAGGGGAAGCCCCTTCCATTTGGTTTAGAGGGACTGTCATTCTCCTGGCCCGTCACCTACTGCATGCTAATGTTCAGCCACTGTCTGGGACGTGGGGGTCTCGGGCAGGATGTCCGGTTTAGTAATTGGAGTTTGCGAACCCCTGCATTAAGGGAATGGAGTAGAAGCCACCTAGAAATTAAAAAGAAAATTACTACAGCCTCAAAGTTCAACTTCTAAAGGTGGTCAATTCATAAGGTTCTCTCCAGTCCTTCCCAAGTGCTCCAGAGAATTGGAAGGATGGGGGCCTTGGAGGCAGACAGATGATATGCTCTCTAGTGTAAGATAGTTGAGTGAGCAACTTCCCTGGTGGAAAGTCCAGTGGTTAAGACTCTGTGCTTCTAATGCAGGGGCCATGGGTTCGATCCCTCTTTGGGGAACTAAGATCCTACATGCTGCCTGGTGTGGCCGATACATAAAAACATTCAAAACATAGCTGAGTGACTGTCATGTGTTGATTCGTGCAGTTGATAATTCTACAAGTATTTATGGTGTGCTTACTTGGTGTTAAGTTCTGGGAAGCCAGCAGGGAAGATCAAGCTCTTGCTCTTAGGGAGCTCATTGCCTGGTAGGGGAGACGGACAGACACATTTCTAACACAGTGTTAGGAGCAGCCCCTAACAGGAGTTCCTGGGCTTCCCTGGTGGCTGAGTTGGTAAAGAGATCTGCAATGCAGGAGACTTGGGTTCCATCCCTGGGTTGGGACGATCCCCTGGAGAAGGGCATGACCACACTCTAGTACCTTTGCCTGGAGAATTCCATGGACAGAGGAGCCTGGCGGGCTATAGTCCATGGGGTTACAAGGAGTCAGACATGTCTGAGAAACTGTCCATCCTCCATTCCTAACAGGAGTACCTAGTGCAGGCTCATGGGGCTAAGAAACGTTTCCCAGAGGAAATGGCATAAGGAGATATCTCAAAGTATTGATCCAGGGGTATGGAGGTGGGAAGAGATGGAGACATAGGTTGAGGAAGCCACAGGTGTAGAAAGCCAGAGGTGAGAGTGAATATGGTACATATTCAGGGGATTTGCAGATACTCACTCTAACTGGAGTATGAAATGGGAGAGGGATAAGAGAGAAGCTGAAGAAAACAGAGACCAGGTCATAAGAGGGGTTTTTGCCGAACTGTTTCAGCCACTGTCTGGGACGGGGTCTCGGGCAGGATGTCCGGTTTAGTAATTGGAGTTTGCGAACCCCTGCATTAAGGGAATGGAGTAGAAGCCACCTAGAAATTAAAAAGAAAATTACTACAGCCTCAAAGTTCAACTTCTAAAGGTGGTCAGTTCATAAGGTTCTCTCCAGTCCTTCCCAAGTGCTCCAGAGAATTGGAAGGATGGGGGCCTTGGAGGCAGACAGATGATATGCTCTCTAGTGTAAGATAGTTGAGTGAGCAACTTCCCTGGTGGAAAGTCCAGTGGTTAAGACTCTGTGCTTCTAATGCAGGGGCCATGGGTTCGATCCCTCTTTGGGGAACTAAGATCCTACATGCTGCCTGGTGTGGCCGATACATAAAAACATTCAAAAACATAGCTGAGTGACTGTCATGTGTTGATTCGTGCAGTTGATAATTCTACAAGTATTTATGGTGTGCTTACTTGGTGTTAAGTTCTGGGAAGCCAGCAGGGAAGATCAAGCTCTTGCTCTTAGGGAGCTCATTGCCTGGTAGGGGAGACGGACAGACACATTTCTAACACAGTGTTAGGAGCAGCCCCTAACAGGAGTTCCTGGGCTTCCCTGGTGGCTGAGTTGGTAAAGAGATCTGCAATGCAGGAGACTTGGGTTCCATCCCTGGGTTGGGACGATACCCTGGAGAAGGGCATGACCACACTCTAGTACCTTTGCCTGGAGAATTCCATGGACAGAGGAGCCTGGCGGGCTATAGTCCATGGGGTTACAAGGAGTCAGACATGTCTGAGAAACTGTCCATCCTCCATTCCTAACAGGAGTACCTAGTGCAGGCTCATGGGGCTAAGAAACGTTTCCCAGAGGAAATGGCATAAGGAGATATCTCAAAGTATTGATCCAGGGGTATGGAGGTGGGAAGAGATGGAGACATAGGTTGAGGAAGCCACAGGTGTAGAAAGCCAGAGGTGAGAGTGAATATGGTACATATTCAGGGGATTTGCAGATACTCACTCTAACTGGAGTATGAAATGGGAGAGGGATAAGAGAGAAGCTGAAGAAAACAGAGACCAGGTCATAAGAGGCCTTATGAGCTGAGGCATGGAGTCTGTCTGATGCCCTGACGGTGATGGGAAACAACTGAAGGGTTTGCCTGTGGATGTGTGTGTTTGTGCTGTGTGATTACATTGCAGGAAGTTTATAGGAACCTTTGTGAGAGGTGATGGTGGTCTGAGCTCTGGTGGTGCCCTTGAGGATGGGGAGGAAGAGTCAGGGGATGCCCAGATCTCTAGAGTCCTCTCTCTGGACAGCTCTCTCCTCGCTGGTCCTCTGTCCGGTGAAATCTAGCTGCCTCAGTCTCCTCAATCAGGGAGCCCGCCTGGCTTTCTGTGGGTCCCCCTCCCTGTACTGCAGCCTGAAAACTACTCAGAGATCACTGTCCTTTGTTACTAATGTCCAGGGTCTTGAAAACATTTTTCTTTTTGTCTGGTTGTTGGTTGCTTCAGTCAGGCAAGAAGTAACTACATCTAGTCTCTGTTAGGCCATCTTGGCTAGAAGCCAAAGTCCTTCAGTTTTCTTTTTTTTTTTTTTAAAGATTTATTTATTTACTTATTTTGGTGGGGGTGGGGTGGGGAGGGAGGGGAGCAGGCGGGCCACTTGTATTGGTCTTTCATTTGTCCATTTTCATCCGTCTTTGTTCTTTGGCCCGTGTGGGCCTCACATCGCGGTGGCCTCTGTTGTCGCAGAGCACCCGCTCTGGGCGCATGTACTCCAGAGCTCCCGCTCGGTAATTGGACACATGGGTCCAGCCGCTCCGCGGCACGTGGGATCTTCCCAGGCCAGGGATCGAACCGGCGCCCCTTGCACTGCAAGGCGGTGTCCTTACCCACCGGACCATCAGGGAAGCCCTCTTTTTTTTTTTTATCCAAGAATTATTTAAGAATGTTTAAATTTTTTTTGTTTTCTGTGGTTATACTCCATTTATACTTTTTGTAAAATATTGCTATGTTCCCTGTGCTACATAATATATTCATGTAGTTTATTTAATTTACACATAGTAGTTTGTACCTCTTAATCACCTACCCCTATCATCTCCTCCCCCCTTCCCTCTCTGAACTGTAACCACTAATTTGTTTTCTATGTCTCTCTATATAGTTGGGGAATTATCCCGCATGCTCTGTGGTGTGGCCAAACCAAAACCAAAACCAAAACAAACCCAGGGAAAACTCTGGGCTTCCAATGAAGGGATTTCAGATTTAGTCTCTGGTTGAAGAACTATGATCCCACATGCCACATGGACTGACTAAATTTAAAAAAAAAAAAAAAAACAAACAACCAAACACAAACACTGGGCGCATGCTTCTTTTTAAAAAAATTATTAAAATATAGCACATTTATAGGAGACTTGGAAAATACAGAACAAAGTTGCATATAGTTCCACTATTTATTACAATTATTATAATTTTAAAAATTATTTTATTTGACTTTTTGCTTTTACAGTTTTGTTGTTTACAGGTATGTATAATCCCAGATTAGTCATATGTAGATCCCTGACCCCTCCCTCCTCTACCAGGGCCCCTCCCATTTCCTCCAATCCCACCCCTCCAGGCCGTCACACAGCTCCCCCTGCAGGATCCCCTATTCCCACAGTGCAATGACAATAGCTGTCTCTTTCACATATGATAGTATAGGTTTCCGTGTTACCCTTTCCACACCTCCCACCCCCTGTTCATTCCCGACAGTGTCCATAAGTCTGTTCTCTATGTCTGTTTTTCCATCGCTTCTCTGCATGTGTTATCATTACAATTATTTTTTAGGTAGATAAATTAAGATTGTTTAACTTGGAGTTTTAACATCGAACTCTCGAAAATTAATAGAATGAATACACAGAGAAGTAGAGGGATATAGCAGACCGGAAAAACACTAGGAACCAATTCTATGTAATTAAGATTTATACAATTTTCCTGCGACAGTAGGATACAAGTTCTTTTCAAGTTCCCATAGACTATAAACTAAAAGACACTGGAACATATCCAGGGACAGAAGGCCCGGCACAAACGCTTGATGGTCTAAAGGTATTGAAATCATACAGAGTCTGTCCTCTTATCACTGTGGAATTATGTTAGAGATTAATATCAAAAGATATTTGAAGATAACCCACATATTTTTAAGTGCAATGTGACATTTATCAAGAGAGATCTTTGACTTCATCATTGAAAGCGTCAATGCATGCATCTTTTTGAATTAGTGCTTTAATTTTTTCAGATATATACCCAGGAGTGGAATTGCTGAACCATATGGTCGTTCTGTTTTTAGTTTTTTGAGAAACCTCCACACTGTTTTCCACAGTGACTGCACCAATTTACATTCCTATCAACAGTGTACTAGAGTTCCCCTTTCCCCACATCCTCACCAACATTTGTTATTTGTGGTCTTTTTGATGCTAGCCGTTCTGACAGGTGATATCGCATCGTGATTTTAATTTACATTTCTTTGCTGATTAATGACATTGAACATCTTTCCCTGTGCCTGTTGGCCATATGTTTGTCTTCTTTAGAAAAAACACTGTTCCTTGAAATGGGGGGACATATGTTATGTTATGTTCTGCTTTTAGTCTTCAACTGAAAAATTGAGGCAGCAGGGAAGTTCCATCTGACTTCCTGTTAGAGCTGTAGGGCAGAGCTGTGCAAAGTTGGGCTTCCAGCCCTGTCTGAGGCAGACGGAGGTCAGTACTAAGAGTCAGTACTGGTCATCTGCACCGAAATAACCCAGGAAAGTAGAAAGGAAACAGAGGACTTGGCCATAACAAACGTGCTCGGTGTGTGCCAAGCCCTGTCCTCAGGGCTGTGAGGAAGGGCAGGTGCGAGGCAAGGTTCTGTCCTCAGGGCAGGAGATAGGCACGCTCAGAACCAGCTGCCATGCAGTGCTGGTTTTGTTGTGTGCAACTGCCTGAGACCAGCTGAAACACAAGAAGGGACCAGAGAAGGCGGGGAAGGAGCTGGTGTGGAGGCTGGGATTGGGTAGGGTGTTGGTTCAGGTCAGGAACGACAGAGAGGGCTGGCCCTCCATGAGAAACGCACGCTTCCTGTTCCACGGGGTAAAACCCAGAGCTGCCGTTTCTTCCTGGCATCCCAAGTGGCCATAGCTCTTGCCAATGAACCATGAAGCGCTTCCAGGCAGATATGGGGAGCTTTCTATCACTGTGGAATTATGTTAGAGATTAATATCAAAAGATATTTGAAGATAACCCACATATTTTTAAGTGCAATGTGACATTTATCAAGAGAGATCTTTGACTTCATCATTGAAAGCGTCAATGCATGCATCTTTTTGAATTAGTGCTTTAATTTTTTCAGATATATACCCAGGAGTGGAATTGCTGAACCATATGGTCGTTCTGTTTTTAGTTTTTTGAGAAACCTCCACACTGTTTTCCACAGTGACTGCACCAATTTACATTCCTATCAACAGTGTACTAGAGTTCCCCTTTCCCCACATCCTCACCAACATTTGTTATTTGTGGTCTTTTTGATGCTAGCCGTTCTGACAGGTGATATCGCATCGTGATTTTAATTTACATTTCTTTGCTGATTAATGACATTGAACATCTTTCCCTGTGCCTGTTGGCCATATGTTTGTCTTCTTTAGAAAAAACACTGTTCCTTGAAATGGGGGGACATATGTTATGTTATGTTCTGCTTTTAGTCTTCAACTGAAAAATTGAGGCAGCAGGGAAGTTCCATCTGACTTCCTGTTAGAGCTGTAGGGCAGAGCTGTGCAAAGTTGGGCTTCCAGCCCTGTCTGAGGCAGACGGAGGTCAGTACTAAGAGTCAGTACTGGTCATCTGCACCGAAATAACCCAGGAAAGTAGAAAGGAAACAGAGGACTTGGCCATAACAAACGTGCTCGGTGTGTGCCAAGCCCTGTCCTCAGGGCTGTGAGGAAGGGCAGGTGCGAGGCAAGGTTCTGTCCTCAGGGCAGGAGATAGGCACGCTCAGAACCAGCTGCCATGCAGTGCTGGTTTTGTTGTGTGCAACTGCCTGAGACCAGCTGAAACACAAGAAGGGACCAGAGAAGGCGGGGAAGGAGCTGGTGTGGAGGCTGGGATTGGGTAGGGTGTTGGTTCAGGTCAGGAACGACAGAGAGGGCTGGCCCTCCATGAGAAACGCACGCTTCCTGTTCCACGGGATAAAACCCAGAGCTGCCGTTTCTTCCTGGCATCCCAAGTGGCCATAGCTCTTGCCAATGAACCATGAAGCGCTTCCAGGCTGGAGCTTTTCTTTTTTTTTTAATTATTTATCTTTGACTGTGCTGAATCTTCATTGCTGCACACGAGCTTTCTCTACTTGCAGTGAAGGAGGGCTGCTCTCTGGTTGTGATGTGTGGGCTTCTCATTGCGTAGCTTCTCTTCTTGTGGAGCGCCGGCTCTAGAGCGTGGGCTTAGAAGTTGTGGCCAATGGACTTAACTGCCCCACAGCCTGCAGAATATTTCAGGGCCACGGATCAGACCTGTGTCCCCTGCATTGATAGGCAGATTCTCAACCACTGGATCCCCCAGGGAGTCCCAGTCTGGAGCTTTTAAGGACGAGTGTGGCTTATCTCCTTGCTCCGTTCTTGGCTGGAAGAAGGGGATGCTGGGGCAGAACCTCCAGACAGCAGGAGCCTGGGTTCCTGAAATTATCCTAACAAGGGAAAGCTCCTGCTAACCAAGAATACTTACCTTGGTTTGTTACTTGAGGGAAAAATAAACTTCTATTACAGTAAGTCACTGACAGTTTGGGATTGTTAAAAGTTACCCTAATTAATATGAAAGAGTTTATGCAGGAGGTAGCATTTGAACTGGGATTTAACATAATTTGACCCTGAATCTGCCAGTGTCTTGATCTTGGACTCCCCAACCTCCAGAACTGTGAAAAATAAATTTCTGTTGCTTAAGTCATACAATCTATGGTATTTTTGTTACAGCAGCTCAGATAGACTGAGTACTATTTTTGTGTGTGTGTGATTTTTTTTCTTTTATTTATTTATTTTGGGCAGGGGTCGAGTTGGGTGGGGAGGAGGATGAGCAGGCCACTTCTATTGGTCTTTCATTTGTCTATTTTCACCCATCTTTGTTCTTTGGCTCCTGTGGGCCTCCCATCGCAGTGGCCTCTGTCGTCGCAGAGCGCCGGCTCTGGGCGCACGCGCCCCAGAGCTCCGGCTCGGTAATTGGACCCATCAGTCCAGCCGCTCCACGGCACGTGGGATCTTCCCAGGCCAGGGATCGAACCGGCACCCCTTGCACTGCAAGGCGGTGTCCTTACCCACTGGACCACCAGGGGAAGACCAGACTGAGTACTTTTAAGCCCTATTCCACAGATAGAGAAACTGAGTCTCAGCCCATGATTTAGGTCAAAATAATTCATTGAATGTTTCCTGGGAAGATTTGGCCTTGATTTGTGGTTCAGGAAAAAAAATAATTGTATTTGGATTTTCACGACAGGGTTCAAGAGAATCAGTTTGGTTCTTTCGTTCTTTAGAAATTTATTTATTTATATTTTTTAATTTAATTTTTATATTTTGGGGTCTTCATGGCTGCTTGGACTGCTCACTGCGGTGGCTTCTCTTGCTTTGGAGCGCGGCAGTTGCAGTTCCTGGGCTCTAGAGTAGTTGTGGCAGCCTGGCTTCATTGTCCTGTGCCATGTGGGATCTTCCCAGACCAGGGATCAAACCTGTGTATCCTGCATTGGCAGGCAGATTCTTTACCACTGAGCCCCTTGGTTCTTTCTTGTTTGGGGTCCAAAATTTAGTTTGAATCCTTGGCTCTAGGAGCCTCTGGTTCTTCATAAGTATTTTAATAAGTTAAACACCATAAAATTGTTGTGATGACCGTACTGGGCATCTAGAGATGGTGAGCCTTTTCACTCTGGCCTGTGTTGTTTTACTCTGGATGGGAAATGGCTTGTGTCCACTGAGATGGAGGATGGCTGTGGGATGTGAAAGCTGAGGGATGATTAATATTAAAGTGGATATGGGTAAACAAAAATGAGTTTTGCTTGGACTCACCTTTATCAGGCAGGTTCCCTGGCGAGGTATGGTCTGCAGATACAGGTAGACGCAGGCTGCCTCAGCTGGTGCTGGGCAGCTGACAGGTGTGTCTTCTCGGCTCTTTCCAGCCCCAGGGCGAGGGCTGTGCCAGGCGAGGGCTCCTTGGCCAGCCCCACTTAGGCAGCTCCAAACGTCTTACTCAGAAAGTGGGGAGAAGTGCCAGAGGTGGAGCCAGGCACAGGCCTGGGCAAAAAAAAAAAAACCCTGTGAGGCTGAGTGTTTATAACAGTGAGAAACTGGAAATGACCCAAATGCCCAACTGAGAGAGGGGAGTAGGAGCATTCCAGCACCTACTCTGTGTCTGTGCAATTACAAAGCTACTGATCCTCTCATTTATGGATGGACAACATAGTTGAGGATAAGGATGGGGTGGGGCCTCTCCAAAGGGAGATGGAGCCCTCCTATCTGGGCAGCTTGGACTCAAGCATATCTCCAAAGGGGCTTGCCGTGCTCTCCTTCAGGGGCCAGGACTGCGCTAAGAAATTTTATTTAAGGGTATTTTATTTCATCTTCAACAATCTCTAGAGGAGTACATATTAGCACCCCCCATTTTAGAAGAAACCGAGGCTTATTTTTTAGGGAGATACTGAGATCCAAAGGTAAGAAATGATTCCTGTCACATGTGTGAAGTGGCAGAGCCGGAATTTAAACTTAAATTCTGTAAACCTCCCAATTCTGGGCTCTGGTGCCAGAATGGTTGCATTCAGATTCCAGTTCCTCTACTGACGAGTGATGTGGACCTAGGGAAATTCCTAAATCTCTCGCAACTTGGTAAAATGGTGATAAAAATTCTTGCCTCTCTCGTCAGTTGGGAGGACCAAAGGAATGAAAACAAATAACACTCTGTGCCCAGCACACTCAGTAAATGTTGGCTGTTGTTATTTATGTCATCATTGTTGCTACCACCTCTCTTAGACACGTCCATGGCTTTCAGAATAATCTTTGTATCGATGGAAACAGACCACGATTGAATGCTTTCTTGTCTTAGACGCCTTGGGTCAATGTGCGAACAATAGCTTTTGCATATTCCAAACATGGAGAAACATCTAGGATAAAACTCCCAAACAGGATAACGGGGACTCTGTTAATCCAGACCATGGCTGACTCTGGAGCAGCGCAAAGGCGGGATGAGGGTGCTTGCTGAGGAGGTGACCAGCTCACGTAGGTCTTACGTCATCTCTGAAAGACATGACAGGGGAGGTGAACTTGACCTGGCAGGTTGAGAAGGCGCTCTGCTTGTGGTTTAAAATCACAGCTGGTCTTCCTTTGTCCATTGCATTGTGCTATTTGTGACTGGTTTGATGAGGTCCTACTGAAAGGCAGGGGAACGGATTAGATCGTTAGCCCTGCGTCTTTCTTATCCATTTCCCTAATGTTTCAAAATAATAACCCATTTCATGGAACAGGGGTTTCAGATAGCCGGTGACAGGCTCAGGTGCTGTAGAGGACCAATCACTGTGTCCACAGCTTGACCCTGGTCACTGATTGCAAAGCCTTGAGCCTTCTAACCCAGTCAGGGGGCCTCAACTCCTTTAAAATTTCCCCAGTGACAGGAAATCAGGATGCATGTAGACACGACGAGTGTGCATGCACCAATGTCCAGTTTTCTTCCCCTCTGGCTACTCAGAAGACTATCTATCGGTTGGGCGGGGCTGTGTGGTTCCGGCCCATGGGCTGTGAGAGGACAGGACACGTGTCCCTTCTGGGCAGAGGTATCCAGCAGCCGGCGCGTGGCCACCGGGGAGACTGTGTTGCCTGTGGGAGAAGCTCCAGAATAGAGTGGCCTCCTGCTTGGTAACCGAGTGCTGAAGGAAGCAGGGCCCTTGCCAGTCCTTAATCCTCATGGGATAAGAACGTGAGTGTGAAAGATACCTGTGTGACGCCCCTGAGATTTTGGGGGTGTTTTGATAGCCTAACCCAGCCAGGGTTTTGTTTTGATAGCCTAACCCAGTGACCAATGCAGGGTCCTTCCCCTGGAGGACAGCCTACGGTGTTTCGGCTGTGTCCAGCCCAAGCCTGCCTCTCCAAGGTGTGGCGAGACCTGGACACAGTGTTCGTGTTGCTAGGCCCGTGCCTCTGCATTTCTGCTTTGGGTTTCCTCCATGTGTTGTACCTGGTGTTTGTTCTTGCCTCTGCCCACTAGGAAACATAGCATACCTCTGTTTGGTTTTTTTTCCTTTAAAAAAAGTTATTATTTTTTTGGTCTCAGTGCAGGGCATACAGGATCTTAGTGAGGCATGTGGGATCCCCAGCCAGTGACTGAACTCACGTCCCATACAATGGAAGCAAGGTGTGTTAGCCACTGGACCATCAGGGAAGTCCCTACAAATTCATTTTTTATTTTCATCAAGATAACAGAGTACTTGGCTCAAAAATTAAACTTGGAAAGTATCACACTGAGTGCCAGAATCCAACTCTCTAGTCAAATGTCATAAGCTCTTTAAGTCTTCCTTTGGACATTTTCTACTGTATTTTAAAAAGATCTGTTTATAATGCTGTTTCTGCTCCCCACCCCACCCCAGTTTTATTGTGATCTAATTGACATACATCACTGTATATAAGTTTCAAGTATACATCATGATGGTTTCACTAACCTATATTATGAAATATATTCTCAATTTTAAATTTTTTATTAATTTATTTATTTTTGGCTATTCTGGGTTTTTACTGCTGCTGCAGGCTCTTCTCTAGTTGCGGGGAGTAGGGGCTACTCTCTAGTTGAGGTGAGCCTCTTGTTGCAGTGACTTCTCTTGTTGTGGAACTCGGGCTCTAGGGCACACGGGCTTTAATAGTTGCAGCCCATGGGCTCCATAGTTGCAGCTCCGAGGCTCTAGAGCATAGACTCCATAGCTGTGACTCATGGGCTTAGTTGCTCCACAGCCTGTGGGATGTTCCCGGATCAGGGATCAAACTCATGTCTCTTGCATTGGCAGGTGAACTCTTTACCACTGAGCTACCAGGGAAGCCCCTCAATTAATTTTTTTTCCACATTATCTACTGACCTCCTACTAAAAAAGCTTTTTCTCTCTTTCCTCAGCCTGGCAACTCGTCTACAACCGCTGTTCTCTTCCTTCTCCTAATATACTTGTATTGTAATTTTTGATTGAACCAATATCTGGTGTTTGCCCTACTATGACTGTGTAAATATTTTCCAAAACTGGGTCACATGAAGTGCAATGAGTACATCTCATTTCTTATATAATATGCTAGAAATAGTGTTATGTGTTCACCCCCTATTTTCTTTTCCTGGGAGCACAGGAAAGTACATTTCCCTGCCTCCTTTGTGGTTTAGCTGGGACCATGTGACTCGGTTCTGGCCAATGGGAATGCAGGGGGAAGTGATACAGCGGCTCATCCGTGTGAGTCAGCCCAAGACGTCCTCCCTTCTCTGGCTCTCCTCTCTGGGAGGCTGGAGTGAAGGGCACTGCAGGGGTGGCATTGCAGGATGGAAGGAGGCTGGGTCCCTGAGTCACCGCCTGGAGGTGTGCTGCCAGCAGCCTCCGCCTGGGACTCAGAGGAGACACAGACCTTTCTGTGTTAAGGCACTGAGATTTCCAGATGTGTCGTCTGCTATGGCAGCTACCGTTTAATGGCGGATACGTCCCAGCTTTTCTTTGTTAATTCTTCTCCAGTTTGCTTCTTATCCTTTCAATCATCCTAATTCATCCCCAGACTCTCCCACAGAGTTACGAACCTCCTCTCAGCAAGGGTGAGCTCCCTCCCGGTCTCTTCCCCTGTGCTCTCTGCCTGCCCCTCCCCACCCCTCAACTAACCCGCATGTCTGGTTCCTGGAACTTCAGGCTTTTCTCTGCCTCACTGAGAGGCAGGAGGCTGGTTGGAAGGGGGAAGAGCTCAGGTTTAAGGAGAGGTCGTCTCACCTAATGGGTAAGAGCTCAAGCTTTTCAAATTTAGTAGCAGTAGGACTTGGGGTGGTGTTCTTAACCTTTCTGAGACTTAGCATCCTCATCTGAAAAACAGAGAAAATAGTAAACTCACGTTCACAGGGCGGTTGTGTGGATTAAAGGAGATATTCTTGGAAAATGCTCTCAGCACAGTTTCTGACGTATTGCATGTGCTGATAAATACCAGTTATTGTTATTATTAAGATGACAAGGTTCTGAGGAATGACTGCACTTCACATGCACCTGGGAATCTGACCTGGGGATGAGTGTTCTGCCTTGCCTCTGCCTATGCATAGCTGTTTCCCAACTCTCCAGACCAGGGGAAGAAGGACCAGCTTGGGGAGGTCTGTCCCAAGGTGTGACAGCAGCCTCCTCCCCAGGGATGGGGACCACCTGCTGGGAATCTTCCTTTGTCTTCTCAGCATGGGCTGAACTGGCCCGAGCTGGGACTCCCCAAAGGTCCTTGATTCCCCCACTTCAAGTATTCACTCCCTCCACCCTTGGATTAGGGGGCAATGCTGCCCAGTCTCCTTCCTTCAAGTGGAAGTGAAAGTATTTGTCGCTCAGTCATGTCTCTTTGTGACCCTATGGACTGTTGCCCACCAGATTCCTCACTGAATCTTCAGGCAGGAATACCTGAGTGGGTTGCCATTCTCCTCTCCAAGGGATCTTCCCAGGGCTCAAACTCAGGTCTCTTGCATTGTAGGCAGATTCTTTACCGTCCAAGTCACTAGGGGACTGTAGCCTACCAGGCTCCTCTGTCCATAGAATTCTCCAGGCAAAGCACCAAGGAAGCCTTCAAGTGGAGATGGGTGCCAGTTACCTTAAGAGCAGGTGTTTGAGTACCTGTTCCATGCTAGGTACTGTGCTAGGTTTGATTATAGTAGTTAACAAATAGAAAGATTTTGCCATTAAAGAGTTTATAATTAAGTGCGAGAGGCTGATGGTGAATAAATGAATGTGTAATTATACACGGCAGGCTGGACTAGAGTGAAAAACCTTGAATCCTGGGAAGGAGGTCATCCATAGTGACCAACTTTACCCAGGGGGCAGCGGCGAAACTCATGCAGAATCTCACAGACCACAAGAAGGAGGTTGGATGTTACTTTAATTGGAAAGCTGAGAAGTCCCTGACTGGTTTAGAGCAGGGGACCAACACGATGAGATTTGCGTTTTGAAGAGATCACGTTATCAACCACTTGCTCGGTGCCTCAACTATCATGGGAAAACACGGTTGGAGGAGCAGAGAGGGGAAAGGAGGGAGCAGGAGGGAGGGTGAGACCTTAGCAATCTGACTGCGGTCCGTGTCAGTTGCTACATCTCTTGGTCCCATCCTGGAGAGAGGGTGTCACCATGGCAACCTTAGTGGACACACATTTCAGGCTTTAACAAATGCTGGGGGAGCAGCTCCCGTTCAAGCAGATCTGTGTCAACACAAATACAAATGTCTTTCTCAGCAAAACTCTTCTCCAACCCCCCACCCAAGGCATTTCTGATTCTAAAGCTTAGCAGGTTTTTGTTCATCACACATACTGTGTGAGGGCACAGTGTGAGGACCAGCAATAATGAGGCCTTGAAACTGCTTTCCTGCTTAATACCCGAGAATGTGAGGGACATTGAGGAAGTGCAAGTGGAAAAGTATTTGTCGCTCAGTCATGTCTCTTTGTGACCATATGGACTGTTGCCCACCAGATTCCTCACTGAATCTTCAGGCAGGAATACCTGAGTGGGTTGCCATTCTCCTCTCCAAGGGATCTTCCCAGGGCTCAAACTCAGGTCTCTTGCATTGTAGGCAGATTCTTTACCGTCCAAGTCACTAGGGGACTGTAGCCTACCAGGCTCCTCTGTCCATAGAATTCTCCAGGCAAAGCACCAAGGAAGCCTTCAAGTGGAGATGGGTGCCAGTTACCTTAAGAGCAGGTGTTTGAGTACCTGTTCCATGCTAGGTACTGTGCTAGGTTTGATTATAGTAGTTAACAAATAGAAAGATTTTGCCATTAAAGAGTTTATAATTAAGTGCGAGAGGCTGATGGTGAATAAATGAATGTGTAATTATACACGGCAGGCTGGACTAGAGTGAAAAACCTTGAATCCTGGGAAGGAGGTCATCCATAGTGACCAACTTTACCCAGGGGGCAGCGGCGAAACTCATGCAGAATCTCACAGACCACAAGAAGGAGGTTGGATGTTACTTTAATTGGAAAGCTGAGAAGTCCCTGACTGGTTTAGAGCAGGGGACCAACACGATGAGATTTGCGTTTTGAAGAGATCACGTTATCAACCACTTGCTCGGTGCCTCAACTATCATGGGAAAACACGGTTGGAGGAGCAGAGAGGGGAAAGGAGGGAGCAGGAGGGAGGGTGAGACCTTAGCAATCTGACTGCGGTCCGTGTCAGTTGCTACATCTCTTGGTCCCATCCTGGAGAGAGGGTGTCACCATGGCAACCTTAGTGGACACACATTTCAGGCTTTAACAAATGCTGGGGGAGCAGCTCCCGTTCAAGCAGATCTGTGTCAACACAAATACAAATGTCTTTCTCAGCAAAACTCTTCTCCAACCCCCCACCCAAGGCATTTCTGATTCTAAAGCTTAGCAGGTTTTTGTTCATCACACATACTGTGTGAGGGCACAGTGTGAGGACCAGCAATAATGAGGCCTTGAAACTCCTTTCCTGCTTAATACCCAGAAGAAATGGCTGCACCAGACTGAACCAAGCCCAACATGTGGGTCCTGGAGTAAGCAGAGCCGGAAGTTCAAAGCCAAAGGTTGCTGGGTCTAGTCCTCTTTTATCAGAGGGCCACACGATATTGTCAGTAAGAAGCCCCTTCCCGTCCACCACCTCCTCGTCCCTGCAGAGTTCATGGTCCCTCACTGGAGTTTCCTTTATATGTGAACACGTCTGTTATTAGGGCATTTTTCATACTCTATTCACCTGTTGGTTCCTTCATCAAATATTGAACATCCAGTGGTCGGATATTGTGCCAGGTGCTGGGGACAGAATGTTGAACAAGACAAGGCCCCCTTTCTCATAGACTTATACTGTAATTGAAATATTAATAGATGGATGATAGTCCAGCCAACAAAGTGTTAAGCAGTATCACTGCGGACAGTAATAGGTTGTCGTACAAGTTGAGAGTAGGCGTTAGGGGCAGCTTCTAGTTTGGTGAATAGGGAGGGACTCTTGCTATTTCTTGGATACCCTGCACCTCATTCCCACATCAGCGCCTTTTGACTTACTGTTCCCTTTCTGGAAATTTCTCCTGCACTTTCCCATGGTGGCTTCCTTTGGCCCATTTTTGGTCTCAGCTTAAAAGTCACCTCCTCCAGGAGGGCCCCTTTGACTACTAAGGTAACTGAAGGGTTACCTTAAGAATTGCCTTATTTATGCCTTTTATCATTTGTGACCTGCCTCTGCTGAAAAGAAGTACAAGCCCTCCTGAGGACAGGTCCTTTGATTTATGGGCTGTTGGTTTCAGCTGTGATTTTTTGAGAAAACAGGCACTGCTCTATGGATGGTACATGTGAAGGTTTTCAATCCGTGGAACAAGATTCACACAACTTGTTGGGAGGGTGATGGGAGTTAAGGTCAAGGAAGACGAAAAGTGGATGGCTTTCAAGAGCTCACTAAGAGGCCACTGTGAATTTGGAGACATACTGGAATTGTTGGTCAAGGATTTCAGTCTGTTGCAACAAGGAAAGTTGTTTTTGTCTGGCCAGAAACTGCTAACAGCAATAATGAGGCCTTGAAACTCCTTTCCTGCTTAATACCCAGAAGAAATGGCTGCACCAGACTGAACCAAGCCCAACATGTGGGTCCTGGAGTAAGCAGAGCCGGAAGTTCAAAGCCAAAGGTTGCTGGGTCTAGTCCTCTTTATCAGAGGGCCACACGATATTGTCAGTAAGAAGCCCCTTCCCGTCCACCACCTCCTCGTCCCTGCAGAGTTCATGGTCCCTCACTGGAGTTTCCTTTATATGTGAACACGTCTGTTATTAGGGCATTTTTCATACTCTATTCACCTGTTGGTTCCTTCATCAAATATTGAACATCCAGTGGTCGGATATTGTGCCAGGTGCTGGGGACAGAATGTTGAACAAGACAAGGCCCCTTTCTCATAGACTTATACTGTAATTGAAATATTAATAGATGGATGATAGTCCAGCCAACAAAGTGTTAAGCAGTATCACTGCGGACAGTAATAGGTTGTCGTACAAGTTGAGAGTAGGCGTTAGGGGCAGCTTCTAGTTTGGTGAATAGGGAGGGACTCTTGCTATTTCTTGGATACCCTGCACCTCATTCCCACATCAGAGCCTTTTGACTTACTGTTCCCTTTCTGGAAATTTCTCCTGCACTTTCCCATGGTGGCTTCCTTTGGCCCATTTTTGGTCTCAGCTTAAAAGTCACCTCCTCCAGGAGGGCCCCTTTGACTACTAAGGTAACTGAAGGGTTACCTTAAGAATTGCCTTATTTATGCCTTTTATCATTTGTGACCTGCCTCTGCTGAAAAGAAGTACAAGCCCTCCTGAGGACAGGTCCTTTGATTTGTGGGCTGTTGGTTTCAGCTGTGATTTTTTGAGAAAACAGGCACTGCTCTATGGATGGTACATGTGAAGGTTTTCAATCCGTGGAACAAGATTCACACAACTTGTTGGGAGGGTGATGGGAGTTAAGGTCAAGGAAGACGAAAAGTGGATGGCTTTCAAGAGCTCACTAAGAGGCCACTGTGAATTTGGAGACATACTGGAATTGTTGGTCAAGGATTTCAGTCTGTTGCAACAAGGAAAGTTGTTTTTGTCTGGCCAGAAACTGCTGAGAATCTTAAAGGACTTCCAGGAAGCCACTGTTGGCTAGCACACTTGCCTGCAAGTAGGCTTCCCTGTGGCTCAGATGGTCAGGAGTCTGCCAGCAATGCACGAGACCCGGGTTCGATCCCTGGGTCAGGCTGATCCCCTGGAGGAGGGCGTGGCTACCCAATCCAGTCATTCTTCCCTGGAGAACCCCGTGGACAGGGAAGCCTATTGGGCGACAGTCCACGGGGTCACAAAGAGTCAGACATGACTGAGCAAGTAACACTTTCACTTTTTCACTTCATTAGGGTTTGCCAGATTTAGCAAATCAAATTGTAGGGCGCCAGATATTTTATTAGACTACTCTGTCCCTGGTTTTATGTAAGTGACTGAGCACACATGTGCTCGTCTATGTTTAGTCACGTCAATCGTGTCTGACTCTTTGTGACCCTATGGGCTGTAGCCAGGCCCCTCTGTCCATGGGGATTCTCCAGGCAAGAATACTGGAGTGAGGGGCTTCCCGGTGGTCCAGTGGGTAAGGACACCGCCTTGCAGTGCAAGGAGCGCTGGTTCAATCCCTGGCCTGGGCAGATCCCACGGGCTGCGGAGCGGCCGGACCGATGTGTCCAACTACCGAGCCATAGCTGTGGAGCGCATGCGCCCAGAGCTGGTGCTCTGCAGCAAGAGAGGCCACTGCAATGGGAGGCCCACACAGGCCAAAGGACAAAGACTGATGAAAATAAATAAATGAAAAGCCTATAGAAGTGGCCAAAAACAAAAAAGAATACTGGAGTGAGTTGCCGTGTCCCCCTCCAGGGGATCTTCCTGACCTAGGGATTAAACTTGCATCTCATGTCTGCCTGCATTGGCAGGTGGATTTTTTACCACTGGTCCCACCTGGGAAGCCATATGTATATATATGTGTGTATGTATATATATAAATATATTTTATTTTTAAAATAGAGGATGATTTATTTAATTAGGGGATAATTAATTTAATTAGAGGGTAACTTTACAATATTGTGATGATTTTTGCCGTACATCAACATGTGACAACCTAGAGGGGTGGGATGAGGAGAGAGGTGGGAAGGAGTTCAAGAGGAAGGAGACCTATGTCCCTGGTTCCTCTTTTTTTTTTGTTTTTTTAATTTTGGCCTCTTTCATTGTTTTTTTCTTTCTTTATTTTCATCCATCTTTGTTCTTTGGCCTGTGTGGGCCTCCCATCGCAGTGGCCTCTCTTGTTGCTGAGCACCGGCTCTGGGCGCATGCGCTCCAGAGCTGCTGGCTCGTAACTGGACACACCGGTCCAGCTGTTCCACAGCATATGGGATCTTCCCGTGCCAGAAATCAAACTGGTGCCCCTTGCACTGCAAGGCGGACTGTTTACCCACTGAAGCCCTGTCCCTGATTCTTAAGCCACACTGTGCTGCCTGCCTCCAGGAGCTGGTCTCAGCTGTAGCCTCCTGGGCCTTACTGTGATCCCGGTTGCTTTACTCACAGTGGGGTTTCAAGTGTGTGGTCAGAATAAGAGGAGCTGGGCCAGAGGGGTCACAGGCAGGCAGGGGGTTGACAGGGACAGAGCCCCAAGGCACCTGGGTAAGGGATTTGCTGACCTTAAGGAAAACAGTACTTTGTTACCTACCGGGAGACGGGAGCATTTCCAAGGTGACTGCTAACTGTCCACACCCCCACACAAAGACATTCCGTTCCAGCCCCGGGCCAGGGGAGGAGGGGGGCCTTGAGTCTGAGTGGCCCTCTGAGGGTCACGGGCACCTCCTAAGTGCAGGATGCAGGGCTCATGGAATAAACACCACATCTCACTTCCTTTGCGAACATCGAGCATGTGAGAAACTCATTTCCTCTTCTGAGACACGTCTTTCCCAGCTGTGCAGGCCGAGGTCAGATTTAATCAAACAGACGTGGTGGGGACTGCAGACTGATGGAGTGAATGCCCCTGGTATTCCAGTCAGTACGTCCCTGTGCTCTGTCCCAGTGCACTTCTCTGAAACGGACCGCAGAGAAACAGATCACATGACTCTTGTTCTTCTTACTGACGGGATTCCATAGCACCCAAGATCGGATGATGATTGTATGAGGCGTCATTATTTTAGGTACTGACCAAAAAACAACGCTGCCAGCTACGTTGTACTGCTGTTAGGTGCACCCCAATTTCAGCGTTGGGAAATCGTACCAAGATGGGCGTCTTGAATCAATGAGGTACGGTGTTAGGCTTACTGTTAGGTCAAAGCTAGCAGAATGGAGCCATGGAATAAATAATAACAATGATGGTGATTTATTTATTAGTTATTGATATTGATAATATCCATGTTTGAGCCACGTGGCATCACCTTTCTCCTTAACAGTTAAGAAAACTGGTTCCAGCATGAAAACCTATACTATCATATGTGAAGAAAATAGCTATTGTCATTGCGCTGTGAGAAAAGGGGATCCTGCAGGGGTGCTGTGTGATGGCCTAGAGGGGTGGGATGGGGGGATATACATATGACTAATCTGGGATCATACACGCCTGTAAACAAAAAAACTCTGTAAAAGTTAAAAGTAAAATAAAAATTAAAAAAAAAAAGAAAGAAAACTGGTTCCAGGTGGGATGAGGGGCAGTTAGCCAAGATAGCCAAAACACAGGGCTCCCTACCTCCTTTGACATTTAAAATCTCAGGATTCACTGGGGCAGAAAAGAAAAAAAAAAAAAAAAAAAAACAGGGACCTGTCGACTGCCTGTAAGACAGACCTGATATGTCAGATTTAACACTAATGAAGCAAAGCAAAAAAAAAAAATCGAAAACTGGTTACAAGTCCAGTGTGTATGTAGTGGGTTTATTGAAGCCCCTCTTCTATTTCTGGATTTCTCTTTGGGACCTCTTGCTTCACCGTCCCCCCTACACCCCAGTATCTATTTATTTATTTTTGGACACTTCTATTGGTCTTTCATTTATTTCCATCTTTGTTCTTTGGCCCGTGTGGGCCTCCCATTGCAGTGGCCTAGCTCCGGCTCGGTCATTGGACACATCAGTCCAGCCGCTCCGCGGCACGTGGGATCTTCCCAGGCCAGGGATCGAACTGGCGCCTCTTGCACTGCAAGGCGGTGTCCTTACCCACTGGACCACCAGGGAAGCCCTCTATTTATTTTTAATTGGAATATAATTGCTTTGTAATGCTGTGTTAGTCTCTGCTGTACAGTGAAGTGAATCAACTGTGTGTAGACATGAACTCCCTCCCTCTTGGCCCTCCCTACCACCCACAACAAAACTCTGTAAAAGTTAAAAGTAAAATTAAAAAAAAAATTTTTTAAATAAAATGAAAAAATACCAAAAAAAAGGTTGTGATAAAATACACATAAAATTTACTATTCCAACCACATTAGAGTGTGTAATTCAATGGCATTTAGTACATTTCCACTAAAGTCTTGCTTTTGGTAGATTTTTCCTCCAGGGCCTGGTTTCCTTTCTCCGCCCTGTGTGGAGTCTACCAAAGAATCTGGAATTTTCCCTGGATGCTCCACATCAGCGCAGGCTGTGGGGTATTAGCAGATGATTGCTGTAGACCTGAAGGAGTTAGAAGCAGGGTGGCCTGCCCAGCCCAGCCTTAATGCTAATGCTCTGGCTTCTTCTAGTCTCTGGGAGACAGTGGCTGCCTCTCTGCCTCAAGTTCATCTCCAAAAGTGTTTCCCAGTTTTCTCTCCTCCCCTCCGTCTCAAGCCTTCCCGCCTGCTCCTTGCTGGGCTGCCAAATTCATGACTTTATCCAAAGGAGCCATTTGGTCTCTCTCCTCCCTGACTTCCCTCTCACCATCCAGAGCAGTCTCCTTTCACAGGTGTTCTCCATATAGAGGCCACCTGGCCCCAGAAAGCTTGTTTCCCCAATTAAGGAAGCGCCTGCTCAGTTCTCAGAGATCCGCCATCTCCCTGGTGGGTTCAGACGTGGCCAGGCGGCCGCCTCTGCACTTGTGGAGCTCAGTTAGTTCTACAGCCAGGGTCAGATGCCTGCAAAGCCAAGTCCACGCGGTGACCCTCGTGCTCGGACAAGGGGCACTCTGAGCCTTCCAGAGCGGAGCAGGGCTCCTGAGCTGGGCCGGCTGCAAACTCGAGGTTGCTATTGCCGAGTTCCCGTTCCTCCGTCTGGAATTTGTTCTCAGACTCCCTTTGGGAATCCCAGCTCCTGCTCACTGCAATTGGCTGGAGGTGGGCCAGGCCAGGGATCGAACTGGCGCCTCTTGCACTGCAAGGCGGTGTCCTTACCCACTGGACCACCAGGGAAGCCCTCTATTTATTTTTAATTGGAATATAATTGCTTTGTAATGCTGTGTTAGTCTCTGCTGTACAGTGAAGTGAATCAACTGTGTGTAGACATGAACTCCCTCCCTCTTGGCCCTCCCTACCACCCACAACAAAACTCTGTAAAAGTTAAAAGTAAAATTAAAAAAAAAATTTTTTAAATAAAATGAAAAAATACCAAAAAAAAGGTTGTGATAAAATACACATAAAATTTACTATTCCAACCACATTAGAGTGTGTAATTCAATGGCATTTAGTACATTTCCACTAAAGTCTTGCTTTTGGTAGATTTTTCCTCCAGGGCCTGGTTTCCTTTCTCCGCCCTGTGTGGAGTCTACCAAAGAATCTGGAATTTTCCCTGGATGCTCCACATCAGCGCAGGCTGTGGGGTATTAGCAGATGATTGCTGTAGACCTGAAGGAGTTAGAAGCAGGGTGGCCTGCCCAGCCCAGCCTTAATGCTAATGCTCTGGCTTCTTCTAGTCTCTGGGAGACAGTGGCTGCCTCTCTGCCTCAAGTTCATCTCCAAAAGTGTTTCCCAGTTTTCTCTCCTCCCCTCCGTCTCAAGCCTTCCCGCCTGCTCCTTGCTGGGCTGCCAAATTCATGACTTTATCCAAAGGAGCCATTTGGTCTCTCTCCTCCCTGACTTCCCTCTCACCATCCAGAGCAGTCTCCTTTCACAGGTGTTCTCCATATAGAGGCCACCTGGCCCCAGAAAGCTTGTTTCCCCAATTAAGGAAGCGCCTGCTCAGTTCTCAGAGATCCGCCATCTCCCTGGTGGGTTCAGACGTGGCCAGGCGGCCGCCTCTGCACTTGTGGAGCTCAGTTAGTTCTACAGCCAGGGTCAGATGCCTGCAAAGCCAAGTCCACGCGGTGACCCTCGTGCTCGGACAAGGGGGCACTCTGAGCCTTCCAGAGCGGAGACGAGGGCTCCTGAGCTGGGCCGGCTGCAAACTCGAGGTTGCTATTGCCGAGTTCCCGTTCCTCCGTCTGGAATTTGTTCTCAGACTCCCTTTGGGAATCCCAGCTCCTGCTCTCACTGCAATTGGCTGGAGGTGGGCCAGGCCATTCTCCGGCTTCAGGGATGGGTGCATGCCACCTCCGAGCTGTCCCAGCCATTCCTGATTACAGTGACTGCTTCAGAGAGGTGTGGGGCCCAGCCGGGTCCGTGAAAGCAGCCCTGGGCCTTGGCCTGTAACGACTTGGGTCAGAGATGTTCCCACGCTGCTGGGGCTACTCACTGGTAGGCAGTGAGCCTGGAGACGCTGTGGGTCACCTGGTCACCATGTGGGGCGAGCCTGCGTGAGAAGGAAGACAAGGAGGAAGCCGGCACTGAGAGCAGGAAGCTATGACTGGATGCCAGGTAGGAAAGCCCAAACCGTCACTTTTCTGCATCATGAAACTGAAATTGGGCTTTTGTGGACTCTAAGAACCCCGATGAACGCTCCTGGGAGGCTGCAGAGTTGTGGGGGGGACAGTTGTGTAGGGCTTTGAAAGCTAAGTAGGAGTTTTAAGGCAACAAAGGGAAGGAGTACGTCCTAGGCAGAGTGGGTAACAGGTGTATAGGTGGGAAGGTAGGAGACTGGAGACACAGGTGGTGGCTGGATGATGGAAAGCCTTGAGCTTTGAACGTGGTCCCAGAGCCGGCTGCTATGCTGAGGTTTTCCTCCTGTGAGTTAATGCTTCCCCACACTGCCCATGAAGGGACTGCGAGGCGTTAGGCAGGTTTGCAGTTCAGTAACCCCACTGGGGGTACTACCCAGTGACAAGGCTCAGCCTCTCCAAGGACGCAGAGGAGAGGTTTGCCTTGGCAGCCACAGGACTGAGCGGTCAGGCCAAGAAGGGAGAGGGTACTGCCTTTGACTGGGCCCATGCTCCGCCCAGACAAGCCAGGCCTGCTGCAGTTCATGGGATCGCAAGGAGTCGGACACGATTTAGCGACGGAACAACAGTGCTCAGCTCCGTGCCCGCTTAGGAATCCTTCCAGCTTAGATTTACCCAGTACGCCACTTGGGAAGCCCCTCCCCTTAGTTTTCTAGAAGCACGAAGGATGAGAAATTCTGGTGAGCTGAGATCGCCTGGGGGCTCTCATCCTGACTGCACTGGAGCAGTCCCCTCCGGGTGGGGGTGGGGTGAAAATAGAGGGGATGGGCTAGCACAGACCTTTTGGTTCAAGCCTTTTCAGGTGATTTTGATGGATTTAATGGATTTCAGCCACTGTCCCACCCCCGTGATTGATGGTTCTCAATCACCTGACGAGATTAAGGGAGCGTTAACAAGGAGGAGCTTCTCTGGTGGCTCAGCGGTAAAGAATCCACCTGCAATGCAGGAGACCTGGGTTTGATCCCTGGGTTGGGAAGATCCCCTGGAGAAGGAAGTGGCAACCCTTTCCAGTATTCTCGCCTGGAAAATCCCCTTGACAGAGGAGCCTGCAGGGTTACAGTCTATGGGATCACACAAAAGTCAGACACAATTTAGAGACTAAATAGCCACAGAACAACAACAGAGCAGGGGAGAGAAAGAATACTCCCTGGGCTTCAGTGATGGACTAGGCCCTGTGCTGGATGCTGGATGACCCGTGTCTTGTTTAATCCTCCTACAGCTTGGTGGTGATATGATTCCCATTTTACAGAGGTGCTCACTGAGGTTTGGAGAGGTGCGGCAAAGTGCTACGACCGTAGAGCTCGTTTGCAGAGGAGCTGGGTTTTCAACCCAGGCCTCTGTGGCTCTGAGCACGTGCTCCCTCCTGCTGTCTGCCTGGGTCCTGAGTGGATGTCCAGTCCACGCGGACGGGACCGCCTTGGCTGAAGCCACTATGGGTGCTGTTCCATAGGAAGGGGCCCAGTCCTTGTGAACCAGGAGCTAGGAGGAGGCTGTGCTAAGAAGCTGGGTCCGTGTCTTCCTCTGCCGTGCTGAGGAGGGTGGGCCAGGTCACTGCCTCTCTCTGGGCCACTGTGTTAGGATTTTCCAGAGAAACAGAAGCAATAGGGCGGGCTTCCCTGGTGGTCCAGTCGGTAAAGAGTCTGCCTTGCACTGCACGAGGAACCGGTTCAATCCCTGGCCTGGGAGGATCCCACGTGCCGCAGAGCGGCTGGGCCAGGGTGTCCAATTAGGAGCCAGAGCTCTGGAGCACATGCACCCAGAGCCGGTGCTCTGTGACAACAGAGGCCACTGTGGTGGGAGACCCACACAGGCCAAAGAATTAAGATGAATGAAAATAAATAATAAAATTAAAAAAAAAAAGAAGCAATAGGGTGTGTGTGGGTATAAATGGATTTATTAAAAGGAGCTGGATTATGTGATTATGGAGGGTGACAGGTCCTAAAATTTGCAGGTGAGTTGGTGAGATGAAGAGCCCAGGAGAGCTCATGGTATAGTTGCCTCTGCATCGGAGGGCTGGAGAGCCAGCAGCGTCCATTCACCGAGAAAGCTGGCTGACTTGAGACCCAAATTGATGTTTCAGGTTTTTTTGGCTTTGTTTTTGTTAAAGTACAGTTGATTTACAGTGTTGTGTTAATTTCTGCCATATGGCAAAGTGACTCAGTATATACACCCATATATGTTTCATGTTCATTTCCATTGTGGTTTATCTCAGGATATTGAATATAGTTCCCTGTGCTAAACGAAAGACCTTATTGCTTATCCATTCTGTATATACTAGTTTGCATCTGTTAAGCTCTCAGTCCTTCCCTCCCCTACCCCACGTCCCCCTTGGCCACCACAGGTCTGGTCTCTACATCAGTGAGTCTGTTTCTATTTGGTAGATATGTTGATTTGTGTCATATTTTAGATTCCACTTGTAAGTGATGTCATGTGTTATTTGTCTTTCTGACTTACTCAGCACGGTATTCTGTAGGTCCATCCATTCTCTAGGTCCAATAATGCACATGGCATTATTTCATTCTTGTTTAGGACTGAGTAATATTTCACTGTGTGTGTGTGTATTATGTCTTTTTATCCGTTCATCTGTTGATGGGCTTTGAGGGTGTCTCCATGTCTTGCCTACTGTAAATAGTGCTACTATGAACATAGGGCTGCATATACCTTTTTTTTTTTTAATAAATATATTTTACTTATTTTTGGCTATTCTGGGTTTTCACTGCTGCCACAGGCTCTTCTCTAGTTGCAGGGAGTGGGGGCTACTCTCCAGCTGAGGTGAGCAGGCTTCTTGTTGTGGTCACTTCTCTTGTGGAACTTGGACTCTAGGGTACATGGGCTCCATAGTTGTGGCTCACGGGCTCAATTGCTCCGCAACATGTGGAATCTTCCCAGATTGGGGATCAAACCCATGTCTCCTGCATTGGCAGGCAAACCCTTTACCACTCAGCTACCAGGGAAGCCCTGCATATATCTTTTCAAATTATAGTTTTGTCTGGGTAGCTGCCCAGGAGTGGGATTGCTGGTTCATATGTCAACTCTATTTTTAATTTTTTGAGGAACTTTCATAAGTTCTCCATGGTGGCTGCACTAATTTACATTCACACCAACAATGAATGCCCTTTTCTCCACACCCTGATGTTTCTGTTTGACTCCATAATGCAGGCAAAAACCAATGTCCATTTGGATGGCAGTCAGGCAGGAGGAATGCCTTCTTATTCACAGAGTGGTAGCCTTTTTGTTCTATCTGGGTCTTCAGGTGATTGCATGAGGCCCACCCCAGTTAGGGAGGGCAATCTGCTTTCCTTAATCCACTGATTCAGATGTTAATCTCATCCAAAAACACCCTCATGGGAACATCCAGAATAACATCTGACCAAAATCTGGCACCCTGTGGCCCAGTCGGGTAAACACTTAAAATGAACAGTGACAGTCAGGGGAAAGGGGAGAGGTTGGTAAGCCGGCCGGCCCCAGGTCCGTGCCCAGGCCGAGGGGTAAGCGTGAGTCATGTATGTCTTCCAGCCTGGTGTACGTTGTCCCGGGAGAGTCACATGAAGTTAGTCTTCACAGCTCTAAACTGTCTGAGCTTCTTCCTGGTCAGGGCTGGTCTCCCTGGTACTACTCACCCGCTCCTACCCTGTGCTCTGCTTGGCTTGTTCTTTTGGGCCCAGGACAGAAGAGAGATGAGGCTCACAGCGGCCAGTTAGGGAGATCCCTGATGGTCTCCACTTGCTCTTGGCTTCCCTTCTTGGCTGCGTGGGGCAGGGAAACAGTGTGGGAGCTGGGGCTGGATCCGGCTTCAAGGATTCCTGAGCAGAGGACCATCTTGCCCTGGACATGGGCTCTCACTCTGGTCAGGAACAATGGTCTGGGGCCCAGTGTATCTGGAGGACAGGAGGAGGCCTGTGGTCTTGCCCTGGGATGGGGCTGAGCAGGGCCTGCCTGGAGGGTGACTTCTGCTTGCAGGGTGGCCTGTGGAGGGGTTAGGGACCCCTCTGGCTATTCTGTGTACAGAATCCCAACGTGCCTACCCCTGCCTTTAGATTCTGACTCTGAAACCTTCATATGTCAATTTCTATGTTTTGGTAGCTGCCCAGGAGTGGGATTGCTGGTTCATATGTCAACTCTATTTTTAATTTTTGAGAACTTTCATAAGTTCTCCATGGTGGCTGCACTAATTTACATTCACACCAACAATGAATGCCCTTTTCTCCACACCCTGATGTTTCTGTTTGACTCCATAATGCAGGCAAAAACCAATGTCCATTTGGATGGCAGTCAGGCAGGAGGAATGCCTTCTTATTCACAGAGTGGTAGCCTTTTTGTTCTATCTGGGTCTTCAGGTGATTGCATGAGGCCCACCCCAGTTAGGGAGGGCAATCTGCTTTCCTTAATCCACTGATTCAGATGTTAATCTCATCCAAAAACACCCTCATGGGAACATCCAGAATAACATCTGACCAAAATCTGGCACCCTGTGGCCCAGTCGGGTAAACACTTAAAATGAACAGTGACAGTCAGGGGAAAGGGGAGAGGTTGGTAAGCCGGCCGGCCCCAGGTCCGTGCCCAGGCCGAGGGTAAGCGTGAGTCATGTATGTCTTCCAGCCTGGTGTACGTTGTCCCGGGAGAGTCACATGAAGTTAGTCTTCACAGCTCTAAACTGTCTGAGCTTCTTCCTGGTCAGGGCTGGTCTCCCTGGTACTACTCACCCGCTCCTACCCTGTGCTCTGCTTGGCTTGTTCTTTTGGGCCCAGGACAGAAGAGAGATGAGGCTCACAGCGGCCAGTTAGGGAGATCCCTGATGGTCTCCACTTGCTCTTGGCTTCCCTTCTTGGCTGCGTGGGGCAGGGAAACAGTGTGGGAGCTGGGGCTGGATCCGGCTTCAAGGATTCCTGAGCAGAGGACCATCTTGCCCTGGACATGGGCTCTCACTCTGGTCAGGAACAATGGTCTGGGGCCCAGTGTATCTGGAGGACAGGAGGAGGCCTGTGGTCTTGCCCTGGGATGGGGCTGAGCAGGGCCTGCCTGGAGGGTGACTTCTGCTTGCAGGGTGGCCTGTGGAGGGGTTAGGGACCCCTCTGGCTATTCTGTGTACAGAATCCCAACGTGCCTACCCCTGCCTTTAGATTCTGACTCTGAAACCTGCCATTTCTTGCTTTTTTGTGACTTCTGTCTTTCTGAAGCTTTTCAGCTCATTCATAAGGAACACATTGACCTTTAAGCTTTCTAAGGGAGGAGCCCCTTTTGTTAATGCAGACTTGCGTGTCCTTTATGCTGGCTCCTACACTCTCACTGGGTTCGACGTGGTTTGGTTTCTTCAGTGCTGGGTCGGTGAGGATGAGAAAGAGGAGGAGTGGGTGGTGGGGCCCACCCTCCAGATTGAAGGTCCTGCTGTGATGGAGAAGCACCCAGGGAGGGTGAGCTGTGGAAAGCCTCAGGGTCCCTGCAGAGGGGCTGGCTGGCCTTTCGAGAGGCAGAGGGGCCCTTAGGAGGGTCACATCCTGGAAGTTGCTGCCTAGGGTGTGGGGGAGGGGCAGAGGGCGAGTGGGTGGGGAGGGGTTGTTTGAACCATTCTAGCGTCTTGCACTTGATAGCCTTCCTGCACCGCATTGCCGGGGAGGCAGGTGGTAATCACGGGGAGAGGTTGGTACTCAGCCCCCCTCAGGGGAGCAGGCATTACACCTTAAGTGGCTTCACATTAAAACATTAAAAAGAAGAAAAAGGTGGGGCCTGACAATACGTAAAGACAGCATTCCGCAGAAGTATAGGCATGCCAGGTATTTGAGGAAGTGGGGCGTTGGGGGGCTTCACAGAGGTGGTGGCGTGCCTGGTGACTGAGGAGGTAGGGCACGTGCAGGGGCAGTGGGCAGAGAAGGCGGCTGGTGTGAGTGAGAGACTGGCTACGTTGAGCAAATAAATGAATAAGTTAAGGCTGATGAGGGCCATGTTTCTTCCAGTTAGAGAAGTGATTTGCAAAAGGGGAAAGGGGGAGGTCTAGAAAGAACTCTGAGAGGCTGAATGGTATGACCTCATGACATATGCATATTTACACAGACATTAACGCTGTGAATTTCACATATATATATATATGGAGATTTATTCAGATATGCATTGTTCTAAGTGTTTGTACATATATATGTGCATGTATTTCTTATTAAATAGTTTAGAGGACCTAGAGCCAATAACATTCTAGTTGTGTACAGAATCCCAACGTGCCTACCCCTGCCTTTAGATTCTGACTCTGAAACCTGCCATTTCTTGCTTTTTTGTGACTTCTGTCTTTCTGAAGCTTTTCAGCTCATTCATAAGGAACACATTGACCTTTAAGCTTTCTAAGGGAGGAGCCCCTTTTGTTAATGCAGACTTGCGTGTCCTTTATGCTGGCTCCTACACTCTCACTGGGTTCGACGTGGTTTGGTTTCTTCAGTGCTGGGTCGGTGAGGATGAGAAAGAGGAGGAGTGGGTGGTGGGGCCCACCCTCCAGATTGAAGGTCCTGCTGTGATGGAGAAGCACCCAGGGAGGGTGAGCTGTGGAAAGCCTCAGGGTCCCTGCAGAGGGGCTGGCTGGCCTTTCGAGAGGCAGAGGGGCCCTTAGGAGGGTCACATCCTGGAAGTTGCTGCCTAGGGTGTGGGGGAGGGGCAGAGGGCGAGTGGGTGGGGAGGGGTTGTTTGAACCATTCTAGCGTCTTGCACTTGATAGCCTTCCTGCACCGCATTGCCGGGGAGGCAGGTGGTAATCACGGGGAGAGGTTGGTACTCAGCCCCCCTCAGGGGAGCAGGCATTACACCTTAAGTGGCTTCACATTAAAACATTAAAAAGAAGAAAAAGGTGGGGCCTGACAATACGTAAAGACAGCATTCCGCAGAAGTATAGGCATGCCAGGTATTTGAGGAAGTGGGGCGTTGGGGGGCTTCACAGAGGTGGTGGCGTGCCTGGTGACTGAGGAGGTAGGGCACGTGCAGGGGCAGTGGGCAGAGAAGGCGGCTGGTGTGAGTGAGAGACTGGCTACGTTGAGCAAATAAATGAATAAGTTAAGGCTGATGAGGGCCATGTTTCTTCCAGTTAGAGAAGTGATTTGCAAAAGGGGAAAGGGGGAGGTCTAGAAAGAACTCTGAGAGGCTGAATGGTATGACCTCATGACATATGCATATTTACACAGACATTAACGCTGTGAATTTCACATATATATATATATGGAGATTTATTCAGATATGCATTGTTCTAAGTGTTTGTACATATATATGTGCATGTATTTCTTATTAAATAGTTTAGAGGACCTAGAGCCAATAACATTCTAGTTGTGGTGAACACACCAAGCTCCCAGATCTTGGTTTCTTTCTTCTTTTTCCTGTTTTTTAAAAATTTTATTTGTCTATTTATATATTTTTGGCTGTACTGGGTCTTTGTTGCTGCATACATACTTTCTGTAGTTGCAGAGAAAGGAGGAGACTCTAGTTGTAGTGCACGGGCTTCTCATCATAGTGGCTTCTCTTGTTGTGGAGGGTGGGCTTGGTAATTGTGATACATGGGGTTAACTGCCCATGGCATGTGGAATCTTCCCAGAGCAGGGATCGAACCCATGTCCCTTGCACCAGCTAGTGGGTTCTTAACCATCGGACCACCAGGGAAGTCCTCACCATATTGACATAACTAAGTAAACAAAAAAAATTAATACAAGGGTAAGGTCTTTCTTTTAAGAGATAGCCAATTAATGATGGAGGTAGGAGGAATCCACGCTGGGAAACCACTAGGCAACAGCGATAGTGGCAGCCGGAGGAGGCCGGCGTGCTACAGTCCATGGGGTTAGTGAAGAGTCGGGCATGACTCAGCAACTGAACGACAACAGCGATTGTTGACTCGGGCTGGACTTGTCAACAATGCTAAGATTAGCAGGTAAATGTTTGAAGAACAGATCATGGTTGTAATGCTGGAATGGATCTCCAGAAAATACCCATTACAAAGGGTTGTCCCCTTTGGGGACTTTCCGGTAGAAAACCCTGGAAGATGTCAATCTGAGCAGGTGTTCAAAATGAACCAGGGTTGGCATCATGGGCCTCCTGAGGTGATGAAGCCCCCTTTCTGTGCTATTCCTGCCAAGACGGTGTGACCTGAGTCTCATAAAGAGGAAACAACAGTCACGCACAGGTCAGGGGCACCCTATAGAATGAAAGATTGGTACTCTTTAAAAAGAAGAGAAAGCAGGTGTCAAAGAAAGATGAAAGATGGAGGAAAAGAGAAAGTGTTGCAGTTTGAGGGAGAAAAGAGAGACATGACAATTAAATGCAAAGGGTGTTCCTGGATTGGATTCTGGACCAGGAAGGAGAAAGAAACATTGGGATCCTTGGTGAAATGTGAGTGGGGCACAGGCTAGGTGGTGATGCTGTTCCAGTGTTGATTTCTTGATTGGGAAGGTCTGCTTGTTTTTAGGACATATACTCTGAAGTCTTTAGATCTGCATCATATCTTGCCCTCAGATGATTCAGAGAAAGACTAATGATTGTAGATATTGTGTGTGTGTGTGTAAAGAAAGATTGTGTGGGGAGTTCCCTGGTGGTCCAGTGGTTAGGACTCCATACTTTCACTGCTGACTGTCAGGGTTCAACCCCTGGATGGAGCACCAAGATCCTACAAACTGTGGTGTGCCAAAAAAAAAAAAAAAAGCATGCATTGTGTGCACACACACATGCCATGAACCAAATGCAGAAAAATGTTACAGTGGGAAACCTGGGTAAAAATAATATGACAGGGCTTCCCCTGGTGGTCCAGTGGGTAAGGACACCGCCTTGCCGTGCAAGGGGCGCCGGTTCGATCCCTGGCCTGGGAAGATCCCACGTGCCGCGGAGCGGCTGGACCCATGTGTCCAATCACCGAGCCGGAGCTAAAAGGGTTTTTTAGTGAAGGGGGTCCGCTGGGAACACTGACGATAGTGGCAGCCGGAGGAGCTGCTACAGTCCATGGGGTTAGTGAAGAGTCGGGCATGACTCAGCAACTGAACGACAACAGCGATTGTTGACTCGGGCTGGACTTGTCAACAATGCTAAGATTAGCAGGTAAATGTTTGAAGAACAGATCATGGTTGTAATGCTGGAATGGATCTCCAGAAAATACCCATTACAAAGGGTTGTCCCCTTTGGGGACTTTCCGGTAGAAAACCCTGGAAGATGTCAATCTGAGCAGGTGTTCAAAATGAACCAGGGTTGGCATCATGGGCCTCCTGAGGTGATGAAGCCCCCTTTCTGTGCTATTCCTGCCAAGACGGTGTGACCTGAGTCTCATAAAGAGGAAACAACAGTCACGCACAGGTCAGGGGCACCCTATAGAATGAAAGATTGGTACTCTTTAAAAAGAAGAGAAAGCAGGTGTCAAAGAAAGATGAAAGATGGAGGAAAAGAGAAAGTGTTGCAGTTTGAGGGAGAAAAGAGAGACATGACAATTAAATGCAAAGGGTGTTCCTGGATTGGATTCTGGACCAGGAAGGAGAAAGAAACATTGGGATCCTTGGTGAAATGTGAGTGGGGCACAGGCTAGGTGGTGATGCTGTTCCAGTGTTGATTTCTTGATTGGGAAGGTCTGCTTGTTTTTAGGACATATACTCTGAAGTCTTTAGATCTGCATCATATCTTGCCCTCAGATGATTCAGAGAAAGACTAATGATTGTAGATATTGTGTGTGTGTGTGTAAAGAAAGATTGTGTGGGGAGTTCCCTGGTGGTCCAGTGGTTAGGACTCCATACTTTCACTGCTGACTGTCAGGGTTCAACCCCTGGATGGAGCACCAAGATCCTACAAACTGTGGTGTGCCAAAAAAAAAAAAAAAAAGCATGCATTGTGTGCACACACACATGCCATGAACCAAATGCAGAAAAATGTTACAGTGGGAAACCTGGGTAAAAATAATATGACAGGGCTTCCCCTGGTGGTCCAGTGGGTAAGGACACCGCCTTGCCGTGCAAGGGGCGCTGGTTCGATCCCTGGCCTGGGAAGATCACGTGCAGCGGGCGCTGGACCCATTTTCCAATCACCGAGCGGAGCTCTGGGCGCATGCGCCCAGAGCCGGCGCTCGACGACAGAGGCCACGCGATGGGAGGCCGCAGGAGCCAAGAACAGAGCGGATGAAAATGGAGAAATGAAAGACCAATAGAAGTGGCCCCCCCGCTCCCCTCCCTCCCCAACCCGACCCCCGCCCAAAAAAAAAAAATAAATAAATTTTAAAAAAAAAAAAAAAAAAAGAATATGACAGTTTTTCTTTTTCTTTTTTTTTTTTGTGAACTTTTTTTTTTTTTTTTTTTTTTAGATTTTATTTATTTATTTATTTTTGGCCGGGGTTCGGGTTGGGGAGGGAAGGGAGCGGGCGGGCCACTTCTATTGGTCTTTCATTTCTCCATTTTCATCCGTCTCTGTTCTTTGGCTCCTGCGGGCCTCCCATCGCGGTGGCCTCTGTCGTCGCAGAGCGCCGGCTCTGGGCGCATGCGCTCCAGAGCTCCGGCTCGGTGATTGGACACATGGGTCCAGCCGCTCCGCGGCACGTGGGATCTTCCCAGGCCAGGGATCCAACCGGCGGCCCTTGCACTGCAAGGCGGTGTCCTTACCCACTGGACCACCAGGGGAAGCCCAGTTTTTATTTTTCTTACAGCTTTTCTGTAAACTCAAAATTAAATTATTTTTTAAAAGATAAACCCACTCATAGCCCAACCAATCTACAGGGAATGGTATAAAGTTTTAGAGCTTCTTCCTGGTTTATGTGAACTTTCATGTAGTTAAAATTGTATTCTATATCCAATTTTATATCCTACTGTATCATTTAACATGGTAATATAAACATTCCCCTGTGTGTTTATTATAAAGGCTCCATAAACATTGTTTTTAATGGCTCCATAATGTCCCACTGAGAGGTTATAGCAAAAATTACAATTCTAACTATTATTGGACAGTATTCAGCTTATTTCGTTTGTAAAAAAATATAAATCATACAGCAATGACTCTCTCTGACATTAAAGCATTTTATGTGTGCCTTTGGGTAGATTTCTAGAAAGGGAATTATGAAAGGATGTATCTTTCAATGATTGGTACATACCGCCATGTTGCTTTTCAAGAGCACAAAAATAAATAAATAAATAAATAAAACTTAAAGAAAAAGAAAGCAGGGTCAAGACTGCTTTAAAAAAAAAAGAACCAGATTATTGATTTTTTTTTTCTCCTGGTTATAAAAGCAATATAGAATCACTATAAAAGTTCAGATGTTACAGAAATGTGTGGAAAAGAAGACCACGCCCTCTAGAGTCATATAGCCATAGCTATGTGGCATTAATATTTGGAAGATTTTTGTATGTACATAGGCATAGGTTAATTTTTGTAAAGTGGGCTCACTTAACACTTGATTTTTCTTTTTAAATAAAACCCTTTAAAAGCATATTTTTAAAAGCTTATTTTCAAAAGTTGGCAGTAGATCTCAGATTTTCATATATAATTTGCATTCAGTACTTTTTTGGGTAATGCAAACCTGAATATGGCCAAACACCTGTTAACTTTCATGTTAAATTTCTATTTGTCATGGGAAACATTCCTGAACCGTTGGAGAAACCTGACTTAGAAGTTGCGTGTGTATGTGTGTGTTTAAGAAAACATGGTTTAACAAGTGCTTTCTTAAGCCTCAAAGACATGTTCTGAAAAAGTAAGAAAGTTTGGAGGAAAACTACAGGTCACGTTTAGTCTTTAGAACTTTTAGGGATCATAGGAGCTCCCTGATGGCCCAGAGGTTAAGATTTCTCCTTCTAACGCAGGGAGTGCGGGGTCCATCCTAGTTGGAGAACCTAAGATCCCACATGCCGAAGAATCAAAATATAAAACAGAAGCAATATTATAATAAGTTCAACAAAGACTTGGAAAAAAAAGATTTTAGGAATCAGCCTTCAATTGCCACTGTGTCACATTGGGTGTGTGCATGCTTGGTCACTTCAGTTGTGTCCAACTCTTTGGGACTCTATGGACGATAGCCCACCAGGCTCCTCTGTGGGAGTCTCCAGGCAAGAATACTGGAGTGGATTGCCGTACCTTCTTCCAGGGGCTCTTCCTGACTCAGGGATCATACCCAGGTTTCTTATGTCTCCTGCACTGGCAGGTGGTTTTTTCTTTTTTTAAATTTTCTTAGCCTCTAGCGCCACCTGGGAAGCCCACCATGTTGGTTACCAATCTGTTTACCTAACGAAGCATTTGCATATGGCTTGAGCTATCCTTTTCATTTGTAAAATTGTTATTTTTTACTGTAGTTGTAGGTCTTGATTAATTTTAACACAGCAAAGTACTAACAAATCATTACTGATAACAGGCTTTTCTACTTGTTCAAGATTATAAATTATAGTTAAAATAATATCTCCAGATGACAGATGGGTCCCCAGGTCACACAGTGTCTTAAAGGAAGCTTGTGACATGCCAACCAGGGAACTGTAGCCATGAGGAAACGGTTGACAAAGGATAGTCAGGGAATATCTATCTCAGTACAGGTGGGAATCTTTACTTAAGAAATTGGATGATTATATTTGAAGTAGTATAAATTGTAACCAGGAAGAATCCAATAAGAATGTTTTCTCAGAGCTTGCAGTAGAATTAAAGTCAATCAGATGAAAAGTCAAGTATGGAAAGGCCTCCTTCATTTAGGAAATTGTCTCAAGAACCAGTGCAAAGGTAGGGAAACATTCCTGAACCGTTGGAGAAACCTGACTTAGAAGTTGCGTTGTATGTGTGTGTTTAAGAAAACATGGTTTAACAAGTGCTTTCTTAAGCCTCAAAGACATGTTCTGAAAAAGTAAGAAAGTTTGGAGGAAAACTACAGGTCACGTTTAGTCTTTAGAACTTTTAGGGATCATAGGAGCTCCCTGATGGCCCAGAGGTTAAGATTTCTCCTTCTAACGCAGGGAGTGCGGGGTCCATCCTAGTTGGAGAACCTAAGATCCCACATGCCGAAGAATCAAAATATAAAACAGAAGCAATATTATAATAAGTTCAACAAAGATAGGAGAAAAAAAAGATTTTAGGAATCAGCCTTCAATTGCCACTGTGTCACATTGGGTGTGTGCATGCTTGGTCACTTCAGTTGTGTCCAACTCTTTGGGACTCTATGGACGATAGCCCACCAGGCTCCTCTGTGGGAGTCTCCAGGCAAGAATACTGGAGTGGATTGCCGTACCTTCTTCCAGGGGCTCTTCCTGACTCAGGGATCATACCCAGGTTTCTTATGTCTCCTGCACTGGCAGGTGGTTTTTTCTTTTTTTAAATTTTCTTAGCCTCTAGCGCCACCTGGGAAGCCCACCATGTTGGTTACCAATCTGTTTACCTAACGAAGCATTTGCATATGGCTTGAGCTATCCTTTTCATTTGTAAAATTGTTATTTTTTACTGTAGTTGTAGGTCTTGATTAATTTTAACACAGCAAAGTACTAACAAATCATTACTGATAACAGGCTTTTCTACTTGTTCAAGATTATAAATTATAGTTAAAATAATATCTCCAGATGACAGATGGGTCCCCAGGTCACACAGTGTCTTAAAGGAAGCTTGTGACATGCCAACCAGGGAACTGTAGCCATGAGGAAACGGTTGACAAAGGATAGTCAGGGAATATCTATCTCAGTACAGGTGGGAATCTTTACTTAAGAAATTGGATGATTATATTTGAAGTAGTATAAATTGTAACCAGGAAGAATCCAATAAGAATGTTTTCTCAGAGCTTGCAGTAGAATTAAAGTCAATCAGATGAAAAGTCAAGTATGGAAAGGCCTCCTTCATTTAGGAAATTGTCTCAAGAACCAGTGCAAAGGTAGCAACTTTTGATCAAGAGATTATGGGTTCTGTCAGTGGTCAGTTTATAATGGTGACTTACAGAGGAAACTGATGAGGATAAAAGTTCTGTAAGTGGGTAAGGACACCGCCTTGCAGTGCAAGGGGCGCCGGTTCGATCCGTGGCCTGGGGAGATCCCACGTGCTGCCAAGCGGCTGGACTGATGTGTCCAATTACCGAGCCAGAGCTCTGGGGCGCATGTGCCCAGAGCCGGTGCTCTGCAACAACAGAGGCCACCGCGATGGGAGGCCCACATGGGCCAAAGAACAAAGATGGATGAAAATAGATAAGTGAAAGACCAATAGAAGTGGCCTGCCCATTCCCTCCCTCCCCAGCCTTCCCCTCCCCGCCAAAAAAGTTCTGTGTGTTTAGGCTTTGGATAGCTGGATCTCTAAGACGTAAGAACTGAAATCCAAATTACCATTACCGTAAATAAATGCATTCATTTTTTGGCACATATGTACGCTGGGGGGTTTGGAGAAATTCAGGTAATAACTTGACTAAGCTTTTCTGAACACTGGGCAATGGAAAAGAAACCCTGTAGATAAAATAATTTGAGAGACTATTCTCATGTGGTATTTATTAAATCTAATGCCCCAAATTTCAAAATCCCTGAAAGAGAATATAATGTTTACCAAAAATTAAAAGTTGATAGATGCTAGTGAAATATAAAATATTCTGTAAAATGGTGATAGGTTTTTGTTGTTGTTGTTTTTAGCCTCATTCCTTATGTAGAGATACTTAATAATTGTCTCCTAAGTGTGCTGCTGCCATCTGTGGACTGGTGTGTTTGTGGTGACTGGAACAGCAGAGGCCAGTTCTTTGGAGGACAAGTGACCATATTTTATAGTTCATTTCAGACGATCAGCTCAAACGCATGTGAGGAAGCCGTGCTTTATCTGATTTCCTGTCCCTTGCCTTTTCCAGTGTTTCTTTCTTGGCTGATTGCTGTCTTTTTATTTTGTTTTGCTTTGTAGCCTCCAGTTATCTTCTTACTGGTTCCTTTTCACACTCGATCGGCACAAATGTGGGCCCAGTGCTTTCAGGACTTCTCTATAAACGTCCTTGGCATGGTTGCCCCCAGATGGCAGGTGCAGTCTGGCGGCCACCGTCCCAGGTCACCAGAAGGGCTTGGGCTCAGCTAAGACTCCACCTTCCTGGCCCACCGACGGGGTCACTGGTCTCATTTTGTAGCTTGGAGGCATAGGTGAGGTGTTTGTTTTTGTTTTCGTTTTTTTTTTTTAAAAAAACGTCCATCTACCATTTGTGCAAAGTAGGGAGAGGAGTCCAACCAGGGGCTTCATAGTTCTTTGTTTTTCCTTTCCTTGGAGTTAATTTTCTTCTCCAGTTACTATGGAAATGAAAATCATTATAGAAAACAAGAAAAGCAAAGGGGCAAAACCACAAGGCACCCATGCTCTGCAGCAGACGCCAACAGTAGACGCCAACAGCTCATCTCTGATCGGTAGATCCCAGACGGCAGAGAGAGCGTTCATCATTTACATCCCTATTGTCAGCATGTCATCAGCTCCATCCTTCCATACCATGCTTTCTGTGCCCAGAGATTTTAATGATCTGAATTGTTTACTTACGTATATTCTTAGAAGAGGAATTCTTAGAAGAGGCGTCTTCTTAGAAGTAAAATTACTGGGTTAAGGGTTTTGAGACCTTAAGCCGAGTGCAGTGTTTTGCTTTTGCCTTTAAAAAAGACAAGCTTTATTTTTCAGAAGTGCAGCTCCTAGGCAAAACAAGAAAAGATGACATGTTTTATGTTGTGATTTTTACAAGCGTGGACCATCGTTTTGGAAAATCACAACCCGAATGGTGGTGATGAGTGTGGTCTTTGCATCACCAGCACATGTATACCTGCCCGTGTTTGTAGCTGTTAATTCATGGTGCGATGTGCACATGTATTATACAAATGTATTAGTCAAACACACATGCATGAGAGGTGGATTTAGTTTGTATTTACAATGTTAATTAGGTTGAATCATGTGACATTCCATTTTCATAGATCAAAAGCAGTTCCCTCTCAACAGTTCCACATGGTTCAACTTCATATTAAATATCATCTAACGTTCTTTTTAAATGCAGTGTTATTTATTTATTTTTGGCCCCACTGTGCAGCATGTGGGAGCTTAGTTCCACAACCAGGGATCAAACTCAAGCTCCCTGCAGTGGAAGCACAAGGTCTTCACCACTGGACCTCCAGGAAGTCCCTCCAAATATTGTCCAACTTCTAAATCCAAACTTATTTCTTCTTTGTCTATGCAAGCATCTCCCTACCGCATGCCTGAGCACTCAGCTGGTTGAAGTGTTGTTATATTGCACTCCTTTTATTTTGCACTTAAGTTGCAAGTTGAGTATTACTTCTTTTCAGCTTCTGTGTAGATGGATCATTTTTATCACCAAGTGTCACTTAAGAAAGGCAAAGGAGTCATTAAAAATGTTTATAAAAAGGGAGCTTCCCTGGTCCAGTGGGTAAAGAGTCCGCTTTGCAGTGCAAGGGGTACCAGTTCAATCCTTGGCCTGGGAAGATCCCACGTACCGAGGAGCAGCTAAACCAGTGTGTCCAATTATGAGCCAGCGCTCTGGAGTGCATGTGCCCAGAGCCGGTGCTCTGCAGCGAGAGAGGCCACTGCCATGGGAAGCCCACCCAGGCCAAAGAATAAAGGTGGATGAAAAATAAATGATGACTTAGAGGCAAAAAAAAAAAATGTAGTAAAAAAAAATGTTTGTAAACAGGGGATGTTGGGTCTGATAGAGCTGAGAAATACCAGGTTAGGCATTTACCTTCTCAAAATAGGACCCATAACTTCATATTCTATACAATTGTGCTTCTTGAAAAAATATCAACGCTGTAGTTATCATATTATCTTGCAATTGGCAAGTCAGTCTCCCCACCTGGTTCTTTAAGGGTGTCTTACAAAGAGAAGAAGGAAACTAACACTGAAAACATCTAGTCACCACTGTCGATAGTAAGAGATATTACTCTCTCTGATGTGCACAGTAAGTCCATGAGGAAGTAGGACTGGCTACAGTTTGCAGAGGAGGAAACTGAGGTGTAGTAAGGATTCTTACCTACAATGACATGGTCAACAGCAGAGGAGGCATTTGAACTAAGTTCTATGGAATGCTAAAGCTGCGTGGCTAGGTAAAATAAAAGACGCTCAGATAAGATTGAATTTCAGAGAAACAGTGACTTTTAAAAAAAGTTATTTATTTATTTGACTGCTCTGAGTCTTCGTTGCGGCGTGTGGGGACTAGTTCTCCGACTAGGGATCAAACCCAGGCCTCCTGCATTGGGAACACAGAGTTGTAACCATTGGACCACTGGGGAAGTCCCAAACAGTGACTTTTTTTGTTTCTCCAAAGAATATATGTATTAAAATTATTTTTCATTTTAAAAATTGGTTTAGGGCTTCCCTGCTGGTCCAGTGGGTAAGGACACCACCTTGCAGTGCAAGGGGCACCAGTTTGATCCCTAACCTGGGAAGATCCCACGTGCCGCGGAGCGGCTGGAATAATGTGTCCAATTACCAAGCCGGAGCTCTGGAGTGCATGCGCCCAGAGCCGGTGCTCTGCGACAGCAGAGGCCACCACGATGGGAGGCCCACAGGAGCCAAAGAACAAAGACGGATGAAAATAGACAAATGAAAGTCCAATAGAAGTGGCCCACCCGTCCCCTCCCTCCCCAACCCGCCCTCCCCAAATAAATAAATAAATAAATAAATGTTTTTTAAAAAATTGGTTTATTTTTGGCTGCGGGGGGTCTTTGTTGCTGTGGGTGACCAGTTTCAGAGAGTGGGGTCTCCTCTCTAGTTGTGGTGCTCGGACTTCTCACTGTGGTGGCTTCTCTTGTGGTAGTGGTTAAGCTTAGTTTCCCCGTGGCACGTGGGCTCTTCCCTGGCCAGGTTCAAATCTGTGTCCCCTGGACTGGCTGGTAGATTCTTAAATACTGAACTACCAGAGAAGCCCTGTGTTTCTTTATTTAGATTTACAAAAAGTTTTTAAAAATTTTATGTCATTGAAGTATGGTTGATATACAGTGTCATGTTAATTTTTTCTGTACAGCCAAGCGACTCAGTGATACACACTGATGCCTTCTTTTTTCATATTCTTTTCTATTATGGTTTAATCATAGGACATACACTTTACTGTCATAGGAACGTGCAAATTGCATGGGCAATTTTAGTAAGTCCTAGAAGTAGTGCTATTTAAAAGGGTGGTGTAGTAAGGATTCTTACCTACAATGACATGGTCAACAGCAGAGGAGGCATTTGAACTAAGTTCTATGGAATGCTAAAGCTGCGTGGCTAGGTAAAATAAAGACGCTCAGATAAGATTGAATTTCAGAGAAACAGTGACTTTTAAAAAAAGTTATTTATTTATTTGACTGCTCTGAGTCTTCGTTGCGGCGTGTGGGGACTAGTTCTCCGACTAGGGATCAAACCCAGGCCTCCTGCATTGGGAACACAGAGTTGTAACCATTGGACCACTGGGGAAGTCCCAAACAGTGACTTTTTTTGTTTCTCCAAAGAATATATGTATTAAAATTATTTTTCATTTTAAAAATTGGTTTAGGGCTTCCCTGCTGGTCCAGTGGGTAAGGACACCACCTTGCAGTGCAAGGGGCACCAGTTTGATCCCTAACCTGGGAAGATCCCACGTGCCGCGGAGCGGCTGGAATAATGTGTCCAATTACCAAGCCGGAGCTCTGGAGTGCATGCGCCCAGAGCCGGTGCTCTGCGACAGCAGAGGCCACCACGATGGGAGGCCCACAGGAGCCAAAGAACAAAGACGGATGAAAATAGACAAATGAAAGTCCAATAGAAGTGGCCCACCCGTCCCCTCCCTCCCCAACCCGCCCCGCCTAATAAATAAATAAATAAATAAATGTTTTTTAAAAAATTGGTTTATTTTTGGCTGCGGTGGGTCTTTGTTGCTGTGGGTGACCAGTTTCAGAGAGTGGGGTCTCCTCTCTAGTTGTGGTGCTCGGACTTCTCACTGTGGTGGCTTCTCTTGTGGTAGTGGTTAAGCTTAGTTTCCCCGTGGCACGTGGGCTCTTCCCTGGCCAGGTTCAAATCTGTGTCCCCTGGACTGGCTGGTAGATTCTTAAATACTGAACTACCAGAGAAGCCCTGTGTTTCTTTATTTAGATTTACAAAAAGTTTTTAAAAATTTTATGTCATTGAAGTATGGTTGATATACAGTGTCATGTTAATTTTTTCTGTACAGCCAAGCGACTCAGTGATACACACTGATGCCTTCTTTTTTCATATTCTTTTCTATTATGGTTTAATCATAGGACATAACAGGGACTTTTACTGTCATAGGAACGTGCCGCAGACTTTGCATGGGACAGACATATACTAAAATAGGACTTATTGTGAGTCCCTAAGCTTCAGAATCAACTGGTTGTCTTGCATTCTTCTGAAGTCTGGCAGCCCAACTCTTCCCTCTCTGCCACTCCCCTTGCTTTTCGTACTCACCATGTTGCTCCCTAGATTTTTATTCCAAAAATGTCTATCAGGTCCCAGTGTGAGTCACCAGAGAGGCAGCAAGAAGTAACAGCCTTTCACGGGAGTTCTGAGGCCCTGGGCCTGGTCCCGACCGTGGGAAAGACACACCTTCTGGGACACATTTTCTCATCTGTGAATTGGAGAGTTGAGCTGCACTATCTCAAGGGTCAGAGAATGTTTATGGGGCTTTGACCATGTGCCAGGCACTGTTCTGGGCTCTGGAGCATCACCAGTAAACAAAACTCAGAGTTTCTTGTCCTTGGAAAGCTAACCCAATGGGGGAGAGACAGACAATAACAGGGTAGTAATGATGCCTGCTGCCCTCTTCCCAGGTAGTCCTGGTTCAGGCCTGCTGCTGGGGACTTCACAAGCTCCTCTGGTGTCCCTCTGTGCTCTCCCCGTCCAGAGCAGGGCTTTCCCAGGTGGCGCTAGTGGCAAAGAACCTGCCTGCCCATGCAGGAGACATAAGAGACGTGGGTTTGATGCCTGGGTCGGGAAGATGCCTGGAGGAGGGCATGGCAGCCCACTCCAGTATTCTGGCCTGGAGCCTCCCATGGACAGAGGAGCCTGGAGGCCTTCAGTCCATAGGGTCGCAAAGAGTCGAACATGTCTGAAGCAACCTGCATGTACGCCCAAGGCACTGGTGGCTTCTCTTGTGGTAGTGGTTGCTTAGTTTCCCGTGGCACGTGGGCTCTTCCCTGGCCAGGTTCAAATCTGTGTCCCCTGGACTGGCTGGTAGATTCTTAAATACTGAACTACCAGAGAAGCCCTGTGTTTCTTTATTTAGATTTACAAAAAGTTTTTAAAAATTTTATGTCATTGAAGTATGGTTGATATACAGTGTCATGTTAATTTTTTCTGTACAGCCAAGCGACTCAGTGATACACACTGATGCCTTCTTTTTTCATATTCTTTTCTATTATGGTTTAATCATAGGACATAACAGGGACTTTTACTGTCATAGGAACGTGCATGACTTTGCATGGGACAGACATATACTAAAATAGGACTTATTGTGAGTCCCTAAGCTTCAGAATCAACTGGTTGTCTTGCATTCTTCTGAAGTCTGGCAGCCCAACTCTTCCCTCTCTGCCACTCCCCTTGCTTTTCGTACTCACCATGTTGCTCCCTAGATTTTTATTCCAAAAATGTCTATCAGGTCCCAGTGTGAGTCACCAGAGAGGCAGAAAGGGTAACAGCCTTTCACGGGAGTTCTGAGGCCCTGGGCCTGGTCCCGACCGTGGGAAAGACACACCTTCTGGGACACATTTTCTCATCTGTGAATTGGAGAGTTGAGCTGCACTATCTCAAGGGTCAGAGAATGTTTATGGGGCTTTGACCATGTGCCAGGCACTGTTCTGGGCTCTGGAGCATCACCAGTAAACAAAACTCAGAGTTTCTTGTCCTTGGAAAGCTAACCCAATGGGGGAGAGACAGACAATAACAGGGTAGTAATGATGCCTGCTGCCCTCTTCCCAGGTAGTCCTGGTTCAGGCCTGCTGCTGGGGACTTCACAAGCTCCTCTGGTGTCCCTCTGTGCTCTCCCCGTCCAGAGCAGGGCTTTCCCAGGTGGCGCTAGTGGCAAAGAACCTGCCTGCCCATGCAGGAGACATAAGAGACGTGGGTTTGATGCCTGGGTCGGGAAGATGCCTGGAGGAGGGCATGGCAGCCCACTCCAGTATTCTTGCCTGGAGACTCCCATGGACAGAGGAGCCTGGAGGGCTTCAGTCCATAGGGTCGCAAAGAGTCGAACATGTCTGAAGCAACTTCGCATGCATGTACGTCCAAGGCATGTGGCGTGGTGCTGGCACACTGTGGCGGCAGAAATGTGTTCAGGTTTTGTGAGACTGGGGACTCTTCTTTAAGAAAAATGCACAACATTACCTGACCCTTCTCAGGATCCTAGAAAGAGCCTGTGCAGGAGAGACTGTGAAACCGAAGCCTCAATAGGGTCTCCACAAATACAACTTTGGGCTCAGTCGGTGATTTTTGGGGGACCGGGGGAGGGAGGGGGCGAGCGGGCCACTTCTATTGGTCTTTCATTTATCTATGTTCATCCATCTTCTTTGGCCCATGTGGGCCTTCCATCGCGGTGGCCTCTGTTGTTGCAGAGCACTGGCTCAGGGCGCATGCGCCCCAGAGCTCCGGCTCAGTAATTGGACACATTAGTCCAGCCGCTCCACGGCACGTGGGATCTTCCCAGGCCAGGGATCGAACTGGCGCCCCTTGCACTGCAAGGCGGTATCCTTACCCACTGGGCCACCAGGGAAGCCCTCAGTCGGTGATTTTTAAAATTTTATTTAAAATTAGTTAGGCCTATGGGATCTTTAACTGAGGCTTGTAAACTCTTAGCTGTGGCATGGGGGACCTAGTTCCCTGGCCAGGGATCACACCGGAGCCCCCTTCCTTGGGATCACGGTGTTTTAGCCAGATCCTGGATCACCAGGAAGTCCCTCAGCCAGTGACTGCTGGATGAACGAACAACCTTGTAGGGCAGCTTTCCCATGTGTGGCTGTGGATTCTGAGGTTCAGAGAAGTGCAAGGATTTACTCAAGTTCATAGAGCCTGTGAGTGGCAGTGCTGATGGTGATGTGGGTCAGTGGGCAGAGAACGTGGCAGTGGAAAGCTCATAGTCTTTGGATCAAGAAAGACCTGCATTTAAAGCTGACCCAGGGTGGCTTTGGCCAAGCGTCTTAACCCCTCTGTGCCTCTGTGTCATCCATAAAATGGAGACAGCAATACCGTTCCTGTAGGGTAGCTGGAGATGGTCAGTGGATGCTCGTTTAGGGGGAGGATCATTCACAGCTCCAGGCCCGAGGTTCCTCAAGTGCTCCTGGGAGTGCTCCAGGCTGCCCTGGGTCTTTGGAATTCACACGAAAGACCAGTGGGGTTGAACTAGCACAAGCAGCCAAGAAGCACATTTTTGGAATGAGTCATCTTTGACCTCCTTCCTGGCGGGTTCAACCTAATGGGCTTCTCTCCAGGAGCCCCTGCTGGTGTGGGTAAAGGGGAAGCACAGGAAAAGCCAGAGGTTCCTGCCAATGCTGGCTGTGTTCAACCCGGATATTTAGAGAAAACCCCGGGGCAAATACCCGTTAACCATTTCTCTGAGTCGCGCAAGAGGGGAACTGGAGGGGGAACGAAGAGGAGACTACCGTTGATGAGCCCCCTACCACGTGCCAGGGTTTCGTGTATATTTCCTCACTGTTACCAAAAATGAGTACATACAGCATGGCTCAATGGTAAGGAATATGCCTGCCAATGCAGATGATGCAGGCGACTTGGTTTCGACCCCTGGGTCAGGAAAATCCCCTGAAGCAAATGGCAGCCCACTCCAGGATTCTCGCCTGGAGGATCCCACGGACAGAGGAGCGTGGCAGGCTCCAGTCCTTTGAGTTGCAAAGCATCGGACACAGTCGAAGCGACTTAGCACACACATGGAGGCGCGAAAGGCCTCTCTGGGCCTCTGGATGGCACTCCTGCTGCTGTTCGGTGTTTTCCAGCTCCTGCTGCTTGCTCAAGGCTGGCCTCTGTGTGGGGGGGCTGGGGTGGGGGTGGGGGGAGTGGTTTGGCAATCTGTCGGTTTTAAGCCTCGGCTTTGATCCATGAAGAAGGCACAAAGCTCACTTGGAAGGTTCTTTTGTTTGTTTTTTAGGTCTTTATTTTCTGTTTTGTGCTTTGGTGTCTTGGCCACGAGGCATATGGATCTTAGCTCCCCAGTCCAGGGTTGATCCCATGCCCCTCACATTGGAAGGCAATGGCCCAACCACTGGACCACCAGGAAAGTCGCTTTGGAAGGTATTTTAAGTGTAATGAATTTAGTGAAAAAGATTGTGAATGAGAGTGTTGACCGGAGGAGGGTTAACTGTCCAGACAGACCAGCTCTTAATTCTCGGACGTGAGCACGCTCACACATCGCTTGCCTCAGGAGGTCTGGGCTAAGGCCTGAGATTGTCCAGCTTCTGGCCTGTGGGACCAGTGTGACTGGTCTGGGGTCCTCGCCTCGCTCGACCTGCTTGTTTTCTTAGGTTCTGTGGCCCCTGCGGTTTTCCGCAAGCCACTTGCCCCTGCTTTGGGCCCAGTCTGACATCACACCCTGGCTTCTTTTCCCGAATTTCGTTCCTTTCTCTCAGCCTTTTCCTGATGCTATGCGGCCCAATTCAGGTTTCTGTAGCAACTCCATCCAGAGCCTGTCCCCGGCCCTCAGCTGGGTCTCCAAATTCAATTACTTTCTGAGAAATAAGGCTTTTTCATTGAACAATAATAAGAGCACTGCTCACCCATTCCAGGAACCTTGGAAATTGCTGAAAAGTATATGGGAGCAAATGAAGAGTTATCCAGGATCCTGTAACCCCAAGAGAACTATTGATGAGGTCTTTTTTTTTTTTTTTTTTTTTAAATTAATTTTTTGGCTCTGCTGAGTTTTTGTCAGGGGCTTCTCTTGTTGCCAGGTAGGGGCTTAGTTGCCCCACGGCATGTAGGTGCTTAGTTCATTGACCAGGGAGTGAACCCATATCCCTCGCATTGGAAGACTGATTCTTAACCACCGGACCACCAGGGAAGTGCCTTTACCCATTTTTAAAATTGAAGTATAGTATTAGTATAGTATAGTGTCCATTTACAGTGTTATGTTACTTTTGGGTGTATATCACAGGGATTCAGTTATATACAGTAAGTTGCTTATATACAAAGAAGTTCCATTCCCAGAGTGGACCAGTCTGTTCAAAAGGCCAACAACATTAGCCTAGGTGCCCAGCTTATGCAATCAGCTATATAGCACCAAGTATGTTTCTAATAGTTTTCACATAAATAAGACATTAAAGAGAAAACAAAAATTTAAACTTTTTTTTTTTTTTTTTAAATTTAGGCCTCTTTTATTGATCCTTCATTTATTCATGTTCATCCATCTTAAGTCTTTGGCCTGTGTCAGCCTCCCATCACAGTGGTCTCCCTCGTTGCAGAGCACCAGCTCTGGGCGCATGCGCTCCAGAGCGCTTGCTCGCAATTGGTCACACCCATCCAGCCTCTCCACGGCGTGTGGGATCCTCCCGTGCCAGGGATCGAACCGGCACCCCTTGCATGGCAAGGTGGACTCTTTACCCACTGGACCACCAGGGAAGCCCCCCATTTTTTTTAACCTTAAAGTTCAGTACCTTGAAAAATACAGTGGTACAGTGTAACAGCTGGCGTCCAGGGGCTGACATCAATGAGCAGACAAGAGTTACTGACTGGAGGAGGGAGAGGCGGTGGGAGATGGTAGAGCGGAAGGGTCATCGGCAACAGGAGACAAAGGGCAAGCTGCAAGTTCATTCATGCCTAACGTGGGTGAAAAGCATGTTTGCATCTTTGAAAGTTCACAACTTGAAGGTTTGTATGTAGGGGACTTACTGTATATGTATTGAATATATTCTTTTTCAGATTCTTTTCCATTGTGGATGATTACAAGATATGGACTAGAGTTCCCTGTGCTGTATATCAATGAGGTTTTGATTCATTCCTTTCCGTTCCCTTTTACAGGGAACTATATTTTAAAATTTAATTGAAATAATACAAAAGGAATAAATCTGGGCATTGCCTGCTTTTCTGTTTTGTGACTGGTTCTTTGATAACATACAAAAATGACTCAATATCTTATTGTTTATTTGCCAAGTCATCTTCCCTTGGTGTCTCTAGTTTTCTTGTAGAGATCTCGTCTTCTCCATTCTATTGTTTTCCTCTATTTCTTTGCTTTGTTTTTCACTTTAACGGAAGAACTTTCTTACTTTTGGGTGTATATCACAGGGATTCAGTTATATACAGTAAGTTGCTTATATACAAAGAAGTTCCATTCCCAGAGTGGACCAGTCTGTTCAAAAGGCCAACAACATTAGCCTAGGTGCCCAGCTTATGCAATCAGCTATATAGCACCAAGTATGTTTCTAATAGTTTTCACATAAATAAGACATTAAAGAGAAAACAAAAATTTAAACTTTTTTTTTTTTTTTTAAATTTAGGCCTCTTTTATTGATCCTTCATTTATTCATGTTCATCCATCTTAAGTCTTTGGCCTGTGTCAGCCTCCCATCACAGTGGTCTCCCTCGTTGCAGAGCACCAGCTCTGGGCGCATGCGCTCCAGAGCGCTTGCTCGCAATTGGTCACACCCATCCAGCCTCTCCACGGCGTGTGGGATCCTCCCGTGCCAGGGATCGAACCGGCACCCCTTGCATGGCAAGGTGGACTCTTTACCCACTGGACCACCAGGGAAGCCCCCCATTTTTTTTAACCTTAAAGTTCAGTACCTTGAAAAATACAGTGGTACAGTGTAACAGCTGGCGTCCAGGGGCTGACATCAATGAGCAGACAAGAGTTACTGACTGGAGGAGGGAGAGGCGGTGGGAGATGGTAGAGCGGAAGGGTCATCGGCAACAGGAGACAAAGGGCAAGCTGCAAGTTCATTCATGCCTAACGTGGGTGAAAAGCATGTTTGCATCTTTGAAAGTTCACAACTTGAAGGTTTGTATGTAGGGGACTTACTGTATATGTATTGAATATATTCTTTTTCAGATTCTTTTCCATTGTGGATGATTACAAGATATGGACTAGAGTTCCCTGTGCTGTATATCAATGAGGTTTTGATTCATTCCTTTCCGTTCCCTTTTACAGGGAACTATATTTTAAAATTTAATTGAAATAATACAAAAGGAATAAATCTGGGCATTGCCTGCTTTTCTGTTTTGTGACTGGTTCTTTGATAACATACAAAAATGACTCAATATCTTATTGTTTATTTGCCAAGTCATCTTCCCTTGGTGTCTCTAGTTTTCTTGTAGAGATCTCGTCTTCTCCATTCTATTGTTTTCCTCTATTTCTTTGCTTTGTTCACTTTAAGAAGACTTTCTTATCTCTCCCTGCTAGTCTTTGGAACTCTGGGTTCACATGAGTATATCTTTCCTTATCCTCTTTGCCTTTCACTCCTTGGAAATGTTTGAACAAACTTGGAGATAGTGAAGGATGGGAAAGCCTGGCTGCTGAAGTCCATAAATTCATAAAGAGTCTAGGTTTTTCATAGCTTTTCTTCCAAGAAGCAAGTGTCTTTTCATTTTGGGACTGTGATCACTGTCTATAATGATTCCAGAGACCAAGAAAATAGATACCGATAACTGCTATTGTTTATTAAGTCCTTAAGATGTGAGGCCATGGGATAAATGCCTGCTTGTTGTCTCAGCTAAATAATCCACCATTTGTTTAACTGGTTTTCTGTATAAATAATACTGTGACAAACCATCTCTATGCACACATTTTATTTATTTTTTAAATGACTCAATCAAAGTCACATTGTTATTAATAGTGAGGGGTTATGCATATGTGCTCAGTAATGTCTGACTCTTTTGTGACCCCACGGACTGTGGCCCACCAGGTTTCTCTGTCTATGGAATTTTCCGGGCAAGAATATTGAAGTGGGCTTCTCTGGTAGCTCAGTGGTAAAGAGTTCGCCTGCCAGTGCAGGAGACACGGGTTCAATCCCTGATCCAGGAAGATCCCACTTGCTGAGGAGCAGCTAAGCCCATGAGCCACAACTATTGAGCCTGTGCTCTAGAGCCTTGGAGCCGTAACTATGGAGCCCATGTGCTGCAACTACTGAAGCCCGTGTGCCCAAGAGCCTGAGTTCCACAAGAGAAGTCACTGCAACAAGAAGCCTGCTCAGGGCTTCCCCTGGTGGTCCAGTGGGTAGGGACACCGCCTTGCAGTGCAAGGGGTGCCGGTTCGATCCCTGGCCTGGGAAGATCCCACGTGCTGCGGAGCGGCTGGACCCATGTGTCCAATTGCCGAGCCGGAGCTCTGGAGCGCATGCGCCCACAGCCGGCGCTCTGCGACAACAGAGGCCACTGTGATGGGAGGCCCACAGGAGCCAAAGAACAAAGATGGATGAAAATAGATAAATGAAAGACCAATAGAAGTGGTCCGCCCTAACCCTCCCTCCCACCTCACGCACCCACCCCCACCACAAAAAAAAAAATTAAAAAAAAAAATAAAGAAGCCTGCTCACTTCACCTAGAGAGTAGCCCCCACTCCCTGCAACTGGAGAAGAGCCTGTGGGAGCAGTGACAACCCAGAATAGCCAAAAATAAACAGATAAATAAAGAATATTGAAGTATGTTGCCATTTCTTCTTCCAGGGGATCGTCCCAATCTAGGGATCAAAGTCTTGTCTCCTGTCTGTGCATTAGTTCAGTTCTTTCACTCAGTTGTGTCCAACTCTTTGCAAACCCATGTACTGTAGCATACCAGGCTTCTCTGTCCTTCACCATGTGAGGCCATGGGATAAATGCCTGCTTGTTGTCTCAGCTAAATAATCCACCATTTGTTTAACTGGTTTTCTGTATAAATAATACTGTGACAAACCATCTCTATGCACACATTTTATTTATTTTTTAAATGACTCAATCAAAGTCACATTGTTATTAATAGTGAGGGGTTATGCATATGTGCTCAGTAATGTCTGACTCTTTTGTGACCCCACGGACTGTGGCCCACCAGGTTTCTCTGTCTATGGAATTTTCCGGGCAAGAATATTGAAGTGGGCTTCTCTGGTAGCTCAGTGGTAAAGAGTTCGCCTGCCAGTGCAGGAGACACGGGTTCAATCCCTGATCCAGGAAGATCCCACTTGCTGAGGAGCAGCTAAGCCCATGAGCCACAACTATTGAGCCTGTGCTCTAGAGCCTTGGAGCCGTAACTATGGAGCCCATGTGCTGCAACTACTGAAGCCCGTGTGCCCAAGAGCCTGAGTTCCACAAGAGAAGTCACTGCAACAAGAAGCCTGCTCAGGGCTTCCCCTGGTGGTCCAGTGGGTAGGGACACCACCTTGCAGTGCAATTGGTGCCGGTTCGATCCCTGGCCTGGGAAGATCCCACGTGCTGCGGAGCGGCTGGACCCATGTGTCCAATCACCGAGCCGGAGCTCTGGAGTGCATGCGCCCAGAGCCGGTGCTCTGCGACAACAGAGGCCACTGTGATGGGAGGCCCACATGAGCCAAAGAACAACAATGGATGAAAATAGACAAATGAAAGACCAACAGTAGTGGTCCGCCCGTACCCCTCCCTCCCCACCTCACGCACCCACCCCCACACCACAAAAAAAAAAATTAAAAAAAAAAATAAAGAAGCCTGCTCACTTCACCTAGAGAGTAGCCCCCACTCCCTGCAACTGGAGAAGAGCCTGTGGGAGCAGTGACAACCCAGAATAGCCAAAAATAAATAGATAAATAAAGAATATTGAAGTATGTTGCCATTTCTTCTTCCAGGGGATCGTCCCAATCTAGGGATCAAAGTCTTGTCTCCTGTCTGTGCATTAGTTCAGTTCTTTCACTCAGTTGTGTCCAACTCTTTGCAAACCCATGTACTGTAGCATACCAGGCTTCTCTGTCCTTCACCATCTCCTGGAGCTTGCTCAAACTCATGTCTATTGATGCCATCCAACCATCTCATCCTCTGTCATCTCTTTCTCCTTCTGCCTTGTATTTTTCCCAGCATCAGGGTCTTTTCCAATGAGTTGTCTCTTCACATCAAGTGACCAACATACATTTTAATCTTGTTTTGTGATTAATTCTTTAGGCCAGGAGTTGGCAAACTTTTGGCAAAGGCCACATAATAAGTATTTTAGGTTTGGTGGGCCAGTCTCTGCTGGAATGACTTAACCCCCTATGGTAACACAGAAGTAGCCACGATGTATAAGGTATTGAGTGTGAATGTGTTCCAGTACTATTTTATTTACAAAACTGGTGGCTGAATGGATTTGGCTCATGGGCCATAATTTTCCAACCGTGCTTTAGACTGGTCAAGGATGAGCATATTTTTTTTCAGTAAAAGGAAGATAGAAAATGAATTTAGTTGCACCCAGTATGGTCTCTGTCATTACTCTTTCATTTTCCCTTATCCTCCCCTCTATCTTTTCCTCCTCCTTCTCTTTCCTCCTTTTTTTGCTTTTCTTCTTCCTCATTCTTCTTCCAACCTTTTAAGAAAGAAAAAACCTTTCTTAGCTTGTAGACCATACAAAAACAGGCCTTTGCTGACCCCTGGATTAGATACATGGATGTTGAATTCCTGCTGTTAGACAGTATGAACATGGAACAATCTCTTGATGAATGTGGCCTGGTTGCTTTCCAGCATGGTAGCAGATCCAATCTAAACATTCCTGTTGGCTGTGCAAGAAAGTGTTCATCTTATTATACCCCCCCAAACCTCATTTTGGAAAGGGGAAGTTTTTTTCTTTTTTTCATTTTCAATCTTGGCTAATTCTGAGTAGCCCCACTCCCTGCAACTGGAGAAGAGCCTGTGGGAGCAGGGCCAACCCAAAAAAGCCAAAAATAAATAGATAAATAAAGAACATGGAAGTATGTTGCCATTTCTTCTTCCAGGTGATCGTCCCAATCTAGGGATCAAAGTCTTGTCTCCTGTCTGTGCATTAGTTCAGTTCTTTCACTCAGTTGTGTCCAACTCTTTGCAAACCCATGTACTGTAGCATACCAGGCTTCTCTGTCCTTCACCATCTCCTGGAGCTTGCTCAAACTCATGTCTATTGATGCCATCCAACCATCTCATCCTCTGTCATCTCTTTCTCCTTCTGCCTTGTATTTTTCCCAGCATCAGGGTCTTTTCCAATGAGTTGTCTCTTCACATCAAGTGACCAACATACATTTTAATCTTGTTTTGTGATTAATTCTTTAGGCCAGGAGTTGGCAAACTTTTGGCAAAGGCCACATAATAAGTATTTTAGGTTTGGTGGGCCAGTCTCTGCTGGAATGACTTAACCCCCTATGGTAACACAGAAGTAGCCACGATGTATAAGGTATTGAGTGTGAATGTGTTCCAGTACTATTTTATTTACAAAACTGGTGGCTGAATGGATTTGGCTCATGGGCCATAATTTTCCAACCGTGCTTTAGACTGGTCAAGGATGAGCATATTTTTTTTCAGTAAAAGGAAGATAGAAAATGAATTTAGTTGCACCCAGTATGGTCTCTGTCATTACTCTTTCATTTTCCCTTATCCTCCCCTCTATCTTTTCCTCCTCCTTCTCTTTCCTCCTTTTTTTGCTTTTCTTCTTCCTCATTCTTCTTCCAACCTTTTAAGAAAGAAAAAACCTTTCTTAGCTTGTAGACCATACAAAAACAGGCCTTTGCTGACCCCTGGATTAGATACATGGATGTTGAATTCCTGCTGTTAGACAGTATGAACATGGAACAATCTCTTGATGAATGTGGCCTGGTTGCTTTCCAGCATGGTAGCAGATCCAATCTAAACATTCCTGTTGGCTGTGCAAGAAAGTGTTCATCTTATTATACCCTCACCTCATGGAGAAGTTGCTCTCATTCAATCTTGGCTAATTCAATGGGTGAGACTGTCTCATACTAATTCACATTTGCTTTGATTACTAATAGGTTAAGCATTTTTCCTCTTAATGGTCCATTTGGATTTCCCGTCCTGCAAATTTTGGGGGGTGGTTTCTGTCTCTTTGTTTGGGATCTTATTGTTTTCTTTTCTAGTTTTCACATGCCTTTTTTGACAAAGAAGATTTAGAGAGTTGTCCTATTTGCAATGATTCTCCCCAGTGTTTTCTTTTGCCTTTTAATTGTATTTATGATTATTTTGATGGCTACAAGTGCTTAATTTTAATTTATATTTTCCTTTGTGAGTTCCATTTCCTGTATGAAACTTTCTCTTTTGGCTTTCTGAATGTCAGCCACCCCGCTTCACCCTCAGCCTCCAGCTATCCCATAAGCAGTTTAGGAATGCTGTGGAGAAATGTGTAAGCTATCAATGCTTTCAGCTGAGTCTTGGAAAAGCTGGTAAATAATGGGTTAAGTCAGTGGTTATCAAACTGTAGCATGTATCAGAATCACCAGGGGTCTTGGTAAAACTCAAATTGCAGGGCCCTCCTATAGAATTTCAGGTTCTTCTTAGGTCTGGGTTGGGGCCCAAGAGTGTACCTTTCTTGTTTGTGTTCCCATATGTTGCTTATGCTGCTGACCTGGAAACACACTTTGAGAACCACTGGCTTTAACACTTGAGAGATTCAGTTACCTCACAGAACAAAAGGTTCAGAAGACGATGGTCCCAAGGCTGGTTTAGTAGCTCCAGTGGTTATCAGGTTCTAGACCACATCTTTACTTTCTGTTGGCCATTTCCTCATGATTACGAGATGGCTGCCATACCTCCGGGCATTTCCTACTTACACCAGCCTTCTTTCCTCCTTTTTTTGCTTTTCTTCTTCCTCATTCTTCTTCCAACCTTTTAAGAAAGAAAAAACCTTTCTTAGCTTGTAGACCATACAAAAACAGGCCTTTGCTGACCCCTGGATTAGATACATGGATGTTGAATTCCTGCTGTTAGACAGTATGAACATGGAACAATCTCTTGATGAATGTGGCCTGGTTGCTTTCCAGCATGGTAGCAGATCCAATCTAAACATTCCTGTTGGCTGTGCAAGAAAGTGTTCATCTTATTATACCCTCACCTCATGGAGAAGTTGCTCTCATTCAATCTTGGCTAATTCAATGGGTGAGACTGTCTCATACTAATTCACATTTGCTTTGATTACTAATAGGTTAAGCATTTTTCCTCTTAATGGTCCATTTGGATTTCCCGTCCTGCAAATTTTGGGGGGTGGTTTCTGTCTCTTTGTTTGGGATCTTATTGTTTTCTTTTCTAGTTTTCACATGCCTTTTTTGACAAAGAAGATTTAGAGAGTTGTCCTATTTGCAATGATTCTCCCCAGTGTTTTCTTTTGCCTTTTAATTGTATTTATGATTATTTTGATGGCTACAAGTGCTTAATTTTAATTTATATTTTCCTTTGTGAGTTCCATTTCCTGTATGAAACTTTCTCTTTTGGCTTTCTGAATGTCAGCCACCCCGCTTCACCCTCAGCCTCCAGCTATCCCATAAGCAGTTTAGGAATGCTGTGGAGAAATGTGTAAGCTATCAATGCTTTCAGCTGAGTCTTGGAAAAGCTGGTAAATAATGGGTTAAGTCAGTGGTTATCAAACTGTAGCATGTATCAGAATCACCAGGGGTCTTGGTAAAACTCAAATTGCAGGGCCCTCCTATAGAATTTCAGGTTCTTCTTAGGTCTGGGTTGGGGCCCAAGAGTGTACCTTTCTTGTTTGTGTTCCCATATGTTGCTTATGCTGCTGACCTGGAAACACACTTTGAGAACCACTGGCTTTAACACTTGAGAGATTCAGTTACCTCACAGAACAAAAGGTTCAGAAGACGATGGTCCCAAGGCTGGTTTAGTAGCTCCAGTGGTTATCAGGTTCTAGACCACATCTACTTTCTGTTGGCCATTTCCTCATGATTACGAGATGGCTGCCATACCTCCGGGCATTTCCTACTTACACCAGCCTTCCAAACAGGAAGAAGGGGAAACATGGGAGAAAAAACGTCTCCTTTTGACAGTGTTTGGTGCATGGCCTCTATTAACCAAAGCTTGAAGGCAAACCTCTAGTAAGAAAAGAAGGTAGATTTGGGGTAGAAGAGAGTCTCTGCCTTAAGTGCTTTCCTGCATGGGATAGAAAAGTACATAGTTCCGGTCCTTGGAAGCTTCCCTGGTGGCTTGGTGACAAAGAATCTGCCTGCCAGTGGAGGAGACCTGGGTTCAATCCCTGGATTGGGAAGATTGCCTGGAAGAGGGTACAGAAACCTATTCCAGTATTCTTGCCTGGAAAATCCCACCGGACAGAGGAGCCTGGTGGGCTACAGTGCATAGGGTCGCTAAGAGTTGGGCATGACTGAGCATGCACACAGCTATCCTGTCAGGTCCTTGCACCCTCAGCTGCAGCGCCAGTGACCTGTGCTCTGTGTTGATGTCTTTAAGGGCCCAGAGTCAGGTCAGCTTGGCCTCCACACTGGTTTATGTTCTTGGCCTCACTGAAGTCGTTGGACTTCTGCCTTGTTTCTAATACAGAAACTAAACTGGCCCCTTCTTCTGGTATCTGGTTGCCTTCTTGCCTGAGTTCTTTGCTAAATAATTGGCCTGGTTCTCTCTAAGTTGTGAATCCTGCTTGCTTCTGCCAGTTCTTCTCCTAAGCAGGAGTCCTATCCCCAAATTCTAATTGGTGCTGTGGAGACTTCTACCTGTTGATAGGCTTCTTAAGTACCACTTGCCTGGATTCCTTGAGAACATCCCTTAGTCCGGCTCTCAAAGCTCCTGAGAGCAGGAGCCTCCAAAGGCTTGCTTGCGTCAGTCGACTGCTGCACTTTGCCTGTTGATCCAACTTTCTCTTATCATCTGTAGCTGGTGCTGGGATTATTCCCAATCTTTCTTGGAGGCCAGGGCTGGCTCCACCAGCAGCAAGAGTGGACACTGGAAACAGGATGTCCTTACCTCAGTAGGAAATAACCAGAGGCTCGAGAGGAGTGGGCTCAGGCAGGAGGGGAGAGTGAGGTAATCCTAACCCCACAGGAGGCAAAGGCGTCTTATCTATTACAACCCAAGCTGGTCTAAATAAGGTGATTGGGAAATCCAAAGGTAAGGCTGGCATCAAGCATGGCTCATTGCTTGGTTCCAATGGTGTCACTAGAATCGAGTCACCCCCATCTTCCAGTTTGGTTTCCTGAGTTTTCACTTCTTTCTTTCTTTTTTTTTTGGCGGGGGGTAGGGGGTGGGTGGGAGAGGGAGGGGGGTGGGCGGATCACTACTATTAGTCTTTCATTTATGTATTTTCATCCATCTTTGTTCTTTGGCCTGTGTGGGCCTCCCATCGCAGTGGCCTCTGTTGTCGCAGAGCACCGGCTCTGGGCGCATGCACCCCAGAACTCCGGTTCGGTAATTGGACACATCGGTCCAGCCGCTCCACGGCACATGGGATCTTCCCAGGCCAGGGATCGAACCAGTGCCCCTTGCACTGCAAGGTGGTGTCCCTACCCACTGGACCACCAGGGAAGCCCTTTCACTTCTTTCTTCAACTGGCTCTGCCCTCATGTCGCTGGCTGGCTGCCAGCAGCTCTGGGGACTACATCCTGCCCACTTCCTTTCCAGAAGAGAAAGAAAAGCCAAAGTCCCAGAACTGAGCTTCCTGATCTGGGTTGCTGTCCTGCCCAGAAGGCAACCACTAAGGCCAGGGAAATGTGATGTATGGAGTCATTAAGGGTTGAGTCAGAGGACCTTCTGCCAGTTCTTTGCTAAATAATTGGCCTGGTTCTCTAAGTTGTGAATCCTGCTTGCTTCTGCCAGTTCTTCTCCTAAGCAGGAGTCCTATCCCCAAATTCTAATTGGTGCTGTGGAGACTTCTACCTGTTGATAGGCTTCTTAAGTACCACTTGCCTGGATTCCTTGAGAACATCCCTTAGTCCGGCTCTCAAAGCTCCTGAGAGCAGGAGCCTCCAAAGGCTTGCTTGCGTCAGTCGACTGCTGCACTTTGCCTGTTGATCCAACTTTCTCTTATCATCTGTAGCTGGTGCTGGGATTATTCCCAATCTTTCTTGGAGGCCAGGGCTGGCTCCACCAGCAGCAAGAGTGGACACTGGAAACAGGATGTCCTTACCTCAGTAGGAAATAACCAGAGGCTCGAGAGGAGTGGGCTCAGGCAGGAGGGGAGAGTGAGGTAATCCTAACCCCACAGGAGGCAAAGGCGTCTTATCTATTACAACCCAAGCTGGTCTAAATAAGGTGATTGGGAAATCCAAAGGTAAGGCTGGCATCAAGCATGGCTCATTGCTTGGTTCCAATGGTGTCACTAGAATCGAGTCACCCCCATCTTCCAGTTTGGTTTCCTGAGTTTTCACTTCTTTCTTTCTTTTTTTTTTGGCGGGGGGTAGGGGGGGTGGGTGGGAGAGGGAGGGGGGTGGGCGGATCACTACTATTAGTCTTTCATTTATGTATTTTCATCCATCTTTGTTCTTTGGCCTGTGTGGGCCTCCCATCGCAGTGGCCTCTGTTGTCGCAGAGCACCGGCTCTGGGCGCATGCACCCCAGAACTCCGGTTCGGTAATTGGACACATCGGTCCAGCCGCTCCACGGCACATGGGATCTTCCCAGGCCAGGGATCGAACCAGTGCCCCTTGCACTGCAAGGTGGTGTCCCTACCCACTGGACCACCAGGGAAGCCCTTTCACTTCTTTCTTCAACTGGCTCTGCCCTCATGTTGCTGGCTGGCTGCCAGCAGCTCTGGGGACTACATCCTGCCCACTTCCTTTCCAGAAGAGAAAGAGAAAACCCAAAGTCCCAGAACTGAGCTTCCTGATCTGGGTTGCTGTCCTGCCCAGAAGGCAACCACTAAGGCCAGGGAAATGTGATGTATGGAGTCATTAAGGGTTGAGTCAGAGGATTCAACCCTAGGATTGGGGATAGGATCACACCCCAACCACGTGGCTGAAAATGGGGGCAAGAGTGCACTCAAAGGACATTCAGGCACACTGAAGTGGGAGGAGGAGGGAGTGGATGTGGGGAGGCAACCTACAAATATTCCTTCTAATTGGAGGGTGAACTTGGGTGGTAGCAGCTGAAGGCTTCTGTGATGCTAGGGTCTTAAAGATGCAGGGCTTAAGGAATGGGGAGGAAGAGATACTTGACTGACCTCCAGGGATGGGGTGTGTGTTGGATCTGGCTGCTTAAAGGGCCAGGAACAGGTGGGCCCTGGACTGTAGTCCTCTACTCTCCCATATCTACTCTAGCTTCATCTTGTAGGTCCAGTTCCAGGTCAGCCAGTTCCACATCTCAGCACCTTCCAGACTGCCTGCCCTGCTGCAGTGAACTCATTCAGGCCTGGGACAAGCTGGACATCTTCCTACTCAACACAGGATTCAGTCCAACAGTATGCTTATTCTTTGAGTGATAAAAATGCCATGTAGAACATTCGATTGTCATTTTGGACAACGACTCCTTCAAAAGCCCTTTGGGTTTACTGTCCTTGTTATTCTCTGTAACTCAAATTTAATTTGTTAGCCACATGTGATATATTTCAGCTTGAGTGTAGTCTTAGGAACAAAACAAATTTTGTGGCCACAGATGCATTTGAATGCTTTCTATCCTCAGAAGACAAAACGAATATAGAGCTAGTATGTTGTCCACATGGGGCCAAATCAAGGATCCAAGTCAGAAATCAGTGTTTCTCCCTCAGGTGCTTGCTGATCTGTGCTCTCTCTGCTACCTTCAGGGTCTTTGTGCCTTTTTTGGGTCCCTAATGATCATAGTCACCACTGTGTTTAGTCTTGGAAGCCTCCGAAATCCTTTTGGAATCAATCAGAGAAAATTCAAGGGAAGTAAATAAATACCATGTGATTTGTTTTCCCTCATGTATTGGTTTTCTCAGCAGGGAAGGGGAAAATGTATAATTCAGACATAAACTTTGTCTGATTAGGATGAAATGAGGTTCTCTTACTATTTTTCTTCTTTCAGTTAACCCTTCTGCCTGTCTCTTCCCATGTTCCCTCCTTCCATTGTGAAAGAGCTTTTGATCCTTTGACTAAAGGAGTAGGAGAAATGTTGGGAGCTCAGAAGTGGCTGGTGGAACATGCCTGCTTCTCAGCTTCCTCTGGAGTGGAAATTCATTTAGAACTTGCAGTTTCCAAAGTGGTTGCCAAAGCCACAGCTTGGTGGAGAGGTTGGGGCACTCAGTATCTCCAAGGACAGGCTGGAGCCAGGCAGTGGGGGTAGGGAGTTGGCACGCCTTGCAGAGAACCTCTTTCTGAAAATGTCCTGAAGGTGTAATAGGGAGTTTCTATCTGAGCGGATGAGTCCAGATCCCCCAACTTCAGTCTTAAGTGGGTCTTTGCTTCCATCGTGTTACTGTCTCTAGTAAAACCCACAGAAGTTTCCTATTTCCTTGTAAGCTCAATCTCGTCTTCCTGAGGTTCTAAAACTCTCCATAACTCTCCATAACCTGGGTGCATCCTCCCAAGAATAGACCTTCGTTTCTATCACCACTCAGCCTGACTCTTTGCTATAGTTTTCTTACCTTTCAAGACACAGAGTTGACATCAAATTTGAGTCGAAGACCTGAACTTGAGCCCTTAGTCTCCTTCTTACCCCTCAGTCATCTTGGGCAAGTCATGAAACCATTCTGAACCTTGGGTTCTCTTTAGGACATGGAACCAGTGAATATTTACGGAGTCCAAGAAGCTCTGCAATCCATATCCATCCATCATGTCTCTTTGCCCTAATTTTTTTTCTGGAAACATCTCTGCCCCACTTTTGGTCCATGAACCTCTGGGGGAGAGTTCTACTTCCAGAGCCAGGAGTAGAACCCATGATCCAGCCCAGAGCTGAACAAGCCTCCATGTCCCCTCATTGCCTCATGGGTGGACAGGTGACCTAGGCTGGTCCATCCAGAGTGAATCATTGCACTTCTGCTGGGACACTTGGCTCTTTTTGGCCGAATTTGAATCTGGAAGGATGTGGTTGGAGGAGCCTGAACTTGGAATCAACCCTGAATATGAATCACCCTGAAGGATAAAGCTGAGTTGGTCCCAGTTAGTGCTGGGGGACCATTTCCCCATCTGGACGAGCCTTCGAGTGGCTTCCTCCTCCCCTTTTGTCTGTCCAAGGCCTTCCTGACCTTTCTTGCCCTCATCCTCCTTTTATCCCTCCCTCTCCCTTTCTCTTGATTTGCAAAGAAAATCATGGGGAAATACACATAACATGAAATTTACCATTGTAGCCATTTTTAAGTGTATGGTGTTAAGAACATCGTGTTGTGGTGCGACCTATCTCTAGAACTTTTTCACCTTGCAAACCTGAAACTGTACCCATCAAACAATTCCCCATCTCCCCAGCAGCCACCATCTTTCTGAAAATGTCCTGAAGGTGTAATAGGAGTTTCTATCTGAGCGGATGAGTCCAGATCCCCCAACTTCAGTCTTAAGTGGGTCTTTGCTTCCATCGTGTTACTGTCTCTAGTAAAACCCACAGAAGTTTCCTATTTCCTTGTAAGCTCAATCTCGTCTTCCTGAGGTTCTAAAACTCTCCATAACTCTCCATAACCTGGGTGCATCCTCCCAAGAATAGACCTTCGTTTCTATCACCACTCAGCCTGACTCTTTGCTATAGTTTTCTTACCTTTCAAGACACAGAGTTGACATCAAATTTGAGTCGAAGACCTGAACTTGAGCCCTTAGTCTCCTTCTTACCCCTCAGTCATCTTGGGCAAGTCATGAAACCATTCTGAACCTTGGGTTCTCTTTAGGACATGGAACCAGTGAATATTTACGGAGTCCAAGAAGCTCTGCAATCCATATCCATCCATCATGTCTCTTTGCCCTAATTTTTTTTCTGGAAACATCTCTGCCCCACTTTTGGTCCATGAACCTCTGGGGGAGAGTTCTACTTCCAGAGCCAGGAGTAGAACCCATGATCCAGCCCAGAGCTGAACAAGCCTCCATGTCCCCTCATTGCCTCATGGGTGGACAGGTGACCTAGGCTGGTCCATCCAGAGTGAATCATTGCACTTCTGCTGGGACACTTGGCTCTTTTTGGCCGAATTTGAATCTGGAAGGATGTGGTTGGAGGAGCCTGAACTTGGAATCAACCCTGAATATGAATCACCCTGAAGGATAAAGCTGAGTTGGTCCCAGTTAGTGCTGGGGGACCATTTCCCCATCTGGACGAGCCTTCGAGTGGCTTCCTCCTCCCCTTTTGTCTGTCCAAGGCCTTCCTGACCTTTCTTGCCCTCATCCTCCTTTTATCCCTCCCTCTCCCTTTCTCTTGATTTGCAAAGAAAATCATGGGGAAATACACATAACATGAAATTTACCATTGTAGCCATTTTTAAGTGTATGGTGTTAAGAACATCGTGTTGTGGTGCGACCTATCTCTAGAACTTTTTCACCTTGCAAACCTGAAACTGTACCCATCAAACAATTCCCCATCTCCCCAGCAGCCACCATTCTTCTTTCTGTCTCAATGAGTTTGCATATTTGTATATCTATTTGTATATATACTCCTCTAGTATATACTACCCCATACAAGTAGAACCCCACAATACTTGTCCTTTTATGTCTGGCTTGTGTGCCTGCTATGCCCTCAGTTGTGTCTGACTGTGCAACCTTATGATCTGTAGCCCACCAGGCTCCTCTGTCCATGGGATTCTCTAGGAATGCATGCTGGAGTGTGCTGCCATTTCCTTCTCCAGGGAATCTTCCTGACCCAGGGATTGAACCCATGTCTCTTACGTCTCCTGCATTGGCACGTCTGGTACTTTTTACCACTAATGCCACCTGGAAAGCTATTTCACTTAATATAGTACCTTCAAGGTTCATCCATGTTATAACATGTTAGAATTCTCTTCCTTGTTTTTTCTTTTAAAGGTATACTTTTAATTTGTATTTATTTAGACTATTCTGGGTTTTCAGTGCTACTGCAGGTTCTTCTCTGGTTGCAGGGAGTGGGGGCTACTCTGTAGTTGTGAGCAGGCTTCTTGTTGCAGTGACTTCTCTTGTTGTGGAACTCAGACTCTAGGGCACTTAGACTCTTGAGAGTCTGATAATGCTGGCTTTTGGAATATTTGGGGATCGTTAGCATTCCTAGACAATCCCCAGGTTTGTTTGTTTTAGTCAGTGATACTGACTCGAAGGTCAGGGGTGGGGAACCCAAGCTGCTGGTAAATGAGTAAATAGTTCAGTCAAGCTTTATCCTGATGTGACCATCGATACTTCCACATCCAGCCTAAATACCACTGCAAGTATTGCTTCCTCCACGAAGTCTTCCCTAAGCCTACAGTGCTTATCTCCATAAGCTTGATTGGCTTATTTCCTTGATGGGACGTGTCAGCCAATATCCCCTTGTGCACTGAAGCCAGCAGTAGATGCTTAGTAAACATTTGTTGAATGAATGAATAAGTTTCAACACAGTACAAGGAGGCTAAAGAAACAACCTGGAAGAGTAGGGCAGGAGAAATACCCAGAAGGGAGCTTAGAGAGTCCATAGCAGGTTCCCTGGATAATCAAAGGGTGCCTTGATTTCTCCATTCAAGTTGCAGCTCTTAAAAAATCACTATAGACGGTGATTGTAGCCATGAAATTAAAAGATGCTTGTTCCTTGGAAGAAAAGCTATGACAAACCTAGACAGCGTGTTAAAAAGCAGAGACATCACTTTGCCAACAAAGGTCCATATAGTCAAAACTATGGATTTTCAAGTAGTCATGTACAGATGTGAGAGTCGGACTATTAAAAAAAACTGAGTGTCGAAGAATTGATGCTTTCGAATTGTGGTGCTGGAGAAGACTCTTGAGAGTCCCTTGGACAGAAAGATCAAACCAGTCAATCCTAAAGGAAATCAGTCCTGGATATTCCTTGAAAAGACTGATGCTGAAGCTCCAATATTTTGGCCACCTGATGCAAAGTGCGACTCACTGGAAGAGGCCCTGATGCTGGGAAAGACTGAGAACAGGAGGAGAAGGGGATGACAGAGGATGAGATGGTTGGATGGTATCACCGACTCAATGGACATAAATTTGAGCAAACTCCGGGAGACAGTGAAGGACAGGGAAGCCTGGAATGCTGCAGTCCATGGGGTCACAAAAAGTTAGACATGACTGAACAACAGCAAAATTTCATAGCAGCATCAGTGGGCCCCTAGACTTGCGTGTAGACGTGGGTTCAATTCCTGACTCCTCCGTCTACAAGGTGGACGACTTTAAGCGAATGTCTCGACTTCACTGAGCCTCCCTCAGCAGTTAGCCCTCCTTCTGGCTTTGATGTGACCATCGATACTTCCACATCCAGCCTAAATACCACTGCAAGTATTGCTTCCTCCACGAAGTCTTCCCTAAGCCTACAGTGCTTATCTCCATAAGCTTGATTGGCTTATTTCCTTGATGGGACGTGTCAGCCAATATCCCCTTGTGCACTGAAGCCAGCACGTGGTAGATGCTTAGTAAACATTTGTTGAATGAATGAATAAGTTTCAACAGAGTACAAGGAGGCTAAAGAAACAACCTGGAAGAGTAGGGCAGGAGAAATACCCAGAAGGGAGCTTAGAGAGTCCATAGCAGGTTCCCTGGATAATCAAAGGGTGCCTTGATTTCTCCATTCAAGTTGCAGCTCTTAAAAAATCACTATAGACGGTGATTGTAGCCATGAAATTAAAAGATGCTTGTTCCTTGGAAGAAAAGCTATGACAAACCTAGACAGCGTGTTAAAAAGCAGAGACATCACTTTGCCAACAAAGGTCCATATAGTCAAAACTATGGATTTTCAAGTAGTCATGTACAGATGTGAGAGTCGGACTATTAAAAAAAACTGAGTGTCGAAGAATTGATGCTTTCGAATTGTGGTGCTGGAGAAGACTCTTGAGAGTCCCTTGGACAGAAAGATCAAACCAGTCAATCCTAAAGGAAATCAGTCCTGGATATTCCTTGAAAAGACTGATGCTGAAGCTCCAATATTTTGGCCACCTGATGCAAAGTGCGACTCACTGGAAGAGGCCCTGATGCTGGGAAAGACTGAGAACAGGAGGAGAAGGGGATGACAGAGGATGAGATGGTTGGATGGTATCACCGACTCAATGGACATAAATTTGAGCAAACTCCGGGAGACAGTGAAGGACAGGGAAGCCTGGAATGCTGCAGTCCATGGGGTCACAAAAAGTTAGACATGACTGAACAACAGCAAAATTTCATAGCAGCATCAGTGGGCCCCTAGACTTGCGTGTAGACGTGGGTTCAATTCCTGACTCCTCCGTCTACAAGGTGGACGACTTTAAGCGAATGTCTCGACTTCACTGAGCCTCCAGCATGCAGCGCAGTTAGCCCTCCTTCTGGCTTTGCTCAGAGCCCCCACCTTCCTTGCCTGGCCTTTGGGGCCAGCCTCTTCTCCAGGCGTCCTGCCATTGACACATCTGAGAAATATGCAGGCCAATGGAAACACACATCCTCCAATCTGCCTGTTCCTCACGCAGGGGATTAAAAGCTGTCTCATCTTCCCAGTTTGGAATGCTGAATATTTGGTCAAGGACTCAGCTCCCCTTTTTTATGAGGCTTTAAGAAAACCCAAATTAAACCCTGATTTGTTTTTAAAGATCAGAATCCTTAATCTCTCAGCATTTGGCTCGTTCTTCTTACAGGCTTAGAAGGGAATATTAAACAGATTCTATTTCTCAGCACACTCTGCTTTTTCTCTGCTGCGTATTAGAGGGAGTGGACAAAGCTCTTGAGATTTCCCATAGTGCTTCAGCCTGCCGGGTGACCTCGCCCAAGCCTCCTTACGTCCTTAGCCTTCGACCCTCATCTGTGTAATGAGGGGGCTGAGCATCAAGGCTGGTGCACTTCTTAAGGGATTGCTTAAAACTCCTGTGTTGCACACAGAGGCTCAGAGAGGGAAAGGGATTTACCAAAGGACACATAGCTATTTAATGGGCAGAACCAGCTCAGGGCTTCTGGTTTTGAGGGGAGACTGTCACTTCCCCTCGCAGAAATTCCATTTTTTCTAAAAAGAAACATGGGACTGTCAACAGTTTGGGTATAATTTTCAAGTCTTCTGCCTTCCTAGGGAGAGTTCAGTAGAAATCAGGATGAAGTTAGTGCTTTCAGGCCTATAAATTTGGCCATGGAATTAAAAGATGCTTGCTCCTTGGAAGGAATATTATGACAAACCTAGATGTATAAAAGCCTAACATATTAAAAAGCAGATGCATCACTTGGCTGACAAACATCTGTATAGTCAAAACTATGGTTTTTCCAGTAGTCGTGTACGGAGGTGAGAGTTGGACCATAAAGAAAGTTGAACACCAAAAAAATTGATGCTTTTGAATCGTGGCGCTGGAGAAGACTCTTGAGAGTCCCTTGGACAGCAGAGATCCAACCAGTCAATACTAAAGGAAATCGACCCTGAATATTCAGGAAGGAGTGTTTCTGAAGCTCCAGTACGTTGGCCACCTGGTGCAAAGAGCCAACTCATTGGAAAAGAGCCCAATGCTGGGAAAAACTAGGACAAAAGGACAAGGGGACAGCAGAGGTGAGATGGTTAGATAGCATCACTGACTAACTGGGTATGAATCTGAGCAAGCTATGGGAGACCGTGAAGGACAGGGAAGCCTGATGTGCTACAGTCCATGGGGCCACAAAGACTTGGACACAGCGACTGAACAGCAATAACAACAACAAAAAAATAATGAGGAAGAAAAATCCAAAAGTAGAGAAGTCAGGATGCGTTGGCATATTCTTGCTTTATTAGTCAATGTACCAAAAAGAAAAACGTTCAATTTAAACCAAAATGATGCAAAAGCCAGCAGCCGCCATGATGTTTCCCAAGCCTTGGATAACTGCCCGATATAATACCACATTTTTCCACTTTGCCTTGGACTGAAGAGTTTCTGAGATGGGGGGCTTCTAGTGCCCAAACTTGGAACATCCCAGCAAACTAGGCTGAGTCGGATGAAAGGGCCCCCTACTGTCTGGCCCCAAGGCAAAGAGAAAGGCCTTTCGTAGAGAGCTTGGGCGGGTCTGAGCAATGGATCAGTCACTTCTTTGCCATGCAGCTTTGAGAGGGCTCAGCTGGCCAAGGCTCAGTGTTCTCATCTGATAGTTGGGTTTCAGTGGGGTAATTAGTTTAAATGATCTACATCAGTAACTGGCACAGAGCCAATCACTTACTGAATGGTAAGTCTCTTCCTTCAATGATGGGGAGAAAAGGTCAGTTTTTAATTTCTTGGTAATCATCATGGATTTTTTTCCAGCTTTATTGAGGTATAATTGACAAATGATAAGATATTTATACATCAAAAAAATCAAGGATACATCATCATGATAATATAAACATATCTTGTGGAAGGAATCCCACCATTTATAAACACATCACCTCATATGGTTATCTTATTTTTGTATGAGAAAGGCTTTTTCCCCCCTTTTTTTTCTTGCTTGAAATTCCAAGCATGTGGAAGAAGAGGTTACAGATGGTGTATCTGAGGGAGGATTTTATAAAATCAGGCAACATTTTCTTCAAGGTTGGCTGTTTTAACTAAATCACACATCTTGTTGGATTCTTGGGCAAAGCAACCATATTGTCTGTTCTTCCTCTTTGAAAATGTTTAGGGTCACTTCTTGGCCTTTTGGCTAAGTAAGATCTAGCATAGTATCAGTTCTTATCAGTTGTAGATTTAAAGCTGGTTCACGTGGTCATGCAACAGAAACTAACACAACACTGTAAGGCAATGATATTCCAATTAAAAAAAAATGTTTAGGGAAGTTATGGTTCAGCTTTAGGGTATGAGGGGGAGCAGTGGGGTCCAGTCCTAAGCAGGTTGGCTGGTACAGTGAACAGAGAACAGCTGTTGGCATGAGATCTAGGTTAACATTCTGGTTCTGCCCCATCTTGGCTGCCACGCTTGTTCTCACCTGTATCGGGTAGATGACCGTCTCTACTTGGCAAGGTTTTCATGTGGCCTCTGTGAGAGTTGACACTTGGTACCTCCTGGGAGCGTTTGAGTATTTTAGTCTGGTCTGTTTGAGTTCCTGTCTTAGAGGGTCTCAAGGTCTTACCTGGGTCATTCGAGACTGGGTGAAAACAGAGTATGTGTTGGCTGGGACGGGAAGCCAGCTCTCATGGTAGAGAACAGGTGATTTCTTCTGGGACACCTGGAGAGAAAATCCAGACCTTTCGAGACTCCCCTGATGGTCTAGTGAGTGAGACTCCCATGCTCCCAATGATCTACATCAGTAACTGGCACAGAGCCAATCACTTACTGAATGGTAAGTCTCTTCCTTCAATGATGGGGAGAAAAGGTCAGTTTTTAATTTCTTGGTAATCATCATGGATTTTTTTCCAGCTTTATTGAGGTATAATTGACAAATGATAAGATATTTATACATCAAAAAAATCAAGGATACATCATCATGATAATATAAACATATCTTGTGGAAGGAATCCCACCATTTATAAACACATCACCTCATATGGTTATCTTATTTTTGTATGAGAAAGGCTTTTTCCCCCCTTTTTTTTCTTGCTTGAAATTCCAAGCATGTGGAAGAAGAGGTTACAGATGGTGTATCTGAGGGAGGATTTTATAAAATCAGGCAACATTTTCTTCAAGGTTGGCTGTTTTAACTAAATCACACATCTTGTTGGATTCTTGGGCAAAGCAACCATATTGTCTGTTCTTCCTCTTTGAAAATGTTTAGGGTCACTTCTTGGCCTTTTGGCTAAGTAAGATCTAGCATAGTATCAGTTCTTATCAGTTGTAGATTTAAAGCTGGTTCACGTGGTCATGCAACAGAAACTAACACAACACTGTAAGGCAATGATATTCCAATTAAAAAAAAATGTTTAGGGAAGTTATGGTTCAGCTTTAGGGTATGAGGGGGAGCAGTGGGGTCCAGTCCTAAGCAGGTTGGCTGGTACAGTGAACAGAGAACAGCTGTTGGCATGAGATCTAGGTTAACATTCTGGTTCTGCCCCATCTTGGCTGCCACGCTTGTTCTCACCTGTATCGGGTAGATGACCGTCTCTACTTGGCAAGGTTTTCATGTGGCCTCTGTGAGAGTTGACACTTGGTACCTCCTGGGAGCGTTTGAGTATTTTAGTCTGGTCTGTTTGAGTTCCTGTCTTAGAGGGTCTCAAGGTCTTACCTGGGTCATTCGAGACTGGGTGAAAACAGAGTATGTGTTGGCTGGGACGGGAAGCCAGCTCTCATGGTAGAGAACAGGTGATTTCTTCTGGGACACCTGGAGAGAAAATCCAGACCTTTCGAGACTCCCCTGATGGTCTAGTGAGTGAGACTCCATGCTCCCAATGCAGGGGGTCCTAGGTCCAACCCCTGGTCAGGAACTGGATCCCACATGCTGCAACTAAAGATCCCGCATGCTGTATCTAAGACCTGGCAGAGCCAAATAAATAAGAGAAAGAGAGAGAGAGAGAGTGTGTGTGTGTGTGTCTGTGTGTGTGTCTGTGTGTGTGTGTGTGTGTGTGTGTGTAATCCAGACCTTTGACTCCAGATCCTCAGAACAACCTGGCTGCTCTTTTGGCAGCTGGGTCTTGTGGGTCTTGGTCCATCTAAACCAGTAAAGGGAAGGTCAGAGGTGCTGAAGTCAGTCAGCTACCTCACTGGCCTCCCTGGCAATTTGTCTTAGGACTGGTTCATATCTTAGAGCCCTTCATCTTCATTTCTCCCCAAGCCTATAGTTTTGAGCTGTGGACATCTGCAGGCTGTTTGGAGGGCCAGGAGTGGCCCCTCTGGCCTCTTTCTCCACCAGCCTTGAGAGACAGCAGAGAAAAAGTGAAAGTGTTAGTCGCTCAGTTGTGCCCGACTTTTTGATCCCAAGGACTGTAGCCTACCAGGCTCCTCTGTCCATGGCATTCTCCAGGCAAGAATACTAAAGTGGATTGCTGGGCTTCCCTGGTGGTCCAGTGGGTAAGGACACCACCTTGCAGTGCAAGGGGCGCCGGTTTGATCCCTAGCCTGGGAAGATCCCATGTGCCGCGGAATGACTGGACGGTTGTGTCCAATCACGAGCCGGCTCTAGCCGAGCCGGTGCTGTGACAACAGAGACCATTCTGGTTCTGCCCCATCTTGGCTGCCACGCTTGTTCTCACCTGTATCGGGTAGATGACCGTCTCTACTTGGCAAGGTTTTCATGTGGCCTCTGTGAGAGTTGACACTTGGTACCTCCTGGGAGCGTTTGAGTATTTTAGTCTGGTCTGTTTGAGTTCCTGTCTTAGAGGGTCTCAAGGTCTTACCTGGGTCATTCGAGACTGGGTGAAAACAGAGTATGTGTTGGCTGGGACGGGAAGCCAGCTCTCATGGTAGAGAACAGGTGATTTCTTCTGGGACACCTGGAGAGAAAATCCAGACCTTTCGAGACTCCCCTGATGGTCTAGTGAGTGAGACTCCATGCTCCCAATGCAGGGGGTCCTAGGTCCAACCCCTGGTCAGGAACTGGATCCCACATGCTGCAACTAAAGATCCCGCATGCTGTATCTAAGACCTGGCAGAGCCAAATAAATAAGAGAGAGAGAGAGAGAGTGTGTGTGTGTGTGTCTGTGTGTGTGTCTGTGTGTGTGTGTGTGTGTGTGTGTGTGTAATCCAGACCTTTGACTCCAGATCCTCAGAACAACCTGGCTGCTCTTTTGGCAGCTGGGTCTTGTGGGTCTTGGTCCATCTAAACCAGTAAAGGGAAGGTCAGAGGTGCTGAAGTCAGTCAGCTACCTCACTGGCCTCCCTGGCAATTTGTCTTAGGACTGGTTCATATCTTAGAGCCCTTCATCTTCATTTCTCCCCAAGCCTATAGTTTTGAGCTGTGGACATCTGCAGGCTGTTTGGAGGGCCAGGAGTGGCCCCTCTGGCCTCTTTCTCCACCAGCCTTGAGAGACAGCAGAGAAAAAGTGAAAGTGTTAGTCGCTCAGTTGTGCCCGACTTTTTGATCCCAAGGACTGTAGCCTACCAGGCTCCTCTGTCCATGGCATTCTCCAGGCAAGAATACTAAAGTGGATTGCTGGGCTTCCCTGGTGGTCCAGTGGGTAAGGACACCACCTTGCAGTGCAAGGGGCGCCGGTTTGATCCCTAGCCTGGGAAGATCCCATGTGCCGCGGAATGACTGGACGGTTGTGTCCAATCACCGAGCCGGGGCTCTGGAGCGCATGAGCCCAGAGCCGGTGCTCTGTGACAACAGAGACCACTGCGATAGGAGGCCCACTCAGGCCAAAGAACAAAGATGGATGAAAATAGATCAATGAAAGACCAATAGAAGTGCCCCCCCCCATAAATAAATAAATAAAGTGGATTGCCATTTCCTTTATTTTTTTTTTTATTTTGGGGGGGGTGGGTTGGGGAGGGAGGGGGTCAGGCAGGCCACTTCTATTGGTATTTCATTTATCTATTTTCATCCATCTTTGTTCTTTGGCCTGTGTGGGCCTCCCATCGCGGTGGCCTCTGTTATCGCAGAGCACCGGCTCTGGGCGCATGCGTTCCAGGGCTCCAGCTCGGTAATTGGACACATCCGTCCAGTCGCTCGGTGGCACGTGGGACCTTCCCAGGCCAGGGATCGAACTGGCACCCCTTGCACTGCATGGTGGTTTCCTTACCCACTGGACCACCAGGGAAGCCCCGCCATTTCCTTCTTCAGGGGATCTTCCCCACCCAGGGATTGAATATGGGTCTCCTGCACTGCAGGGAGATTCTTTACCATCTGAGCCACCAGGGAAGCCCAGCAGGGTAGCATTCGTTGGTTCATCAGTGGCCGTGGCCCTATTAGGGTAACCGTACTGCTACCGCTGGACACTCAGGAGGCTTCTATTGTAAGTCCTATTGTGACGAGCCCTGCAGATGTGCCCAGGTAAACCCTTCAGGGAAGTTGGCAAAGGGCGAGGTCGCTCAACAGTGAGATTTCCTGAGGAAAGTTGAGTAATTTAAAGCTAGAAAACATTTGGAAGGAAATTTTCTTGAAATATATCTCCTCCTATCCTGCCCTAGCTGAGCACACCACTGAGACCACTTCTCTTGCATCAGGATCAATATTAGAGCCCTCAGATACCGCCCTATGGCGCTGTAGTCGCTGGTGCCTTTGATATTAATTATGAGAGCTACTTCCAGAGTCGGGGGCCAAGAAGCAGGCAAAATCTCCAGACCTCACTCAAGGGGCGGTGGTGATGACAAAGCCTACATGCTTCAGCACGAAAGAGAGAGAAACTTCAGTTCTGGGTGTCAACCCCTCCCCATGCCAGACCAGAGGGATGGTTTGTGATGCTGGCATCTGGTCTAGTTATTCTTGGTTATTGTATTTTTAGCTTAGTAAATTCAGTTATTCTATTTGGTTCTTTCCAAATCTGCCATGTCACTGCTTACAATGTCTAGTGTTTGGTTAATCTTTTCAAATTTGGCTTTTACCTCTTTGAAAATAACAGGTACAGTTATTGTATGGTCCTGATTAGTGCCAGAATCCAGGCTCCCTCTTATTAGTAATCTGTATCTCTTGTCTATTTTTTCTGCTGGTTTTCACTCATGATGTCTTATCTCTTGTGTACTTGGTTATCTTGGAGTGTAGAATATGGCACTGGAAAAAATTATTTGTAGAATCATGATGCTGTTTTCCTCTGAAAAGGATTTTTTCTTTTTTTAGCTCTGGCCTCTTTCATTGTTTTTATTTATTTATTCTTTCTCATCCATCTTCACTCTTTGGCCTGCATAGGCCTCCCATTGCAGTGACCTCTCTCACTGCAGAGCACCGGCTCTGGATGCATGTGCTCCAGAGTGCTGGCTCATAATGGACACACTGGCCCAGATGCTCCACAGCACATGAGATCTTCCTGGGCCAGGAATCAGACTGGTGCTCCTTGCACTGCAAGGTGGACCCTTTGCCCACTGGACCACCAGGGAAGCCCCGAAGAGGGTTTTAAATCTCTTTGGCATATGCCCAGGGGCTCTAGAATGTGAGATAAGCATGATCCAAGCTTGAGGCTTGAGATTCCTGGGTTCCTCAAATGTCCTGAAGCAGGTGGTGGTCCTTGCAAGACCTACTGGTCCACCCTTAGCTAGGGGATGTGGGCTTTGTGAATTTTTCTACATTTCCCCCCTGCATTGACTAAACCTTATACATTCTAATCATAGGACACTGTTTAAAATGAGAACAAATAATCATGCAAACAGAGATGAGAAAGGTCATTCAGTCTTGGGGTTTCTATGTGGGAAAGGACCAGATTCTAGAGAAGGTCCTGATTATCTGAGTGTCCATAGATAGACATGATGTGATTAGCAGTGGCCTGAAGAAGGNAAAGACGCTAAAGGAAATTCATACCAAAACCCAGAACAGAAACCAGAGATTGTAACTCATGCTATGACTTCAGGTCTTCCACCAAATTTCGGTGTGAGCAAAGCCCTCACCATGCACAGACACGAAAGAGAGAAACTTCAGTTCTGGGTGTCAACCCCTCCCCATGCCAGACCAGAGGGATGGTTTGTGATGCTGGCATCTGGTCTAGTTATTCTTGGTTATTGTATTTTTAGCTTAGTAAATTCAGTTATTCTATTTGGTTCTTTCCAAATCTGCCATGTCACTGCTTACAATGTCTAGTGTTTGGTTAATCTTTTCAAATTTGGCTTTTACCTCTTTGAAAATAACAGGTACAGTTATTGTATGGTCCTGATTAGTGCCAGAATCCAGGCTCCCTCTTATTAGTAATCTGTATCTCTTGTCTATTTTTTCTGCTGGTTTTCACTCATGATGTCTTATCTCTTGTGTACTTGGTTATCTTGGAGTGTAGAATATGGCACTGGAAAAAATTATTTGTAGAATCATGATGCTGTTTTCCTCTGAAAAGGATTTTTTCTTTTTTTAGCTCTGGCCTCTTTCATTGTTTTTATTTATTTATTCTTTCTCATCCATCTTCACTCTTTGGCCTGCATAGGCCTCCCATTGCAGTGACCTCTCTCACTGCAGAGCACCGGCTCTGGATGCATGTGCTCCAGAGTGCTGGCTCATAATGGACACACTGGCCCAGATGCTCCACAGCACATGAGATCTTCCTGGGCCAGGAATCAGACTGGTGCTCCTTGCACTGCAAGGTGGACCCTTTGCCCACTGGACCACCAGGGAAGCCCCGAAGAGGGTTTTAAATCTCTTTGGCATATGCCCAGGGCTCTAGAATGTGAGATAAGCATGATCCAAGCTTGAGGCTTGAGATTCCTGGGTTCCTCAAATGTCCTGAAGCAGGTGGTGGTCCTTGCAAGACCTACTGGTCCACCCTTAGCTAGGGGATGTGGGCTTTGTGAATTTTTCTACATTTCCCCCCTGCATTGACTAAACCTTATACATTCTAATCATAGGACACTGTTTAAAATGAGAACAAATAATCATGCAAACAGAGATGAGAAAGGTCATTCAGTCTTGGGGTTTCTATGTGGGAAAGGACCAGATTCTAGAGAAGGTCCTGATTATCTGAGTGTCCATAGATAGACATGATGTGATTAGCAGTGGCCTGAAGAAGGCAAAGACGCTAAAGGAAATTCATACCTACGAAAACCCAGAACAGAAACCAGAGATTGTAACTCATGCTTGATGACTTCAGGTCTTCCACCAAATTGTGTTCGTACCGTATGTCTCCCCACAACATCCCACAAGTAGCAGGCATCACTCACTACTCAATCATAATTCCTGACTTTGGTCTTTCATGTGTCAGCAAAAACTTTCAGTGCCAGATAATATGCCATACTTTGGACGAAGCACATTTGGCTTGATGGTTCTCCTAATGCTGGGTATTAAGCCTTCCCCTTATTGTGAAATACTTAAAATGAATCTCTTTGTGTCTGGCTCTTTGCCAGCATTTTGAATGATTTCTTTGTGGGTAGATTCCTAACAGCAGATCAAAGGATAGGAACATTTGTCAGGTTGTTGGTATATATCACCAAATTAGTTTCTAGAAAGAGTATTCCAATTAATACATTCAGCAGGAGCAAACATGAGAGGCTCCTCCTGGGACTTCCCTGGTGGTCCAGTGGCTGAGACTCTGTGCTCCCAATGCAGGGGGCCCAGGTTCGGTCCCTGGTCAGGGAACTAGATCCCACATGCCACAACTAAGACCCAGCACAGCCAAATATAAATAAATAAAATATTAAAAATAAAAGAGAGGCTCCTCCAGACCTTGCCACCTCCACATATATAATTAAAATAATTTGGGGACCTAATGTGGTAAGTGAAAAACGATAGCCCCTTGTCATTTAAGTTGCATTTTGCACCTCTTTGCATCTCTTTGATGCAGTTCCCTTTGGTGAAATTTTTTTTATGCCATCAGTACCTCATTGACAGAAGCATCCTTGAAAATGGAGGCAATGACTCCCATGTCTAAGAGCTTTCTCATTTTAGTATTTATTTTAAAATATGGGGCTTCCCTGGTGGTCCAGTGGGTAGAGTCCACCTTGCAGTGCATGGGATGCCAGTTCGATCCCTGGCCCAGGAAGATCCCATGAGCCGTGGAATGGTTGGATCAGTGTGTCCAATAATGAACCAGCACTCTGGAGCACATGCACTCAGAGCCGGTGCTCTGCATCAAGAGAGGCCACTGCAATGGGAGGCCCACACAGGCCGAAGAATAAAGATAGATGGAAAATAAATGAAAAATTAATTTAAAAGAGGCCAAAATTAAAAAAAAAATGTATAGGCTTCCCAATTGCTCAGTGGTAAAGAATCTGCCTGTTAATGCAGGAAACACAGGTTGAATCCCACATGCTGTGGAGCAACTGAGCCCGTGTGCCACAACCACTGAAGCTCACATGCTCTAGAGCCCATGCTCTGAAACAAGAAGAGCCACCAGGATAAGAACCCCGTGCACTGAAACTAGAGTCGTCCCTCCTTGCTGCAACTAGAGAAAGCCTGCACACAGCAACAAAGACCCAGCACAGCCCAAAATAAATAAAATTTAAAAATATGTAGATTGCATAATGCACTTCATCAAGATGCTCCGTATTGAGGAGCTTGAGTTCCCCAATATGGCTATTGAGCGTCTTTCTTTCTTTAAGAAGTGACATCCCAAAGCAAGGAGAGGCCATCTGAATGTAGAAGGATTAGGGATATTAATCAGAACTTCCTGAGGGCAATTTTGAGGTGAGTCAAATGGTGCTAACTTGCCTCACCTCAGCATTTCCCTTGAAATGCTTTTCACCCATTTACTTATGATTCAGAGCTTGGCCTCAGGATTGGCGGGGGTGGGGAGACCGGCCCCTCCAGGGATGCCCTGGGTCCCGCAGCCTACCCTCCTGGCAGGTGTCTCTTTGGCAGCTGCCTTGGAACCGAAGAAGTTCCAGAAAGCCCCCAAGAGTCTAGGCTGGGTGGGCTTACATAAGACTTCAGCGTCCAAGCTCCCACCTCTGGCTCTAAAGTCTGGCTGCCTTGGGTCATTGGCTGAAAGGAACAGTCAGAGGCAGACTGGGGAGGCAAGAAGGACTCTGGCTTGGGGATTAGAAGTTTAGCTTTGAGTTCTGGCTCTGTTCGTTCTGGACTTCCCTGGTAGCTCAGTTGGCAAAGAGATCTGCTTGCAACACAGGAAACTTGGGTTCCATCCCTGGATTGGGACAATCCCCTGGAGAAGGGCATGACTAGACTCTAGTACCTTTGCCTGGAGAATTCCATGGGCAGAGGAGCCTGGCAGACTACGATCCGTGGGTTTGCAGAGTTGCACACGACTGAATGATGAACACTTTCAGTTTCTTTTATTTATTCCCAGTCGTATACGGTTATGTGAAAAGCAAGCTATGGACGGAGGCCTTGTATGAGGCTAGGGTATCACTCTTTATCCTTTGCTCAGGCCAGGGCAACCTTAACAAGCTGCAGGCCATCTCCAGAGTGCCCACGCTGGGCCACTCTCCTGCCAGTCCAGCTCATCCAGTCAAAGCTTGTGTCCCTGTCATGGTGCACGTTTAGGAGTGTCCCCAAGGGACGGCTGTGGTTGGCATACCTCTTTGGTGCTTCACAGCAGCATGGAGATAATGCAGCTGCCTGGTGATGGAGAATGAAACCCCAGCTCCAAAGAGGGCAGGAACACCGTCTAGGTTCTTGGTGACAGACGAAGAGTGGACACTGTTTATCTCTGAACATCTTTTTTTTTTAAATTGTTTATTTGTTTGGTGTGCTGGGTCTTAGTTGTGGCATGTTAGATCTAGTTCCCTGACCAGGGATGGAACCCTGGCCCCAGCAGTGAGAGTTCAGAGTCTTAGCCACTGGAACACCCAGGAAAGTCCCACCCAGGTGGCGCTCGTGGTGAAGAACCCACCTGCTAATTAAGAGAGACTCGGTCGGATCCCTGGTTTGGGAAGATTCTTTGCAGAAGGAAATGGTAACCCATTCCAGTATTCTTGCCTGGGAAATCCTATGGACAGAGGAGCCTGGTGGACTACCGTCCATGGGGTCCCAAAGAGTCGGACACAACTGAAGCAACGTAGCACTCATAGCACACACAGGCGTCTCTGGACACTTGTATGAAAAACCTGACCCTGAATGTGCTGAAGTCTGCGTAAGTTGAGGTTTTGCTACTTGTAGCCAAGTGGGTGGAATCCTGACTGGAGGAGCTGAACTGCTCCTCCCTGCCAATCATGGGGGCAGGTGGGGGCAGGACCCATCAGTTACAAAACCCCAGATTCCACTGTAACCCAAGACCCCACGCTGCGGAGGGAGGGGAAGCTTTTGTAAAAGCTTCTGGCTACCTTGGATTACTGTTGGGACAGAGTAGGCAAAGGCAGCCTGGGAAAGTGGGAAGAGAGCTGATTTCCCAATAGAAGGTCAAGGGTAGAGTCTGGGCTCTGGTAACCCCTGCCTCTGGTAGACAGTGGCTCTGTGGTTGGGGCAGGGTAGACCCTGCAGATGGGGTCAAGGGCTCCAGCTAGGGGGGGCAGGGAAAGGCATGGAACAGACACAGCCCAATCAGGACAGAAATGCAGAGGAGTGTGATTGCAACTTTTGTATCAAAGAAGGCTTCCTAGAGGAGGGGCCTGTGAAGGATGTAGCTGATTTTTAAAAATTTTTATTTATTGATTTATTTTTGGTATTTTGGATTTTCACTGCTGCCACAGGCTCTTCTCTAGTTGCAGGGAGCGGGGGGCTACTCTCTAGTTGAGGTAAGCAGGCTTCTTCTTGTGACTTTTCTTGTTGGGGAGCTCGGGCTCTAGGGCACGTGGGCTTCAGTAGTTGCGGCACATGGGCTCCATAGTTGTGGCTCCAAGGCTCTAGAGCACAGGCTCCATAGTTGTGGCTCACGGGCTTAGTTGCTCCGCAGCTTGTGGGATCTTCCCGGATTGGGGATTGAACCCGTGTCTCCTGCACTGGCAGGAGGAGCCCGATGTAGCTGATTTGCTTGGGGAGGAGATTGCAGCAGCAGGGAGGACCAGGAGCCTCTTAGGATGACATCTGTCTTTGACTCATGCAAGTCCTCCCTGGACTGTCTTTGCCCACACCTGTCTCCTCTCCATTTGTGTGTTTGCCCCTGCCAGCCAGCCATGGAGCTCCAGGAGGGGAGGAGCCATGCCTTCATCTCGGTAGCCTGGCAAGAGGCCTTTCTTGAATCACTGCTGGGAAAGGACTGTAGAGATTGTGAGACTCTGGGTGCAGGGGGGTGGGGCATCTCTAGGCCCAGAGGAAGTGGTGAGCTGATGGATCTGGGGGTGCAGCCCATACAGAGGGTCTGAGAGGGGAGGTTGGAAAGGGAGGTCTTCCAGCTGCTTCCTGTTGACATTTCAGGCTCATCCCAAGGCTCTTCCCTGAGAAGCCTAGAGGCGTTTTCTTTTCCTTTTAAGACTGGCATTGACATGTGAGAACACGCTTCCCAGTGACCACAGGCCCTTTGCATTTGATCTTGAGCTAGAGCGTCTTGGAATGAATTAGCTGAGAGCAGAATGCCTCCCATTTTCCAGGAGCTCCTCTCATCTCCCGGGATCACAGAGATGCACTTAGTTTACTCCGTGATCTGTAACTCTGAGGGGCACCTGTGCGGGCGTGCAGTGAGAAGATGCCTGGATGTAGGCGGCTTGTCCTGTCCTAATTCTGCTGCTGACCAGCTAGGTGGCTTTGGGCTGGTCTCTGCCGTTCCCTATTGGGTGTGGATGACCTTCCAGCTCTGACATTCTAACTCTTGTCCTCTTGGGATTCCTAATCCTGGCCACCCGAATATGGGTCCCAGAGGCTGTAGGAGGAGGCTGCCCTCTTACCTGGGAGCTCCTGAACGTCCATCTCCCAGGACGGTGAAGAGGATGGACATGTGGATAATAGCTGGCATTTACTGAGCATTGTGCAGAGGACTTTATGTGCGTCATCTCTCTGAACTGCCACACAAGCCCTATGATTAATCAAGCTCTCGGCCGGCTGAACCCATAAGGGAAGTAGTAGTATGAGTGGAATATCACCCTGTGTTTTGCTAGGTGAGATACTTTACAGTAACGGAGGAATCAAGGTCTGGCTCATTGAGGGCACAAGGTGGCGAACAGGAGGGTGGGTTCAAGTGGAGGGAGGGGCCCTGCGGCAGCAGCGTGGGAAGGGAGGGGGTGAGGCTGGAGGGAAGCCCTGAAATTGCCCTGTCTCTGGGGTCAGGGCATGGCCCCCAGGGAGATGACCAAGGCCCTGAGCATCCGTTCAGGTCTGAGTTGCCCCGGGCTCTGCTGAGGAAATCACTAGATTCTGAAATCAGCCTCTAGGACTGATTTAGGGCCTCGCTTGTGGGTGTAATCATATCCATTACACCTGTCTTGAATGATTCACAGATGGCAGGGGCTTACGTAGGAGCAATGTTCTTAATTTTTTTTTAAACTTACATTTTCCGGTGACTCACTGGAGTTGCAAGTACAGTCTCATTGACGGCAGAAGAAAAAGTGGTAAGGGAAAAAAAAAGAAAAATGTCATCAGGTCCATTGGAGACAAATGAAATGGTCCAAACCATCATGTCCAGGTGATTCTTTCCTATCGGTTTAAACCTACCACTACTCTCCAACCTCTTGACTCTCCTCTTCCTGGAAGCAGGAGACAGCCCTATAGTCCCAGGAAGGCAGTGGAGGTATATATGATGCTGGGAAGTTTGTCACCAGAAAGATTTGGGTTCAGATCTCAGCTCTGACTCTAATGCTTGCTGTGTGACCCTGAGCCATTTCCTTAACCTCTCTGGGCCTCCATTCTTCTCTCCTGCAAACTGGGAAAAAGAATAACTTTGCAGATTGCTGGGAGAATGACATGAGGCTATGTACGTTAATCACTTGTATGTAGTATTGTCAGTTGCTCAGTCATGTCCCACTCTTTACGACCCCATAGACAGCCCACCAGGCTCCTCTGTCAGTGGGATTCTCCAGGCAGGAATCCTGGAGTGGGTGGCCATTTCCTTCTCCAGGGGATCTTCCCAACCCAGGGATCGAACCCAGGTCTCCTGCTTTGCAGGCAGGTTCTTTACCATCTAAGCCACCAGGGAAGTCCAGGAATCACAGCAAATATTTATCAGTGATTGTTAATGCAACAGGCACTTTAGTGTTTTAGTCCTTACAACAATCCTTTGGGTGGGTGCTATGACTACCCTCAGTTTACAGGTGAGGAAACTGAGCTCAGAGAGGTTAAACGAGCTCTGGGGACTGTGCTGTCCCTGTCTGGTGGCCCTGGGGCGCCTTTGGGGCATAATGAGGACCACTGGGCTGGGTGACCGTTGAGGTCTTTTGAGGGCCGTATGCTTGTGTGCTGAGGCCTCCCCTGAGGGTCCTGAGATGGGAGTGGGGGCTGGGGCTGGTCCCTGCTGCCTGGGGTGCCTGAGGGGCTGGTGGCTCAGAACCTCCCTCCCGTGTCTCACCCGCTTTGGAGTGGTATCAAAAGGAAGACCTGAGGAAGGTCTCTGTGTCAGTGGGTCCGCCAACAGTCTGTCCAGCCCCAGCATCTAGGTTTCCAAGTCCAGGGCCATCTGCTCAGCTCACGGGACTGCTACCCCTACCCCTCCCAACTTTCTGCCTGAATAGACACGCTGGGGCTTGTCCACGCTGCAGGAGGGAACCTCCTCCAGGGCCTCTTGGCCACTTGCTGTTGACCTCCAGCTGGTGGGGTCACGAAGGGGACTCTCTCCCTTGGCTTTCCCAGAAGACATCTGGAGTGTGCACTCCACAAGGCAGGCCAGGCTCCGAGAGCCCTGGACCTCACGCCAAATGAGGAGAGAGGGCCGAGCCCAAAGGGAAGCCAGAAGGTCCAGGACAGGCCGTCGACTCTTCCAAAAATGAAGTTCTGCTCTGAGGCCCACAGCGGGGGCCCTGGGATATGAGGGTGTGAATCCCAAGTGGCTGGTGCTTCATGTGAGACGTGACTGCTTCTGGTTCTGAGAGCTGGTTTGTCTGACTGACAGAGGTGGCGGGAGCCCCAGTGACCTGTCTATTGAGAACAGAGGGGCCTCGGCCTTGGGCTCCTCCCACAAGCTCCTCTGTCAGTGGGATTCTCGGGGTCGATTGTTTTATTTGATCGAACCCAGGTCTCCTGCTTGGCAGGCAGGTTCTTTACCATCTAAGCCACCAGGGAAGTCCAGGAATCACAGCAAATATTTATCAGTGATTGTTAATGCAACAGGCACTTTAGTGTTTTAGTCCTTACAACAATCCTTTGGGTGGGTGCTATGACTACCCTCAGTTTACAGGTGAGGAAACTGAGCTCAGAGAGGTTAAACGAGCTCTGGGGACTGTGCTGTCCCTGTCTGGTGGCCCTGGGGCGCCTTTGGGGCATAATGAGGACCACTGGGCTGGGTGACCGTTGAGGTCTTTTGAGGGCCGTATGCTTGTGTGCTGAGGCCTCCCCTGAGGGTCCTGAGATGGGAGTGGGGGCTGGGGCTGGTCCCTGCTGCCTGGGGTGCCTGAGGGGCTGGTGGCTCAGAACCTCCCTCCCGTGTCTCACCCGCTTTGGAGTGGTATCAAAAGGAAGACCTGAGGAAGGTCTCTGTGTCAGTGGGTCCGCCAACAGTCTGTCCAGCCCCAGCATCTAGGTTTCCAAGTCCAGGGCCATCTGCTCAGCTCACGGGACTGCTACCCCTACCCCTCCCAACTTTCTGCCTGAATAGACACGCTGGGGCTTGTCCACGCTGCAGGAGGGAACCTCCTCCAGGGCCTCTTGGCCACTTGCTGTTGACCTCCAGCTGGTGGGGTCACGAAGGGGACTCTCTCCCTTGGCTTTCCCAGAAGACATCTGGAGTGTGCACTCCACAAGGCAGGCCAGGCTCCGAGAGCCCTGGACCTCACGCCAAATGAGGAGAGAGGGCCGAGCCCAAAGGGAAGCCAGAAGGTCCAGGACAGGCCGTCGACTCTTCCAAAAATGAAGTTCTGCTCTGAGGCCCACAGCGGGGGCCCTGGGATATGAGGGTGTGAATCCCAAGTGGCTGGTGCTTCATGTGAGACGTGACTGCTTCTGGTTCTGAGAGCTGGTTTGTCTGACTGACAGAGGTGGCGTGCGGAGCCCCAGTGACCTGTCTATTGAGAACAGAGGGGCCTCGGCCTTGGGCTCCTCCCACAAGCATTACTGGGCCTGAGGCACTGAGATGCTGCAGGTGCTGAGGACAGAGTGGGGACGTGTCTTCCCCTCTCAAGGTGCTTAAAATCCTATTGTGGAAACAGAAATCACCATCCCGTGATTCATGGTGTATTGGGGAATGGCAATTCACAGGAATCGAGGCAGGAAACAGTTTTATTTTTTCACACTGCTTTCTATTATGCTAGGCTGAACCCACTTTCCTGTCCTTTGACACATTTTGGGTGGGTTCCATGACTTCCTGGCCCCTTTGGGGGCTGGTGCTTTAAGATGGCTGGGCAAGCCTTGCCTTCCCTTCTGGAGGTGGAGGTATTAGGTTTTTAGTTCCTTTTGTTCTTGGCGTTGGGCCTTGGCCCAGTTCTGGGATGGTTGAATCCTTTCCATGACCCATGATACGAGGGAGTCCAGAGACCCGTGGGACCAGAGAAGAGGGTGCCCGGACAGGTCTCGGAGGGGTCAGGAAAGGCTCTGGGGTAATCTCTCCCCAGCCTGGGCTGGACTCAGACTCCCCCGGGAGACATGGCTTCCTATCCCTGATGATGTCCGCTCTGACACGTTTCCTAAGATCTCTGAGTCATGTGAACTTGAGGGCACGGGCTGTGTCCCAGTGGCCACCAGGCATGTCATTCTTAGGCAGATGAATGAGCTGAGTCTGGTTGAAGAGTTTTGTTCTCCCGTGCCTTGGTGGATGGGATCTCTTGGGATCCTCAAAGAATTTGAATTCTTTGGAAGAATTTCTAGAAGGTGGGATGGTTCTGTTTGATCCAGGGCTCAGCTCAGCCACGTGGGAGGCTGGCCCCTGCCAGTCCCCTGCATCGTCCTCTTCCCGCATGACTGAGCCCTCTTCATAAGTGTCTGATTCTCTCCCACCGTAGCCCGTCAGAGTGCTCCCTCTGCCTTACTCCTAGAACCTGACACTATTATATGGCACCTTCTACTCCCTCCAAGGTATGTCTCTGGGACTGTGTCCTTTCTGATGACGTTCTGATCACTGGTCTATTTATAACAATGACTCACCCACCACCTAAACTTCTACAGGAAGAGTTTGGCTTGGCAGCCACCTCCCCTGGAATGTAAAACACTCTGTGCTTGTAAATGACTGCCATCTCATTTCCCTGAGACGGGTGCACCCTTGGCCTCCTCTTGACCCTGGGGCCAGATCTCTTGGCGATCCTCTCTCCCTTCCCCTGCCCCAGTGCCACCGTCTCCTCTTGTTTATCAAAATTCCTGCTGACCCCGCGACCCACACTACCGGGCAAGTTCCTCCTCCCCATTAACCTTGAGACCGAGACTTCCTTGCTCTGTGGATGGGAAGGCCCCTGCTGGATGATTTCCCTTTGTTTTCCTAACGTTTGCTTGTGAATGAGCACCAGGGGATGGGGGCAGGGAGTGGATGAATGTGGGAGAGAGCCCCCAGCCCCCAGCCTTGACCTGAGACTGCCTTCTCTCCGGGGACCCCAGCTTCCACCAGGAAGGCACTCACAGAGGCCCCTTGTGCCTGGCTGCTCACAGCCTATGCTGATTATAAAGTTGGCAGGAGGGGGGCGATCATCCATCAAAGCAGGTTTTACCTCTTCTCCAGGCAAGAATACTGAAGTCAGTTGCCATTTTTTCCTCCAGGGAATCTTCTAACCCAGGGATCGAACCTGCATCTCTTAGGTCTCCTGCATTGGCAGGCAGATTTTTTTTAACTACTAGAGTCAGCTGAAAGGAGGCGATAGAGGATGAAATGGTTGGATGGCATCACCAACTCAATGGACATGAGTTTGAGCCAACTCCAGGAGATGGTGAGGACAGGGAAGCCTGGTGAGCCGCAGCCCATGGAGCTGCAGAGCCAGACACGACTGAGTGGCTGAACGGCCACCTCTTCTCCAGCCGTTCCAGGGCAGCTTTCAACATCCCCTCTGGCAGGTGTCTGCTGTCTCCTGTGGTGGCTGAACTTGAAGGACAGGCATGTACAGGCATTTGCCGTCAGGCTGGGGAGATGAATTGGCTGCCTCTCTCCAGTTTGTCCACAGGTACCCTTATTGCCTCTTTTATAAGGAAAATATGGTAGAGACCCTCCATGGAGGCCCTTGGTTTTCTATCTGTGTCCCTACCAATAAGCTTCCCACATCCCCAGCCCTCCCAGCCATTTCTTCTGAGTGGTGGACAGGTCACTCTGTCTCATGGTCCCTGCTCTGGAATCCTCCGTCACCCCTTTGTGGCTTGTTGATGATTGGCGCTCAGTTCAGAGTTCTATCTCTGTTGACAGTGAACATCTGTGTATTCACCACTCGATTTTGGAAAAATAATATAGCCATCGCTTTTAAAATAATTTTATTTAATTAAAAATTTTTAACTGTGCTGGTTTTCATTGCTGCACAGGCTTTTCTCTAGTTGCAGCAAGTGGGCAAGTTCCTCCTCCCCATTAACCTTGAGACCGAGACTTCCTTGCTCTGTGGATGGGAAGGCCCCTGCTGGATGATTTCCCTTTGTTTTCCTAACGTTTGCTTGTGAATGAGCACCAGGGATGGGGGCAGGAGTGGATGAATGTGGGAGAGAGCCCCCAGCCCCCAGCCTTGACCTGAGACTGCCTTCTCTCCGGGGACCCCAGCTTCCACCAGGAAGGCACTCACAGAGGCCCCTTGTGCCTGGCTGCTCACAGCCTATGCTGATTATAAAGTTGGCAGGAGGGGGGCGATCATCCATCAAAGCAGGTTTTACCTCTTCTCCAGGCAAGAATACTGAAGTCAGTTGCCATTTTTTCCTCCAGGGAATCTTCTAACCCAGGGATCGAACCTGCATCTCTTAGGTCTCCTGCATTGGCAGGCAGATTTTTTTTTTAACTACTAGAGTCAGCTGAAAGGAGGCGATAGAGGATGAAATGGTTGGATGGCATCACCAACTCAATGGACATGAGTTTGAGCCAACTCCAGGAGATGGTGAGGACAGGGAAGCCTGGTGAGCCGCAGCCCATGGAGCTGCAGAGCCAGACACGACTGAGTGGCTGAACGGCCACCTCTTCTCCAGCCGTTCCAGGGCAGCTTTCAACATCCCCTCTGGCAGGTGTCTGCTGTCTCCTGTGGTGGCTGAACTTGAAGGACAGGCATGTACAGGCATTTGCCGTCAGGCTGGGGAGATGAATTGGCTGCCTCTCTCCAGTTTGTCCACAGGTACCCTTATTGCCTCTTTTATAAGGAAAATATGGTAGAGACCCTCCATGGAGGCCCTTGGTTTTCTATCTGTGTCCCTACCAATAAGCTTCCCACATCCCCAGCCCTCCCAGCCATTTCTTCTGAGTGGTGGACAGGTCACTCTGTCTCATGGTCCCTGCTCTGGAATCCTCCGTCACCCCTTTGTGGCTTGTTGATGATTGGCGCTCAGTTCAGAGTTCTATCTCTGTTGACAGTGAACATCTGTGTATTCACCACTCGATTTTGGAAAAATAATATAGCCATCGCTTTTAAAATAATTTTATTTAATTAAAAAAATTTTTTAACTGTGCTGGGTTTTCATTGCTGCACAGGCTTTTCTCTAGTTGCAGCAAGTGGGAGCTACTCTTCTTTGAAGGCATGGACTTCTCATTGCACTGGCTTATTTTCTTGTGGAGCACAGGCTCTTGGTGCCCAGGCTTCAGTAGTTGCAGGATGTGGGCTCAGTACTTGTGGCTTATGAGCTCTAGAGTACAGACTCAGTACTTGTGGCTCATGGGGTCTAGAGTACAGACTCGGTACTTGTGGCTCATGGGCTCTAGAGTACAGACTCGGTACTTGTGGAGCATGTGGGCTCTAGAGTACAGACTCAGTACTTGTGGAACATGTGGGCTCTAGAGTACAGACTCAGTACTTGTGGCTCATGGGCTCTAGAGTACAGACTCAGTACTTGTGGCTCATGGGCTCTAGAGTACAGACTCGGTACTTGTGGAGCATGTGGGCTCTAGAGTACAGACTCAGTACTTGTGGAACATGTGGGCTCTAGAGTACAGACTCAGTACTTGTGGCTCATGGGTTCTAGAGTACAGACTCAGTACTTGTGGTGCACGTGGGCTCTAGAGTACAGACTCAGTACTTGTGACTCATGGGTTCTAGAGTATAGACTCAAGTACTTGTGACTCTATTTTGGGTTCTAGAGTACAGACTCAGTATTTTTGGGGGGCCCCTATGTGGGTTCTTCCTGGACCAGGGATTGACCCTGTGTCTCCTGCGAGAGCTGGGGCGATTGAAGGACAGGCATGTACAGGCATTTGCCGTCAGGCTGGGGAGATGAATTGGCTGCCTCTCCAGTTTGTCCACAGGTACCCTTATTGCCTCTTTTATAAGGAAAATATGGTAGAGACCCTCCATGGAGGCCCTTGGTTTTCTATCTGTGTCCCTACCAATAAGCTTCCCACATCCCCAGCCCTCCCAGCCATTTCTTCTGAGTGGTGGACAGGTCACTCTGTCTCATGGTCCCTGCTCTGGAATCCTCCGTCACCCCTTTGTGGCTTGTTGATGATTGGCGCTCAGTTCAGAGTTCTATCTCTGTTGACAGTGAACATCTGTGTATTCACCACTCGATTTTGGAAAAATAATATAGCCATCGCTTTTAAAATAATTTTATTTAATTAAAAAAATTTTTTAACTGTGCTGGGTTTTCATTGCTGCACAGGCTTTTCTCTAGTTGCAGCAAGTGGGAGCTACTCTTCTTTGAAGGCATGGACTTCTCATTGCACTGGCTTATTTTCTTGTGGAGCACAGGCTCTTGGTGCCCAGGCTTCAGTAGTTGCAGGATGTGGGCTCAGTACTTGTGGCTTATGAGCTCTAGAGTACAGACTCAGTACTTGTGGCTCATGGGGTCTAGAGTACAGACTCGGTACTTGTGGCTCATGGGCTCTAGAGTACAGACTCGGTACTTGTGGAGCATGTGGGCTCTAGAGTACAGACTCAGTACTTGTGGAACATGTGGGCTCTAGAGTACAGACTCAGTACTTGTGGCTCATGGGCTCTAGAGTACAGACTCAGTACTTGTGGCTCATGGGCTCTAGAGTACAGACTCGGTACTTGTGGAGCATGTGGGCTCTAGAGTACAGACTCAGTACTTGTGGAACATGTGGGCTCTAGAGTACAGACTCAGTACTTGTGGCTCATGGGTTCTAGAGTACAGACTCAGTACTTGTGGTGCACGTGGGCTCTAGAGTACAGACTCAGTACTTGTGACTCATGGGTTCTAGAGTATAGACTCAGTACTTGTGACTCATGGGTTCTAGCGTACAGACTCAGTATTTGTGGCATATGTGGGCTCTAGAGTACAGACTCAGTACTTGTGGTACATGGGCTCAGTTGCTCCATGGCATGTGGGTTCTTCCTGGACCAGGGATTGACCCTGTGTCTCCTGCATTGGTAGGTGGATTTTCTACCACTGAGTCACCAGGGAAGCCTAACAATCATGTTTAAAATCCATCTGAAACCCTCCTCATCCCATCCCCTTTGCTCTCTTCTCAGAAGTTACCATGATCCTGAGTTGTGTGTTTGATTTTCTGGCTCTTTTTACTTATACTGAGTGTATTTGCATCCCTCAGCAATAGCTGGTTGAGTTTTGCTGGTTTTTGTTTTTTTTTTTTTAACTTTACATATAAAGAAATAACACAGTTTATGTTCTTCTGTGGCTTTTTTGGTTTGACATTTTATTCTGACATAATGTGTACCCTGGAATTCCTTTATTTTCACTGATGATTTTTATTCTGTGGTGTGAACTCACCATGCAGTCAGTCCTCTGCGTAGGAGTGAGTTCCATTCCAAGTGTACGTTTGTTAAGTAGGTACCCAACTCACACAATCTGCTATATAGTAGTGTACTGGAATAGGTTTACAAAACTTTTCACAAAAAATAATTCATAAAGAATAAATACAAAAATACAACATTTTAAATCTTACAGTAGAGTACCTTGAAAAGTACAGTAGCAAAGGACCACGGCTGGCACACAGGGGCTGGCATTGAGTGAACAGGCAAGAAGAGTTACTAACTGGAGGAGGGAGAGGAGGCGGGAGATGGTAGAGCGGAAGGGTCGTCAGCAATAGGAGACGAGGAGCAAGCTGCAATTTCACTCATGCCTGATGTGATTGAACATGCGAACATACATTCACATCTTTGAAAGTTTGCAACTTGAAGGTTGGTATGTAGAGGACTTACTGTATTATATCTATTCTCTTGCTAATAGATGTGGTAGATATTGTTAGCCTTTCCCTTAGCTCATCTGCCTTTCTTTTCTCTTTTCTCTCCTGTTACAGAGCTGCAGTGAGGATCCCCTCCATCCACAGAGGAGAGATGCAGATGCCCAGCTGAAGACATCTGAAACTCCCATGGAACTGCGTGCCTGGCGTGGACCTGCTAGGCCATAAGGTATGAGCATTTTCGAGATTCCTAGAAATCGTCAGTCTGCGCTCCCATGCTCAGGCAGGGTATCCGAATCCCAGTTGTTCTGTTCCCAGACTTGGAAATCTTTGTGCGTCTAAAGGGTACATTATTTTTCTGACTGCTGGTGAGGTTGAGCACATTTTCCAAAGTATTTTTTTTCTTTTGTGAATTGCCAGTTGCTATCTTTTGCCTGTTCTAGTTGATGATTTTATTGATCTGTGGTGGTTCCTTATAGATTTTGAACGTGAATCTCTTGGCAAGTCAAGATCTTCTCCCAGGCTGTAGTTTTTCCTTGGGATGGTGGTGGTGGGGGGGAGGGGATTGGGAAGTTGGTTTGTTTTTCTCAAATACAGTGAAATACACAAATCTTAATTCTTACAGTTTGATAGTTTTTGACAGATGTATGGAGCCATGTAACCCATTCCTTTATCATGTGGAGAAAGTTTCCATCACCCTAGTAAGGTTTTTGTTCTCCTTCCCAGGCAACTGCTGTTTTCACTTCTTTTGCCATATTGTATTAATCTTGCTTGACTTAGAACTTCACATAAATGTAGTCATACAGTAAGTGTGTCTGGCTTCTTGCTCTGCATAATGTTTTTAAGATTCATATGTGTTGTTGTGTAGATTTTTTTTTTTTTAATTGCTGAGTAGGTTGTTATTGTATACATATACTGCAATATATTTATCCTTTTTCCCGTTGATGGACAGTGTGGTTGTTTCAGTTTTTGGTTACCATGGATAAAATGGCTCTAAACAGTCTTGTACCTGTCTTTCTGTGAACATGTATTTTCATTTCTCTAGGGTAAATACTTCAGAGTGAAATTGCTGAGCTGTAGAGCAAGGTGTATACTTAACTTTATGAGACACACTATGTTTCATCTTCTGACTCTGTTAAGGGCGCTGTCTGTCATCAGATTTAACAATCTTTTCCTCTCTGGTTCTTGCTTGCTTTTAAGAACTCTTTTTCTGAGGTCGTAAAGATTTTCTGCTGTATTTCCTTTGGAAGGTTTTAAACTTTGCGTTTCATTTTGGGGTCTTGAATATATCAATTTCATGATTTTTGTCTACCATGTGAGATAAGAATCTATTTTGTTCCCGTTCTCCCTTTGGGCAACCAGTATTCCCAATGCTGTTATTGACTAGAGCATTGCCCCCCAACCCCAACTGCAGTGCTCTGTCATATAAACCAAGATTGGAAATCTTTGTGCGTCTAAAGGGTACATTATTTTTCTGACTGCTGGTGAGGTTGAGCACATTTTCCAAAGTATTTTTTTTCTTTTGTGAATTGCCAGTTGCTATCTTTTGCCTGTTCTAGTTGATGATTTTATTGATCTGTGGTGGTTCCTTATAGATTTTGAACGTGAATCTCTTGGCAAGTCAAGATCTTCTCCCAGGCTGTAGTTTTTCCTTGGGATGGTGGTGGTGGGGGGGAGGGGATTGGGAAGTTGGTTTGTTTTTCTCAAATACAGTGAAATACACAAATCTTAATTCTTACAGTTTGATAGTTTTTGACAGATGTATGGAGCCATGTAACCCATTCCTTTATCATGTGGAGAAAGTTTCCATCACCCTAGTAAGGTTTTTGTTCTCCTTCCCAGGCAACTGCTGTTTTCACTTCTTTTGCCATATTGTATTAATCTTGCTTGACTTAGAACTTCACATAAATGTAGTCATACAGTAAGTGTGTCTGGCTTCTTGCTCTGCATAATGTTTTTAAGATTCATATGTGTTGTTGTGTAGATTTTTTTTTTTTTAATTGCTGAGTAGGTTGTTATTGTATACATATACTGCAATATATTTATCCTTTTTCCCGTTGATGGACAGTGTGGTTGTTTCAGTTTTTGGTTACCATGGATAAAATGGCTCTAAACAGTCTTGTACCTGTCTTTCTGTGAACATGTATTTTCATTTCTCTAGGGTAAATACTTCAGAGTGAAATTGCTGAGCTGTAGAGCAAGGTGTATACTTAACTTTATGAGACACACTATGTTTCATCTTCTGACTCTGTTAAGGGCGCTGTCTGTCATCAGATTTAACAATCTTTTCCTCTCTGGTTCTTGCTTGCTTTTAAGAACTCTTTTTCTGAGGTCGTAAAGATTTTCTGCTGTATTTCCTTTGGAAGGTTTTAAACTTTGCGTTTCATTTTTGGGGTCTTGAATATATCAATTTCATGATTTTTGTCTACCATGTGAGATAAGAATCTATTTTGTTCCCGTTCTCCCTTTGGGCAACCAGTATTCCCAATGCTGTTATTGACTAGAGCATTGCCCCCCAACCCCAACTGCAGTGCTCTGTCATATACAAGATTCCCACAGGGATTTCCACTTATATCTGGGCTCCATTCTCTGCCACTGGTTTATTTTTATATCTCTATGCCAAAACTACACTGTGCTAATTACTGTAATTCATAAAAAGTCTGGCTATCTGGTAAGGTAAGTCATCCTACCTTGTTCTTGAAAATCAGCTTGTCTACTTAGGGTCTTTACTCTTTCTTATAAACTTAGGCACATACATACCACAGTTGAAATTTGTTTAATTTTGTTTGCATTTACGTTGTATTTATTGATGATTTGGAGAAAGAAATTGTCAACTTTGTGACTCCAAATCTTATCATTCATGAACACAGTTTATGTCTCTCTTTTTTATTTTCTTAAGGTCATTTAATAAAGTTATATACCTTCTCTCTGTAGAGATCTTTGCCTATTTTTTGTTGGGTTAATTTTTGGTATCTTCCAGTTTTTTGCTAGTGTAAATAGAATTGTAAAAGTTACATTTTAAATACTCTGTTGCTGATTATAGGAGCATAGTTGATTTTTGCACACTGATGGTTTAAGAAGCACTTTTCTGAACCTTTTTATTTGCATTATGGTTTGGCAGTAGCTCTTGAATTTTGTATATGCACAATCCTATAATCTGTAGAGAATAAGTTTCATTTCTTCCTCTCAAATCTTTACAGTTTTAATTTTCTTTCTTGTCTTTGAGCACTGGCTAGGACCTCCAGAATAACGGTGAATAGAAGAGGAGATCATGGGTAGCCTTGAACCTCTGAATGAATACTTTCAGTATCTGCCCGTAAAACTCGATGTTCACTCAAACGTTTTCATAGATGCAGTATAAGTTATAGTCTTCTTCAAATCTTAGTTTGCTAAGATCTTTAAAAAAATGTATATCATAAATGGATGTTGAATTTTTAAAATAATTTTTCTGTTTATTGAATAGTCATATAATTTCCTCTTTGATCTGTGAATTATATAAACAGGTTTTCTAATATTAAAACATCCTTTTATTCTTAGAATCAGCCCAGTTGGTTTATGTTGTTGGAGACTTATTATTGTACATAGAACTCTATTGAATAGCAAACATTTTAAGATTTTTGCACATATGTTGAAACTGAGATTGTGTTGTAATGCTCCTTTCTTATATTTTCCTTGTTGTTGTTGTTTTTGGTATTAAGGTTATACTTAACTTGCAAAATAGTTGACAGAAATTTCTTTCTTTTCCTAGTCTTTGAAATCATAGTTTGCATGAGGTTGGGTAACTTGTTATTCAAATGTTTGATAGAAGTAACTTGCAAAATCACTTAGGCCAAGGTTTGTGTGTTTATACATGTAGATTTTTTTAAACGTAGGTTCAGTTTATTTAATGATTATTTGTGTGTTCAGATTTTCTATTTCTTATTCAGTAGCTTTGGTAAGTTTTTTTTTTTTTTTTCTGGAGACATTTCCACTTCATCTGATGCTTCCAGTTTTTTGGTATCTTCCAGTTTTTTGCTAGTGTAAATAGAATTGTAAAAGTTACATTTTAAATACTCTGTTGCTGATTATAGGAGCATAGTTGATTTTTGCACACTGATGGTTTAAGAAGCACTTTTCTGAACCTTTTTATTTGCATTATGGTTTGGCAGTAGCTCTTGAATTTTGTATATGCACAATCCTATAATCTGTAGAGAATAAGTTTCATTTCTTCCTCTCAAATCTTTACAGTTTTAATTTTCTTTCTTGTCTTTGAGCACTGGCTAGGACCTCCAGAATAACGGTGAATAGAAGAGGAGATCATGGGTAGCCTTGAACCTCTGAATGAATACTTTCAGTATCTGCCCGTAAAACTCGATGTTCACTCAAAGCGTTTTCATAGATGCAGTATAAGTTATAGTCTTCTTCAAATCTTAGTTTGCTAAGATCTTTAAAAAAATGTATATCATAAATGGATGTTGAATTTTTAAAATAATTTTTCTGTTTATTGAATAGTCATATAATTTCCTCTTTGATCTGTGAATTATATAAACAGGTTTTCTAATATTAAAACATCCTTTTATTCTTAGAATCAGCCCAGTTGGTTTATGTTGTTGGAGACTTATTATTGTACATAGAACTCTATTGAATAGCAAACATTTTAAGATTTTTGCACATATGTTGAAACTGAGATTGTGTTGTAATGCTCCTTTCTTATATTTTCCTTGTTGTTGTTGTTTTTGGTATTAAGGTTATACTTAACTTGCAAAATAGTTGACAGAAATTTCTTTCTTTTCCTAGTCTTTGAAATCATAGTTTGCATGAGGTTGGGTAACTTGTTATTCAAATGTTTGATAGAAGTAACTTGCAAAATCACTTAGGCCAAGGTTTGTGTGTTTATACATGTAGATTTTTTTAAACGTAGGTTCAGTTTATTTAATGATTATTTGTGTGTTCAGATTTTCTATTTCTTATTCAGTAGCTTTGGTAAGTTTTTTTTTTTTTTTTCTGGAGACATTTCCACTTCATCTGATGCTTCCAGTTTATTGGCATAATCTCATGGCATTCTCTTATTGTTTTAAAATTATTTCATAACTACTGTTATTCATTTGTTGCCTTTTCATATTTTGATGCATCTCTTCAGATGTTTGTGTATCTTGCTGATATTTTTAAAGAACAAAACTTGATTACCTCTTCTATTACTTCTTTGTTTTGCATTTGTTAATACCTGGTTCTTTCTTTATGGTTTTCCATTGCCTTGGGATTTAATCTGTTGTACTTTATATAACATCTTGAATTTGTTGTTTAATTCATTAATTTTCCACTGTCTCCTTCTACTACCTGCTTTTGTATGGCTATGACCTCTAAGTACTGCTTGTAGCTGCATCCCAAGCTTTGATATGTCGAATTTTTTTATCATTCAGTTATAAGTATTTTCTTTTTCCCATTTTGATTTCTTCCTTGGTTCATTTGTTATTTAGAAGTGTGTTTTTTACATTTCCCAAATGCAAGCTGTCGTGGTTTATTTAAATTCATCTGTAAATTTATCATTATTTATTGCTTCTCATTTCTTTTCTGTATTTAATTTTCTTCTCCCTGAAGTACATCCTTTCACTGTTTTTTTCAGCATGAGTATGTACTGGCACTCTCTCTTCTTAGTTTGAGCAAATATAATTTTTTGTTCTTATATTATCTAACTGGGTATAGAATTCTTGGTTGAGCTTTACTTTCTCTGAGTAATCTGAAGGTATTTTTCCATTGTCTCCTGGTTTCTGTTGCGAAGTCTGTTACATTCTACTTTGTTTCCTTTTTAAGCAATATGTATTTTCTCTGTGGTTACAGTTTCACCAGGATGTGTTCTGGTTTGCCCCAGGCAGTCCTGGTAACACCTGTTACCCTTGCATAACTGTTAACAGCACCTCTTTAATTCTGAAAAAAAGAAAAAAAATGCCCTGTGTAAAATGAAAAACTATGTGATCAGTCTAATGATAATATAAATAAGTTCATTTTTACTTACCCTCTAAGGATTCGTTGTGTTTCCTGAATCTGAAGGTCCACCATGGCTAGTGAGTGTTTAGCCATTTCTTCTTTTTAAAAGACTTGCATTAAAAGCCTTTTATTTAAAATTATATCATAAGAAAAAAATAAATATATCATCAGCCTTATATGTTCTTCTCCTCCTCAGTTGTCTGATCTGCCAGGACCCTTTGGAGCTACCATGGCTGCTCTTATAATACCCTAGGCAGTGTTACCGAGTCCAAGCCCATGTTGATTGCCACATAACAGGCCAATATACTGAGAGATGAGTCGCAGGGTAAGGAATATAGGCTTCATGTGGAAAGCTGCCGTACTGATAAGATGGTGGACTAGTGTCCCTAAGACCCATCTTCTCTGAGTTAGAATTCAGCCTTCTCTAGACTCAAAGTGGAGGGGATGGGGTTGATTGCCACAAACTGCTTGAGGCCCAAATCCTTTGTTCCTATAACTGTCCATGTTTGTGTGGGTATGTCCGCATATATCCATGTGTATTCCTAGAAACCTCCGACAAAGACAAACCGTATTCTCTGTTCTGCAACGTTTTATCTCTATTTGAATGGAAAACTGTTCTACCTTTAAAGGTCAGAGCCTTGAGAATGGATTGTCCTGTGTGTATTTCAGGCTCTAGGCAATATTCTTAACTTGTAGCGAAAGCCACAAAGCAACAGACTACAAAGGCTCAAGTCAAAGAAACAGATCCAACATGGAGTCAGATTTGTTCTTCTCTATTACAAGATAGCATATACTGGACCATTTTTGTAGCCTCAGTTCTGTGATGCTTGCTGTACCTCTGTCTGTGTTTGCTTTTATCATGTATCAGGCATAAATGTGCATTGAAACTTGGGCTAGGTTGACACAGCGTCAATACCAAAGATACTCCTTGTGTGCCTCTGCTCAGGGCTTTTCAAATAGAGTGGTTACAGTTTCACCAGGATGTGTTCTGGTTTGCCCCAGGCAGTCCTGGTAACACCTGTTACCCTTGCATAACTGTTAACAGCACCTCTTTAATTCTGAAAAAAAGAAAAAAAATGCCCTGTGTAAAATGAAAAACTATGTGATCAGTCTAATGATAATATAAATAAGTTCATTTTTACTTACCCTCTAAGGATTCGTTGTGTTTCCTGAATCTGAAGGTCCACCATGGCTAGTGAGTGTTTAGCCATTTCTTCTTTTTAAAAGACTTGCATTAAAAGCCTTTTATTTAAAATTATATCATAAGAAAAAAATAAATATATCATCAGCCTTATATGTTCTTCTCCTCCTCAGTTGTCTGATCTGCCAGGACCCTTTGGAGCTACCATGGCTGCTCTTATAATACCCTAGGCAGTGTTACCGAGTCCAAGCCCATGTTGATTGCCACATAACAGGCCAATATACTGAGAGATGAGTCGCAGGGTAAGGAATATAGGCTTCATGTGGAAAGCTGCCGTACTGATAAGATGGTGGACTAGTGTCCCTAAGACCCATCTTCTCTGAGTTAGAATTCAGCCTTCTCTAGACTCAAAGTGGAGGGATGGGGTTGATTGCCACAAACTGCTTGAGGCCCAAATCCTTTGTTCCTATAACTGTCCATGTTTGTGTGGGTATGTCCGCATATATCCATGTGTATTCCTAGAAACCTCCGACAAAGACAAACCGTATTCTCTGTTCTGCAACGTTTTATCTCTATTTGAATGGAAAACTGTTCTACCTTTAAAGGTCAGAGCCTTGAGAATGGATTGTCCTGTGTGTATTTCAGGCTCTAGGCAATATTCTTAACTTGTAGCGAAAGCCACAAAGCAACAGACTACAAAGGCTCAAGTCAAAGAAACAGATCCAACATGGAGTCAGATTTGTTCTTCTCTATTACAAGATAGCATATACTGGACCATTTTTGTAGCCTCAGTTCTGTGATGCTTGCTGTACCTCTGTCTGTGTTTGCTTTTATCATGTATCAGGCATAAATGTGCATTTGAAACGTATACCAGAGAATGAGGCGCTCAGTGGTCAGGTTGACACAGCGTCAATACCAAAGATACTCCTTGTGTGCCTCTGCTCAGGGCCACCCTGCCCTGCTCCCCACGTCACCACTGTCCTGACTTTCACATTGAAGATTACATTGCTTTTCTGTAGTTTTGACCACACATGTGTGTAAACAGTTTATTATTTAGTTTTGCCTGCCTTTAATGTTTATACAAATGAAATCACATTGTACATATTCTTCTGAGACTTGTTTTTTCCCCCTTTAAATTTATGTTGTAATTCATTCAAGTTGGTGAACAGCCATGTCGTCCATCCATTTTCACGGCAGTGGACTCGTTGATTATATGACAGTATATAAATTGTACCCCGCTCATTACGGACAATTGTTGTGATTCCAGTTTGGGGTGACCATGTCCCTCTTTATGTGTCTGCTTTCAATGTAGGAGATTCTTGTGCTTGATAGACTTGCTGACACTTGGTATTGTCAGTGCTTTAATTTTGCCAAACTGTCATCGTGGAATGGTTTGGCAGTGTGTGTGTGTGTGTGTGTGTGTGTGTGTTTAAACTTTTACTTTAGGCATTGTGATTTTAAGCTTCACTTCCTTTATTCTTAGTTATGTTGAGCATGTTCTCATGTTTATTAGACATTTGTCTTTTCAGTGGAGTTCCTGTTTTTGCCTTTCATCTATTCTCTTTGTTGCTGTTTTCCTTATTCTTATTGACTTATAAGCCTTTTCCACATGTTCTGGAAATTAATCCTTTGTTATATGTGTGGCAATTTTCATTTCCAAGCTGGTGGTTTGGTTTTTTTTTTCTCATTCTTTATGAAGTTTCAGGAAAACCAGAAGTGTTTGTTTTTAATATTTATTTATTTGGCTGTGCCAGGTCTTAGTTGTGGTATGTGGGATCTTTCCTCTTCTTTGCAGCATGCAGGGTCTTTAGTTGCAGCACACAGGCTCTCCTCCCTGACTAGGGATCAAACCCGGGTTCCCTGCATTGGGAGTGTGGAGTTTTAGCCACTGGGCCACCAGGGAAGTCCCCAGAAGTTCTTAATTTATTTTGTTGTTTTTAAAGGTAAATGCTTTTCATATACCTTATTTAAGAACTCCTTCTCTACCCTGATGGGCTGAAATTATTATCATATATCATGTTTTAACTTCTGTTATAGTTTTATCATCCGTATTTGTGTCTAATCTACCCCGAATTGATTTTTATGTAAGACATGCAGAAGGAATTAACTTTTTTCTATGTGGATAACCAGTTGGGTCAGTGTCATTTGTTATGGTTCATCCTTTTCCTCGTAAATCTACAACATCTGTTCTGTTACAAATCCTGTTTCTAGATATGTCTGTGTGTGTTTCTGGGCTCTCTCTTCTTTTTCATCAGATTCTGTGTCCATTGCTGCACCAAGTACCACACTACTTTGGTCAGCTTTATCTTTTTTTTTTAAAGATTTATTTATTTTGGTGGGGGTGGGGTGGGGTGGGTGGGGTGGAGAGGGAGGGGGCGGCCACTTCTATTGGTCTTTCATTTGTCTATTTTCATCCATCTTTGTTCTTTGGCCCATGTGGGCCTCCCATCGTGGTGGCCTCTGTTGTCAAGAGCACCGGCTCTGGGCGCATGCGCTCCAGAGCTCCGGCTCGGTAATAGGACACATCAGTCCAGCCGCTCCGCGGCACGTGGGATCTTCCCAGGCCAGGGCTCCAACAGGCACTGCAAGGCGGTGTCCTTACCCACTGGACCACCAAGGAAGCCCTGGTCAGCTTTATCTTGATAGCTGGTAGGGCAAATCTTTCTTATTCTTCTTCAAGAACACTTAGGTTTCATGGTCCTGCAGTCTTCCATACAGATTTTGGAATTAGCTTGTGAGTTTCCAGGAAGCTGTGACGAATGTGGTTTGATGCCATCGGTGCTCTGTCAGATGGCTTAGCTGGTCCCTGTGGCAAGCGGTGGTTGAATTCGGGGCCCAGTGTTCATCTCTGGGATCAGCAAGTTGGACTCTTAACAGGGGCTGAGGCCAGATAAGCCAGGGTGAGTTGGGATCTCGATGGCTGAGCCCATGCCTCGCCTCCATCGCTTCCGTCATGACTGTATTGTCCATGGGTACCTTGATCGAGGGAAGAAGTGCTGGGGGACAAGGCAGACTGATGGCTGTAAAATGGGGTTTCCTCTTCACTAATGTTGGAGCTCTCTTCTGCCAAGCAACCCCACACCAATACGCTTCTTTGGAGAGAACTTCCCATACCACTTATATCTTTATCACCAACTATCCCATCTTCTTAGGTCAAAGCCCCTGTCCATTCAGCCAAACCTTCACCTCTGTCTATGAGTGAACATAGGATCTATACCACCGGCCCGAGGTGGGTAAGGGGAGGCAGGATGGACTGAGAGAAGCCACTGATTGTGGGATAGTCTGAGAAACTCTCACACCTTGTCACTATAATTGTGAAATAATAGCTTGTGGAAAGGCTGTGAACCACGACTTTTATACAGCCTCAGAGGGGTAGCTTGTAGAGAAAATCTGAAGCCATCTCCAACCTCTCCAAACTTCTGAAGAAAAAAAAAAAGGCTAATATGTGAATTATTTCCCATGCATCTCCCCCACCTTCCAAACTTGTTCAAGTTTCTCTCATTGGCCAACTCTAACCTGGGGCCATATTGGGAAAAGTGATTCTTTAAAAGTAACTCGTGGGCTTCCCCTGTAGCTCAGTGAAAAAAAATTCACCTGCCAATACGGGAGACACGAGTTTGATCCCTGATCTGGGAAGATCCCACATGCTGCGGAGCAGCTGGGCCCATGAGCCACAGCTGTTGAGCCTGTGTTCTAGCCTCGGAGCCACAACTATTGAGCCTATGGGCCACAACTACTGAAGCCCATGTGCCCTAGAGCCTGAGTTCCACAACAAGAGGAGTCACCACAACGAGAAGTCTGCTCACCTCAACTAGAGTGTAGCCCCCACTCCCTGCAACTAGAGAAGAGCCTGTGCCAGCTGTGAAAACCCAGGATAACCAAAAATAAATAAAATGCATTTCTTAAAAAAAAAGTAACTCATACATGACTTATAAGAAGTGATAATGACTATTCCACCTCAGTCATATGTAGTTAGGTGCTTTGGGGTTATTTCCACATGTTAGGTAGCCATCCTGGCTTGGGAATGGCTTCCAAGCTTATTTCCGATGGGTATGGAGGCTACCTGCTGCTCTGTCCAAGCATGGGTACCTTGATCGAGGGAAGAAGTGCTGGGGGACAAGGCAGACTGATGGCTGTAAAATGGGGTTTCCTCTTCACTAATGTTGGAGCTCTCTTCTGCCAAGCAACCCCACACCAATACGCTTCTTTGGAGAGAACTTCCCATACCACTTATATCTTTATCACCAACTATCCCATCTTCTTAGGTCAAAGCCCCTGTCCATTCAGCCAAACCTTCACCTCTGTCTATGAGTGAACATAGGATCTATACCACCGGCCCGAGGTGGGTAAGGGGAGGCAGGATGGACTGAGAGAAGCCACTGATTGTGGGATAGTCTGAGAAACTCTCACACCTTGTCACTATAATTGTGAAATAATAGCTTGTGGAAAGGCTGTGAACCACGACTTTATACAGCCTCAGGGGGGTAGCTTGTAGAGAAAATCTGAAGCCATCTCCAACCTCTCCAAACTTCTGAAGAAAAAAAAAAAGGCTAATATGTGAATTATTTCCCATGCATCTCCCCCACCTTCCAAACTTGTTCAAGTTTCTCTCATTGGCCAACTCTAACCTGGGGCCATATTGGGAAAAGTGATTCTTTAAAAGTAACTCGTGGGCTTCCCCTGTAGCTCAGTGAAAAAAAATTCACCTGCCAATACGGGAGACACGAGTTTGATCCCTGATCTGGGAAGATCCCACATGCTGCGGAGCAGCTGGGCCCATGAGCCACAGCTGTTGAGCCTGTGTTCTAGCCTCGGAGCCACAACTATTGAGCCTATGGGCCACAACTACTGAAGCCCATGTGCCCTAGAGCCTGAGTTCCACAACAAGAGGAGTCACCACAACGAGAAGTCTGCTCACCTCAACTAGAGTGTAGCCCCCACTCCCTGCAACTAGAGAAGAGCCTGTGCCAGCTGTGAAAACCCAGGATAACCAAAAATAAATAAAATGCATTTCTTAAAAAAAAAGTAACTCATACATGACTTATAAGAAGTGATAATGACTATTCCACCTCAGTCATATGTAGTTAGGTGCTTTGGGGTTATTTCCACATGTAGTAAGGGATCACTAGCCATCCTGGCTTGGGAATGGCTTCCAAGAACAATAAATACTCCTGTCCAGTGTGTCAGTTCACCTGGAATTGTGGCATAAGGGGCGGGAGTCAGACATTGTGCTCTGGTCAGCCTTATGATGTTTCCTGTTGGAAATATATGGATCTTGAAGGAGAAATAAGCGCTGAAACACCTGGTGCCGGAAGCTAGTCTGTTCAAAACTGTGATAGGACTGTGTTCAACAGTTAATGTTTGACATAGATGTTTAACACATCTGTGTTTAAAACAGTTGACTTCTCTCTGTTCATTCTTTGAATGGTCTTAAAATGACCCTGAAACCTATAACAACTTAATACTGTTCAAAAATGTTCTGTTGCTTAAGAAGCAACAAGGTAAATTATTGACAGAGGTGCCTTCCGGTATACCAGTCATCTCTCCAGCTGCATTTAATTTCCTAAATAATCTTTTCTTTGCTTTCTAAAATTCCTTCCTTTATGTTGCCTTTTTTTTTTTTTGGCCTCTAAGTCATCGTTTATTTGTCATCCATCTTTATTCTTTGGCATGTGTGGGCCTCCCATCACAGGGGCCTCTCTCAATGCAGAGCACTGGCTCTGGGCACATGCACTCCAAAGTGCTAGCTCCTAATTGGACACACTGGTCCAGCCATTCTGCGGCATGTGGGATCTTCCCAGGCTGGGAATTGAACTGGTGTCCCCTGTGGGGGACTCTTTACCCACTCCCAGGGCCCTTTTTTGTTTTACGGGACACATTGACTACTGAAGCCCATGTGCCCTAGAGCCTGGAGTTTCCACAACTATTGAGCCTATGGGCCACAACTACTGAAGCCCATGTGCCCTAGAGCCTGAGTTCCACAACAAGAGGAGTCACCACGAGAAGTCTGCTCACCTCAACTAGAGTGTAGCCCCCACTCCCTGCAACTAGAGAAGAGCCTGTGCCAGCTGTGAAAACCCAGGATAACCAAAAATAAATAAAATGCATTTCTTAAAAAAAAAGTAACTCATACATGACTTATAAGAAGTGATAATGACTATTCCACCTCAGTCATATGTAGTTAGGTGCTTTGGGGTTATTTCCACATGTAGTAAGGGATCACTAGCCATCCTGGCTTGGGAATGGCTTCCAAGAACAATAAATACTCCTGTCCAGTGTGTCAGTTCACCTGGAATTGTGGCATAAGGGGCGGGAGTCAGACATTGTGCTCTGGTCAGCCTTATGATGTTTCCTGTTGGAAATATATGGATCTTGAAGGAGAAATAAGCGCTGAAACACCTGGTGCCGGAAGCTAGTCTGTTCAAAACTGTGATAGGACTGTGTTCAACAGTTAATGTTTGACATAGATGTTTAACACATCTGTGTTTAAAACAGTTGACTTCTCTCTGTTCATTCTTTGAATGGTCTTAAAATGACCCTGAAACCTATAACAACTTAATACTGTTCAAAATGTTCTGTTGCTTAAGAAGCAACAAGGTAAATTATTGACAGAGGTGCCTTCCGGTATACCAGTCATCTCTCCAGCTGCATTTAATTTCCTAAATAATCTTTTCTTTGCTTTCTAAAATTCCTTCCTTTATGTTGCCTTTTTTTTTTTTTGGCCTCTAAGTCATCGTTTATTTGTCATCCATCTTTATTCTTTGGCATGTGTGGGCCTCCCATCACAGGGGCCTCTCTCAATGCAGAGCACTGGCTCTGGGCACATGCACTCCAAAGTGCTAGCTCCTAATTGGACACACTGGTCCAGCCATTCTGCGGCATGTGGGATCTTCCCAGGCTGGGAATTGAACTGGTGTCCCCTGCACTGCAAGGCGGACTCTTTACCCACTGGGCCACCAGGGAAGCCCTATGTTGTTAATTATTTAAGATATACTTATTGTCGACCATATGTTGTTTGTTCTAACAGTTAAAGTCTTGGTGGTGGGGGATGTGTGTGAGGGGGAGAGGGGAATCCGCCCTATTCTTATTTCGTCTGAATTTTGCTCACTCAACTCGTAATTTTGGATTATGAGCTCGTCTGCAGCAGTATTCTGTGAGAATCATGTGCAGCCTTGGTGGAGGGCGTGCTCTCCCAGAGCAGTTTCTTGTTTGTCACTGGCAGGAATCCAAGGGGGATCACTATCCTGAGACGAATGTTACCATGTGACTGGACCAGTCCGGGGTTTCTAGACTGGAGGAGTAGGGTTCCTCCCACACAGCTACAGCACTGACTCAAAACTTTATTCCTTTGATTATTTAGTCCCCTTTCAATTTCTGGCCCCTGAGGATTTCCTTTATTTACTTGAGGACTTAGCTCTATTTTTCAAAGGATATCTATTATACTTTATCCACAGTTTCTAAGTGTTTATTAGTGGGAAGGTCTTCAGGTTATCTAGCCAGTCATATTGATTTTTGTTCATTGTTGTACCCCTTTTGCCTATCATAATGCCTGGGGGAAATATAGTAAATAAATATTTTTTCTTTTGTCCTTTATTTGTGTCTTCTGGTAACAGGGGAATCCTTAAGCCTTTGCCCTTCCCTCAGGGCCCAGCACAGCGCCTGGCACATAGCAGGCACTTAGAAAACGATTATGGAATACACTGGGCTGATTTGTTTGACTGATGAGGACTCTGGGACCAGAGGCATGAAATGGCTTAAGTCTCTGGCAGCTCAGTGCTGGTTGAGGTGATTTCTAGCTGAGATCATTCATTTTCATAACTGTGTTATCCATAAATTGTCCATCTCTGTAGTTATAAGACAACAGAAGAAGAAGTCCTCTGGTTCTACCCTCTGGATCTTTTTTTTTTTAAAGATTTATTTATTTATTTTATTTTTGGGCGGGGGTCGGGTTGGGGAGGGAGGGCGGCGGGTGGGCCACTTCTATTGGTCTTTCATTTGTCTAGTTTCATCCATCTTTGTTCTTTGGCCTGTGTGGGCCTCCCATCGCGGTGGCCTCCGTTGTCGCAGAGCACTGGCTCTGGGCGCATGTGCTCCAGAGCTCCGGCTCGGTAATTGGACACATCAGTTCAGCCGCTCCGCGGCACGTGGGATCTTCCCAGGCCAGGGATTGAACCTGCGCCCCTTGCACTGTAAGGCGGTGTCCTTACCCACTGGACCACCAGGGGAAGCCCTAAAGATTTATTTATTTATTTATTTATTTATTTTTTGGGGGGGCGGGGGTCGGATTGGGGAGGGAGGGGAGCGGGCAGGCCACTTCTATTGGTCTTCCGCTTCTCTATTTTCACCCGTCTTTGTTCTTTGGCCGGTGTGGGCCTCCCATCGTGGTGGCATCTGTTGCACAGTGCCAGCTCTGGGCGCATGCGCTCCAGAGCTCCGGCTCGGTGATTGGACACATCGGTCCAGCCGCTCCGCAGCACGTGGGATCTTCCCAGGCCAGGGATCGAACCGGCGCCCCTTGCACTGCAAGGCGGTGTCCTTATCCACTGGACCACCAGGGGAAGCCCTACCCTCTGGATCTTATTTTATTGGAGGGAATGGTGCTCCCATTCCCTTCTCCAGGGTTCTGGAGGTCCCTATCCAGGACATCGATAGGTCAGCCTACAAGGCACAAGCCTGATGATCCTGGAGGGCGTCTTGGTAGTCATGGCTGAGGCTGGGGGAGAGGAATCGGGGAAGCTGGGGAGAGGGGCCAGCCCCCGGACCCTGTGTGTTTCCATTCCCTCGTCTCTGGCCCACGTGCCATTGCTGATTTCCATTCTCCTCTCCCCAGCCTCCCCGTTCCCAATGCCTTTTTTTTTTGGTGAGACTTGAACCTTTTGGTAAGAGGCCAGTTGCCTTAGCTAAAAATGAATCTCTTGATTTATTCTTCTTAGTGTCAAAGGAAAACAAACTTTGCCCTCATGTGAGCCCTCCCTGGTGGTCTGAGGGCTGCGTTTACCCTGGGTATCATGGGGGGTGGTTATGGAGAGACCCTCAACCTGAGAGTCCAAAGCACTCAGTTCTTAGTCCAGTATTGCCCCTGTGTGACTGGGAGCAAGTCACTTGCCCTCTCTGGACTCAATTTTATGCTCTGATACTTGAGAGGATGATTTTTTGAAATTTATTTATTTATTTTTGGCTGTTCTGGGTTTTCACTGCTGCTGCAGGCTTTCCTCTAGTTGCAGGGAGTGGGGGCTGCTCTCCAGTTGAGGTGAGCAGGCTTCTTGTTGCGGTGACTCCTCTTGTCGTGGAACACAGGCTTCAGTCGTTGCGGCACATGGGCGCCATAGTTGCGGCTCCGAGGCTCTAGAGCACAGGCTCCATCGTTGTGGCTCATGGGCTTAGTTACTCCACAGCATGTGGGATCTTCCCAGATCAGGGTTCGAACCCACGTCTCCTGCATTGACAGGTAAACTCTTTCCCACTGAGCTACCAGGGAAGCCCCAGGTTGATTTTTTTAAGGGCCTCTCCAGCTATGACGTCATGAAGTTACAAAATCCAGTGAGGTACTGGAAAGGACTTAGGTGCTGGAACACGGCTCTCTGGATTGGTGGTACCCTGGGCTCACGCCTGATAACAGAAAGGTGCCTGATCGTGTAAACAGATGGGGCAAGGGGCTTGACACTAGTGTTTAGAATCAAGGGTCATATCCCCTCATATGGAGGTGACATCTTGTGGGGGCCTCAAACAAAACCGAGGTTCTGTAGCCAGGAAGAACTGGAGACAGGGATTCATAGCGCTGTCCCGAATGAGAGAAATAGTGAGGTACATCTGTCCATGTCGTTGACTATGAGGTGATCATTATGAACAACATTTTCAAAGACTTTCTGAAAAACACAGCCAAGGGATTCTGCTTTCATGGTAAGTAAAAATGCACAAGCCACACATGTATAGATTTAGAATAAATGAAGTCAGATACACATGAAGCAAAGAAGGCTAGAGCTAGAGTCACAGGTGGCTTCTCTCTCTCTCTCTGGGGAGGTGATTTTGCTCTGCTCATGGCATGTGTGTATTTCCAACGGTGAGACTGTTACACTCTTATAATGGTAAAGGAAGTGTATTCAGATAATATTTTTGAAGATTTTTGCATTTTGTGCTGGAGGGAGAAGGGAGACCTGGTTGACCCCATGTTCGCTTCTGGAACCCCCAGGGACAGTGGCGCTGGAGGGTGTCCAGGAAGGGTGTTGGTGATGAAGGGGACATTGAACAGCTGACCACAGGGAGCAGCTGTCCAACAGAGGCTGTGCTGCTTAGGAAAATTAGAAAAATAAGGACGAGGTCATGGTCATGCCCTGAGATGGTCCCAGGAAAAGGAATTAGACACTGTCCAAGAGGATGGAAAGGGCAGAGACAGCATGACCGGGAGTCCCAGGCTTCCAGGGACCCAGCTTTTGGGGGCTTCAAAAAAAAAATCCGAGGCTCTAGAGCACAGGCTCCATCGTTGTGGCTCATGGGCTTAGTTACTCCACAGCATGTGGGATCTTCCCAGATCAGGGTTCGAACCCACGTCTCCTGCATTGACAGGTAAACTCTTTCCCACTGAGCTACCAGGGAAGCCCCAGGTTGATTTTTTTAAGGGCCTCTCCAGCTATGACGTCATGAAGTTACAAAATCCAGTGAGGTACTGGAAAGGACTTAGGTGCTGGAACACGGCTCTCTGGATTGGTGGTACCCTGGGCTCACGCCTGATAACAGAAAGGTGCCTGATCGTGTAAACAGATGGGGCAAGGGGCTTGACACTAGTGTTTAGAATCAAGGGTCATATCCCCTCATATGGAGGTGACATCTTGTGGGGGCCTCAAACAAAACCGAGGTTCTGTAGCCAGGAAGAACTGGAGACAGGGATTCATAGCGCTGTCCCGAATGAGAGAAATAGTGAGGTACATCTGTCCATGTCGTTGACTATGAGGTGATCATTATGAACAACATTTTCAAAGACTTTCTGAAAAACACAGCCAAGGGATTCTGCTTTCATGGTAAGTAAAAATGCACAAGCCACACATGTATAGATTTAGAATAAATGAAGTCAGATACACATGAAGCAAAGAAGGCTAGAGCTAGAGTCACAGGTGGTTTCTCTCTCTCTCTCTGGGGAGGTGATTTTGCTCTGCTCATGGCATGTGTGTATTTCCAACGGTGAGACTGTTACACTCTTATAATGGTAAAGGAAGTGTATTCAGATAATATTTTTGAAGATTTTTGCATTTTGTGCTGGAGGGAGAAGGGAGACCTGGTTGACCCCATGTTCGCTTCTGGAACCCCCAGGGACAGTGGCGCTGGAGGGTGTCCAGGAAGGGTGTTGGTGATGAAGGGGACATTGAACAGCTGACCACAGGGAGCAGCTGTCCAACAGAGGCTGTGCTGCTTAGGAAAATTAGAAAAATAAGGACGAGGTCATGGTCATGCCCTGAGATGGTCCCAGGAAAAAGGAATTAGACACTGTCCAAGAGGATGGAAAGGGCAGAGACAGCATGACCGGGGGAGTCCCCAGGCTTCCAGGGACCCAGCTTTGGGCTTCATAAAAGTAAGACTGACTGGCATGGGAGTTGTCCAAGCTTAGTTCCAGCAGCCTTGGGGAGGTAGCTTTCTATTTGAGAGGATTGATGGAGGTTTCTGCCCACAGTCCGGGACACTACAACGAATTTTCCTGCAGTGCCGGGAGACTGGAGGAGAGGTACTCCAGAGCCCCCTTCCATCTGTTAAAGGAGAAGGAAAAAGTTGGAAGGAGAGAAATAATTTCCTTCATGGTCAGGAGACAGGGTTTCCCAAGTGAGTCCAAGTCTGTGTGATCTTGAATTGTTACCGAACCTCTTTGAATCTCAGTTTCCTCATCCGCAAATTGGAGTAAAGTCAGGGTTGCTGGGATGGATGAATGAGGGAAGCTATAAGGGCTTGGCGCAGGGCCTTGTATACAGTAAGCACTCAATGAGACGGATGGCAGCAGATTATTTTTCGGGCCTCTTGCAACTTGCTCAGCACGCGAGTCACTCACTTCCTCATGGGTCACCCATATCATGTTTGGAATCGGCCTCTGTGGGTCAAAAGTCATATTCTGTATTTGGATGAACTAATTTTATCCCAGATTATTTCTGACAGAGTCAACATTCTTCCCTCTCCCGCCTCCGAATCCCCTCAAAGGTACACATTCTCCAGGCAGGCTGCTCTCTGCGCTTGGTTTCCTTGGCCCCCGGGGTCCTATGCCGCTCCGATGTTTTCACGGTGAGACTGTTACACTCTTATAATGGTAAAGGAAGTGTATTCAGATAATATTTTTGAAGATTTTTGCATTTTGTGCTGGAGGGAGAAGGGAGACCTGGTTGACCCCATGTTCGCTTCTGGAACCCCCAGGGACAGTGGCGCTGGAGGGTGTCCAGGAAGGGTGTTGGTGATGAAGGGGACATTGAACAGCTGACCACAGGGAGCAGCTGTCCAACAGAGGCTGTGCTGCTTAGGAAAATTAGAAAAATAAGGACGAGGTCATGGTCATGCCCTGAGATGGTCCCAGGAAAAAGGAATTAGACACTGTCCAAGAGGATGGAAAGGGCAGAGACAGCATGACCGGGGGAGTCCCCAGGCTTCCAGGGACCCAGCTTTGGGCTTCATAAAAGTAAGACTGACTGGCATGGGAGTTGTCCAAGCTTAGTTCCAGCAGCCTTGGGGAGGTAGCTTTCATTTGAGAGGATTGATGGAGGTTTCTGCCCACAGTCCGGGACACTACAACGAATTTTCCTGCAGTGCCGGGAGACTGGAGGAGAGGTACTCCAGAGCCCCCTTCCATCTGTTAAAGGAGAAGGAAAAAGTTGGAAGGAGAGAAATAATTTCCTTCATGGTCAGGAGACAGGGTTTCCCAAGTGAGTCCAAGTCTGTGTGATCTTGAATTGTTACCGAACCTCTTTGAATCTCAGTTTCCTCATCCGCAAATTGGAGTAAAGTCAGGGTTGCTGGGATGGATGAATGAGGGAAGCTATAAGGGCTTGGCGCAGGGCCTTGTATACAGTAAGCACTCAATGAGACGGATGGCAGCAGATTATTTTTCGGGCCTCTTGCAACTTGCTCAGCACGCGAGTCACTCACTTCCTCATGGGTCACCCATATCATGTTTGGAATCGGCCTCTGTGGGTCAAAAGTCATATTCTGTATTTGGATGAACTAATTTTATCCCAGATTATTTCTGACAGAGTCAACATTCTTCCCTCTCCCGCCTCCGAATCCCCTCAAAGGTACACATTCTCCAGGCAGGCTGCTCTCTGCGCTTGGTTTCCTTGGCCTCTCTCCCTGCGGCGGTGCCCAGAATGTAATAACGAACCCCGTCTCCCAGCCAGGAGCTGGGTGCCCAGGAATTCCGGCCCCGCTCGGCCAGGTCTGTTTGCCAGCGCATCTGTTTCTAATCAGCGCGGTGCCGGTGCATTCTTTCTGCCGAGTGTGCAGGCCCGGAGCCTGGGGACCGCGCTAATTGATTACTAAATGGATCCTGTCATTTCCAAAAGAGGCCTCCAGACTTGCCCTTTACTCTGCCTCAGCTCCCCCTGGGCCAGAGAGCTTCAGACTTAACTCATCCACAGCTTTTGAAAGAGAAACGCTCAGGATCCTGAACCTCAATGGGAGGAATTCACGGGAAGCCTTAGAGAAACGCCTGCCCGCTGTAAAGAGATTTTCAGCTTAAAAAGCACTTTCGTGAGAACACGATCCCATTTCATGTCCCCCAGAAGCTCGATGGAATCAGCCCAACGGCATCGGACAGATGAGACCCATCAAGGTTTGGGGCAGGTGTTGAGTGGCCCTCGGTGACACAGTGTTGGTGGCAAGGACAAGACTATCTTGAACTCGACTCACACTGACTCCAGGTTGTTCCCCGAAGCTGCAGCCTGTCAGCAGCGTCTGGCCAGGGTTTGTCGTTGAGGTCGCCAGGCCATGGGGGTGTCTGGCTGCCCTATCTTATGAGAGCACCAGCATCCACGTTCAGGGGTGAAGGGCAGCTACCTCCGCCCGGAGAGATCACAGCCTTCCTCCCCCGCAGTAGCCGCCTCTCCTGCTGTGCCCTTGTTTCAAGGGCCCTGGGCTTCCCCAGCACTTGAGGGAGAAGTCGTCACCCTTTGTGTCCTTGTCTGTCCTCCCCCACTGCCTCCGCAGCTTGGAGGCAGGGATGGTTGGCCTTTTGTCTCTGAATCGCCCCCTGGCATGGGGTCCGCTCATAGTAGGTGGTCAACACGTGAATGCAGAGCGAGTGACTCATCCCGGATTTTCCCCTCTGATCTCATTCTCCTTGGGCTCGTGGCGGAGTCGACCAGCCAGGATGAGATTAAAACCTGCTCCCTGCAAGGCCGTTTCACACTCTGGTGTCTCGGCACCTGAGAAAATCTCCGTGCTTCAGTTTCCATCTCTGCCAGGGAGCGATGGACCCACGTGGGTCTTCCTGGGGCCGGTTGGGGGACCAGTTGAGCTAATGCAAGGTTGAAGGGCATACTCGTGTAAAGGGGGTGTGTGTGTCCATTTTTCTCGTTAATGGATTCTGGGCTCCCCTCTACTCCAGAAGCTTCTTCATGGCCCAATTGCCCAAAAAGCTTAGTGGAGAACTGGGGTGCAGAGAAGTTCTATCAGTCTGTAAAAACTGTATGAGCCCTTAAAATAAGTCTTGATTCAGACTAAGGGCCTCATATGGGCAGAAACCAGAAAGGGAGGCCTTGGCCCCGTGGCCTGGATCCTGAGTCCCACAGCCTCTGCCTCCTCTCCTGTGTCCTTACTCTCGCCGCCACATCAATTCTGACTGCTTACGAGACTGGAGAGAACTATACTTAGCTCCTGGATCTCCATCCCCCTTGCTGTGTGACTTTGGGGGAACTAACCTCTCTGATCTTCTCACGGATAAGAGAGGGACCGTAGCACATCATACAAGATTGTTGAGAACTACTGAGATAATGAACAAAAATAAGCTTAACAGTGGGGGGCGCTGCCCCTGAATGTGAGCTGTTCCTGCTGTGCTGCGGGGAGGTTCTTGGTCCCTGTCTCTTCTCTGTCAGCCACTCAGACCTCTGCCATCGGATCCCCCACGGACACTGCTCTTGCCACGGCTTCCTGTGTTTCTTGATTGCAAAATTCAAAGGCCACTTCATTCCAGCCCTCCTGGTCTTGATGCAGCATTCCACACCATAGCCTACTTCCTGAAAAACTCTCCTCCCTTAATTTCTGGGCTACAGGACCCCCTAGGTTCTCCTCCGACCTCGCTGGCCAGAAAAGCGATGTGCAGCAGAGAGTTCTGTGAGCTGGAGACACCCCCCCCTGGATCTTCTGACTCCAGTGGGGACACAGGTTCCTCAGTTTCTCAAGACAGGAGGGGTACCCACTCGTTCCAGGCTTTTCACGGTGGCTATCAAGTGTGCTTTTGCGGCTTCCCCTGGTGGGCCAGTGGGTAAGAACACCGCCTTGCAGGGCAAGGGGCGCCGGTTCGAGCCCTGGCCTGGGAAGATCCCACGTGCCGCGGAGCGGCTGGACTGATGTGTCCAATCACCGAGCCTGAGCTCTGGAGCGCATGCGCCCAGAGCCGGCGCTCTGCGACGACAGACGCCACCGCGATGGGAGGCCCATAGGAGCCAAAGAATAAAGACGGATGAACAGAGAGAAACAAAAGACCAAGCTCCCCTCCCTCCCCAACCCGACCCCCGCCCCAAAATAAATAAATAAATAAATCTTAAAAAAAAAAAAAATTTGCTTTTGGCAGAAATCCTGGCAACAGTACCATTACGTCTATTTTATAAACAAGCCAAGGCCCCCCAAGAGGTTAAATGACGTGCCAGGGTCCACACGAGGGGCGATCAGAACCAAGGTCTGCTCAAGAGCTGTGCTCCTTCTACCCAGGACCCTGCCTCTCAAACCCTCCCCCGCCACCCCCGAGCCACTGACCTCTCTGCAGTCTGGTTTCCTGATGCACCTGCTTCCCGGGAGCAGGGTCACCCAGCCCAGTCCAGGTATTCATCGCCCATCGACAGAAGCTGTAAACAAATTAATGTTTGCCTGCACCATTTCCCAAGACCTGGGGGACCTGGGGGACAAGTAAATGAAAGACATTTTGAATCAGAGAGACTGGCTTGTGAGACATCCGGGGACTTGTCAGAGCCCCCCGCCCCCACCCCGCCTGTGACATCGAGCACGCTGTCTCCTGTGCTGAGTGACTTTGTGTGAACTGTTGCACTGAATACTGACACCAGCCTCAGATGGCAGATGCTGTTTCTTGTTTGTTTTCTTTTTTAACTTTTATTTTACTTTTAACTTTTACAGAGTTTTGTTGTTTACAGATATGTATGTTCCCAGATTAGTCATATGTATATCCCCCTCTTCCCACCCCTCCCGACCATCACGCAGCACCCCTGAAGGATCTCCTTTTCTCACAGAGCCATGACTAGAGCTATTTTCTTCACTTATGATAGTACAGGCCTTCAGGCTACTTCCTTTACACCTCCCACCCTTCGTTCCTTCCCCCCAATGTCCATATGTCCACTGTCCATGTCTGTCTTTCCGTCGCTCCACTGCGTGTGCCATCATCACCATCCTACTAGATTCCATATATATGTGTTAATATATTGTATTTGTCCTTCTCTTTCTGACTGAGTTCACTTTTTTGATACGTTCTAGATCCAGCCATCTCATTCGGGCTGATTCTTCTGCATTTCTCTTTACAGCTGTGTAGTATTCCATTGTATATATGTACCAGAGCTTTTGGATCCATTCATTCGTCGATGGGCAGCAGATGCTGTTTTTATCCTCAAGTTGCAAAGGAAGAAACTGAGGCTAGAGGGGGCACAGCTAGTAAGAGGTGGGACAGGAATTCAAACCTAGGCTACTGAGTTCCACAATCTAAGCTCTGAAGGCCACATCCCAGCAGGGAGGATCCAGGAGGGGTTCTGGGGTGCCTGACAACTCTGTGATTGGCTGGGCCTCCTCTTTCCACTCACCCCCTCCTGCTGACCTCTTTTCCTCTTTATGGAACCTTCCTTCCGGCTCCACTTGGCAATGCTGTGGGAGATGCTGGTGGAGCCCAGGAGGCCACATCCGTGCCTGGTCCGCGCCTGCGTCTCTCCATGCTGCAGGCTCCTTCCCAGTCCGAGGTAGAGTTGGCTAGGACCTTGTGAACACATCAAAGATTTATTCTGCTCTCCAAAACTCTTCCTTTTCCTCACACTGTTTATTGAAGTTGCTCATAGGATACTGTTAAAGACTAAAACAAAAGTCAATAGAAAAATATTTATGGGTGCTGTTGGGCCCGCTGCCACATAATGACTCTTGAAGATGCTTCTCTGAGACTCATGTTGTACCTGAGGATGCCGGGGAGTGGAGAGAGCAGGGACCCACTTCTTGGCTCAGTCCTGTGATTTTACACCCTGCTTCCCAGGGATTCAGTCTGATGATTCTTCCCCTTTTTGGAGAACTGTGGATTTTCTGAGGCCAGGCCTCTCCCGGATGAAGGAGCTCAGGAGTCCGTTCCAAAAACTCCTTCCATGCTTTCTTCCTACATGCTTTGTATTTAGTGTAAAGTCTTCATCATCTCTGATGTATGGATGACATGTCCCAACTTCCAATGTAGATGTAAGGGTTTTCTCTACTGGATATTTCTGTCATAAGCTGTGAAAGGGATGAAAGTGTGTCTCTTTTTTAAACCATTTTGTTTTGAAGTATAGCTGATGAGCAATATTGTGATAGTTTCAGGTGAACAGCGATGGGGACTCAGCCATGCGTATCCAAGTATCCATTCTCCACCAAACTCTCCTCCCCTCCAGGCTGCCCCATAGGACTGAGCAGAGTTTCCTGTGCGCTACAATAGGTCCTTGTTGGTTATCCATTTTAAATATAGCAGTGAGGGCTTCCCTGCTGGTCCAGTGGGTAAGGACACCACCTTGCAGTGCAAGGGGCACCAGTTCGATCCCTGGCCTGGGAAGATCCCACGTGCCGCGGAGCGGCTGGACTGATGTGTCCAATTACCGAGCCGGAGCTCTGGAGCGCATGCGCCCAGAGCCAGTGCTCTGTGACAACAGAGGCCACTGCAATGGGAGGCCCACACCGGCCAAAGAACAAAGACGGATGAAAATAGACAAATGAAAGACCAATAGAAGTGGCCCGCCTGCCTCCTCCCTCCCCACCCCACTCCCCTGCCAAATAAATAAATAAATGTTTAAAATATATATATATATATATATAATAGCAGTGAAAAAAAATTGTGTCTCAAACAGCTATATTCTCCAAATGTTAGAGCATTAAAAAAAAAAAAAATTGGCCTCTTTTATTGGTCCTTCATTTATTTATTTTCATCCATCTTAACTCCTTGGCCTGAGTGGGCCTGCCTGCCTGGGCCCCCCATCGCAGTGGCCTCTCTCACTGCAGAGCACTGGCTCTGGGCGCTTGGGCCCCAGAACACTGGCTTGCAATTGGACACACCAGTCCAGCTGTTTTGCAGCATGTGGGATCCCAGTGCCAGGAGCTGAACCGGTGCCCCTTGCACTGCAAGTTGGAGCCCACACCCACTGGACCACCAGGGAAGCCCTTCTCCAAATTTTAAACTGCAATTTCTCAAAGGAACTGCACTGAAAGTTAGTTTTTCCTCCAATGTGTGTCCCCAGGCGGTCCAAGGGAACCACGATGAGGGCCTGGGTAAGGTTCAGAGCACAGAGTGGTAGCCCAGCACCCCGAGGCTCAGCACTTGGCCTGAGCTGGGGATGCAGATGGAGAAGCGAGAAGGGGAGGGAACATTGCTGAAATCACCACCAGTAGGTGGTGTCATGAGATTCAAACAGGTGAGCCCACGGGTGCAGGAGATGTGTCAAGGCCAGGCAGGCCTTTGAGGCCCTGGGCATGCTGGCTGGGGCAGAGGGCAAGGGGTGCAGGTTTGATCCCCGGTTGGGGAAATAAGATCCCTCATTCTTTGAGGCATGGTCAAAAAAAAATTAAAAAACAAAAAAGCCCTGCACAAACAGGTAAACAGTCAAAAATCTCCCACTCTTCCCCTTGCCCACCTCAGCCCCCTCTGTAACTATTGTCATTAGCTTCTTGAATATTCTCTGGAGTTATGTAAGGCTTATAGAAGAGACTATAAATATTTTTTGTATAAATATCTCCCCTTAAGTTGGAATAGTGTACGTGTTGTCTTGAGCTGGCTGCTTCATCCTTTTTACGTCTGGGTGATGACATAGAATGTCCTCACACTCTATGTCAGGTCACCACCGACACAGTCAGCTAATGTTTTCCCTCTGAAACCAGAACTGTGATAAGCTGGTTCTTTGCAGGACCTGAACCCCCTTAGCATCCTACAGCAGTCTTCTTTTGGAAGTGCTCTTTTAAACCCTGTTGTGTTGCTGAGGAAACTAGAATAAGGAGAAGCTAAAGGATTTGACTCATGTTTCCCATCACTTGAGCAGCAGAACCAGGATTTGAACATGGGAAACTAGGGATTCTGAAGCTTGTCATTACCTCCCAGTTCTGAGAAGCACATCTCTGGCCCTCTCCTGGAGGACGGGTCAGTCCCTAACATCGGTGGGACCCAGAGCAAGAGTGCTAATCAACGTTATCAGTTCAATTTAGTCACTCAGTTGTGTCTGACTCTTTGCAACCCCATGGACTGCAGCATTACAGGCTTCCTTGTCCTTCACCGTCTCTCAGAGCTTGCTCAAGCTCATGTCTGTGGACTCAGTGATGCCATCCAACCACCTTGTCCTCTGTTGTCCCCTTCTCCTCCTTTCTATTTTCCCCCAAATCAGGATCTTTTCCAATGAGTTGTCTCTTTGCATCAGATGGCCAAAGTACTGGAGCTTTAGCATCAGTCCTTCCAATAAATATTCAGGATTGATTTCCTTTAGGATTGACTGGTTTGATCTCCTTGCAGTCCAAGGGACTCTCAAGAGTCTTCTCCAACACCATAACTCAAAGGCATCAATTCTTTGGTGCTCAGCCATCTTTAAGGTCTACCTTTCACATTCATACATGACTTCTGGGGAAACCATAGCTTTGACCATACAGACCTTTGTAAGCAAAGTGATGTCTCTCCTTTCTAATACACTGTCTAGGTTTGTCATAACTTTTCTACAAATTAATAAAAAAGTGAAAGTCGCTCAGTCATATCCAACTCTTTAGCGACCCCGTGGACAAGCCATGAAATTCTCCAGACAAGAATACTAGAGTGGGTAGCCTATCCCTTCTCCAGGGCATCTTCCCAACCCAGGGTTCGAACCCAGGTCTCCCATATTGCAGGTGGATTCTTTACCATCTGAGCCACTAGGGAACTATCATGTAAAATATCCAGCTTTCCCTCATTCAAATACATCCTCATAATAATGAGTTCAAAATATAATTGACAAAGTCAAAAATCAATAGAAAGCAGATTATTTTTGATAGGTAAATATAATGACCACATACATATCTATTTCATTCCATTGATTTTCTTATTGCTGTTCAGTCACCTCAGTTGTGTCTGACTCTTTGTGACCCCAATGGACAGCAGCACACCAGACTCTCCTGTTCTACACCATCTCCCAGAGCTTGCTCAAACTCATGTCCCTTCAGTTGGTGATGCCATCCAACCATCTCATCCTCTGTCTCCCACTTCTCCTCCTGCCTTCAGTCTTTCCCAGTATCGGGGTCTTTTCCAATTTGTCGGCTCTTTGCATCAGGTAACCAAAGTATTGGAGCTTTACCATCAGTACGTCCAATGAACATCAGGGTTGATATCCTTTAAGAATGACTGATTTGATGTCCTTGCTGTCCAAGGGACTCTCAGGAGTCTTCTTCAGCACCACAGTTCAAGAGCATCAATTCTTCGGTGCTCAGCTTTCTGTCTGGTCCAACTCTCACATCCGCTCATGACAACTGGAAAAGCCATAGCTTTATTTGTTAAGTATCTTTATTCTGTGTCCATTTGTCACAGGCAAGCCCATGTCAGAGTCTTTTCTGCCTCTGTAAGGTTGATTCTGGTAGGAGGAGCAGCTTTCAGGTAATGCTGGTCATGAGGAAGAAATTAGCCCTTTTTAAAATTCTCTTAAGAACAGAAGTTCTCAATTTTAACATAGTTGAGATTATTAATGTTTTTGTTTACGACTTGTACTTTTTGTCCATGTGTTTTAAGAACTACTTTTCTACCCTTCCATCTTGAAGATATTATCTCAGATTATCTTCTAAAACTGTTGTCTCTGTTATTTAGGCTTTGACTCTATTTGGAATTGATTTTTGTGTATGGTGTAAAGTAGAGGTCCGATTTTCACCCTCTTATGCCCGCTGAAGAATGCTCAGCTGTCCCAACACCATTTATTGCAAAGTCTGCTCTTCCCCTCATGCTCTGAAAACCATCTCAAGTGTCCATGGAAGCACAAACCTATTTCTGGGCTCTCTCTTCTCATTCATCGGTCTGTGGGTCTATCCCTGAGCCGCCATCACCCCATCTTCATTACTACAGATTCACTAGCTAATTTCATAAAAATCCAATCCAGAAAAAAAAAACCACATACATATCTATTTCATTCCATTGATTTTCTTATTGCTGTTCAGTCACCTCAGTTGTGTCTGACTCTTTGTGACCCCAATGGACAGCAGCACACAGACTCTCCTGTTCTACACCATCTCCCAGAGCTTGCTCAAACTCATGTCCCTTCAGTTGGTGATGCCATCCAACCATCTCATCCTCTGTCTCCCACTTCTCCTCCTGCCTTCAGTCTTTCCCAGTATCGGGGTCTTTTCCAATTTGTCGGCTCTTTGCATCAGGTAACCAAAGTATTGGAGCTTTACCATCAGTACGTCCAATGAACATCAGGGTTGATATCCTTTAAGAATGACTGATTTGATGTCCTTGCTGTCCAAGGGACTCTCAGGAGTCTTCTTCAGCACCACAGTTCAAGAGCATCAATTCTTCGGTGCTCAGCTTTCTGTCTGGTCCAACTCTCACATCCGCTCATGACAACTGGAAAAGCCATAGCTTTATTTGTTAAGTATCTTTATTCTGTGTCCATTTGTCACAGGCAAGCCCATGTCAGAGTCTTTTCTGCCTCTGTAAGGTTGATTCTGGTAGGAGGAGCAGCTTTCAGGTAATGCTGGTCATGAGGAAGAAATTAGCCCTTTTTAAAATTCTCTTAAGAACAGAAGTTCTCAATTTTAACATAGTTGAGATTATTAATGTTTTTGTTTACGACTTGTACTTTTTGTCCATGTGTTTTAAGAACTACTTTTCTACCCTTCCATCTTGAAGATATTATCTCAGATTATCTTCTAAAACTGTTGTCTCTGTTATTTAGGCTTTGACTCTATTTGGAATTGATTTTTGTGTATGGTGTAAAGTAGAGGTCCGATTTTCACCCTCTTATGCCCGCTGAAGAATGCTCAGCTGTCCCAACACCATTTATTGCAAAGTCTGCTCTTCCCCTCATGCTCTGAAAACCATCTCAAGTGTCCATGGAAGCACAAACCTATTTCTGGGCTCTCTCTTCTCATTCATCGGTCTGTGGGTCTATCCCTGAGCCGCCATCACCCCATCTTCATTACTACAGATTCACAGTAAGCTTTATATTTCATTAACCAAATTCTCCCACATTGTGGGAAGAATGTCTTGAATATTCTTGGTCCTTTGCATTTCCATATAAAGTTTACAATTAGCTCATCAATTTCCTCAAAAGAAAACAAGCAGCTGGGGCTTTTAATGGGATTGTCATGAACCTATAAATCAAACGAGGGAGACTGGTGAGTTTGTCAGCCCCCAAACACTGTGCATTTCTGCTTTTATTGAAGTCTTTAACATATAGCTTTACTGAAGACTGACATGCAATAAACTGCGCATATTTAAAGGGTGCGATGTGATAAGTTTTGACATCTGTGTACGTGCAGGAAACCAACGGTACAAATAAGAGGATGAACAAATCCATCAGCCCTGAAGGTTTCTGCGTTTCTATTGGTGATTCCTCCTCCCCAAGCCTTCCCACCCTCCTCCTCACATTGCTGAATTGCTTTTTCTGTGCTAATGATCCATCTGTATATCTTCTTTGGTGACGTGTCTGTTGAAATCCTTTGTTTATTTTTAAAAAATTATTTTATTTATTTGACTGTGCTGGATCTTCATTGCGGCATGTGGGATCTAGTTCCCTGACCAGGGATCAAACCGGGCCCTGCTGCATTGGGAGCACAGAGTCTTAACCACTGGGCCATCAGGGAATTCCACTGCCCAACCCCCTTCGCTCATTTTTAACTGTGTTGTTATTTGTATTGAATTTTGAGACTTTCTTAATAGTCTGGATACAACTTCTTTGCAAAGATGTTTTCCCCCAGTCCATGGTTTGTCCTTTCATTCTCTTAATAGTGTCTTTATTTTATTTTAGCTTCTGAGATCAGATGAGATCGGGTGCATTCAGAGTGTTATGGCCGTAGACAGGTTTTTATTTGAATGAAGTCCGGTTCATCAATATGCTTTTTGTGGGGCTGGGTTTTTGTTGTCTCCTCTAAGAAATCTTTGTCTAACCCAAGGTTGCAAAGGTCTTCTCCTATGTATTCTTTTTTTGTAGTTTCAGGATTTACATTTAGGTCTGTGATGTATTTTGAGTTAACTTTTGTAAATAGTGTATTTCTAAAACATTTTTTATACTTTTGGTAGCTGGTGTAATAAAAACATGAATGACTTCACACATACTGGTTTTTATATCTAACAATATCGCCAAACTTATTCATTTGATAATTCATCTGTAGATCCTTTTGAACTTCCTGTGTGCAAAGTTTTTATTTGCAAATTATGACGTTTTCTAATTCTTTGCTTTCTTTTAATATAAAATTTGTAGCATGTTTTCTGGGTGAATTGAACCTTTTACCAGTATGAAGTGACCCTCTTTAGCTTTTATAATGTCTTTTAACTTAATATCTACTTTGTCTGATAGTAGTAAAATGGTTATAATAATTAATACAATGTACATATATATTCTTGGGCTTCCCAGATGGCTCAGTGGCAAAGAATCTGCCTGCCAATGCAGGAAACTTGGGTTTGATTGCTGTCTTGGGAGGATCCCCTGGAGAAAAAAAATGGCAACCCACTCCAGTATTCTTGCCTGGAAAATCCCGTGGACAGAGGAGCCTGGTGGGCTACAGTGCATTGACTCTCAAAGAGTCAGATGTGACTTAGTGACTGAGCACACACATGAATTTTCTTAGGGTAGTGTTTACATGGTTTATCTTTTTCCATCCTTCTGATTTCACCCTTAATGTATTCCTCTGTGCCATTTTTTTTTTTTTTTTGGCCATCTCTGTTGATCTTTCGTTAACTTATCTTTGTTCTTTGGCCTGTGTGGGCCTCCCATCTCAGCAGCCTCTCTTGTCACAGAGCACCAGGTCTGGGCGCATGTGCTCCAGAGCTCCGGCTCTGTAGTTGGACACATCGGTCCAGCCGCTCCACGGCACGTGGGATCCTCCCAGGCCAGGGATCAAACCAGCGCCCCTTGCACTGCAAGGCGGTGTCTGCATCCACTGGACCACCAGGGAAGCCCCTGTGCCTTTTTAAAATAGCACATAGTTGGATTTTTATTTTTCCTAATTTATTTACTGGCCACACCTAGTGGCCTGTGGAACTTTCCCAACCAGAGATTAAACCCATGCCCACTGCAGCGGAAGTGGGGAGCCTTAACCACTGGACCACCAGAGAAGTTGGATTTTTCTTTTTTAAAGTATGTTGATAATATTTATCTTTAACTGGAGTAATTACATAATTGATATGACATATATCTTTGGGTTTAAATTTACGACCTTACTTTCACTACTTGTCCTACCTGCTATTGTTATTTCCTTCCTTTCTTGCCCTCTTTGGAATGGTTATATCTATCAAAAAACTTAATCCAAAAACAACAAAACAAAACAAAACAAAAAGCTTAATCCACTTCTTAAAAAAACCTCTTTTTCCATTATTTTAATGAATACCCTGGAAGGTACAACATGCATTCTTAACTTATCAGGGTCAAAAGTTAAAACAGTAGAAGATTCTTAAATCATTGAGACTCTGTTAAACCCCTCCCAGTGCAGATTGCTGTCCTGTAGTTTACTCTGTATTATTTGTGTGTGTGGTTCAGTCTGATGTAACAGTAGACATCTAGCCAACAAAATGTATGCTAGGTATGTCAAGTAGAGGATTGAATTGGGAAGTTTGGCTATAAAATTGTTGGAAGGCCTGGAGGAGCAAAGTTGGGGGTTGAGGGGGAAGGGGTCAATTGGGAGTTTGGGATTAACATATACACACTCAAGTTTGGTTCCGTCGCTCAGTTGTATCTGACTCTTTGAGACCCCATGGACTGCAGCATGCTAGGTTTCCCTGACCTTCAGCATCTCCTGGAGCTTGTTCAAACTCATGTCCATTGAGTAGGTGATGCCATCCAACCATCTCATCCTCTGTGGTCCCCTTCTCCTCCTGCCCTCTGTCTTTCTCAGCATCTGGGTCTTTTCGAGTGAGTCAGCTTTTAACATCTGGTGGGCGAAGTTTTGAAGCTTCAGCTTCAGTATCCGTCCTTCCAATGAATATTCAGGGTTGATTTCCTTTAGGATTGACTGGTTAGAGCTCCTTACAGATCAAATACACACTACTAAATATAAAAGAGATAAACATCGGGAGCTACTCTATAGCACCGGGAACTATATTCAATAGATTGCAATAACCTATAATGAAAAGGAATCTGAAAAAGAATCGCTTTGCTGTACTCCTGAAACTAATACAAATTTGTGATTCAACTACAATTTAAAAACCTCATAAAAACTTGGTCTTTCCACCTCACCCCCAACCACAAGAGAGGGGGCAGAGGGCCCAGCTGTCCCCTAGGAGATGAAATCCAGGTCCCGCCTCCTTGCTTCAGCCCAGCACTGGAGGACCCTGCAGTTCCAGCCTCTGCCCCGCGGCCCCTGCCCACTGTGTGCATTTGCCCTTCTCAACCGGGTCAAGGCCTTCACGCCGTGCCCCTTCTCCAAGCGCTTCTCTCTTGCTGTACTGGGAGTGGGAGGCTGCAAAGTGGGAGAGCCACACTGAACCACCCGTTCCAGTCTCTTCTCCTGTGGCCGCCATCCTTTATTTTGCACCTGGAGTATAGGACTACAGGGCTGGCCAAAATGTTCATTCGAGTTTTCTGTAGCATCTTATGGAAAAGCCCAAATGAGCAGATTGCTGTGTAGCTCTGTATTATTTGTGTGTGTGGTTCAGTCTGATGTAACAGTAGACATCTAGCCAACAAAATGTATGCTAGGTATGTCAAGTAGAGGATTGAATTGGGAAGTTTGGCTATAAAATTGTTGGAAGGCCTGGAGGAGCAAAGTTGGGGGTTGAGGGGGAAGGGTCAATTGGGAGTTTGGGATTAACATATACACACTCAAGTTTGGTTCCGTCGCTCAGTTGTATCTGACTCTTTGAGACCCCATGGACTGCAGCATGCTAGGTTTCCCTGACCTTCAGCATCTCCTGGAGCTTGTTCAAACTCATGTCCATTGAGTAGGTGATGCCATCCAACCATCTCATCCTCTGTGGTCCCCTTCTCCTCCTGCCCTCTGTCTTTCTCAGCATCTGGGTCTTTTCGAGTGAGTCAGCTTTTAACATCTGGTGGGCGAAGTTTTGAAGCTTCAGCTTCAGTATCCGTCCTTCCAATGAATATTCAGGGTTGATTTCCTTTAGGATTGACTGGTTAGAGCTCCTTACAGATCAAATACACACTACTAAATATAAAAGAGATAAACATCGGGAGCTACTCTATAGCACCGGGAACTATATTCAATAGATTGCAATAACCTATAATGAAAAGGAATCTGAAAAAGAATCGCTTTGCTGTACTCCTGAAACTAATACAAATTTGTGATTCAACTACAATTTAAAAACCTCATAAAAACTTGGTCTTTCCACCTCACCCCCAACCACAAGAGAGGGGGCAGAGGGCCCAGCTGTCCCCTAGGAGATGAAATCCAGGTCCCGCCTCCTTGCTTCAGCCCAGCACTGGAGGACCCTGCAGTTCCAGCCTCTGCCCCGCGGCCCCTGCCCACTGTGTGCATTTGCCCTTCTCAACCGGGTCAAGGCCTTCACGCCGTGCCCCTTCTCCAAGCGCTTCTCTCTTGCTGTACTGGGAGTGGGAGGCTGCAAAGTGGGAGAGCCACACTGAACCACCCGTTCCAGTCTCTTCTCCTGTGGCCGCCATCCTTTATTTTGCACCTGGAGTATAGGACTACAGGGCTGGCCAAAATGTTCATTCGAGTTTTTCTGTAGCATCTTATGGAAAAGCCCAAATGAGCATTTTGGACAACCCTATAACAGGCAGAGACTAAGCTGCCTCCTGCAGAGAGTGGACAGGCCACGCTTTGCTCCTCTGCCCTAGGAATTCACAGCCTGAAGGAACTCAGAGTGCCTTAGTTTGCCCTTAGAGGTACCATTGCCCCAAGGTGTGGGTGAAAGCGTAGACACCAGCTCTTTGTGTATTAGAATCAGATAGGGTCCAGGTAAGGGTGTTGGTGGAGGGGAACTGGCTTGCCTTTTATGTCCTCCGCGGTGGGATGCACCTGCCACTGGACCAGTGAGAGGGCAAATTCTCAGTGCTCGGGGCGCCTGCAGCCTGAGGACTTGGGATAGAACAAAGCCAGCATCTCAGACTCCATCCTGAGGCTCCTCCCCAAGCCTCCCTGGAAACTCAACCCGGTCGCGGGGTTGCATCTTAGCCAGCTGGAACTCATACTTGCTTTCTTTTTTTAAACATTTGTCGTATGAAAAGTTCTTTATTTTAATTACTTAATACACAGATACAAATAGTACAGATAAATTCTGACCACCACTCCCATTTCACTTTCCTCTCCAGAGATAATAACGGGGATTCTGTTATCAGTTTGGTGTTTATCTTCCCAAATCCTTTTTTTATGACTTTACATCCATGGATAGGGCTTCCCAGGTGGCACTAGTGATAAAGAACCCAGCTGCCAATGCAGGAGACATAAGAGACACGGGTTCAATCCCTGGGTCAGGAAGATCCTCTGGAGAAGGAAATGGCAACCCATTCCACTATTCTTGTCTGGAGAATTCCATGGGCAGAGGAGCCTGGTGGGCTATGGTCCACAGGGCTGCAAAGAGTGGGGCTTGACTGGCGTGCTGTAACACAATACGTAAATATGTAATAGAATTGCTTTGTCTCATTGGTTAAATAGAAATGACATACCGTGTGTATTGTTTTGCAGTTTTTTTAAAATTAGTTTTAGCAATCAGTCCCATTAGTGTAATTATCTTTCTATCCACCTTCTTTTTTTTATTGTGTAATGAACATATAGGTTTTAGATGTACAAGATAGTGATTCAATATTTGTATATACTGGGAACTGATGACCGTAAGTCCCGTTAACGTCTCTCACCATACAGAATTAGAATTTTGTGTTTGTGGTGGTGATGAGAACTACCAGGATCTATTCTCTTAGCAACTTTCCAATAGTGTATTATAATAGCCACCGTGGAACTTATGTCCGCACCACATCCTGCAAGTTTGTGCATTTGGATTCCCTTCATCCTCATGCCTACCCGCTCCACTCCCCTGTCTCTGGCAACCACCAGTCTGTCCTCTGTATCTATGCGTTCCATGTATTTATTTTAGATTTCACATATAAATGAGATCATATGGCATTTGCCTTTCTCTGACTTATTTCCCTTAGCATAATGCCCTCAAGGTCGTTCCATGTTGTCCCAAACAGCAAGATTTTCCTTTATTTGTATGGCTGAATAATATTCTATTGTGTGTGTGTGTCTCACGTTTCCTTTATCCATGCATCCGCTGATGAACTTGTAGGTTGTTTCTCTGTCTTGGCTATCTCAAATAACGCTGCAGAGACCACAGGGACGCAGTATCTTTTCAAGTTAGTGTCTTTGTTTTCTTTGCATAAATACCCAGGGGTAGAATTATTGGTTCATGTGCACTGGATCATATTGAAGTTCAATTTTTAATTTTCTGAGGGACCTCTGCACTGTTCTCGTTTTTAAAATATAGTGCCGAGAATTCTTTGGAAAGGTGAGGCTGTTATGGTCTATGTTATGTCTCCTTTATTGACGGGCAGGTAGGTGGCTTCCAGGGCTTCCTCTGTCCATGGGGTTTCCCAGGCAAGAATGCTGGAGTGGGTTGCTATTTTCTTCTCCAGGGGATCTTCCTGGCCCAGGCATTGAACCCGGGTCTCCTGCATTGCAGGCAGATTCTTTGCTGGCTGAGTCACCAGGGAAACCCTTGACTCTTAGCCCCTGACCCTTCTCTGGCTAGATTCCCAAGGACACCAAGCCTTTTTTTTTCCGGGGTAGGGGCAAAGGGGGGGCCCTCATGGCCCCATGGACCATTCTTTATATTTTCACCCCTTTTTTTTGTGTAATGAACATATAGGTTTTAGATGTACAAGATAGTGATTCAATATTTGTATATACTGGGAACTGATGACCGTAAGTCCCGTTAACGTCTCTCACCATACAGAATTAGAATTTTGTGTTTGTGGTGGTGATGAGAACTACCAGGATCTATTCTCTTAGCAACTTTCCAATAGTGTATTATAATAGCCACCGTGGAACTTATGTCCGCACCACATCCTGCAAGTTTGTGCATTTGGATTCCCTTCATCCTCATGCCTACCCGCTCCACTCCCCTGTCTCTGGCAACCACCAGTCTGTCCTCTGTATCTATGCGTTCCATGTATTTATTTTAGATTTCACATATAAATGAGATCATATGGCATTTGCCTTTCTCTGACTTATTTCCCTTAGCATAATGCCCTCAAGGTCGTTCCATGTTGTCCCAAACAGCAAGATTTTCCTTTATTTGTATGGCTGAATAATATTCTATTGTGTGTGTGTGTCTCACGTTTCCTTTATCCATGCATCCGCTGATGAACTTGTAGGTTGTTTCTCTGTCTTGGCTATCTCAAATAACGCTGCAGAGACCACAGGGACGCAGTATCTTTTCAAGTTAGTGTCTTTGTTTTCTTTGCATAAATACCCAGGGGTAGAATTATTGGTTCATGTGCACTGGATCATATTGAAGTTCAATTTTTAATTTTCTGAGGGACCTCTGCACTGTTCTCGTTTTTAAAATATAGTGCCGAGAATTCTTTGGAAAGGTGAGGCTGTTATGGTCTATGTTATGTCTCCTTTATTGACGGGCAGGTAGGTGGCTTCCAGGGCTTCCTCTGTCCATGGGGTTTCCCAGGCAAGAATGCTGGAGTGGGTTGCTATTTTCTTCTCCAGGGGATCTTCCTGGCCCAGGCATTGAACCCGGGTCTCCTGCATTGCAGGCAGATTCTTTGCTGGCTGAGTCACCAGGGAAACCCTTGACTCTTAGCCCCTGACCCCTTCTCTGGCTAGATTCCCAAGGACACCAAGCCTTTTTTTTTTCAGGGGTAGGGGGCAGTCCTGCCATACCTGAGGTGTGTTGTGTGACCCAGTCACATGACGGGGCACTTCTCCCTGACTATGGTGGACACGCGTCACACTCCTATCAGAGTGTGTGCTTTTCTGCTCAAGTCTGATAAATGTCCTTTTCTCTCATAAAAGGAAGTTGGCATTGTCACTTCCATTTTTAGCAGTGGGGAGGACCTGGCTCGCAGCATCTGGGGTGAGGGATGTGGGAGGGTCAGGTTGTCACAAGAACCAGGGCGCTATCTGTCAGCAGCTGAGCCAGGAATGGGTGAGAGGATCATCTTCTTAAGAAAAGAATCTTCTGCAGTCAAATAATTGGGACTGCTGGTCAGGAAGGTACCTAAAGGATGGGTGGACCTTCCAGATGCTGTCCGCTAGGGTGGGTGGCTGCCCTGTATTCTCTTTGGGGCGACACCCCATTCACAGGACCGATGTCACAGTGTCTCAGTCAGTGGGGAACACATGGAATTTTGAGTCTGGAGACATTGGCCTGAATCCGTCTGACTTCCTCAACCTCTCCAAGCCTCAATTTCCACATCTGTAAAATGGGGAGAGTATCATCTACTGCCAAATTGTTGCTGGATTGGTCAAATGAGATCACTTTGATTAAAAAAAAAGGTTTGTTTTTTTTTTTTGAAATCTAGCAGAGTGTCTGTGTGTCATACGATGGAACTAGAATCTGATTCATCTGTAACACAGCCAGCATGAGATCATGCTGGAAGGATGGGAGTGCTGGGGGACGGGTGAGAATTATGTCCAAGGGAGGGAGGGGCCTTGGGTCTGGAGCTCCGGGTTTGCCTTGCTCCCTTTGCTCCAGTTCAGGGCTCACCAGGCAGCCTCTGGTCGCTTATTTGCTTTTCTTTTGACCTTGATCTTGGGCCTCAGGACAGGAGCCGCCTCCTGGGTATTAGGCAAGTTCACGTTGGTTGTGGATTGTTCATCTTAACTCTGCGCTATGTCTTATTAACCTCTCTTCGCTCGTGAGAGAGCAGATGGTCAGAGACGCGGGGAGGGGGTGTCTCAAGGGCACTCTGCGGGGAAGCGGAGACTCCAGGGTCTGTCTGACCCCCACACCCCGCGTCCTCCACGCCACGCTCCCTCCCAGCAGTTTGGCCTTGACCCTGGAAAGGCATCACTGCAGGCCTCTGAATGGGCCGTAGAGACTTAACCCTGGGGTCTTGTTCCCCATCCCCCTCCTTGCAGCCTGAGCCCCACCTCTACCCTCTAGCGACTTGAGAGAAATCGAGCTCCTGGGTTTCCCAGACCTTGAGCCTGTGTGACCCAGCGGCCCCGAAGGCGAGGGCCCCAGCGCGCCACCTGCCACCCACAGACGTTGCTTCACACGGAGAGTCTTTCTTCACAGCTACGAACCCCACTGGCTGACGGGGTCAGGAGCCTGCCAACTCGGCTGGAGCCGGACGGAGGCCTGCAGCCAAGCCCACTGCTGGGGTTTGGGTAGCTGCCCTCCTAGTAGGGTGCCCGATGTGGCCTTGCTTTCTGAGCAAAACCCTCCATCCTGGGAGAATCTGGAGGGTTGGGCCCTTCCCTGTGAGTCCAGGGACAGAGACGGTGAACTGGCTGAGGGGTGGCTCCGTTCGCCCCTGTGGGTTCACCCTCTGACCTGGGTGCTTGGCAGAAATGAGAACCCGTCCCTCTCACTGCTCTAAAGACACATGAACAGACTCAGAACAAGCAGCCGTTGGGGGAAACAGACTCAGCTTGGACACACAGGGCGGGGCCCCCAAGGGCGGCTTTAGGGACAAGTAGGGCTGGGCTGTTTCAGCTGTATTTTCCTGTTTGCTGATGGTCCACTCTGCCTCCTTGGCCAGGGCCATGTCCACTTCTGTCTGGTTTCCCCCCTGCCCCCGCCAGTGTTCTTTGGTACCAAGAGGTCACCTCTGGCCTGGCTCTTACAAGCCCGGGGATTTGCAACAAGCATGTGGTCAGGGCTCGAGGGCACCCCATGACCTCGGTCCTGCTCCTTCAGCCTCTAACACTCAGAAGGTCGATGCCTGGGACGTCGGGGGTCCCACCAAGGAACGGCCCGTAGGAGGGGCCACTCTCACTGGCCACTGCTCAGAACCTGGGCTCTGAAGGGGCTGTGAAGAGCGGATTGTTTCCTGGCGATGGTGAGCGGCCTGGGAGCTGCTATCCGGATCTGACTCAGGCAGAGCCACAGCCCCTAAAGATGTCCACCTCCCAACCTCAGACCTGTGAGTGTGTTACCTCCATGGAGAAATAGACTTCGCAGGTAGGAGGTAGTTAAGGATCTCGGCATGGGGAGATCATCCTGCAGTATCTGGGCGGGCTCAGGGTCATCACAGGGCTCTTTCGGCGAACGGGAAGAAGACAGGAGGTCAGAGCGAGCAGGCAGGCAGGGGTGTGACAACAACAGAGGCAAACATGGTGCAGCCACAAGCCAAGGTATTGCCATCAGCATCTAGAAACTGGAACGGTCAAGGAACCCGTTCTCCCCTGGAACCTCTAGAAGGAACCAGATCGCCAAATCCTTGGCTTGGACGCCTGAGAGTCACTGCACACTTCCAGAACCGAAAGATAATCTACGTTGTTTTATGCACCACGTTTGTGGCCATTTGTTACAGCAACCGCAGGAAACTCAGACAGCGTGGGGCCAGCAGGGTACCGTCACTGTGGCTGAGGGTCTGAGAGCTCAGGGGGCTCCCTTTGCTCAGTGAGGTGGGGTGTGCGTCCACCTAACACAGAGCCTGGAGCACAGACCCAGGGCTCAGTGGGGGGCTCCCGACCTCGTTCCCCGCCTGTGGCAGAGGAACAGGTTGGTACCTTGAAAGGAAACCAGTCCGACCTTTTTTTCTCTCTTTTTAATTTGTATTGGAGTAGAGCTGATGATCAATGTTGGGATAGATTCAGCTGTATTTTCCTGTTTGCTGATGGTCCACTCTGCCTCCTTGGCCAGGGCCATGTCCACTTCTGTCTGGTTTCCCCCCTGCCCCCGCCAGTGTTCTTTGGTACCAAGAGGTCACCTCTGGCCTGGCTCTTACAAGCCCGGGGATTTGCAACAAGCATGTGGTCAGGGCTCGAGGGCACCCCATGACCTCGGTCCTGCTCCTTCAGCCTCTAACACTCAGAAGGTCGATGCCTGGGACGTCGGGGGTCCCACCAAGGAACGGCCCGTAGGAGGGGCCACTCTCACTGGCCACTGCTCAGAACCTGGGCTCTGAAGGGGCTGTGAAGAGCGGATTGTTTCCTGGCGATGGTGAGCGGCCTGGGAGCTGCTATCCGGATCTGACTCAGGCAGAGCCACAGCCCCTAAAGATGTCCACCTCCCAACCTCAGACCTGTGAGTGTGTTACCTCCATGGAGAAATAGACTTCGCAGGTAGGAGGTAGTTAAGGATCTCGGCATGGGGAGATCATCCTGCAGTATCTGGGCGGGCTCAGGGTCATCACAGGGCTCTTTCGGCGAACGGGAAGAAGACAGGAGGTCAGAGCGAGCAGGCAGGCAGGGGTGTGACAACAACAGAGGCAAACATGGTGCAGCCACAAGCCAAGGTATTGCCATCAGCATCTAGAAACTGGAACGGTCAAGGAACCCGTTCTCCCCTGGAACCTCTAGAAGGAACCAGATCGCCAAATCCTTGGCTTGGACGCCTGAGAGTCACTGCACACTTCCAGAACCGAAAGATAATCTACGTTGTTTTATGCACCACGTTTGTGGCCATTTGTTACAGCAACCGCAGGAAACTCAGACAGCGTGGGGCCAGCAGGGTACCGTCACTGTGGCTGAGGGTCTGAGAGCTCAGGGGGCTCCCTTTGCTCAGTGAGGTGGGGTGTGCGTCCACCTAACACAGAGCCTGGAGCACAGACCCAGGGCTCAGTGGGGGGCTCCCGACCTCGTTCCCCGCCTGTGGCAGAGGAACAGGTTGGTACCTTGAAAGGAAACCAGTCCGACCTTTTTTTCTCTCTTTTTAATTTGTATTGGAGTAGAGCTGATGATCAATGTTGGGATAGATTCCGGTGGACAGCAGAGGGCCTCAGCCATACATACCTGTGCATCCATTCTCCCCCAGACTCCCCTCCCGTCCAGGCTGCCACATCACACTGAACAGAAGAACAGATCTGACTTCTAGTCTAGGTCCTCAACACTCAGAGTTGGTCCAGACAGCCGCAGCGCCGGCGCCACTAGGGAGGTCGTTTAAACTACACAATCTCAGCCTCCCGCCCAGACATACAGAGTCAACATCTACAGTTTCACAAGGTCCTTAGATGCTTCGCAGGCACAGCAATGCTTGAAAAGTACTGACCCTGGGCTTCCCTTGGTGGTCCAGTGGGTAGAGAGTCCGCCTTGCAGTGCAAGGGGCACCAGGTTCGATCCCTGGCCCAGGAAGATCCCACGTGTGGCAGAGTGGCTGGACCGGCGTGTCCAATTAGGAGCCAGCACTCTGGAGCGCATGCGCCCAGAGCTGGTGCTCTGCAACTACAGAGACCACTGCAATGAGAGGCCCACACATGCTAAAGAGTAAAAAAGAAGGATGAAAGTAAATATAAAACTAAAAAGAGGCATGATGGGGCTGGGTGGTAGGGGGAGAGTTAAAAAAAAATTTTTTAAGTAAAAAAAAAAAATAAAAGTACTGACCCTAAGAGGCCCCTGGATCCTCAGATCATCAGTAAGACAGGTGCAGCTCTGACCACCGATCAGCTCAGTTCGGTCGCCCCGTCGTATCTGACTCTTTGAGACCCCATGGACTGCAGTACACCAGGCTTCCCTGTCCTTCACCATCACCTGGAGCCTGCTCACACTCACGTCCTTTGACTCAGTGATGCTGTCCAACCCTCTAGTCCTCTGTCGTCCCTTCTCCTTACAATAGGCAGAGCAAACAGAGACGCTGAGTGAATTATTAAGGCACACACAGCAGGTGAGTGGAGGAACCAAGGTTCAAACACTGGTGGGTCTGACTCCAGAATTGGTATCTTTGCCAATATCCAGCAAGGTGTGAGGCAGGAGTGGTCCAGGAGCCTTTGAGTTTCTCTGCTTCCTGCCCCTGCCTGCCCATCTCCTGAAGTATGCTCATCTTTTAAAACGTTCTTTTATTTATGGCTGCACTGGGTCTTTGGTGCTGCATGTGGACTTTCCCTAGTTGCAGCAAGTGGAGTTACTCTTCATTGTGGTGCTCAGGCCTCTCATCATGGTGGCTTCTCTTGTTGCGGAGCACAGGTTCTAGGTGCATGGGCTCCAGTAGTGCACCTAGAGCTCAGTAATTGCCGTCTGTAGGCTTCGTTACTCCATGGCATGTAAGATCTTCCCGGACCAGGGATCGAACCCATGTCCCCTGGACTGGCAGGTGAATTCTTAGCCACTGGACCCCCAGGAAAGTTCCATGCTCATCTTTCTTTCTACTTCTGTCACTACTCACCATTTTTCCTCCCTCCTTGCCTCCCCCTTCCTTCCTCCTTCCTCTTCATTTCCTTCTTTCTTTCCTTCCTTCCTTCCTTACTGAGCACTCCTCTGAGCCAGGCCCTAGTACAGGGGAAAAGCCCTGTTTTCAAGGGACACACCCCAGTGATCCCCACACCCTGACAAGAACCTGGGGCTTCAACTTAACTTTCTGACACTTGGCCCCACCCCAGACTCCCTGAGTCAAATTCTCATGGAGAGTGAAGCCTGGGCTTGGATCTTTTGAAATCCCTCCTGCGGTGATTCAGTGACAGCAGATCCACAGATGAGGGGTGAGAGAAAATATTGGGTAAACCAGTATACAAAGAAAAGGGGGAAATCCACCCTGGTGAGTGGGGCAAGGAGGGTCCACTACTGAGGATCAGGAGGACTTCGCAGAGGAGGTGACTGAAATGGGTTTTGAGGGATGCATAGGAGTTTCCCTGGAGGACAGAGTTTGGATGGGGGTGGGAAAGGCTTGATTTTTTTCTTGGGGGGGCAGTCATGAAAATAGTTTTTGCAAAGGCATGGAAACAGGAAATAGTGACATATTTGGGAAACTGCATGTGATTTAGTGTGGTTGAAGGGTCAGGCAGAGGAGGGGGCTGGAGAAAAGCCAGAGTCAGGTCATGAGGTCAAGAGGAGGGTCTGAAGTTGACCCTGCAGAGATGAGGTGTCCAGACTCTCTCTAAGAGGCTCCTTCTCTGGACCCGTGGGCCTTACCTGCTCTGTGAATTCTCGTGTTGTCTCTTTTTGTTATTATTCCTTTCTCTTGAGTGTCACCCTCTGTTAGCAGCCTTGTCATGTGGGTGTTAAAGTAGGTCTTCATTTCCACTTTTTATTCTCACCATCATGGAGCTGGTCTATTCCCTTGACCTGTGAGGAAACCGAGGCTCAGAAAAGAAAACTGACTGAAAGGGTCCCTCAGAACCCAGGCTGTGGGCTGATCATGACCTTGTGTGTGTGTGTACTGAGGCCGGCCTTCTGTGTCTTCGCCAAATAAATGAGTCAGGAAGCAAGCTCAGGCTGTTGAGGGTGGCACGGGGGAGGGCTTTCCGCTCCCCTGCGTCGCACAAGCTTTGTGACTTCTTGGCCTGTGGGCCAGTGGCTGGGGGGACCTGCTCCCCGTGAGGGCCACCTGGAGGGCTCGGCCCCCCTCATTCAAGGCGCATGCCACTCCAGCATGAAATAGGGCAGCGTCAGGTGTGTGGGAGGCCGGCAGTGGCTGGGGAAGCCGCCAAGGGGCAGCTGGCAGAGCCTGGGCAGCCCGCTCGCTCACAGTGCTGACCTTTGCCCGTGAGCGAGGACCTTAGCCACAGTCTCTCTGGGCTTCCTCTCCTAGCAGCGCAATCCCAGCTGTCTTTATCTTTCCCCAGATGACCCTTTTGGCCCTTAATCCTCATTTTTCGGTCTTCTGCACCCTTCCCCCACATTTTTGTCAAATGTCACAATCCCACAGGAACCTTGTCCTCTGCCAGCCTCTGGGGCCAGAGCCCACGCAGCCAGGACAGATCCTCTAGCCCTGAACCTGTCCACGAGCACGATGCTTCCCAAGGGGACGAAGAGGCTGATGCCATGATGGGTCATACGGGGAAGCCACAAGGCTTGAGTTCGAATCCCCAGCCCCATCTCTGAGTCGTGGAACCTGGAGTTGGCTACAGAACCTCTCTGAACCTTCATTGCCTTCTCTTTTCCTCCTGGGGCCAATACGCCCTCCCACTCCCCAGGAGGAAGCTGGGCTCTCCCCTGTTGACTTGCCCACCCCTGCCCCGTGCCCGGCATGTGGTAGGTAGGCATGAAGCCAATGGGCGCCTGCCCTCCTCACCTTCTGAATAACGGCCTCCGCCCTAGCCAACTCCTTTCTGTGAAGTTTGCAGAACTTCTAAGAATCTACTTTAGCAACTTAATATCCAGTATTGGTACTTAGACAAAAGCCACATGACTGCGGTCAGGCCTCTTCCTCTCTGAGCCTCTGGTTGTCCATCTGTAAAGTGGCCTAAAAGAAAACTGACTAAATGAACCCAGGCTGTGGGCTGATCATGACCTTGTGTGTGTGTGTACTGAGGCCGGCCTTCTGTGTCTTCGCCAAATAAATGAGTCAGGAAGCAAGCTCAGGCTGTTGAGGGTGGCACGGGGGAGGGCTTTCCGCTCCCCTGCGTCGCACAAGCTTTGTGACTTCTTGGCCTGTGGGCCAGTGGCTGGGGGGACCTGCTCCCCGTGAGGGCCACCTGGAGGGCTCGGCCCCCCTCATTCAAGGCGCATGCCACTCCAGCATGAAATAGGGCAGCGTCAGGTGTGTGGGAGGCCGGCAGTGGCTGGGGAAGCCGCCAAGGGGCAGCTGGCAGAGCCTGGGCAGCCCGCTCGCTCACAGTGCTGACCTTTGCCCGTGAGCGAGGACCTTAGCCACAGTCTCTCTGGGCTTCCTCTCCTAGCAGCGCAATCCCAGCTGTCTTTATCTTTCCCCAGATGACCCTTTTGGCCCTTAATCCTCATTTTTCGGTCTTCTGCACCCTTCCCCCACATTTTTGTCAAATGTCACAATCCCACAGGAACCTTGTCCTCTGCCAGCCTCTGGGGCCAGAGCCCACGCAGCCAGGACAGATCCTCTAGCCCTGAACCTGTCCACGAGCACGATGCTTCCCAAGGGGACGAAGAGGCTGATGCCATGATGGGTCATACGGGGAAGCCACAAGGCTTGAGTTCGAATCCCCAGCCCCATCTCTGAGTCGTGGAACCTGGAGTTGGCTACAGAACCTCTCTGAACCTTCATTGCCTTCTCTTTTCCTCCTGGGGCCAATACGCCCTCCCACTCCCCAGGAGGAAGCTGGGCTCTCCCCTGTTGACTTGCCCACCCCTGCCCCGTGCCCGGCATGTGGTAGGTAGGCATGAAGCCAATGGAGGCGCCTGCCCTCCTCACCTTCTGAATAACGGCCTCCGCCCCTAGCCAACTCCTTTCTGTGAAGTTTGCAGAACTTCTAAGAATCTACTTTTAGCAACTTAATATCCAGTATTGGTACTTAGACAAAAGCCACATGACTGCGGTCAGGCCTCTTCCTCTCTGAGCCTCTGGTTGTCCATCTGTAAAGTGGGGGTGGCATTTGCTGTCGTGTCCGACTCTGCGACCCGGGGAATTCTCCAGAAAAGAATACTGGAGTGGGTAGCTTTCTCGAGGGGATTGTCCCAACCCAGGGATCGAACCCAGGTCTCCCTCATGGCAGGTGGATTCTTTACCATCTGAGCCACCAGGGAAGCCCAAGAATATGGAAGTGGGTAGCCTATCCCTTCTCCGGGGGATCTTCCACACCCAGGAATTGAACCAGGATCTCCTGTATTTCAAGCAGTTTCTTTACCTGCTGAGCTACAAGGGAAGCCATAAACTAGGGATTGTCATCCCGGAAATGGCTGAGCTTTTGTAAGACCCAGATATGATGTAGCTGACTGACAGCCGACATCCCTATGTGAGCCTGCTTCCAGGCCGCAGTGACCAATCCTGGCCATTTGGAGGCCTTCCCTGGAAACTACCGAGCTGCGTCCAGCCAGGAGGAGCCCTTTCTTCTGTGGGCAAAGCTGTAAGAGCGAGGGTCTGAAGGCTACTAAGAGGCCATTTTCCTCCACTGCATGGGAAGCGGGCCTGAGGGGATCAGCTCCACAAGCCGAGGAGCAGTCAGACAGAGAGAGAGCCTGAACACATTTGACTTCCTGGCTCTGTCCCTGCCTTCTCACCCTTTGCACTCGACGGTTACTTTCTGGAAAGTTTTCAGAATAGTTTCACCCGTTTGCTTAATCTAGTTCAAATCGTGGTTTTCTCTCTTGTACCCAGACAGAATGGCCAGTCAGGTTTGTGCTATGAACCCTATTTTCAAGTGAGGAAACTGAGACTCAGAGAAAGTTCCAGAAGCTGAGGCGTGCCGGGAGTCACCTGGGGAGTAAAAGCAGAGCTGGGATTTGAACCTGAGACCCCCAGAGCCCAAAGCCAGGCCCTTCTCTCTGACCCGCATTGTCTCCTTGGGCCACGTCAGGCTCCCGGGAGGAGCCGCTCCGTTTCTTTCTGTATCAGCAGGAGTTTGTCAGGAAGACAGAAATCACAGGAGGATTTCTACAGAGGAAATTTAATATAAGGATTTGGTTACATAGGACAGAAAAAGAGACCCAGAGGAAAGAACTCTACAAAGCAGCTTTCTCCTCCAGGCAAGAGGCTGGGGTGCCAGAGTCTAGGAGATCAGACGAGCCCCTGGAGCAGGAGCTTAGATACTGAGGAGGGTGCACCCTGCTCTGTGGGTGCTGCAGAGCTGGTATGGCAGGACGGCTTCTGGGGTGCTGGGCCCAGACTCTGGGCTTTGGGCTGCACCTCAGCATACTGTATGAAGGGAACAGGCTTCCAAAGTCCATGAGACCAGCTCTGGGGGCACTGGAGGAACATTCGGGCCCCACCCCGGCTCCCCGATGCTGGCCCAGGTCTTCAGAGGCTCGGCAAGCCTGGACAGCTGGTGAGGTTGCGTCCATGGAGCATTCACCACTCCCGGGGCAGGGGGCAGGGGCAGGATTCCCTGTGGCCATGGGCATCTCCCTGTCCTCTGTGGGGGCACCTTATCATAGATGCATCTGCTCAGACACGGGGGCTGACGGTCCCTTTCCCTGGGGCCCTGTTCCTGCCCTGGCACATGGGGCCCCGTCAGTCACTGGGCTGGACTCCTGAGGCCTGGGAATCCTCCAGGTTCAGTGGCTGTGGCGGCCCTGCCCCCGAGGCTGTTGAAGCAGCTCCTCCCTGTCTAGCTTTCTCTTCCTATCCACTCCCTTCTCCTGGGAGAAGGTAGAAGAAAGAGGAGGGGTTCTGGACCTTTGTAATCCTTTTCTCCACCACTTCCTGACTCACTACTTGTGCTTTCATGAAATATTAAAAACTTGCAACTCTGTGGGGGCCTTTAACCATGACCCCCCGCCAACTGTCCTATATATCATATCTACATAGACAACCCAGAAATTATTGTTTTATTGTTGCTTTAAATGGTCACATGCGTCTGAAGAGAAGGGAAACAGAATTCTCTGGTGGTCCAATGGTTAGGACTCTGTGGTTTCATTGCCAAGGACCCAGGTTCAATCCCTGGTCAGGGAACTAAGATCCCACAAGCTGAATGGCACAGCCCCCAAGAAACAAAATAAGAAAAACATAAAGGAACTTTATAAAAGAAAAGGGAGGGCTTCCCCTGGTAGTCCAGTGGGTAAGGACACCACCTTGCAGTGCAAGGGGCGCCGGTTTGAACTCTGGCCTGGGAAGATCCCACGTGCCGCGGAGCGGCTGGACCCATGTGTCCAATTACCAAGCTGGAGCTCTGGCACACGTGCACCCAGAGCCGGCGCTCTGCGATGGCAGAGGCCATCGTGATGGGAGGCCCACAGGAGCCAAAGAACAAAGACAGATGAAAATAGAGAAATGAAAGACCAATAGAAGTGAGCCACCCGTCCCCCTCCCTCCCCAACCCCCCCCCAAAAAAGAAAAGGGAAATAGTCTTTTATATTTACCCAAGTTTGCCTGTTCCTGCCTTTGTTCTTTCTTCCTTCTGAAAAACTTCCATTAGCATTTCTTTGGGGTAGGCCTCCTGATGAGGAATTCTCTTGCTTTTCATTTACCTGAAAATTACTTTGTGTCACTCTCACTTTTGAAAGATGTTTTCACTGGATATAAAATTCTGAGTTGACAGGGTTTTTTCCCCAGTGCTTTAAAGATGTTGTTCCACTGTCTCCTGGCCTCTATTCTTTCTGACGAAAAGTCAGTCTTACACACACACACACACGCGCGCGCGCGCATGCACGCACGCACAGCATTGCTCCTCAGTATGAAATATGTTAAAAAAGTCTGAGCACCAAAGAACTGATGCTTTCAAACTGTAGTGCTGGAGAACACTCTTGAGATTTGGGCAGCAAGAAGATCAAACCAGTCAGTCCTAAAGGAAACCAGCCCTGAATATTCATTGGAAGGAAGGATGCTGAAGCTCAAATATATTGGCCACCTGATGCGAAGGGCCAACTCTTAGGAAAAGACCCTGATGCTGGAAAAGACTGACGGCAGGTGGCCATGTTGGGGGCCTTTAACCATGACCCCCCGCCAACTGTCCTATATATCATATCTACATAGACAACCCAGAAATTATTGTTTTATTGTTGCTTTAAATGGTCACATGCGTCTGAAGAGAAGGGAAACAGAATTCTCTGGTGGTCCAATGGTTAGGACTCTGTGGTTTCATTGCCAAGGACCCAGGTTCAATCCCTGGTCAGGGAACTAAGATCCCACAAGCTGAATGGCACAGCCCCCAAGAAACAAAATAAGAAAAACATAAAGGAACTTTATAAAAGAAAAGGGAGGGCTTCCCCTGGTAGTCCAGTGGGTAAGGACACCACCTTGCAGTGCAAGGGGCGCCGGTTTGAACTCTGGCCTGGGAAGATCCCACGTGCCGCGGAGCGGCTGGACCCATGTGTCCAATTACCAAGCTGGAGCTCTGGCACACGTGCACCCAGAGCCGGCGCTCTGCGATGGCAGAGGCCATCGTGATGGGAGGCCCACAGGAGCCAAAGAACAAAGACAGATGAAAATAGAGAAATGAAAGACCAATAGAAGTGAGCCACCCGTCCCCCCCCCCCCCCCACCCCCCCCCAAAAAAGAAAAGGGAAATAGTCTTTTATATTTACCCAAGTTTGCCTGTTCCTGCCTTTGTTCTTTCTTCCTTCTGAAAAACTTCCATTAGCATTTCTTTGGGGTAGGCCTCCTGATGAGGAATTCTCTTGCTTTTCATTTACCTGAAAATTACTTTGTGTCACTCTCACTTTTGAAAGATGTTTTCACTGGATATAAAATTCTGAGTTGACAGGGTTTTTTCCCCAGTGCTTTAAAGATGTTGTTCCACTGTCTCCTGGCCTCTATTCTTTCTGACGAAAAGTCAGTCTTACACACACACACACACGCGCGCGCGCGCATGCACGCACGCACAGCATTGCTCCTCAGTATGAAATATGTTAAAAAAGTCTGAGCACCAAAGAACTGATGCTTTCAAACTGTAGTGCTGGAGAACACTCTTGAGATTTGGGCAGCAAGAAGATCAAACCAGTCAGTCCTAAAGGAAACCAGCCCTGAATATTCATTGGAAGGAAGGATGCTGAAGCTCAAATATATTGGCCACCTGATGCGAAGGGCCAACTCTTAGGAAAAGACCCTGATGCTGGAAAAGACTGACGGCAGGTGGCCAGGGGGTGACAGAGGATGAGATGGTTGGATGACATTGCCATTGAATGGGCATGTGTCTGAGCAAAGGAGTAAAGGACAGAGAAGCCTGGCATGCTGTAGTTCATGGGGTCGCAAAGAATTCAAAGTGACTTAGTGACTGAACAACAACATGAATTATGCTGTTATTTTCTTTGACTGTTCTCAACATGTTTTCTTTGTGGTTGTTTAGGTAGTTTGATCATATGTCTGTAAGTGTTTGGCTCTAGGTTTGTGTGGTTGGTTTCATGTCTGTAGGTAAGCGTCCTGTATTCATTCTGCTGCGGAAGGGAGGCAGATGGGCAGTGCCGAGGCAGGAAGGGAGAAGACAAAGCAAGCTGCCTTGCTTATTGGTCCTCTGAAAGAGGGCCTGGGAAGCACAGTGAATGAGAAGCAGAAAGCTCTGACTTTGACTCTCGACCCTGCTTTTTACCAGCTGGGAGACATCAAAGGAGCCTCTGAGCTTCAATTGCCTTATCTACAAATCTGGAATGATCTTGGGCCTCAAGGAGTAGATGCCAGGTTTAAATCTTGGCTCCGCCTCTTGTGAGCCATGTGGGCCCTTTACTTGATCTTTGTGGGCCTAGTTTCCTCCTCATGGTGATCACAGTTGCTGTAACCGCCTCCTAGCGATGGTGGAGGGTCAGTAGAGTTAATGCCTGTTATGCACTCTGGGCAGTGTCTGAGATGTAGTGCTCTCTACCTTGGAAGACTGGTGTGAGATTTTTAAAACATAATGTACTTAGTGGAGGCTCCAAAGGAGTTTCCTTCTCTCCCTGAGCCAGACCTCAACCGAGGGTTGCAACATCTTTCTGAACCTCTGCCCTAAACCTGGATCCAGTCCCTTGTGTGTGTGTGCATGCTCCCTTGTGTCTGACTCTTGGTGACCCGAAGGCCCACCAGATGCCTCTGTCCGTGGGATTTCCCTGACAAGAATACTGAAGTGGATTGCCATTTCCTCCTCCAGGGGATCTTCCCGACCCAGGAGTTGAACTCAGGAGATTCTCCCATATCTCCTGCACAGGTGGGTGAATTCTTTACAACTGAGCCACCTGGGAACCCCACAGTTCCCTGTGGTGTACCAGAATTAAGCAGAGACCGCGGGCTGTGTCAATGGCCACAAGGATGGTCTTCAGCAAAGAAGGTGGTCTCTGGGCCTCAATTTCTTTAACTGAAAAGAAGAACTCTTTGCTGGGAGGACCAAATGAAAAGATGCTCATAAAAATGTTTTGGAGAGCTTCCCTGGTGGTCCAGTGGGTAAAGAGTCTGCCTTGTGGTGCAAGGGGCGCCGGTTTGATCCCTGACCCAGGGAGATCCCACATGCTGTGGAGCGGCTGGACCGGTGTGTCCAATGACGAGCCAGCGCTCTGGAGCGCGTGCGCCCAGAGCCAGTGCTCTGCAGCGAGAGAGGCCATTGCGATGGGAGGCCCACACAGGCCAAAGAGTTAAGATAGATGAAAATAAACAAATGAAGGACCAATAAAAGAGGCCAGAATTAAAAAAAAAAATGTTTTGAAGACAGTAAAGCTCCTCGAGTTGGAATGTTTTATTAACGTTTTTTCCCGGGTGATGATCGGCTTTCACGCATACCCAAATGGCCTCCAGTCTCTCCTCTTTCTTTCCAGGAGTCAGAACAGACGCCCTCAAGGTGTTCATCAATATTGACATCAGACATCTGAGGCCTCCAGGCTAGAAGTGGAGGAGGCTGGAACTCACTATTGAGCCTCCTGTCAGAGCAGACGCATGCTAAGCTCTATGGGGAGGAGAGGGAGGGTCAGTAGAGTTAATGCCTGTTATGCACTCTGGGCAGTGTCTGAGATGTAGTGCTCTCTACCTTGGAAGACTGGTGTGAGATTTTTAAAACATAATGTACTTAGTGGAGGCTCCAAAGGAGTTTCCTTCTCTCCCTGAGCCAGACCTCAACCGAGGGTTGCAACATCTTTCTGAACCTCTGCCCTAAACCTGGATCCAGTCCCTTGTGTGTGTGTGCATGCTCCCTTGTGTCTGACTCTTGGTGACCCGAAGGCCCACCAGATGCCTCTGTCCGTGGGATTTCCCTGACAAGAATACTGAAGTGGATTGCCATTTCCTCCTCCAGGGGATCTTCCCGACCCAGGAGTTGAACTCAGGAGATTCTCCCATATCTCCTGCACAGGTGGGTGAATTCTTTACAACTGAGCCACCTGGGAACCCCACAGTTCCCTGTGGTGTACCAGAATTAAGCAGAGACCGCGGGCTGTGTCAATGGCCACAAGGATGGTCTTCAGCAAAGAAGGTGGTCTCTGGGCCTCAATTTCTTTAACTGAAAAGAAGAACTCTTTGCTGGGAGGACCAAATGAAAAGATGCTCATAAAAATGTTTTGGAGAGCTTCCCTGGTGGTCCAGTGGGTAAAGAGTCTGCCTTGTGGTGCAAGGGGCGCCGGTTTGATCCCTGACCCAGGGAGATCCCACATGCTGTGGAGCGGCTGGACCGGTGTGTCCAATGACGAGCCAGCGCTCTGGAGCGCGTGCGCCCAGAGCCAGTGCTCTGCAGCGAGAGAGGCCATTGCGATGGGAGGCCCACACAGGCCAAAGAGTTAAGATAGATGAAAATAAACAAATGAAGGACCAATAAAAGAGGCCAGAATTAAAAAAAAAAATGTTTTGAAGACAGTAAAGCTCCTCGAGTTGGAATGTTTTATTAACGTTTTTTCCCGGGTGATGATCGGCTTTCACGCATACCCAAATGGCCTCCAGTCTCTCCTCTTTCTTTCCAGGAGTCAGAACAGACGCCCTCAAGGTGTTCATCAATATTGACATCAGACATCTGAGGCCTCCAGGCTAGAAGTGGAGGAGGCTGGAACTCACTATTGAGCCTCCTGTCAGAGCAGACGCATGCTAAGCTCTATGGGGAGGAGAGGGGAGGCCTCACGTCATAGGCTGTGAAACACTTGGAGATACTCTCCTCAGAGTGGAGGGGCATTAGGTACCAATGTCATTCAGAAGTTTTGGTGAAAGAGCTCTTTCAGTTTTCTTTATTATTATTACTTTGGCCTCTTTTATTGTTTTTTTATTTATTTATTTTTCATCCATCTTAATTCTTTGGCCCGTGTGGACCTCCCATTGCAGTGGCCTCTCTCTAGCTCTGGGTGCATGTGCTCCAGAGCGCTGGCTCCTAATTGGACACCCTGGTCCAGCCACTCCGCTCTGCGGTCTGTGGAATCTTCCCGGGCCAGGGATCAAACCAGTGCCCCTTGCACTGCAAGGCGGACTCTTTACCCGCTCGACCACCAGGGAAGTGCTCTTTCAGTTTTTATTCGGAGTTTTGTCTCAGCCTGGGATTCAGGCAGGCTCACCCCTCCCCTCTGGCCCCTGAGTTTTAGTCCCTGAGCAGACTTGGGTAGGTCTACCTCCTTTTCCCTGTTGGATACAGTCTCTCTTTGACCCCGGAGAGGTCAAAGACTCTCAGAGACCCAGGCAAGCCTCTCCTACTGGTTTATTAGGTGTGCCCAGGAAGGTGTCCCCTGCAGCAGAACCACTGGGCCTGTCCCCTGCTAGAATGAGGAGGAGCCAGTGATGCACCTGCCATGGTCACAGGCCATTGGCGGATGAAGTACATCAACAGAAAAAAGACCTAAAAACCTGGAGATACAGGAAAATCATTCTAAAGAACACTGCCATAAATATCTTTGTGGTCATAAACTTTTCCGAATTTCATATGTTTTCCTTAATATAAATCCTGAAGTGTGGAGCGAATGGGTCAAAAGGCCTGAGCACAAAAATCCACCTGCAATACAGGAGACCCTGGTTTGATTCCTGGGTCAGGAAGATGCCCTGGAGAAGATAGGCTACCCACTCCAGTATTTTTGGGCTTCCCTGGTGGGTCAGATGGTAAAGAATCTACCTGCTATGCGGGAGACCTGGGTTCAATCCCTGGGTTGGGAAGATCCCCTGGAGGAGAGCATGGCCACCCCCTCTAGTATTCTTGCCTGGAGAATCCCCATGGACAGAGGAGACTGGCGGGTTTCGGTCAGCGGGGTCACAAGGAGTCAGACATGACTGAATGACTAAACAGAGATAAAATACGGGACTTCCCAGGTGGCGCTAGTGGTAAAGAAGCCATCTGCCAATGCTGGAGAAGCAGGAGGTGTGGGTTCAATCCCTGGGTCAGGAAGATACCCTGGAGAAGGAAATAGCAACCCACTCCAGCATTCTTGCCTAAAAAAATCTCATGGACAGAGGAGCCTGCCGGGCTACAGTCCATGAGATTGCAGAGAGCCAGACAGGACTTAGCAACTGAGCACGAAGATACAACATGATTGCTTCTCCCCACACCCCCAGACCTGTGCACTTTACACCCCATCAGCAATGTATGAGCACGGCATCTCACTACTTCAGCACTGCTGTTAAGCATTACAGCTTTTTAAATGTCTTGTTACTTTCAATAGATGAAAATGATATCTCATTCTGACTTATATAGTCATTCTAGCTGATCTCACTTTTCCCTGACTGGATTGTAGCTGGCTCACCCTTTTATGCCACATAACTAAGAGTAGAAATGCTCCAAGGTAGGCCTATGTCTCAGTAATATTTGTCTCTTGGCGCTGTGGCAGGTTAGGGTTCTGGACAATTTCCACCTTGATTTTCATGGTGGGGTTGAAGAGGATGTGGAAGAAATTGTGGAAGAGGGGAAGCCGTGGGCGGGAGAGCTAACTTGTGCCTTTCCCCAGTGACTGAGCCTACAGGTGACTTTATCCCAGGTCTGTGCTCACACAACTGGGCTTTATCATTTCTGGGTTCCTACCCATCACTCCTGTTTCCTAGAGACGTAGAGTCCTGGGCTGCCTGAATCCTCAACCTGGTCAGGGAGATCTGTGGCTCAGGAATCTCAACACCTGCTTGGCCTGGCTGCCAGGTCCTGGTGCCATATCATCTGCCTGCTTTGTGGGGCGGAGCCCCTTGGCACCCCAGTTCCCATGTCTGGACTGCTTTCCTCTCCCCATCGCTGCCCTGACCCCTGCGCCTCCAGAATGAAACCTGCTCACCCCTGTGCTCTCCTTTACTGACCTCTGAGTAAGGACAGCAGCCCAGCCTCATGTGCTAACAAGTGCTGCATTTTCCGTCTCTGATATTATGATTAATGATAAGAAATATATATTTGGTCTTCCTCTTCTGTGGCACAGAGGTTCTAGAACAGTAAGAATTTCCTCAATGATAAGAATGATGACGGTGTCTTGTTAATATTAATTAGATGACTTTGGGGTGCACCCAAAGATGGGGGTTGATTGCCAGCCTCTTTATCTCTTGGGTTAGAAATGTACATTCTTGGCCCCACTTGAGTCAGAAATGGTGGAACCTGGCAATCAGTATTTTTTTTTTTAACTCACTGATTAATTTTTCAAAATTTTGGCCTCTTTTATTGGTTTTTTATTTATTTATTTTCATTTATCTTTATTCTTTGGCCTGTGTAGGCCTCCCATCGCAGTGGCTTCTCTTGTTACAGGGCACCAGCTCCCAGCGCATGCGCTCCAGAGGGCTGGCTCGTAATTGGACACACCAGTCCAGCTGTTCTGCAGCACGTGGGATCTTCCTGGGCCAGGGATCAAACCTGGTGCCCCTTGCACTTCAAGGTGGACTCTTTACCCACTGGACCACCAGGAAAGCCTGCAATCAGTGTTTTAACCAGTTTTCCAGATGGTTCTGATGTACACTTGAGCTTAAGAAGACTGTACTGAACTGAGTGACTAGGATGTGAGCTGTGAATGGAGCCGCTTCCGAGGGATAGCCTCCTCCCTCCCTGAGGAAGGTATTTCCACCTTGATTTTCATGGTGGGGTTGAAGAGGATGTGGAAGAAATTGTGGAAGAGGGGAAGCCGTGGGCGGGAGAGCTAACTTGTGCCTTTCCCCAGTGACTGAGCCTACAGGTGACTTTATCCCAGGTCTGTGCTCACACAACTGGGCTTTATCATTTCTGGGTTCCTACCCATCACTCCTGTTTCCTAGAGACGTAGAGTCCTGGGCTGCCTGAATCCTCAACCTGGTCAGGGAGATCTGTGGCTCAGGAATCTCAACACCTGCTTGGCCTGGCTGCCAGGTCCTGGTGCCATATCATCTGCCTGCTTTGTGGGGCGGAGCCCCTTGGCACCCCAGTTCCCATGTCTGGACTGCTTTCCTCTCCCCATCGCTGCCCTGACCCCTGCGCCTCCAGAATGAAACCTGCTCACCCCTGTGCTCTCCTTTACTGACCTCTGAGTAAGGACAGCAGCCCAGCCTCATGTGCTAACAAGTGCTGCATTTTCCGTCTCTGATATTATGATTAATGATAAGAAATATATATTTGGTCTTCCTCTTCTGTGGCACAGAGGTTCTAGAACAGTAAGAATTTCCTCAATGATAAGAATGATGACGGTGTCTTGTTAATATTAATTAGATGACTTTGGGGTGCACCCAAAGATGGGGGTTGATTGCCAGCCTCTTTATCTCTTGGGTTAGAAATGTACATTCTTGGCCCCACTTGAGTCAGAAATGGTGGAACCTGGCAATCAGTATTTTTTTTTTTTAACTCACTGATTAATTTTTCAAAATTTTGGCCTCTTTTATTGGTTTTTTATTTATTTATTTTCATTTATCTTTATTCTTTGGCCTGTGTAGGCCTCCCATCGCAGTGGCTTCTCTTGTTACAGGGCACCAGCTCCCAGCGCATGCGCTCCAGAGGGCTGGCTCGTAATTGGACACACCAGTCCAGCTGTTCTGCAGCACGTGGGATCTTCCTGGGCCAGGGATCAAACCTGGTGCCCCTTGCACTTCAAGGTGGACTCTTTACCCACTGGACCACCAGGAAAGCCTGCAATCAGTGTTTTAACCAGTTTTCCAGATGGTTCTGATGTACACTTGAGCTTAAGAAGTACTGTACTGAACTGAGTGACTAGGATGTGAGCTGTGAATGGAGCCGCTTCCGAAAGGGATAGCCTCCTCCCTCCCTGAGGAATTGGGTCCTATTTCCCTTTGACTAGGTATTTGACTCACCAGTTTTATCACACCAGAGCTCCCTTGAGCATTTATCGACTCTTTCTCAGTTTCCTAAAGACCATGGGTTACCTCTGTCCCCCTTCATGCCTCAGATTTGCACAGGTGGATTGGGAATCATTGAATTCTAGAGCCAGGGGAGGCCACACTAACTTGTCCCCAGCAAAGCCTCTCAGGAGAAAATAATGTCATCGTAGAGACAGAGTCTTTTTTTTTTTTTTTTTAAAGATTTATTTATTTACTTAGGGCGGGGGTCGGGTTGGGGAGGGAGGGGAGTGGGCGGGCCACTTTTGTTGGTCTTTCATTTCTCTATTTTTCATTTGTCTTCGTTCCTTGGCTCCTGTGGGCCTCCCATCGCGGTGGCGTCTGTTGTCGCAGAGCACTGGCTCTGGGCGCATGCGCTCCAGAGCTCCGGCTCGGTGATTGGACACATCAGTCCAGCCGCTCCGCGGCACGTGGGATCTTCCCAGGCCAGGGCTCAAACCGGCGCCCCTTGCACTGCAAGGCGGTGTCCTTAACCACTGGACCACCAGGGGAAGCCTGAGACAGAGTCTTGTCCCCTCTCCACTTTACAGGAATTGAATCGCAGAGAACCAACGAGGTCTTACCAGAGTCACCCAGCAGAGGCACAGCTGCCCTGAGACCAAGTCTGCTGGCTTCTGGGCCAGCACTTTTCCCACTGTACCAGAGTTTCTGGAATGTTCATGTGCTCATAAGCCCCTGGGGGGTGGGGGCTCGCTGAAATGCAGATTCTGATTCTGTGTCTGAGGTGGTCCCAAGGCTCTGCATCCTCGTGAGCATCCAGGGGATGCAGGGCAGGGGGTGCTGGTCCTGGACCACACTTCAAGGTGGACTCTTTACCCACTGGACCACCAGGAAAGCCTGCAATCAGTGTTTTAACCAGTTTTCCAGATGGTTCTGATGTACACTTGAGCTTAAGAAGTACTGTACTGAACTGAGTGACTAGGATGTGAGCTGTGAATGGAGCCGCTTCCGAAAGGGATAGCCTCCTCCCTCCCTGAGGAATTGGGTCCTATTTCCCTTTGACTAGGTATTTGACTCACCAGTTTTATCACACCAGAGCTCCCTTGAGCATTTATCGACTCTTTCTCAGTTTCCTAAAGACCATGGGTTACCTCTGTCCCCCTTCATGCCTCAGATTTGCACAGGTGGATTGGGAATCATTGAATTCTAGAGCCAGGGGAGGCCACACTAACTTGTCCCCAGCAAAGCCTCTCAGGAGAAAATAATGTCATCGTAGAGACAGAGTCTTTTTTTTTTTTTTTTTAAAGATTTATTTATTTACTTAGGGCGGGGGTCGGGTTGGGGAGGGAGGGGAGTGGGCGGGCCACTTTTGTTGGTCTTTCATTTCTCTATTTTTCATTTGTCTTCGTTCCTTGGCTCCTGTGGGCCTCCCATCGCGGTGGCGTCTGTTGTCGCAGAGCACTGGCTCTGGGCGCATGCGCTCCAGAGCTCCGGCTCGGTGATTGGACACATCAGTCCAGCCGCTCCGCGGCACGTGGGATCTTCCCAGGCCAGGGCTCAAACCGGCGCCCCTTGCACTGCAAGGCGGTGTCCTTAACCACTGGACCACCAGGGGAAGCCTGAGACAGAGTCTTGTCCCCTCTCCACTTTACAGGAATTGAATCGCAGAGAACCAACGAGGTCTTACCAGAGTCACCCAGCAGAGGCACAGCTGCCCTGAGACCAAGTCTGCTGGCTTCTGGGCCAGCACTTTTCCCACTGTACCAGAGTTTCTGGAATGTTCATGTGCTCATAAGCCCCTGGGGGGTGGGGGCTCGCTGAAATGCAGATTCTGATTCTGTGTCTGAGGTGGTCCCAAGGCTCTGCATCCTCGTGAGCATCCAGGGGATGCAGGGCAGGGGGTGCTGGTCCTGGACCACACTTGAGTACCGAGGTTCTTCACCTTGAGTACCAAGGTGCTTATCACGCATCTCTCCTCCTAGATTGGTTTCTGAGAACCTTCCAGCCTCGAAGAGCCAACTCTTATAGAAGAGGAATGACCCCTGACTTGTGGTCGTGAAAACAAAGCAGTAGAGTTGGTGGGGTTTGAGGAACTGGAATATCCCTCTGTGTTTCCCTAAGATCCACATTCAGCCAGAGCTGTTAGAAAATCGGTTGGTTCTGGGCCTGGTCCCAACGTGGAGTCCATGGACATGCCTCTCTACCCCCTGTTCCCGACAGCCTCCCACCTCCCAAGATGCCGCAGTCCCTGGAGCAGGTCTCCCAGGCCCAGCACCACCAGGAGTGATCACCATGGCAACAGACATTCCCAGCCAAGCACACTCATTAGAAGAGCTGGAAAGAAAATAGCCGAGCTCTTCCTGACCCAACCTTTCCTCGAGGGGTGGGATTGGAGGTGGGGAGAACTTGTAGGACTTGGAAAGAGTTTCCTCACCCTAAACCCCAAGTGAAAAACCCAGGACAGCTCCTAGAATCTTAGCGAGAGGAGGAATTTTGCGGCTTTACCTGTATTTATCCTTTGCTGAAGGATGCCGGGGAGTGCATGTGACTCACCCAAAGCCACAGGGTAGTTAAGAGCAGGCTGGGATGGGAACCTGATCCCTGAAATCCAGCAAAGCCCCATCCCCTGAAAGAAGCTCCTTGAAGGTCAGGGCCATGGTCTACATTGTATCTCCCTTCATACGTGGACACTGTTACCCCTACCCTGCCCCTTGGTAGTTTGACCACAGTAAGCCCTACAAACCTTTATGTTGGGAACTTTCAAAGATGCAAACATGTGTTCACACGTCCAATCCCATAAATTAGTTCATGGGCCTGGAGTGCATTGTCCCGTATGTGCATCCTGTACACGTGATCAAGCTTTTGTGTACTTTACAATTCTTAACAGTGTTCTTGCCTGGAGAAGTCCATGGACAGAGGAGCCTGGGGGGCTACGGTTCACGGAGTTGCAAAGAGTCGGACACAGCTGAGCAACTGACAACAACAAGAACAAAAAGCAGTGGGACAGTATCTTTATTTCGAGCCCAGGTTATCCAGAAGCAAGCATAAAAGCAGTGGTGATGTAGCAGGACTGTAAGATTGATTCTTTTAAAATTTTTTGTAAGTTAGTTTATTTTTGGCTGAGCTGGGTCTTCATTGCTGTGTGAGGGCTACTCTCTAGTTGTGGCGTGCAGGCTTCTCCTTTTGGTGACCTGTGGAGCTCTAGAGTTTGCAGGCTCAGGAGTCGTGGCACGTGGACTGAGTTGCTCTGCATCATGTGGTATCTTCCCTGACCAGGGATCGAACTGGTGTCTCCTGCATTGCAAGGCAGACTCTTAACCACTGGACCACCAGGGAAGCCCCATGCTGTAAGATTTTCAAGTTTTGTTTTTGTGTGTTTTTTATGGTTTGTATGATTTTTTAAAGTTGATTTTTATTTTATCTATGCATGTATTTACGGCTGTGCTGGGTCTCCATGACTGTTTGGGCTTTTCTCTAGTTGCAGGGAGTGGGGACTACTCTAGCGGCGATGACCAGACTTCTCAGGGCAGTGGCTTCTCTTGTGGCAGAGCACACGCATTAGGGCCCTTGGGCTTCAGTAAGTAGTTGCAGCTCTCAGGCTCTAGAACGGGCTCAGTAGTTGTGGTGCACAAGCTCTGTTGCTCTATGGCGCTTGATGTGGCATCTTCCCAGACCAGAGATGGAACCCGTGTCTCCTGTACTGGCCACAGGGTAGTTAAGAGCAGGCTGGGATGGGAACCTGATCCCTGAAATCCAGCAAAGCCCCATCCCCTGAAAGAAGCTCCTTGAAGGTCAGGGCCATGGTCTACATTGTATCTCCCTTCATACGTGGACACTGTTACCCCTACCCTGCCCCTTGGTAGTTTGACCACAGTAAGCCCTACAAACCTTTATGTTGGGAACTTTCAAAGATGCAAACATGTGTTCACACGTCCAATCCCATAAATTAGTTCATGGGCCTGGAGTGCATTGTCCCGTATGTGCATCCTGTACACGTGATCAAGCTTTTGTGTACTTTACAATTCTTAACAGTGTTCTTGCCTGGAGAAGTCCATGGACAGAGGAGCCTGGGGGGCTACGGTTCACGGAGTTGCAAAGAGTCGGACACAGCTGAGCAACTGACAACAACAAGAACAAAAAGCAGTGGGACAGTATCTTTATTTCGAGCCCAGGTTATCCAGAAGCAAGCATAAAAGCAGTGGTGATGTAGCAGGACTGTAAGATTGATTCTTTTAAAATTTTTTGTAAGTTAGTTTATTTTTGGCTGAGCTGGGTCTTCATTGCTGTGTGAGGGCTACTCTCTAGTTGTGGCGTGCAGGCTTCTCCTTTTGGTGACCTGTGGAGCTCTAGAGTTTGCAGGCTCAGGAGTCGTGGCACGTGGACTGAGTTGCTCTGCATCATGTGGTATCTTCCCTGACCAGGGATCGAACTGGTGTCTCCTGCATTGCAAGGCAGACTCTTAACCACTGGACCACCAGGGAAGCCCCATGCTGTAAGATTTTCAAGTTTTGTTTTTGTGTGTTTTTTATGGTTTGTATGATTTTTTAAAGTTGATTTTTATTTTATCTATGCATGTATTTACGGCTGTGCTGGGTCTCCATGACTGTTTGGGCTTTTCTCTAGTTGCAGGGAGTGGGGACTACTCTAGCGGCGATGACCAGACTTCTCAGGGCAGTGGCTTCTCTTGTGGCAGAGCACACGCATTAGGGCCCTTGGGCTTCAGTAAGTAGTTGCAGCTCTCAGGCTCTAGAACGCGGGCTCAGTAGTTGTGGTGCACAAGCTCTGTTGCTCTATGGCGCTTGATGTGGCATCTTCCCAGACCAGAGATGGAACCCGTGTCTCCTGTACTGGCAAACAGATTCTTTACCACTGAGCCACCAGGGAAGCCCTGGTTTGGACTCTGTGTGTGAAAAGTACTATAGACCTATTACAGTACAGTACCACATAGCCAATTGTGTCAGCTGGGTACCTAGGCTAAGTTTTTGTTGGACCTACAAACAAATTGGACTTCTGAACATACTCTCAGAACTTGTTCACATATAGGGGACTTACAGTATAGCTAGAGGCAGGGTCTTTAGGAGGTAATTAAGGTTAAAGAAGGTAATAAGAAAATGACAACCCACTCCAGTATTCTGGAGAATCTCATAGACAGAGGAGCCTGGAGGGCTACAGTCCATAGGGTTGCAAAGAGTCAGACATGACTGAAGCGACTTAGCCCATAAGCATACAAGGTTATAAGGGTGAGACCCTAATCCAATAGGACTGCAGCCCCTGGAGGAGGGAAACGCTACCCACTCCAGTATTCTTATTCTTTTTTTTTTGGCCTCTAAGTAATCATTTATTTTTTATCAGTCTTTATGCTTTGGCCTGTGCGGGCCTCCCATCGCAGTGGCCTCTCCTGTTGCAGAGCACTGACTCTGGGCGCTCCAGAGCGCCGGCTTGTAATTGGACACACTGGCCCAGCCCCTCCTCGGCATGTGGGATCTTCCTGGGCCAGGGATCAAACCAATGCCCCTTGTACTTCAAGTCGGACTGTTTACGCACTGGTCCACCAGGGAAGCCCCCATTCCATTATCCTTGCCTGGAGAATTCCGTGGCTCGTCCATGGGTCACCAAGAGTCAAACACGACTGAGAGACTTTCACTGTTACTTATATGGAGAGGAAGAGAAAGAGATTTCTCTCTCTGTCTCCTACCATGTGAGTACACAGTGAGAGGACAGCCATCTACAAGCCAGGAAGAGAGCCCTCAGTTGACCCTGACCATGCAGGCACCTTAATCTTGAGCTTTCCAGCCTCCAGAACAGTAAGAAAATAAACATCTATTGTTGAAGTCCCTCGACTTGTGGGGTTTTGTTACGACAGCCCCAGCTGACTGAGACAGCCTTGAGTCAGTCACGCTCTCCTCTGGCAGCCCTGGAGGGGCCTGGCTCTGTCGTCCTTCAGGGCGCCTCCAGGGCTCCTTACAACAAACCCCTCTTCTCCCCGGCCAGCTGGCAAGAGACCTGGCTGTCTCCATCCTCAGCAGTGAATCTGTTTGGCTGGGCTGTGTGTGGTAGGGTGGCCCAGAGAGGTGAAAGCAGGTTGCATCGGTGTAGATGAGAGCATGGGTCAGGGGGTTTGGAGGGACGGTGGGGGGGGAATGAGAGCCTCAGCTCGACCTCTCCTTCAGCGCCTGCACTTGGATCTCCACTCGGTCACATTTCCACCCTCTACTTCCCCAGGCCCCACCCTCCAGCCTCGCCCAGGGTCTCGTGATGTCCCAGGTGTCCTGTTCTCCCAGCCTCTGTGCCATCGCTGCCCGGAACCCACCTTCCTTCTTGTTCTCTTGGTAAACCCCCAGTCAGCCATCAGACCCAGCCAGGATCTCCTCCTCCACAGGCCTCTCTTACCAACACTCCTTGATTCCTGTTCCCTGGTAAATAAGCAAACATACGACAAAGACATATCAGTACCTACATTTGTGCATGCACACGGACACATAGATGGTTCTTGGTTGCAAGCAATAGAGACCAGCTCTGGCTAATTTAAACAGAAAAGGGCTTTATTGAAAGGACGTTGGATCATCTCCAGAATGGCCAGAGAATTGGGGACCCTGGTTCCAGGCATGTGGGATCTTCCTGGCCAATGCCCCTTGTACTTCAAGTCGGACTGTTTACGCACTGGTCCACCAGGAAGCCCCCATTCCATTATCCTTGCCTGGAGAATTCCGTGGCTCGTCCATGGGTCACCAAGAGTCAAACACGACTGAGAGACTTTCACTGTTACTTATATGGAGAGGAAGAGAAAGAGATTTCTCTCTCTGTCTCCTACCATGTGAGTACACAGTGAGAGGACAGCCATCTACAAGCCAGGAAGAGAGCCCTCAGTTGACCCTGACCATGCAGGCACCTTAATCTTGAGCTTTCCAGCCTCCAGAACAGTAAGAAAATAAACATCTATTGTTGAAGTCCCTCGACTTGTGGGGTTTTGTTACGACAGCCCCAGCTGACTGAGACAGCCTTGAGTCAGTCACGCTCTCCTCTGGCAGCCCTGGAGGGGCCTGGCTCTGTCGTCCTTCAGGGCGCCTCCAGGGCTCCTTACAACAAACCCCTCTTCTCCCCGGCCAGCTGGCAAGAGACCTGGCTGTCTCCATCCTCAGCAGTGAATCTGTTTGGCTGGGCTGTGTGTGGTAGGGTGGCCCAGAGAGGTGAAAGCAGGTTGCATCGGTGTAGATGAGAGCATGGGTCAGGGGGTTTGGAGGGACGGTGGGGCGGGAATGAGAGCCTCAGCTCGACCTCTCCTTCAGCGCCTGCACTTGGATCTCCACTCGGTCACATTTCCACCCTCTACTTCCCCAGGCCCCACCCTCCAGCCTCGCCCAGGGTCTCGTGATGTCCCAGGTGTCCTGTTCTCCCAGCCTCTGTGCCATCGCTGCCCGGAACCCACCTTCCTTCTTGTTCTCTTGGTAAACCCCCAGTCAGCCATCAGACCCAGCCAGGATCTCCTCCTCCACAGGCCTCTCTTACCAACACTCCTTGATTCCTGTTCCCTGGTAAATAAGCAAACATACGACAAAGACATATCAGTACCTACATTTGTGCATGCACACGGACACATAGATGGTTCTTGGTTGCAAGCAATAGAGACCAGCTCTGGCTAATTTAAACAGAAAAGGGCTTTATTGAAAGGACGTTGGATCATCTCCAGAATGGCCAGAGAATTGGGGACCCTGGTTCCAGGCTCTCAGCCAGGCTCCAGGCTATGGCACGTTAGAACCAGTGTGGGATACCAGGGGCCCTCTGACTGGTACTGTCAAGCCTACTAAAGTCAGACCCTGGCACTGGACTCTGGACCAGCAGATCCAATCGGCAGTGCCTGGGTTCCATGCCCACACCCCGGTCTAGAGTAGGAGGTGGGCCTCATGCTCCACCAAGACTTCTGAGGGGCAGGAGGCAGAATTCCCTAAATTACAGAAGGTGCAGTTGCTCAATGGCCAAAAGTCATAACAAATGTGTCTTAGATGTAGAATATTCATATATATATATATTTTTTTAAATTTTCATCATTCATGGTAGCTATGCTCTGTCAATTGCTATGAATATTGAAATAACAAATGCTGGCAAATTCCTGGCAGTCCAATGGTTAAGACTGCACCATTCCACTTCAGGGGGCATGGGTTCAATCCCTGGTCAGGGAGCTAGGATCCCACATGCCACACAGGATCAGCAAAGATATATATATAAGCAAATACTGGGGCTTCCCTGGTGGTCCAGTGGGTAAAGAGTCCTCCTTGCAGTGCAAGGGGCACCAGTTCGATCCCTGGCACAGGAAGATCTCACATGCTGCGGAGCAGCTGGACCAGTGTGGCCAATTACGAGGCAGCACTTTGGGGCGCATGTGCCCAGAGCTGGTGCTCTGTACAAGAGAGGCCAATGCGATGGGAGGCCCACACAGGCCAAAGAATTAAGATGGATGAAAATAAATAAATGAAAGACCAATAAAAAGAGGCCAAAATTTTTAAAAAAAAAAAAAAAAGAAAGAAAGAAAAACACACACAAATACTGAACCACTTCCTCCTGGGGGAAATACTGGATTTAGTGCCTGTCCACCTCTGCTGACGACATTGTTGCCACCTGAGTAATACATGATCCTGTTTAGACTATCAAAGGACCCCCATTTTTTGTTTCCCTGGTAAATGCAAACATGCGTCCTTTGTGCATGCACACGGACACATAGATGGTTCTTGGTTGCAAGCAATAGAGACCAGCTCTGGCTAATTTAAACAGAAAAGGGCTTTATTGAAAGGACGTTGGATCATCTCCAGAATGGCCAGAGAATTGGGGACCCTGGTTCCAGGCTCTCAGCCAGGCTCCAGGCTATGGCACGTTAGAACCAGTGTGGGATACCAGGGGCCCTCTGACTGGTACTGTCAAGCCTACTAAAGTCAGACCCTGGCACTGGACTCTGGACCAGCAGATCCAATCGGCAGTGCCTGGGTTCCATGCCCACACCCCGGTCTAGAGTAGGAGGTGGGCCTCATGCTCCACCAAGACTTCTGAGGGGCAGGAGGCAGAATTCCCTAAATTACAGAAGGTGCAGTTGCTCAATGGCCAAAAGTCATAACAAATGTGTCTTAGATGTAGAATATTCATATATATATATATTTTTTTAAATTTTCATCATTCATGGTAGCTATGCTCTGTCAATTGCTATGAATATTGAAATAACAAATGCTGGCAAATTCCTGGCAGTCCAATGGTTAAGACTGCACCATTCCACTTCAGGGGGCATGGGTTCAATCCCTGGTCAGGGAGCTAGGATCCCACATGCCACACAGGATCAGCAAAGATATATATATAAGCAAATACTGGGGCTTCCCTGGTGGTCCAGTGGGTAAAGAGTCCTCCTTGCAGTGCAAGGGGCACCAGTTCGATCCCTGGCACAGGAAGATCTCACATGCTGCGGAGCAGCTGGACCAGTGTGGCCAATTACGAGGCAGCACTTTGGGGCGCATGTGCCCAGAGCTGGTGCTCTGTACAAGAGAGGCCAATGCGATGGGAGGCCCACACAGGCCAAAGAATTAAGATGGATGAAAATAAATAAATGAAAGACCAATAAAAAGAGGCCAAAATTTTTAAAAAAAAAAAAAAAAGAAAGAAAGAAAAACACACACAAATACTGAACCACTTCCTCCTGGGGGAAATACTGGATTTAGTGCCTGTCCACCTCTGCTGACGACATTGTTGCCACCTGAGTAATACATGATCCTGTTTTATGCGAGTTTCTGGCTTTTCAAAAAATATTTACTTATGACTGTGTGGGGTCTTGATTGCTGTGCATGAGCTCTCTCTAGTTAAGGCGAGCAGGGTCTAGTCTCTAGTTGCAGTTCGTGGGTTTCTCAGTGCAACGGTTTCTCTTGTTGTGAAGCCTGGGCTCTAGAGAGCGTGCGCGTCAGCAGTTGGAGCTCATGGACTAAGCTGCTCCATGGCACATGGGATCGTTCTGGACCGGGGATTGAACCCATGTCCCCTGCGCTGGCAGGCAGATTCTTAACCCCTGGACCGCCAGGGAGGGCTCCACGTTTCTATTTAAAGACACCTTATTGAAAACATACTGTTGACTGACTCACATTGGATCTTGGATCGTGGCTCTGTAACGGATGCTTAAGTGGAGCTGATCTAACACGTATTTTCTCCTTTAGACCCAGCACAGCCTTCTTGCTCTTAGAACCAGCACTTCAGCACTGCACTTGGGGGCCATTTTAAACAGTGAACTCTCCCCAAAAAGCACAGCCTTACAGAAAGTATGTCACTAAATAGACCATGAACATAGACTTGCTTATAATATGAGACTTGGAACGAGAAGGCGGAACATCACCTCATTTACCTGCAGCGGGGGGCATGTTGGGGAGCTTGAATGCATTGCCTCTTCTCTTTTCCATGAGTGAGTGATGGGACCATGAGTATCGAATTGAGGGTTATCGACAAATTTTAACAAGTGGGCCAGTTTGGAAGTATAGAACCTGTGAATAATAACTCTGAAATTATGGCATGATGATATCTATATATTTTATACTTGCAACTATGGTTATATACAATTTTTTTCATATGGTTTCCACACCTATGAAATCTTTAAAAGTTTTTTTCTTGAAGTAGATTTACAATTTTGTGTTAGTTTTAAGGTATACAGCCAAGTGATTCAGTTATGCATATATACAAATATACTTTTTTACGTTCCCTTCTATTATAGGTTATGACAAGATATTGAGGAGTATTCCCTGGTATAATACAGCAGATCCTTGTTGGTTATCTATTTTATGCATAACAGTGTGTATATTTTAATCCCAAACTCCTAATATATTCCTCACCCCTTCCCATCTGGGCTTCCCTGGTGGTTCAGATGGCTATGAATCCACGTGCAATGTGGAGACCTGGGTTCAGTCCTGGCTTGGGAAAAATCCCCTAGAGAAAAGAATGGCTATGCACGCCAGTATTCTTTTTTTTATTCTTTTTATTTTTGGCTATGCTAGCTCTTCATTGATGCATATGGGCTTTCTCTAGTTGTGGCAAGTAGGGGGCTACTCTCTAGTTGCAGTGTGCAGGTTTCTCATGTTGGGGTGGCTTCTCTTGTTGCAGACATGGACTTTAGGCATAGGGCTTCAGTATTGTGGCACATGGGCTTAGTTGTCCCGAAGCACATGGAATCTTTCTGGACCAGGGATCGAACCTGTGTCCCCTGCATTGGCAGGCAGATTCTTTACCACTGGACCACTAGGGAAGTCCCCACTCTAATGTTGTAGCCTGGAGACTTCCATGGACAGAGGAGCCTGGCAGGGTACAGTCCATGGGGTCGCAAAGAGTCAGACACGACTGAAGCGACTTAGCATGCACACACATACCTGGTCTTAGCTGCAACATGTGGCATCTAGTTCCCCAACCAGGAATCAACCCTGGGGCTTTGCATTGGAAGTGCAGAGTCTTAGCCACTGAACCATCAGGGAAGTCTCTCGCATCTTGTTCTTAGGGGAACTTTCCACCTTGTGTAGTTGGAAGGTGCAAGTCAAGCCACCATGAGGGGAGATGAAATTTGGCTCCTTTGAGTGTCCACCGTGGGGACAATTAGGCACTGGTATTGTGGGGGCATGTCAGGGAGCAGGAGAATCCTTGCCCTCACAGCTAAAAGATGATGTGGATGAGAAAAGGGTCCAGAGGCACCTAAGAAAGTGTAGGAGAGATGCAGGTAACAGAGCAAGCTCTCATGGAGTTTCGAGGGACAAAGTGCCCACTTCTGACTGAGTATCAGTGGGATGTGAGCCAGACGGGCTTCCTTGTGGCAGAGGCTTCAGGATGGCCTTTGAGGTTCAGGGTCTTGGGGAGAATGAGCTGTCAGAGCAAGAGGGTGAAGCCACATCAGTTAAAGCTGTCCTGCGTTTGGCTGCAGCCTCTCTTTTAAAAAGAGGGAAGCACTAACATCTCTGGTTTTAAATCCTGTCTGTAGGGAGCATTCTTTATCGGGGAAAGCACCAGCCACAGCTCCTGGGCAAGAAGGGGCTCAGAGACTGGCAGGTCGGAAGGATATGGGGCCACAGAGGGCAGGACACCTGGACCAGCAGTTCATTCTACTGTTGTGTGCTTTCCAAGGGGTGTCACCCAAGCAGCTGAAAGATTTGTTCCCGCATAACATGTGAATTGAAAACAAGCCTCTTTCCTGGTTACAGAACAAGATTGTCCATTAATCAGGGACATTTGCTCCCATCAGCCCCGGGGTCTCTAGTCAGGGGTCTGCCCTGTGGACCAAGGCCATCTGTTTGCACAGGACTCTGCTTCCCACAATCTTTGCTGGGCGTGGGGAGGGCAAGATGGAGGAAAACGAAAAGTCCAAGAGAGACTCGTGCTGTGCTAAGGGATCTTCTATCCTTAGAACAGAAAACACACACCAAAAAAGGGAGAAAAATGCCAAAGATGACAAAGTGAAAGAAAAAAATAATAAATTTTTGTATAGCCAAGGGGGAAAAAAAAGCCTGTAGTTAAAGGAAATCAGATTGTTGGATAAATGTGTGCTTTCAAAGTCCTTGAGAGGCCCACGAGCTGTCTGCACAGAAGGACCCACTAGGGATGCACTGGGAGGCATTGCTCGCCCCTTGGACCATCGCGTTGGAGTTCTAGGCCAGGTGGGCGGGGTGCAGATAGAGGGGAGGGCATGCTGGCTTGGGAGTCTACAAAAATATTTCCAGCCATTAGCTCATGTGATTGTCACAGCAGCTTCTGGGAGGTCAGCAATAGTAACTCCGTTTATCTGATCATCAAGCGGAGGCTCAGAGAGGTGCCATGACCCATCAGTAATGCTGGCTAGTAAACTCCAAAGCCAGGGTTATCTGATGCCTCAACTTAGGACAAAGTGCCCACTTCTGACTGAGTATCAGTGGGATGTGAGCCAGACGGGCTTCCTTGTGGCAGAGGCTTCAGGATGGCCTTTGAGGTTCAGGGTCTTGGGGAGAATGAGCTGTCAGAGCAAGAGGGTGAAGCCACATCAGTTAAAGCTGTCCTGCGTTTGGCTGCAGCCTCTCTTTTAAAAAGAGGGAAGCACTAACATCTCTGGTTTTAAATCCTGTCTGTAGGGAGCATTCTTTATCGGGGAAAGCACCAGCCACAGCTCCTGGGCAAGAAGGGGCTCAGAGACTGGCAGGTCGGAAGGATATGGGGCCACAGAGGGCAGGACACCTGGACCAGCAGTTCATTCTACTGTTGTGTGCTTTCCAAGGGGTGTCACCCAAGCAGCTGAAAGATTTGTTCCCGCATAACATGTGAATTGAAAACAAGCCTCTTTCCTGGTTACAGAACAAGATTGTCCATTAATCAGGGACATTTGCTCCCATCAGCCCCGGGGTCTCTAGTCAGGGGTCTGCCCTGTGGACCAAGGCCATCTGTTTGCACAGGACTCTGCTTCCCACAATCTTTGCTGGGCGTGGGGAGGGCAAGATGGAGGAAAACGAAAAGTCCAAGAGAGACTCGTGCTGTGCTAAGGGATCTTCTATCCTTAGAACAGAAAACACACACCAAAAAAGGGAGAAAAATGCCAAAGATGACAAAGTGAAAGAAAAAAATAATAAATTTTTGTATAGCCAAGGGGGAAAAAAAAGCCTGTAGTTAAAGGAAATCAGATTGTTGGATAAATGTGTGCTTTCAAAGTCCTTGAGAGGCCCACGAGCTGTCTGCACAGAAGGACCCACTAGGGATGCACTGGGAGGCATTGCTCGCCCCTTGGACCATCGCGTTGGAGTTCTAGGCCAGGTGGGCGGGGTGCAGATAGAGGGGAGGGCATGCTGGCTTGGGAGTCTACAAAAATATTTCCAGCCATTAGCTCATGTGATTGTCACAGCAGCTTCTGGGAGGTCAGCAATAGTAACTCCGTTTATCTGATCATCAAGCGGAGGCTCAGAGAGGTGCCATGACCCATCAGTAATGCTGGCTAGTAAACTCCAAAGCCAGGGTTATCTGATGCCTCAACTGCCTCTTGGTGGGAAGGGTGGGGACATGAACGGAGTCCAGGATCCCGTGTTCTTCAGATGCACGGCGTGACTTCAGGGTGAATGTCAGATTCCTATTTACAGATGAGAAAGAAGGCACAGAGGAGTGAGGGGTCGTGCCCCCGGGGGCCTGTGCTAAGTGCACTCCCAGCAGCTGGCTTGCCCATCAGGGGACCCGGGGCCACGGGGTATATGGCCATGGGTGCTCTGGGTGGAGCCGAGGAGCCTGGCGCATGTAGGCTGGGCCGCAGGGGAAGGCAGGCCATTTGGGTGGAGTCAGGCCAGTCAGAGTGCAGGTGGCATGTCACTCTGCCCCCAGAAGCTTGGCAGAGTCAGTCCGGGTTCTGGAACCCCGTTCCTGACACCCCACCCCGCTGTGGGCCAAGGTCCCCTGAGCGGAGCTCTGGAACTTACAAGGCGGTGGCAGATGTCCACCTCCTCTCCCAGGCTGCTGCCATGTCCACCGTCTCCACCTCCTCAGCCTGTCGACTGCCTGGGCGAGGACCGTGGATGCTGGACGGTGTCCATCCTGGTCGCATCACTGCCCGAGAGTAGAAAGGCTGTAGGTCCAATAGGTTCTTGTTGGGCCAGAGACATTCTCTGGAGTCCAGGACCCCATTTATTGCCTTCCCTCTCGCAGGTAGTTCTTCAGTTAGTTGGCAGGGGTGGGGAAGAGTGTGGGCCCTGAAACCCAGAATGATTTCAGTTGTCCATTCCTACAGCCCCATGTGCTTCCCCGTCCAACAGTGGACCCGAAATCTCACTGCCACCCAGGCAGGCCACTAGCTGCTCGTGACTCTGCCTTAAAGTGTCGAAGAAATAGCATCCTAAAACTAAAATAATAACTGTGCTTGCTGTGCTTTGCTTAGTTGCTTAGTCTGTTCGACTCTTTGCAACCCCATGGATGGCCGCCCGCCGGGCTCCTCTGTCCATGGGGAGTCTCCTGACAAGAATCCTCGAGTGGGTCGCCGTGTCCTCCTCCAGGGGCTCTTCTCAACCCAGGGATGGAATCGAGGTCTCCTGTGTTGCAGGCAGATGCTTTTCCATCTGAACCACCAGAGAAAATAAAATAATAACTATTATCATAATAACTAACATCTGTACAGCACTTTACAGGTTGTATTATTTGCATAGATATCTCAATTATTCTTCACAGTAAATCCGGTGCCATTACCATTATTATTATCCACTGAGGCTCAGAGAGAACCTTAATGATGCTCTCACCCAGAGATAAATTCTTGACACATGAACCGACACCCTCTAATCTGCACCCATGGCAGACATCACTAATAGATCCAGACACTCTCTTTTTTGTTTGTAGTCTCAACTCTGGAATCCTTCTCAGTGTAGCAGCCCAGGCAGCCACCTCCAATCAATCTGACCGATGCACGTGACAGAAAGCGTTTCTCAGTGAGCTAATCCATGTCCTTCATTTTGCGTGTGTGAAGCTGGGGACTTAGAGATGCTCCTGAATGGGTTAGTGACAAAGGCAGCGCTAGAACCCTGGACTCTTGGCCCACAAGTACATAGTCAGAAGTCTTTCCACTGACCCCTCCGCATGGTTCAAGGTGATTATGCTTTTGATTTAACGGGGCTTTTAAAAGTCCCTAGGGGACTCTAATTTGCAGTCAGATTTGAAAAATTACTTGAGTTTTCTCCATCTGTAACAGTGCTGGTCATATTTTCCTGGTGCTAGGAATTGTCTGTGGTTACTTGTTAACAAGTGTATAATGTGTTTTTGTAAAATATATGAGTCTCTCTCCAGGAGAATCTGATTTAGGTATAGCCGGGGGCCCAGGAATCTGCATTTTTGTAAGCATCCCAGGTGATTCTGTTCCCCCCGGGGAAGTTGGGCCATGCAGCCCTGAGCAGGCACAGCTGGGACTCCATTTGGGAGCCCTGAGAATGAGGTCAGTCAGCTCCTGAGAGCCAGGAGGCAAGGAGTGGCCTGGGCTTTGGCTCTTTAAACAGTCATGAAGACGTCCGTCCATACCAAGGTGCTGCCTTTCTTTTTTAAACTCTTCAGTCTAGATTATTACGTAATCCATCTGAAGAATTTATAGGAACACTATCACCCTCATGCCTGGCTTCTATGGGGACAGCAAGGAGAGCAAGAAAGTAGAACACAGAAGTAAGAATGAAATGAACATTATTTGTTTTAGACAAGCAATTTTCTCTAATGTTCTGTGCTCTTGTGTGGCTGTCCTTCTGAGCACTCAAGGGCCTTTCAAGGTGGGGCAAATCCGGAGGTGGTTCTTGAGGGAGATGATTAGCCTTGGGGGGCTGGGAATGCGGGCAGGCATTGCCGGGAACAGGGCTCAGGAGGAACCGAAGTGTCCAGGGCCAGCATGGGGGCCAGGAGACTCCATCGCCCGCCACCCATCCCTGAGGGCCACTCATGCTCGGTCCCTCAGTCGTGTCCGACTCTTGTGACCCGATGGACTGTACCCTGCCAGGCTCCTCTGTCCGTGGAATTTTCCAGGCAAGATGACTGGAGTGGGTTGCCATCTTGTCCCTCAGAGGCTTTTTCCTACCCAGAGATTGAACCCGAGCCTCTTACATCTCCAGCATTGGCAGGAAGGTTCTTTACCACTAGGGCCACCTGGGAAGCCCCGAAGTGCTGAGATTTCCCCATGTGTCAGACACTGAGCTGGCTTCTTTTCACCGCCAGGAAAGTCCTGCAAAGTACTGTGAATCACTCCTATTTACAGATGAGTAAACTGAGGTTCAGGCTTCCCTGGTAGCTCAGTGGTAAAGAATCCACCTGCCAGTGCGGGAGACACAGGTTCGATCCCTGGGTCGGGAAGATCCCCTGGAAAAGGATATGGCAACCCACTCCAGTATTCTTGTCTGGGAAATCCCATGGACAGAGGAGCCTGGCCGGTTACAGTCCATGGGTCACAAAGAATTGGACACAACTTAGCTACTAACCACCACTAGCAACAACCAAACTGAGGTTCAGTAAATGACAGTGCTTTGAGCTTCACCTAGAAACTTCTCACTCTAGAAGGAAAAAAAAAAAAGAAAAACAGCATTTAATCCAATTCCCAGTACCACCAGGAAGAGCCAGGCACACTGGAATATCAGGAAAAGAATAAGCTTGGGGCTTTAAAAATAGAAACTATAGAGTCCTTTTTTTTTTTTTTTTTTAGCCATACATATGAATGGAAAGTCATAGCCTGGAGAATTACAAATAGAAGAATCTCTTCCTAAAAGTATTTGTCCTTGAGCTAATGCTCAAGTGGGTGATAAATGTGGAGCATAAAAGAAATGGGTCTGGAATGAAGAACGAGGCACAAAAATGCACCGAACGCCTTGGATATGTGCACACGCTCTGACCCAGCAGTTTCACCTCTAGAAACTGAGGCTCCCCAGATAGCTGAGCACGTGGGCCAAGAAGTATTTGCGAGGCAACATTGCTTACATTTTTGAAAAACTAGAAGCAACATAAATTGTCCAACACTAGGCTTAATAACAATATAGTACATTCACAGAGGCAAATACCATATATCCGTGAAAAATAGTGATACAGATGTAGATCTGTTGAGACACAAATAGTTCATCACACATTTGCTGCATAAGGAAAAAATCCCTATGGTGGAGTAGCATGTGTGCTGGCGGTTGTGTTAAAATAAAGCAATATTTAGTAAGGATAAATGATCTGATGTCTGTATCCGCTGCTGCTGTTTGGTCGCTAAGTCGTGTCTGAGTCGTTGGCGACCCCATGGACAGTAGCCCTCCAGGCTCCTCTGTTGGTGGGATTTCCCAGGCAAGAATACTGGAGTAGGGTGCTGTAGGGTCCTTCTCCAGGGGATCTTCCTGAGCCAGGGATCAAGCCTGCATCTCCTGCTTGGCAGATGGATTCTTTACCACTGAGCCACCTGGGAAGCCTGAATATCTTTATTTGGCTGTACCAGGTCTTAGTTGTGGCCTTCAGGCATCCTTGGTCTTTGTTGCAGCGTGTGGAATCATTTAGTTGCGGCGTGTGAACTCTTAGTGGCAGCAGGTTGGGATCAAGTTCCCTGACCAGGGGTCAAACCCAGGCCTCCAGCATTGCAAGCTCGGACTCTTGGCCACTGGATCAGATATATATCAAAACTTCAGCAGTGGATGATTGGATGATTATGTCTATAGACTTGGATTTGTTGTGGTTGTTTAGTCACCAAATCCTGTCCAGCTCTTTGCGACCCCATGGAGTGCAGCGCACCAGGCTTCCCTGTCCTTCACTGTCTCCCAGAGTTTGCTCAAATTCAGGTCCATTGAGTTGGTGATGACATCCAGAGATCATTCTTATTTCCCTTTTTTTCTCCATTTATCAGAATAGTCTGTTTTATTTGGCTCTATTTTTTCCAGTTGTATTGAGATATAATTGACATACAGTACTGTATAAACTTATGGTGTATACCAGAATGACTTGCATATATTCTGAAATGATTATCATGATAATCATAATACGTTTGGTTAATATTCATCATCTCATCCATATTTTTGAAAAGGAAAAAGTTTTTTCCTTATGATAAAAACTCTTCTTAATAGAACTTGCTCCCTTAACTTTCAAATATACCTTACAACAGTGTTAGCTCTCGTCCCCATGCTCTACGTCTTATCCCCACTACTTACCTTGTTACTGGAAGTTTGTGTCCTTTGACTACCTTCATGTAATCCCCCTCCACCCTGCCCCACCTCTGTGAACCACAAATCCAATCTCCTTCTCTGAGTTTGGGGTATTATTTGTTTGATTTTTCTTAGTTTCCAAATACAAATGAGATCCTAGGGTATTTGTCCTTCTCTCAACGATAATGCTCTAAATGTCCGTCCATATTGTCACAGATTGCAGTATTTCCTTTTTTATGGTTGAATAATATTTCCTTGTGTATATACACACAACAACTTATATATTTATTCAGTGATTTGGCGGGGTGGGGGCGGATTGGGGAGGGAGGGGGCAGGTGGGCCACTTCTATTGGTCTTTCATTTCTCTATTTTCATCCATCTTTGTTCTTTGGCCCGTGTGGGCCTCCCATTGCGGTGGCCTCTGTTGTCGCAGAGCACCGGCTCTGGGCACATGCGCTCCAGAGCTCTGGCTCGGTACCAGAGCTCCGGCTCGGTAATTGGACATATCGGTCCAGCTGCTCTGCGGCACGTGGGATCTTCCCAGGCCAGGGATCGAACCGGCGCCCCTTGCACTGCAAGGCGGTGTCCTTACCCACTGGACCACCAGGGAAGCCCCCAGTGATCTTTTTAAGAGCTATTTTGTCTTGGGCAATTGACAATTGATAGTGTGGTGATAGTTTCAGGTGGACAGCGAAGAGACTCACTTGTGTGTATCCATGTCTCCATTCTCCCCCAAACTCTCCCCCTCCAGGCTGCCACACCATTGAGCAGAGTTCCGTGTGCTCTACAGTAGGTCCTTGTTAGTTATTCATGTTGAATATAGCAGCACACACAACATCTTTATCCATTTCTCCATCCATGGACACTTAAGTTTCCTGCCTTTCTCTTTCCTTCTTTCCTTTTTTCTTTCTTGCTTACTAGTTTTCCCCTAATTTTTTTTTCTTTGGAAAACATGGGGTGCCACCTGCATATTTAAGTGAAAGCTAAGTCCAGTCTCAAAGGAGGATACTCCCAAGATCTTGCCAAACTGACCCTGGTCAGTGGTTTCTTGAAACATTTCGGAATGAGGCCACAGAGAGAGGGCTTATTAATGCCACCAGTGAGGGGGAAGTAGGCGACAGTCTTGGGGGTGGGCCAGGGGTAGGGGACATCCGTATCAGGTGATTTGGACAGACTCTGAGCAGGGAGGTGTGAAAGCCTTATAAACAGCTATGAGCCCACCTCACAGATAGACCCAGCTTACAAGCCACAGGACGGGTTGCATCATGCCCTTTAAGCCGCCCCTGGCTGGTTCCGGGCGTGAGAAGCTCAGCCCCTGCCACACCCTCTTCCCCACCCCACATCTGAGTGGGTCAGCTGAGCTACATGCAGGACTGAGAAGCCTCTTGGGAAGAATCGTATAATCCTTGAACCACATACACAGCTGGGAATGATGGACCCCCTTGGTGGGGAGATGATGGGCTGGATGGAATGTGGGGGTCCCTGAAAAGAATTCAAGAAGAGGGGAAGAGTCTCCGCACAGAGAGCCTCCCTCAGAAACCAGCCTCTCATTAGAAAGAATAAGGAAATAATGCCATTTGCAGCAACATGGATGAACCTAGAGACTGTCATCTGAGAGAAGGAAGTCAGAGAAGGAGAAACGTCATTTGACATCCCTTAGATGTGGAATCACAAAGCAAGTGATACAAATGCAACAAACTTACCATTGCTTACTGGGGAAGGAAGAGGGGGAAGGGATAGTTAGGGAGTTCGACATGGACATGTACACACTGCTGTATTTAACATGCATAACCAACAAGGACCTGCTGTATAGCACAGGGCACTCTGCTCATGTTATGAGGCAGCCGGGATGGGAGGGGAGTGTGGGGGAGAATGGATCCCTGGAGATGTATGGCCAAGGCCATTCCGTGTTTGCCTGAAGATATCACAACATGATTGATCGGCTCTTCCCCCATACAAAAGAAAAAGCTTAAATACAAAGAAAAAAAGGAATTACAGAGATCAAGTAAACATTGCATTTTCAACGACTATAATTATAAAGAGAAAAATAATAAGATGGTGGCTAGAAGGGAAAAGGAAGAGAAAGAAAACGACCTTCGTGGTGGTGGTGAGGACAGTTTGACGTATGATGGGGCAGCTGCCCAGCCGATGTGGAGTCTGTGCTCAGGGCCGAGAGCACGTGCACCTGACTCTCAGCGCCCGGGAGACGATCAGTTCCTGCTGCTCCCTGGAGGTCGCCGGCGTTTATGGCTGGGGTGAACAGGCAGGGACCTCCAGACTCAGGGGTTCTCAGGGAAGCCCGTGTGAAGATTGCACCATCAGAGGTAGCTGTCTTGGAGTCTGCCAGGAAGCAGCAGAAGGGGCAGAGGCCAGCCAGGGTGGCCTGGGGTGCATGTGAGTGGCCATCTGTCCGTGGTAGGCGGTTGGTTCCAGCAGGATTCCTTTCCTGTTGCTGCTACGGTAGCAAGCTTCCAGAAACTCAGTAGGAACAGCTTAGAACAGATCCCTTCTCTTACAATTCTGGAGATCAGAAGTCCAACAACCAAGGCATCCATAGGGCTGCGTTCCTTCTTGAGGCTCTGGGAGAGAACCCATTTCCTTGCCTCTTTCCGACTTTTAGAAGTTGCCCGCGTGGGTCATGACCTCTTCCGCCATTCCCCTGACCTCTGCCTCCTTTCTTCTGCGCCTGTCATTGTGTCATCTTCTGGGACTCTGGCCCTCCCACCTCTTTCTTATAAGGACCTTTGTGACTGTATTGGGCTCATCCGGATAACCCAAAGTCATCTCATTTTAGGATCCTTCATTTAATCATATCAGCAAATTCTCTGCTGCCATGTAAGGTAACAGATTCCCAGATTCTTGAGATTAGACTGTGAATACCATTTGAGGACCAGGATGAAACCTTGTACATAACCCAAGAAGGCAGGCTAGACATCTTAGGGGGCTGTCAAAAAGATGCGGGGATTTGAACAGTGGGAGTAGGGTTTGGGGATTGGAGCTCGCAGGGTTTGGGCATTCGTGGTAAGTAGCCACTCAGACTCACTGGGTCGTGAAGACTGGGGACCCTTAGGGGTCAATACAGTTGGGGAAACTGAGGCCCCAGGGAGCTAAGGACCTGTTGGAAGTTGCTGGGCTAGTTTTCCAGCTCTCTTCTATTCTGTTTCACTCAACAGACACCAGAGAAAAGGGTACTTTTCTTTTTAAAAAGTTTTATTTTGTTTTGGAATATACTTGGTTAACACTGTATGGTAGTTTCAAGTGTCACTCAGTCACACATACACAGGTATCCATTCTCCAAAAGGGGTGCTGCTGTTTGGGGTCGCTCTTGTTTAAGGCAAAGAACACAATTGACCAGATTTTATGGGCTTCCCTAGTGGTCCTGTGCATAAAACGTCCACCTTGCAGTGCAAGGGGCGCCGGTTCGATCCCTGGCCCGGGAAGATGCCACGTGTCGTGGAGCAGCTGGACCAGTGTGTCCAATTAAAAGCCAGCGCTCTGGAGCACAGGTGCCCAGAGCCGGTGCTCTGCACCAAGAGAGGCTGCTGCCATGGCAGGCCCTCACAGGCCAAAGAATAAAGATGGATGAAAGTAAATAAGTAAGAAAACTAAGAGGCCAAAGATGTTGTGTAAGGTCAGGGGCTGTGACTTGGTAGGGCCCAGAGCCCCTGTGTATGTATGAGCAGCCTGCAGAGACTCGCAGGGCCTCTGTGCTCCCTGCAAGGTTCTCCTCTCGTCAGCCCTTCCCTTCCAGGAAGGCGGAGGCGCGCCCAGCACGGCCGCGGGGAGCAGTGACAAAGGGCCGGTGCCCCTGAGGCCATCTGGCTGCTGCGGTCACTGATGGCTCTTTCCACAAGGAGGCCAGTGCTCCTCCTGCTCCAAGTTTAGACCGCGCAGGGTGGGGGTCAGGGGTGCTCTGGAGATGAAGGGGAAGCACGTGGAACCTAGCCAGCAAGAGCGCATTTCTGCCTTGGACCCTCTAGAGCACCCCCAGGTGTGTGTGAATGGGTAGTGAGGGGGAGAGAGAGCTTAGGCTACAGGCTTTCTTTTCTTTCTATCCTTTTTTTTTTACACACACACACACACATACGTGTTTAATATATTTATTTGTTTGGCTGTGCCAGCTCTTAGCTGTGGCATGTGAGCTCTAGTTCCCAGACCAGGGATCAAACCTGGGCCCCCTGCATTGGAGTGTGGCGTCTCAGCCCCTGGGCTGTTTATGGTCTGGGGTCGGCCAGTGTCTCAGTGAATTTGTCAGAAAGAATCACTCATGTCAGAACACTGGGTTTTGGCCCCACCCCTGCTCCGCTCCAGGTATGCGACTCAAGCTACGTCATGTGACTTCTCTGGGCCTCAGTCTGCTCATCTGTAGCATCAAGCGTCAGACTGGGTGATCGCCGAGGTGCCTTCAGGTTCACCCAGCTTTTGCTTGAAGGCTTCTAACAGTTTCCCCGCCCATCTCCCCACTCCCTCCCTGTCTCCTGGGCTCTCAAGGCCAGCTGGTCACTAGAATCAAATCCCCCCACCACACTCACTTTGGCGCTCCATTCTGCCCAGCTGGCCTGGGGCCTGGCCCCCAGCTAACCAGACTCCATGAACCAGCAGGCAGTGAGTCCAGGGACGAGGCCCAGGTCACACTGCCTGTGCCCAGGGAGGGGCGGCCCCTGATCTGGGCCCCCTTCTGCACGGGAACAGCAGGATCCCAGGAAACCGGTTGTTAAGGAGCCGGCCGGCAGCTACCAAGTTAGATAATGAATGCTTGGGTTTTCTACCGCTGTTTACCTTGGGTTAAGTACACGAAAATGATGTCATCTTTGCACCCATCCAGCTGGCACTTGACGGGGTCTCCGGGGCTCATCGGGGCTCCTCCCCTCCCCGTTCTCGTCACCCCCACCCTCATCAGCACGGAAGAGGTCTGGTGGTGGGGCATCGAAGCCAGCTGCCGCCACATCACTCTCCCAGCCCCGCACGTCCCCTTCCCGAGCTCATCCCCTCTTCTCTCACCAGGAAGACTGCTGGAGTCTCACGGCGACCTGCCGCCAGCCGGTCTCCTCCAACCCCTCCAACCCCCGAGGCCTCCGCTAAACGGCCTCCGCCCTGGACCCTTGGCTGGCTTTCGTTGTGTGGTCAGAGGAAAGCGTAGCCTGAACCCAGGCCTCAGGGAGCCGCCCACCCATTCAGCCTACCCCCACTTTACTTCTGCACCCCGGACTCCAGCCTCTCACCTTCAACCATCCAGAGCTTCTTCCACATTCCAGAAGCTTCATCTCCTTTCCTTCCCAAGATCTTTACCCCGAGGGACCCTCTTCCCTTCACCCTAATTCCTGCTCAGGCTCAGCACCTCAGACGGGGCTCTGTAGCCGCCCCTGGACCCATGATGTACAGGGAGCACACACTTGTGCACATGTTCAAAGCCAGGCAAGGACCTTAACCGCCCGGAACCTCAGTTTTGACTTCTGTTAAATGGGCTTATTGACACCTCTGTGACAAGGCTTTGCGAGATTGAACAAGAGATTGTATGTGACAGGGCTCAGCTCATAGCAAGTATCAAATCGTAATTTCCTAAGAACAAGGAGCCATCCTGGCCACAGGCATAGATGGTAGCTAGGGGCAGGGGTCTTTGATCGATGGAGGGAGTTGGACTCCAGCATGGGGATAATAGGATGCGTTCCTGGGGTTCAGCCTTCAGAATGCCTGACCTCTGGGTACTCCCTTCACCTGGCCTCTCCCCCTCCTTCCGAGGCCATGCAGGGGTTTGCCAGGGTCTACCGCCTCCTGTCACTCTGCTCATGGGTCATGGAGTCCCTCGGCTCGTCTCCTCGTCCATCCCTGCCTTGACCATTCCAGAGTGGAAGAGCTAGTCCTGTCGAGTCCTGGTCTGGGGACAGGCTTTCCCCCTAATGAATGCTTGGGTTCTACCGTTTATTTTAACGAAAATGATGTCACCCCCATCCCTGCATCGGGTCTCCGGGGCTCATCGGGGCTCCTCCCCTCCCCGTTCTCGTCACCCCCACCCTCATCAGCACGGAAGAGGTCTGGTGGTGGGGCATCGAAGCCAGCTGCCGCCACATCACTCTCCCAGCCCCGCACGTCCCCTTCCCGAGCTCATCCCCTCTTCTCTCACCAGGAAGACTGCTGGAGTCTCACGGCGACCTGCCGCCAGCCGGTCTCCTCCAACCCCTCCAACCCCCGAGGCCTCCGCTAAACGGCCTCCGCCCTGGACCCTTGGCTGGCTTTCGTTGTGTGGTCAGAGGAAAGCGTAGCCTGAACCCAGGCCTCAGGGAGCCGCCCACCCATTCAGCCTACCCCCACTTTACTTCTGCACCCCGGACTCCAGCCTCTCACCTTCAACCATCCAGAGCTTCTTCCACATTCCAGAAGCTTCATCTCCTTTCCTTCCCCAAGATCTTTACCCCGAGGGACCCTCTTCCCTTCACCCTAATTCCTGCTCAGGCTCAGCACCTCAGACGGGGCTCTGTAGCCGCCCCTGGACCCATGATGTACAGGGAGCACACACTTGTGCACATGTTCAAAGCCAGGCAAGGACCTTAACCGCCCGGAACCTCAGTTTTGACTTCTGTTAAATGGGCTTATTGACACCTCTGTGACAAGGCTTTGCGAGATTGAACAAGAGATTGTATGTGACAGGGCTCAGCTCATAGCAAGTATCAAATCGTAATTTCCTAAGAACAAGGAGCCATCCTGGCCACAGGCATAGATGGTAGCTAGGGGCAGGGGTCTTTGATCGATGGAGGGAGTTGGACTCCAGCATGGGGATAATAGGATGCGTTCCTGGGGTTCAGCCTTCAGAATGCCTGACCTCTGGGTACTCCCTTCACCTGGCCTCTCCCCCTCCTTCCGAGGCCATGCAGGGGTTTGCCAGGGTCTACCGCCTCCTGTCACTCTGCTCATGGGTCATGGAGTCCCTCGGCTCGTCTCCTCGTCCATCCCTGCCTTGACCATTCCAGAGTGGAAGAGCTAGTCCTGTCGAGTCCTGGTCTGGAGACCCCCGAGGCAGGCCCATGGGGGCGGCTGGTGAGGCCCGACTTCACCCGGGTGCTGGAATCACTGTCTCCGTTCCCCTCGCTCAGCAGCCCAGCCGTGGCGACTTCCTCCCACCTGGCTGGGCCAGCAGGGGTGCTGCCTATAAATAGAAGAGTGCGAGTCCTCGTGGCCCAGTGAATGGGCTGACATCCTGCCTCTGCCTGGCTGAGCCCTGACTCACAGGCCCCCGCCGGAGGCCTGCCCAGGGCGGCCGGGGCCGGCACCACCAGCTTGGCCTCGGAGGAAGCGCTGGGCGGCACCGTGTCCCTGGGGAGGCCGAGAGAGGCTTAGAGAAACGCGGCTGGCATTTCCTCCCTGTGAGGCCGGCCGGGCTCAGCAGGCTGGCTGGCTCAGAGGGGAGCGTGCCGAGGCTGTGAGTGTGCACCACGTGGGCCAGGGATGGGCTAGGCAGGGGGAAGGTGGCCGCTCCAGGAAGCCCAGTGGCCTCCGCAGCCCCTTCCATGAGGGTCCTGGGAGGGGAGACTCCTGGACAGCTTCGTCTGTGCTCACAGCACCGTCGCTCTGGCCTGGTGCATCTCAGGGCCGAGGCCAAATGCACACAGAAAGAGACACACACCTACCCAAGCACCAAAAACTGGCAAGAAGGCTGGAAAACGGGCCTGGGCAGGGGTAAGCACCAAGACAGCGCTGGAGGGCTAAGTGGCCAGTCTGGGAGCCGGAATGGAGGACAGGAGGCAGCGAGGGGCTGTCTGTCACGGGCTGCCCTGGGGGTCCCAGCTCTGTCCTGCGGCCCGGGCAGGGCAGAGGGGCCCCTGGTGGCGATCCGATTTCTGTTTTGTGTAGTTTGCTCTCTTCCCCTAGATCCACTAGATCACACACTCCATGTGGACAAGGGCCGGGTCAGTGCTGGCTCGCCGCTGCACGCCCACCACATACGTGCTAGAGGAGAGGAGCACTCTCCCCCACTCACCGCCACAGCTCTCTCCCCTGCAGATGGCGCACCGCATACTCACCCACACACTCACATGCTTGCCCGCCCCCCCCCCCCCCACAGGTCTCTTGGCATGCCCAGGGGGGCCTTCCTCCCACCTGTGACTGGTGGCCAGTCCTGGTCTGAGACCCCGAGGCAGGCCCATGGGGCTGGTGAGGACTTCACCCGGGTGCTGGAATCACTGTCTCCGTTCCTCGCTCAGCAGCCCAGCCGTGGCGACTTCCTCCCACCTGGCTGGGCCAGCAGGGGTGCTGCCTATAAATAGAAGAGTGCGAGTCCTCGTGGCCCAGTGAATGGGCTGACATCCTGCCTCTGCCTGGCTGAGCCCTGACTCACAGGCCCCCGCCGGAGGCCTGCCCAGGGCGGCCGGGGCCGGCACCACCAGCTTGGCCTCGGAGGAAGCGCTGGGCGGCACCGTGTCCCTGGGGAGGCCGAGAGAGGCTTAGAGAAACGCGGCTGGCATTTCCTCCCTGTGAGGCCGGCCGGGCTCAGCAGGCTGGCTGGCTCAGAGGGGAGCGTGCCGAGGCTGTGAGTGTGCACCACGTGGGCCAGGGATGGGCTAGGCAGGGGGAAGGTGGCCGCTCCAGGAAGCCCAGTGGCCTCCGCAGCCCCTTCCATGAGGGTCCTGGGAGGGGAGACTCCTGGACAGCTTCGTCTGTGCTCACAGCACCGTCGCTCTGGCCTGGTGCATCTCAGGGCCGAGGCCAAATGCACACAGAAAGAGACACACACCTACCCAAGCACCAAAAACTGGCAAGAAGGCTGGAAAACGGGCCTGGGCAGGGGTAAGCACCAAGACAGCGCTGGAGGGCTAAGTGGCCAGTCTGGGAGCCGGAATGGAGGACAGGAGGCAGCGAGGGGCTGTCTGTCACGGGCTGCCCTGGGGGTCCCAGCTCTGTCCTGCGGCCCGGGCAGGGCAGAGGGGCCCCTGGTGGCGATCCGATTTCTGTTTTGTGTAGTTTGCTCTCTTCCCCTAGATCCACTAGATCACACACTCCATGTGGACAAGGGCCGGGTCAGTGCTGGCTCGCCGCTGCACGCCCACCACATACGTGCTAGAGGAGAGGAGCACTCTCCCCCACTCACCGCCACAGCTCTCTCCCCTGCAGATGGCGCACCGCATACTCACCCACACACTCACATGCTTGCCCCCCCCCCCCCCCCCCACAGGTCTCTTGGACGATTTGAGAGCTGGAGCGACCCCTCCCGCACTGTCCCCTGCCCGTCTCTCCCACCAGGATGCCGCTGGCGAGACATGGCAGCTGCAGACAGGCAGCCTCTGCAGTCTTGACCCGCGCCTTCTTTCTAGGGAGAGGGAGACATTCTCCTGATTCGTACGAAGGCGTCCAGTGATTTCTTCATCCAGAGGGACCAGGGCAGAAAAACCTGCCTCCTCCCCTACTTGAAAAATCCTGGCTGGGTCCCTGTTTTCCCCAAGTTGAGGTCTCATCTCCACTGCACGGGTTTCCTGGGGCCACAGGGAACTCCTGGCCTTCGCCAAACATCCCATGCTTTCATCCCTCAGTGCCTTGCACGGGCTGGCCCTGGCACCTAGAATGTTCTCAGCTCCCCTCACCATCTACAGGTCCCTTGTTCAGTTTGGAAGCTCCCAGTGGTATTTCAAGACCCACCCAAATACCATCTGCCGGTGAGACCACAAGCCACATTAACAGTGTCTGCCCCTCCCTTCCTCAGTGTGTCCTGAATTCTCCAGAAACATGGAGCTATGTGCTTGGTGAAGTCCTTAGAGACCCAGAGTAGTTTGCAGCCCGGGAATGGCTGGGACTGTGTGGGGTGTTTCCTGGTCGCCACCGTAATAGGGAACGCTGTGGACATCTGATGGCCAGGGCCTGCAAACTAGGAAGACATGTCCATCCTGAAGGCCCATAGCAGCCCACCGAGGCACACAGAGCAGCCTCCATTGTGATGGGGAACCCAAGGCCCAGGGAAGGAGCGCGTCTTGTCAGGGTCAGGGCACTCAGGTGGTGGGCACCAGCTTCTTGGGGGAGCACTTCTGGGTGGCGGGCCTGAGAATGGGCCTCTGACCCTGCCGGCCCGTAGGCCCTGGCCTGGCCGCACTATCACCAATCGGGGATGTGGCAGGACATATGTGTGGGAATAATCCCCAGCTCCTACGAGCTGCTGGCTTCCCAGGCGGCTCGATGGTGAAGCATCTGCCGGCCCATGCAGGCGTCACAGAAGAGGTGGGTTGGGCCCCTGGGCTGAGAAGGATCCACTGGAGGAGGAATGGCAGCCCACTCCAGTATTCTTGCCTGGGGAATTCCACGGACAGAGGAGCTCGGCGGGCCGCAGTTCACAGGGACGATTTGAGAGCTGGAGCGACCCTCCCGCACTGTCCCCTGCCCGTCTCTCCCACCAGGATGCCGCTGGCGAGACATGGCAGCTGCAGACAGGCAGCCTCTGCAGTCTTGACCCGCCTTCTTTCTAGGGAGAGGAGACATTCTCCTGATTATGCGAGGCGTCCAGTGATTTCTTCATCCAGAGGGACCAGGGCAGAAAAACCTGCCTCCTCCCCTACTTGAAAAATCCTGGCTGGGTCCCTGTTTTCCCCAAGTTGAGGTCTCATCTCCACTGCACGGGTTTCCTGGGGCCACAGGGAACTCCTGGCCTTCGCCAAACATCCCATGCTTTCATCCCTCAGTGCCTTGCACGGGCTGGCCCTGGCACCTAGAATGTTCTCAGCTCCCCTCACCATCTACAGGTCCCTTGTTCAGTTTGGAAGCTCCCAGTGGTATTTCAAGACCCACCCAAATACCATCTGCCGGTGAGACCACAAGCCACATTAACAGTGTCTGCCCCTCCCTTCCTCAGTGTGTCCTGAATTCTCCAGAAACATGGAGCTATGTGCTTGGTGAAGTCCTTAGAGACCCAGAGTAGTTTGCAGCCCGGGAATGGCTGGGACTGTGTGGGGTGTTTCCTGGTCGCCACCGTAATAGGGAACGCTGTGGACATCTGATGGCCAGGGCCTGCAAACTAGGAAGACATGTCCATCCTGAAGGCCCATAGCAGCCCACCGAGGCACACAGAGCAGCCTCCATTGTGATGGGGAACCCAAGGCCCAGGGAAGGAGCGCGTCTTGTCAGGGTCAGGGCACTCAGGTGGTGGGCACCAGCTTCTTGGGGGAGCACTTCTGGGTGGCGGGCCTGAGAATGGGCCTCTGACCCTGCCGGCCCGTAGGCCCTGGCCTGGCCGCACTATCACCAATCGGGGATGTGGCAGGACATATGTGTGGGAATAATCCCCAGCTCCTACGAGCTGCTGGCTTCCCAGGCGGCTCGATGGTGAAGCATCTGCCGGCCCATGCAGGCGTCACAGAAGAGGTGGGTTGGGCCCCTGGGCTGAGAAGGATCCACTGGAGGAGGAATGGCAGCCCACTCCAGTATTCTTGCCTGGGGAATTCCACGGACAGAGGAGCTCGGCGGGCCGCAGTTCACAGGGTCACCAAGAGTCAGACCCCGAGCGACTGGGCATGAACGCACGCCCACCAACTACCGCACCTTCTCCTGCTTGGGCTGGTGGCCAGATGGGGCCGAGGATGTGCCTGGAATATGAAGCTAGTGTCCCCCAGGGAGGACAGAGCTGGGGTGTGGACAGGGACCAGGGTTCGACAGTGGCAGGGTCCGACCCCATGAGCTCATCTAAACACCAAGAAAGCCACCCTTCAGGTCCAAACCTGGGCAGGAGTGACCACAACATTCCAGGGCTCAGCTTGGCCTTGGGCAGGGAAAGGCAGGACCTAAGGGTGGCTTTTTTTTTTTTTTATTGGGTTTTCATTTATTTATTCTCATCCATCTTTATTCTTTGGCCTGTGTGAGCCTCCCCTTGCAGTGGCCTCTCTCACTGCAGAGCACTAGCTCTGGGCGCATGCATTCAAGAGCGCTGGCTCACAATTGGACACAGCAGTCCAGCTACTCCATGGGATGTGGGATCTTCCCAGGCCAGGGATCGAACCGGGGCCCCCTGCACTACAAGGCGGACTCTTTACCCGCTGGACCATCAGGGAAGCCCCTGAAAGGGACTTTTTAAAGTTCATCCACTTCCCTCAGACTCTGGGGTAAGTGGTTCAGAGAGGGAAAGTCCCTGTCGAAAGGACACACAGCAAATTGGGAGCAAGTCTGCTGCATCACACCCGGGTCTGCTGGGTCACACGCAGCACTGGTCTGGAGGCAGGGTGGTGGGCCTGAGAATGGGCCTCTGACCCTGCCGGCCCGTAGGCCCTGGCCTGGCCGCACTATCACCAATCGGGATGTGGCAGGACATATGTGTGGGAATAATCCCCAGCTCCTACGAGCTGCTGGCTTCCCAGGCGGCTCGATGGTGAAGCATCTGCCGGCCCATGCAGGCGTCACAGAAGAGGTGGGTTGGGCCCCTGGGCTGAGAAGGATCCACTGGAGGAGGAATGGCAGCCCACTCCAGTATTCTTGCCTGGGGAATTCCACGGACAGAGGAGCTCGGCGGGCCGCAGTTCACAGGGTCACCAAGAGTCAGACCCCGAGCGACTGGGCATGAACGCACGCCCACCAACTACCGCACCTTCTCCTGCTTGGGCTGGTGGCCAGATGGGGCCGAGGATGTGCCTGGAATATGAAGCTAGTGTCCCCCAGGGAGGACAGAGCTGGGGTGTGGACAGGGACCAGGGTTCGACAGTGGCAGGGTCCGACCCCATGAGCTCATCTAAACACCAAGAAAGCCACCCTTCAGGTCCAAACCTGGGCAGGAGTGACCACAACATTCCAGGGCTCAGCTTGGCCTTGGGCAGGGAAAGGCAGGACCTAAGGGTGGCTTTTTTTTTTTTTTATTGGGTTTTCATTTATTTATTCTCATCCATCTTTATTCTTTGGCCTGTGTGAGCCTCCCCTTGCAGTGGCCTCTCTCACTGCAGAGCACTAGCTCTGGGCGCATGCATTCAAGAGCGCTGGCTCACAATTGGACACAGCAGTCCAGCTACTCCATGGGATGTGGGATCTTCCCAGGCCAGGGATCGAACCGGTGCCCCCTGCACTACAAGGCGGACTCTTTACCCGCTGGACCATCAGGGAAGCCCCTGAAAGGGACTTTTTAAAGTTCATCCACTTCCCTCAGACTCTGGGGTAAGTGGTTCAGAGAGGGAAAGTCCCTGTCGAAAGGACACACAGCAAATTGGGAGCAAGTCTGCTGCATCACACCCGGGTCTGCTGGGTCACACGCAGCACTGGTCTGGAGGCAGGGTGGTGGAGCAGAGAGGGTTTGGGCCCTGAGCATCGGTGAGCTGGACTTGAATCTAGGCCCTGCCATTGATAAGGACTGGACTTACGCAGATCATTCAGCTCTGATACTCTCATCAGGATACTCCAGCCTCCTTCATGCAGCCCAACGTTCACCAACTTTTCGGCCCCCCAGGTAAGAAGGCACTTGGAGCAGGGCAGCTTGACTTCACGACATGGGGCACATTCACAACCCACTGCTTAGGTCCACGCCGTGTCACTTTAATTTTTCATGGCTACTTCAGGACCTGGCTAAGGACCCTGCTACCTCCCCAGGGTAGGTGCCTCACAAGGGAGTCTCTCAGACCACTCGGGCCCCCCCGCAGCAAGGTTGTGAGCTGGGGACTGGTCACATAATTGTGGGACCTCGTGTTCAGAAATTATTTAGAATTTCAGGACAGCCACAGCAAAGCATCACGCCAGGCACAGGGCTGTTGTGAAAGCAGGTCCCATGCGACAGCATGGGCCAGAGGCCCAGGGAGAGCTCCATCCCAGAGGCCTGAGGATACATCCCATCCAGTTCAACAGAACATGACCAGACACAAACCCTAGCCCAACTAGCTTCAGTTCAACGGAGGTGTTTACAGTAAACAGAATTTAACTGCGGTCACGTGAATGCTATTTCAGGGCTTTTAATCATCTGAGTCAAAGATTGTGGACATGGGATTTCCCTGGTGGTCCAGTGGCTAAGACGCTGTGCTCCCAATGCTTGGGATCTGGGTTCAATCCCTGGTCAGGGACCTAGATTCCACACACCATAACTAAGACTCAGTGCAACCAAATAAATACATTTAAAAAAAAAAAAAAAAAAAGACTGTGGACAAAGCAATAAAGACTTGACTATGGGGCAAAAGAGGATGTGGATGTCACTCACGGGAACAATGTAAAAAGCCAGGAGTTTACCAAGGTCGGGTGTGAACTGGCAGAGGAGATGGAGGACCTCTGTGGACTGACTCTTCTTTGAAGGTGGCTAACAGCATCAGTTCCAGCTTACCTGAAAACCAAATTGTACTCTTTAGAGTGACTTCATTATCTGGTCTGTAGAAGAATACCAGAAAAATTATCCAAATGCCTAAAATAACTGAATTGTTCCATAATTGTCTGTATACATCGAAATTAGACTAGACGCTCCCTGAAGGCAGGCCAAGCATTGTTCACCTTGCAGCTCCCCCTGGCTCCTGTGGCATGCTGGGGCCTTAGATCCTTGACCAGGGATCAAACCCAGGCCCCCTGGACTGGAAGTGTAGTGTCCTAACCACTAGATCACCAGGGAATTCCCTGCTGCATCTTATACAGGTAAAACAAAAAGAAGAAAATGAAACTTTTCTTCCCTGTGACTCTCCCTGAAGCACTCCTCTCTGCCCAGATAACAAATCTGATCTTTTTCTTCGTATGCATTTGGCATTTGTTTTTATTGTTTTAGGTTGCACATATAAGTGGTATCATACAATATGTATCTTTCTGACCAATTTTACCTAGCATACTATACTCAAGGTCTCCTCACGTTGTCACAAATGGCAGGATTTCCTTTTTATGGCCGAGCAATATTCCATTGCATGCATATATGTATTTGTGTGGGTACAACGTCTTTATCCATTCATCTGTCAATGAAGACTTAGGCTGTTGGCATATCTTGGTTCTTGTAAATAATGCGGCTGTGAACATGGGGTTAGCTATCTCTTCAACATAGTGTTTCCATTTGCTTTAGGTGTATTCCTAGAAGCAGAAGTGCTGGATCGTATGGTAGTTCTTGCCAAGCTGCTTGAATCAAGCGGTAAAGAATCAGCCTGTAATGCAGGGGAGCTGGGTTCGATCCCTGGGTCGGGAAGATCTCCTAGAGAAGGAAATGGCACCCCAACCCAGTATTCTTGCCTGGAGAATTCCATGGACAGAGGAGCCGGGCAGGCTAGAGTCCATGGGGACCCAGAATCAGACACAACTGAGCGACAAGCATTTTCACTTATCATGATAGTGTTAGCTTTAATTTTTTGAGGAATCTTCACACTGTTTTCCATAGTGGATATACCAATTTGCATTCCCACCAACAGCGCACAAGGGTTCCCCTCTTTCCACTTATCAGCAGTTGTTATCTATGGTCTTTTGTCTTTGTAACAGGTGTGAGGTGATCTCGTGTTTTTTTTTTTCATGTATTCTTTCTTAGTTTTTACTTTACTTTTTACCTTTACAGAGTTTTACTGTTTACAGATATGTGTGATCCCAAGTTAGTCATATGTATATCCCCCCTCCCACCCCGTCGCTCATCGTGGTTTTGATTTTCATTTGTCTAATGACTAGTGATACTGAGCATCTCTTCACGTACCTGTTGATCACTCGTGTATTTCTGAAAAGTGTTAACTCAGGTTCTGTTTCTTAAACTGTGTCATCATCTTCATCCTTGTTACCAGTTTGGCATTGAGTTGTGGTTCTTTCTATATTTTGGGTATTAACCCATTATCAGCTATAAGGTTTGCCAATATTTTTCCCCATTCCATAGGTTGTCTTTCCACTTGATCATTTTGGGTTGTGCAGAAGCTGCTCCGTGTGTAGCCCTGCTTTTTTTTTTATATATATTTCGTGACTTGTGCTTTAGTTGTCGTACCTAGAAAATCACTGCCAAGACCCATGCCAAGACGGTCCTACGTTTCCTTCTAAGAGATCTATGGTTTCCAGTTTTACATTTAAGTGTTTGATTCACTTTAATTTTTGTGAAAGTGGTCCATAAAGGACACTTCTAATAAAGATTTTTAAAACTGAGTATATGAGCAGATAAAGGGATGAATGAGGCCCTAGAAAGGGCTCTGTGAGAACAACAGATTAATTTGACAAGAGAGAGACGCCTGCAGACACCCCAGTGGGTTCAGACGTCAGCCGAGGGCAAAACTTGAACTGGAGCTAGGTGGCAATGGGCCAACTTCATGTGTTCACTCAGCGAGTGTCTACTAACCCCTGACCCTGTGCAGACCCCAGGCACTTGGGGACACGGCAGCAGCAACCATGACTCCCCCAACCTTGGGGAGCGGACACTGAGGGTTATACAGCATGTGGAGAGCAGCAGTGACCCCTGGGGGGACCTGGCCCACATGTGCCCAATGCTGCATCCCCCTGGGAGTGTGTTTATATCCAAACTAATTGCAATAATGGCAGTGATCATCTATAAAGAATCTAGGGCTTCCCTGGTGGTCCAGTGGGTAAGGACACCGCCTTGCAGTGCAAGGGACACCGGTTCGAGCCCTGGCCTGGGAAGATCCCACGTGCCGCGGAGCGGCTGGACCGATGTGTCCAACTACCGAGCCAGAGCTCTGGAGCGCATGCGCACAGAGCCGGCGCTCTGTGACAACAGAGGCCACCGCGATGGGAGGCCCACAAGAGCCAAACAAAGACGGATGAAAATAGACAAATGAAAGACCAATAGAAGTGGCCCGCCCACCTCCTCCCTCCCCAACCCGCCCCCCTCAAAATAAATAAATAAATGTTTAAAAAAAAAAAAACAAAAGAATCTATAGGATTAGTGAAGACTATGTTAGTTTTTTAAAAAATTTATTTTTGGCCACACTGGGTCTTTGGTGAAGCGCGTGAGCTCTTTGTTGTTCGAGCTTTCTCTAGTTTCTTCATTGTTGCATGTAAGCTTCTTGTTGCAATAGGCTCTCCTGGTGCAGAGCACGGGCCCTAGAGAGTGGGCTTAGTGGCATGTGGATCTTTCCAGACCACAGATCCAACCCAGGTCCCCTATGTTGGCAGGGAGATTCTTAACCACTGGCCCACGAGGTAAGACCCAAGACCACTTCAGTTTTAAGTAATAAAAATGCAGTTGGAACTGGCTCAAGCTTAAACTAAAAAGGAAAAATGTTGCATGTGTATTAATTTCTAAAAATACCAGGGGTTTCCTGGCTGCTGGCAGGGTGGGTCCAGGAGCTCCAAGGCCATCATGGCAGTCTATGTCCTCCTCCATCTCTCTCTTGGCTTTGCCTTCTTCTGATGTCACTGCACTGACGTCATCCTCAACTGTCCAAATAGTAAAACTGGCCTCGGGTCACTGCAGGCTAAGGATCTCAGCAAAAAGCGAGTACTTTTTTGTTTATTCCAGAAACTTCAGGGCGCTGTGGCAGGTACAGTCTTGACTTAGGTCTCATGCCCAGGCCTGAGGCAATACTTGTGGTCAATTCTGAGCTGTACGGATTGGCCTGGGTCTGGCGGCAACGGTGGCGTGGGGGACAGCCCTGTTTACCCCGTAGGGACTGAGCATGGAGGAGGGGTGCTTCCCCTAAGCCAGCAGGGCAGTGGTTGGATAGGCCATCTCCACGACGTTCTTCCCCCAACTCCGCATTAGGCACAAATCAAATGTCCACTAGGTGCCCCCCAATTCCGGGGGGTGCGGCCATTCTTACCCCCGCCCTGTACAGATGGAGAGGCGGCTCAGAGAGGCTGAGTGCCTCCCCAGCATCGCGTACCCACCAAGTGATGAGGGGCATGGGCTCCTTGTACGGGGCAGAGGTTAGTGGGGGAGGCCACGGCCTCTGACCCACGGCATGGAGTCAGAGATGACGGGGCTGATTAATGGGCGGAGGGATAAAGGGGACATACCTAGGGTGAATCCGGAACCAGCCTGGTCTCCCATTTAGGCCCCAACACCATGCCGTGACCTCCCATGCCTCTGTCCTCTTGTTCAACATTCCCTGGAGCCAAGGAGTACAGACCCAGGAGCCAGACGGCACAGATACCCAGAAAGTGGGCCCCGTGGCAAGGGACCAAGCGCTGACACATGAACTTGGAAGTGGGCAGGGCAGCCAGAGGGACGGAAAAAGAGAAAGGAGGCTGGAAAGCCATCCAAGGTGATGTATAACAACCCTGACGCATAACCCACGTGCCACAAAGGGGCCAAGGGACGGAGGATGAAGGAATGTATCCTCCCCTCTCATCGAAGGGTGCTGAGCTCAGTCCAGCTGCTCGCTGCCTGAAAATCAAGAAGCGGTTGTCAGTAGAGAGGAAAAGTTCCTTTTAATTGGAATGTCGGCAATCTGAGGAAGACGGTCCACTTAGTGTTCTGCCGATAGCACCTCTGAAGATTCTGCTGGGCCGTGAAAGTGTTGAAAAGGGAAAGTCTCAGTTAATCACTGATGGGGGGGAGGGTGGTCCAGCACTGTGATCATCTCCAGCTGTGATCTTACTGGTCAGATGCTTATCTTGTCCATGCCACTTGTTTGCAGATTACTGAAGGGGAAGCGGGGGAAGAGATCTGGTCACCTGTTAATTACTTATTCTTCATTTCTACTTCTTTGATCTGTGGAGAGAACCAGCAGGTGTGGTCCAAAGATCTGAAAGGTGTGACAGGGCCCCCTGCAGAGAGCTCTTTCTGCCTAAAGCTGCTCAAAGTTCATTCCCGGACGAACTCCCTCCACGCGTATGGCTTGAGTTCTCCAGCCCCTGCCCCTGGCCTGCGGTCTGGGAGGGGTCAGCTTCAGCGATGGGACCAGCCAGGCGTCCAGTGGACAGAGGAGAGGCACAAATAGGTATGCGACACCGCCACGGCCCAGTCGGGGGGGGACAGCAGGACCTCCCTGAGGCTCGCTGAGGGGACTGGAGATGGCGCGTGGAAAGCACTTACTCGTGGCTGGTCCCCAGGAGGCGCGCTGGGCTGAGCAGGAGTTGGTTTCCCCGGCGGCTCTGGCGGGTGCTCCACTGCAGGGTGCGGTCACTGGGCTGTACCCGCCAGGACTCTCTCTCGAGCTGGCTCAGACGAAGGCAGGATGTCCTGAGCCACAAACGGCCGGGCCCAGAGGTGCACCGGGCTGCAGCACAGCTGGACCAAGGGTGATTCAGTCCCAGGAGAAATGGCCCCCGTTGACCCACAATGTGAGCATCGGGACACGCTCTCCTCGACCTCCAGGGACCTGAGCAAGGGACAGATGAAGGGGAATGTATTCCATCCCAAGGTGATGTATAACAACCCTGACGCATAACCCACGTGCCACAAAGGGGCCAAGGGACGGAGGATGAAGGAATGTATCCTCCCCTCTCATCGAAGGGTGCTGAGCTCAGTCCAGCTGCTCGCTGCCTGAAAATCAAGAAGCGGTTGTCAGTAGAGAGGAAAAGTTCCTTTTAATTGGAATGTCGGCAATCTGAGGAAGACGGTCCACTTAGTGTTCTGCCGATAGCACCTCTGAAGATTCTGCTGGGCCGTGAAAGTGTTGAAAAGGGAAAGTCTCAGTTAATCACTGATGGGGGGGAGGGTGGTCCAGCACTGTGATCATCTCCAGCTGTGATCTTACTGGTCAGATGCTTATCTTGTCCATGCCACTTGTTTGCAGATTACTGAAGGGGAAGCGGGGGAAGAGATCTGGTCACCTGTTAATTACTTATTCTTCATTTCTACTTCTTTGATCTGTGGAGAGAACCAGCAGGTGTGGTCCAAAGATCTGAAAGGTGTGACAGGGCCCCCTGCAGAGAGCTCTTTCTGCCTAAAGCTGCTCAAAGTTCATTCCCGGGACGAACTCCCTCCACGCGTATGGCTTGAGTTCTCCAGCCCCTGCCCCTGGCCTGCGGTCTGGGAGGGGTCAGCTTCAGCGATGGGACCAGCCAGGCGTCCAGTGGACAGAGGAGAGGCACAAATAGGTATGCGACACCGCCACGGCCCAGTCGGGGGGGGACAGCAGGACCTCCCTGAGGCTCGCTGAGGGGACTGGAGATGGCGCGTGGAAAGCACTTACTCGTGGCTGGTCCCCAGGAGGCGCGCTGGGCTGAGCAGGAGTTGGTTTCCCCGGCGGCTCTGGCGGGTGCTCCACTGCAGGGTGCGGTCACTGGGCTGTACCCGCCAGGACTCTCTCTCGCGGCGAGCTGGCTCAGACGAAGGCAGGATGTCCTGAGCCACAAAACGGCCGTGCCCAGAGGTGCACCCGGCTGCAGCACAGCTGGACCAAGGGTGATTCAGTCCCAGGAGAAATGGCCCCCGTTGACCCACAATGTGAGCATCGGGACACGCTCTCCTCGACCTCCAGGGACCTGAGCAGAGAGAAGACTGGACGCATCTCTGGGACAAAGGCAGGTCAGGGGTTGTTGGGGTTAAGAGAACTGACCGTCAAGGAGAACGAGGGACTTGAAATGTCCTACAGCTCGACAGAGGCGGTCGTTACAGGGTGTACACATTTGAAAAAAAAAACTTAGGAATTAGAGATTTAAGATGGGTACGCATAAAGTATACCTCAGAGTCGACTTTTTTAAATGAGACAAAAACGTAGCTTTCTTAGGACCCTTTCTATGACAGAAACCCGACTCGGGATAGTTTTAGAAAAATAGAAATGCATTCACAGGCTTGTAACTAATCAGAGCAGTCCAGAGATATGGTCCGCTCAGGCACGGCTGGATCCAGTGGCTTATGGATATCTGGATAGCATACGTTCTCCACCTCCTGGCTCCGTCCTCTTCGTTGGCTTCCTCCTCACGTGGAGGACAGCGGTGGCCGCCAGCAGTTCCAGCCACCTGGCAACTCCCATGAAAACTGGATGCCTCTTTCCCCATAGCTGCTGCAGAAATCCCAAAGGGGGAGTCAGTGTCCAGCTGGGACATGTGCCAGCCTCTAAAGCCAAGGGACGGGGCTGGCCCCACATGAGCCCCAAGGATGGGGGAGAAATGACCCTCTGGAGGAAAACACCAAAGGGCAGTGGACCTTGGGTCAGGAAAGCGGACAGGTGGTTGTCACTTCTCTCCACCTGCTCAGGGGGTGGTGGTATCACCCACTCCTGCCTTCAGGCACCTCGGGGCCCGAGTCATTCAAGACCCAAGGCTGCTTTTCTGCGATCTCCCAGGCTCTGCGTGTTCAACACAAGAGTCAATACTGCTCACAGAAAGTGAGCAGTAATCTCTTTCCCACCAGCCAACGCAAACGGAAGGCTATTCCTGACTGTGCTGGGCCGTGTGTACCCCAAGGAGACCAGCAGAGAGGGAGCAGCTCTGGCCAGAGGGAGGCTCTGGAGCTGACGGCATCCTGACTTTAGGATGAACCCCCATAGGCGGAGGATGCCTCCTAGGCCTCGGGGACCAGACAGAAGGAGCACGCAGGACAAAGGAGCAAGGAGAGCAGCTTCTAGTAGCACCATCCTAACAGGGTCTGGCCGGGGCAGGGGGGCCAGAGAGGAGTGGGAAAGGTCATCTTGGGCAGATCACAGACAGAAGAGAACAGTACGCAATGCCCCGAGACCTCCCCTGGCTTCCTGAGCGGCACAGCTGGAACGAGCACATTCTCCAGACAGACACCTCCCCAAGCTCCCTGGTGAGGTGTCCCCTGGGGAGGGGCAGGGGGAGCTACACCTTCCTGTGTGTTCAGGGTACGCCCAGAAAGCAGACACGCTCCTCCAGGGCACCACGACGTCTGTGAAACCAACGCGGCCACAGGCTCAGAGGGGAGGGGGACTTGCCCAAGGCCCAGGCTATGTGGCTGCCCCTGCTACCAATGCCCACTCGCTCCAGGAGCTCAAAGGTCTGTCTTCAGCTTGGCTGCTCAAGGCTCCCAGGTGAGCTAAGGTTATTTCTGACCCAAGTAAGCAAGGTGGCTTAGGGCCACTCCCCTGCCCAGATCCCGAAGGAATACGAGCAAGGGAAGCCCAAGCCGAGGGCCCCCACCCCATCTCGATGCCACCAAGGTGCGGGCCGAGTGGGCCCGTGCCACCATGCTCTTCTGAGAAGCAGGTTAAATGGACTTGTTGTCGCCAGGGGCCTGTACTCTGCAGTGCAGAGCTGGTGGGGAGCAGGGCGGGAGCCAGATGGAGAGCGAGCTGAGCCCAGCCAGGGGAGGCGTGGCGAAGGCTTGGGTCCTCGCTGCCAGGCCCCGGGAGGGGGCGCGCTCAGCCCCCAGCTCCCATCTCCGCTGTCATGTCCAGTCCTGCAGACCAGTCCAGGAACGGGGACAATTCCTGGAGCCGACTGAGCCTGCCGGCTACTTCCCCGCGCTGGCAGCCTGCCCGGGGGGCCCTCGGGCCAGGCTCCGGGAGTCCAGCTCTGCAGGAACGAGGGAGGGGCAGGGAGGACCCCCCCTACAGGCGTGCTGACCTTGAGGGCCACCAGCTCCGAGCAGGGCCCCGATGAGCAAGCCCCTGTGGGCTGTGCTGCTTCCAAGACGCCTCTGGGCCGGCCAGGAGCAGGGACTGGGGGGCCTCTGCCACTCACAAGCCGTGGGACCTGGGCCCCGCCTCCGGTGAGTTCTGCGAACGGGGTTAAACCCTGCCCTGCTCCAAGCTGGGCTCCTCGGCAGCACCCAGGCTGACGGAAATGGGCGGTGGGTCCGGGATGGTCACATACTCAGCCTCAGGGGGATGAAGGGACAGCCATCCAGCTTCCCTGGCGGGCAGGCAATTCCTCCATAAGACAGTGGTCTCACCCACCTCAGGACATTGATGACCACACATGGTTCTAACGATGCTAATTATAAAGAACGCTAGCCTTGGGGTCAGAAGCTGCCTGTCTTACGCCCCAGTGCCGCGCCCTCCTCACCGTGTGCTCTCTGGGATCTCCTGAAGCCCAGTCCTCCGTCTGTACAATGAGGATCCGACGGGGACTGTGCGCAGCAGACAGCAGCCCGGACGTGGCGAACGGCCTCGTTTCCTCCGTCAGGTCCTGAAGGTAGGGCTGGAGATAGCTTCCCGTTGCTAACTTGTGAGTGCTAAGCAGCTGGCTAGTTCTCTGGCCACTTAAGAGAACCACCTGAGGGACAGAAGGAAAGAAACGATACCAAGGCCTGGGTCCCTCCCGGCACCCAGCAGTTCAGATCAACTGGTCTTGGGGTAGAGGGCGGCGTTGAGATCTTGTTCAACGCTCAGGGATTCTTTCGTGTGACTGGAGCTGGGAAGTGGTACAGCAGTTTCACTTAGAACTCATCGGGACAGAGCCTGCATTTCTGTTTGTTGTTGTTTGGCTGTGCGGCTGGCAGGATCTTAAGCCCGTGCCCTCTCATAGGGAGCATGGAGTTCTCACTGCTCAGCAGGCCAGGGACGTCCCAGAGCCCACATTTCTGGCACCCTCTGTTGAGAGTGCTGCCCAAGTGCCTGGGCTGGAGGCGAGCTCTGACCCCTGGCCCTCTTGGCAAAAGAAAATCACTTTTGAGCTTCTGAGGGCCCAAGGCGATCACTTAAATGAGTCACAAGCCTTACCCCTTCTGGAAGCCTCAATCCTGCTAACTGGCTGAAAGGTATACAGGTGGCACCTAGTGGTAAAGAACCCACCTGCCAAGGCAGGAGACGTGAGAGACGTTGAGTTTGATCCCTGGGTCGGGAAGATCCCGTGGAGGAGGGCATGACAACCCACTCCAGTATTCTTGCCTGGAGAAGACTCCCATGGCCAGAGAGGCTTAGTGAACTACAGTTCATAAGGTCGCAGAGAGTCGGACACCAATGAAGCGACTTTACACACACGCATGCAAAGAAAAAAAATCCTCAAAGAATCTATTTCATTAGCTGACATGATCTCTAGGTATGGGCATCTATAAGCCTCTTTAATCCTTCTGCATTTTTGAAATGTTCTGTAGTGGAAAGAGGTTCTTATATGACTGAGGGAAAAGCAGTCATCAGTTTTATTTCTTATGCATTGTGGTTTTAAAACAAAAAGGATTTTTTGGGAAAGGATGAGGAAAATACTCTGAACAGGTGGTTTGTGGGGATGAAAGGGCAGAGGATCCGACGGGACTGTGCGCAGCAGACAGCAGCCCGGACGTGGCGAACGGCCTCGTTTCCTCCGTCAGGTCCTGAAGGTAGGGCTGGAGATAGCTTCCGTTGCTAACTTGTGAGTGCTAAGCAGCTGGCTAGTTCTCTGGCCACTTAAGAGAACCACCTGAGGGACAGAAGGAAAGAAACGATACCAAGGCCTGGGTCCCTCCCGGCACCCAGCAGTTCAGATCAACTGGTCTTGGGGTAGAGGGCGGCGTTGAGATCTTGTTCAACGCTCAGGGATTCTTTCGTGTGACTGGAGCTGGGAAGTGGTACAGCAGTTTCACTTAGAACTCATCGGGACAGAGCCTGCATTTCTGTTTGTTGTTGTTTGGCTGTGCGGCTGGCAGGATCTTAAGCCCGTGCCCTCTCATAGGGAGCATGGAGTTCTCACTGCTCAGCAGGCCAGGGACGTCCCAGAGCCCACATTTCTGGCACCCTCTGTTGAGAGTGCTGCCCAAGTGCCTGGGCTGGAGGCGAGCTCTGACCCCTGGCCCTCTTGGCAAAAAAGAAAATCACTTTTGAGCTTCTGAGGGCCCAAGGCGATCACTTAAATGAGTCACAAGCCTTACCCCTTCTGGAAGCCTCAATCCTGCTAACTGGCTGAAAGGTATACAGGTGGCACCTAGTGGTAAAGAACCCACCTGCCAAGGCAGGAGACGTGAGAGACGTTGAGTTTGATCCCTGGGTCGGGAAGATCCCGTGGAGGAGGGCATGACAACCCACTCCAGTATTCTTGCCTGGAGAAGACTCCCATGGCCAGAGAGGCTTAGTGAACTACAGTTCATAAGGTCGCAGAGAGTCGGACACCAATGAAGCGACTTTACACACACGCATGCAAAGAAAAAAAATCCTCAAAGAATCTATTTCATTAGCTGACATGATCTCTAGGTATGGGCATCTATAAGCCTCTTTAATCCTTCTGCATTTTTGAAATGTTCTGTAGTGGAAAGAGGTTCTTATATGACTGAGGGAAAAGCAGTCATCAGTTTTATTTCTTATGCATTGTGGTTTTTAAAAAAAAACAAAAAGGATTTTTTGGTAAAGGATGAGGAAAATACTCTGAACAGGTGGTTTGTGGGGATGAAAGGGCAGAGGGGCCGCGAGAGGGACAGCTGAGTGGAAGTTAGCAAATGCTTAGCTGTGAGGGAGGATGATGTGTGATACGGCCTCACGTCCACTGTGGGATGTGAGAATCGCGTTTCTCGAGAGCCCCGCCCACCTCTCACCAAGACCGTGATAAACATCACCCCCACCCCCGCCGTGTGCCCACCCCATGGTAACCTTTACCTTGGCGCCATCCCTTCCCCTGGGCGGAAGAATGTTGACGTTCCTTAAAACCCATCTCTGGAGCTGAGGTGGAGACACAGCTGGGACCAAGGAGCCTAAAGAGCTGGGGGGCTTGGCTGTCCAGGAAGGAGGATCATGGTGCTCAGGGCCCCAGTCATCTTCTCAGGGGACAGGAGCCTGCGAGTCACCACCTGGGGAGGGAACCTGAGCAATGCCTTAAGAAGGAACTTCCTCTGGTGACCGGGGAGGCCAGCGAGACCTGGGGCGGGCTAGGGGAGCAGGCTCCGTCCCGACCGTCTCTCTACCCACAGGCTCGCCCCCTGCCCAGCCTCAGCCAGAGAGAGCGTTTCTGCAGCTTTGGGGTCTGGTCACATCTTTGTAGAATGACGTTCTTGCGTTTAGGGGAACACGTCACCAATTTATATCGGCTTGACCATTCCCTAGGAACCCCAATTCTACCCCAAATAACTGTGGCTCAGCCAAAATAACAGTGGTTGGGCACCTGCTGAGCAGGGTGGAGACCCAGGAGGTGAGTCGGGGAGGCGAGAAGGCAGGCTCTAGGGTCACAGTTGTGGGCAAGAGCTCGGTCCATTGCAGACGAATCTGCAAAACAGCCAGCCGAGTGGTCTCAGTGTGGGGACGGAGGGTCCTTCTGTTCTCACACATAGTGCCCTTAAACGGGGCTTCCCAGGTGGCTCAGTGGTAAAGAATCTGCCTGCCAAGGCAGGAGACGCAGGTTCAAAACCTGGGCTGGGAAGATCCCCTGGAGAAGGAAATAGCAACCCACTCCAGTATTCTTGCCTGAGAAATCCCATGGACATAGGGGCCTGGTGGGTTACACGAGTCAAACGCGACTGAGCACACACGCAGGCCCCTAAGTCAGTGCCAGCTCCTGGCCAGCCCAGCACTGTTGCCCTGGATACACCTGCCCCCCCCCCTCCACTTCCTCGGGCTCTAGTGTGCAGCTGGGCTCTACAGACCCTCACTGCACACAGCCCGGGAGAGCCCGCATCCTCCCAGGCTCCGGTCTATGCGGGAGCGTCTCGCTGCCCAGACTACCCCATCCTCTGCCAGAGAAAGGAATTAGAAAAGTCCATGCCAGTCAGTGCACTGACCCACAGAACGTTCCAATCATCAGCAAACCCCTCTTCCCTCTTATGTCAGGGGGACGCGGGAGGACGCGCCAGCTGAGCCCCAGGTGGCTCCTGCCATCCCGGGGCGGCCAGGTGGGCGAGGGCCGGGCGGCCCCTGATGCACACTGCAAGAACAATAAGGATTTTTAGGGGCATTATGACTGAGTCAGGAAACACAGCTGCCCCTGAAAGTCCCTCATTTTTCTTGCTGTCCTTGAGCATGCGGCAGGTGAGTCGAGCGGCCGACCCAGGTGAGCCGAGGTGGACGCGGCGGCCCCTCCCCGATGCCGGCCCACTCCTCACGGCCCACAGGAGGCCCTGTGGCGGGGGGACTGGTCTCCACAGGGGCACAGTTCTCTCCAGCACTCAGCGTGGACAGTGGCCAGCTTCACTGCCCCACTCCACCTCGCCAGGCGCCCTCCGGCGTGCCAGCCCTTGGTCCAGCCAGAGCCAACTCAGAACCCAGTGCCTTCTACCTACAGGGAGCCGTGGGCTAGAACCATGGCACAATTCCAAGTGGGTCAGGGGTCCCAAGAACCAAGCAAAGCAGGAAGACCTGGGGGAAGGGCCACCTGGCTTCTGTCATCACTGGCAGGGCACGGACCCATCTTGCAGATACTGAGCTCCTGAGAGGGCACAGACCAGGGCAGGCTTCTAGTCTGTCCCAGTGGTGGTCACGTTCAAATCAGCAAGCTGACCGCTCTGCTGAAAGAGACAGAGGTAGAGGGAGGGGATGCCCAGCAGGTGGCCATCAAGAGAAAAGGGAGGGGGGCTGAGACCAGTTTGTTTTCTTAGAGGGGGATGAAAGGGGCTCCAGAATCAGACCTTGGTTTAGGGACCTCCTTTATGGACAGGACAGCAGAGGCCCAGGAAGGCCCCAGCAGGCCACTGGCACAGACCCCAGCCTTTGGTTCCTCAGAATGTCACCTGATGGCTAGTAACCCATGCCCTGAAGCCAGCCCGTCCACCCAGGCTCCGGTCTATGCGGGAGCGCCTCGCTGCCCAGACTACCCCATCCTCTGCCAGAGAAAGGAATTAGAAAAGTCCATGCCAGTCAGTGCACTGACCCACAGAACGTTCCAATCATCAGCAAACCCCTCTTCCCTCTTATGTCAGGGGGACGCGGGAGGACGCGCCAGCTGAGCCCCAGGTGGCTCCTGCCATCCCGGGGCGGCCAGGTGGGCGAGGGCCGGGCGGCCCCTGATGCACACTGCAAGAACAATAAGGATTTTTAGGGGCATTATGACTGAGTCAGGAAACACAGCTGCCCCTGAAAGTCCCTCATTTTTCTTGCTGTCCTTGAGCATGCGGCAGGTGAGTCGAGCGGCCGACCCAGGTGAGCCGAGGTGGACGCGGCGGCCCCTCCCCGATGCCGGCCCACTCCTCACGGCCCACAGGAGGCCCTGTGGCGGGGGGACTGGTCTCCACAGGGGCACAGTTCTCTCCAGCACTCAGCGTGGACAGTGGCCAGCTTCACTGCCCCACTCCACCTCGCCAGGCGCCCTCCGGCGTGCCAGCCCTTGGTCCAGCCAGAGCCAACTCAGAACCCAGTGCCTTCTACCTACAGGGAGCCGTGGGCTAGAACCATGGCACAATTCCAAGTGGGTCAGGGGTCCCAAGAACCAAGCAAAGCAGGAAGACCTGGGGGAAGGGCCACCTGGCTTCTGTCATCACTGGCAGGGCACGGACCCATCTTGCAGATACTGAGCTCCTGAGAGGGCACAGACCAGGGCAGGCTTCTAGTCTGTCCCAGTGGTGGTCACGTTCAAATCAGCAAGCTGACCGCTCTGCTGAAAGAGACAGAGGTAGAGGGAGGGGATGCCCAGCAGGTGGCCATCAAGAGAAAAGGGAGGGGGGCTGAGACCAGTTTGTTTTCTTAGAGGGGGATGAAAGGGGCTCCAGAATCAGACCTTGGTTTAGGGACCTCCTTTATGGACAGGACAGCAGAGGCCCAGGAAGGCCCCAGCAGGCCACTGGCACAGACCCCAGCCTTTGGTTCCTCAGAATGTCACCTGATGGCTAGTAACCCATGCCCTGAAGCCAGCCCGTCCACCCAGGGCCTGGCCCAGCTGGCTGTTGGGAGCCTGGTGCTGCACCCACTCCTCGGGGGCCTGGTCTCCAGACCCACTGGGTGGGCAGCAGGCCCCGTGGCCTCTCAGAACAAGACGGCCGGGCTGTAAAGTACCTCCCATAGACATCCGACCTGGCTCCGCTTCCTGCTTGCTTACTGTGTGATGGTGTCTAAGTTACTTTGTTTCTCTGTGCCTTCCTTTGCCTTGCCGCTCAGTAAACAGAACAAGCAGCTCCCCTGGCAGGGTAACGTGAGGACTGAAGGAAGGAAAGCATACAAAGGGCTTGGCCAGCTCCCAGCCAAGTCTCTTCCCCTGTCCAAGCAGCTTCCCCCTTGCCCTCAGACCCCAAGAGCTCCCTGGGAGTCCCCAAGGACTCAGGCCCTGGAGAATTCTTCCTTCTCGGAGAGACAACTAGAGCAGGGTGTTGGGGCATATGCCTCGCTGTTCTAATGCTGCCTTGTCTTCCCACACGCCAGGGTCCTGCCTTGTTCAGACAGAGAACACGTGTGCTGACCCCCAGCTGCCTGGCTACAGCCTCAGCCCTCTCAAAGCTTTATTACAGCAGCTGTTACCGTCTGCGACTTCCAGCCCTAACCAAGACCACACATATCTTCCACCTGTGAAAGCCGAACTGTCCCCACACACAAGGATTCAAGCCATGGGAACCACTCAGCAACACGACCGCATCCTAAGAAGCCCCAGCCCTGAGTGCACAGCCTCGGCATGGCTGGTCTGGCTGCTGAGGGTCCTGGCCCCACTGCAGTGGAACAGAGGATGAGACCCAGCTCGCCACTTGGTAACCAAGAACCTCGGGCATGCTGCTTAACCTTTCTGTGCTCCAAGATCGGGGTAACGAGGGACTGCCCCAGTAGCCCAGTGGCTAAGCCTCCATGCTCCCAATGCAGGGGGCATGGGGTTGGATCCCTGGAAGGGAACTAGATTTTGCACGCCGCCATAGAAGATCCCGTGTGCTGCAACTAAGACCGGGTGCATCCAAATAAATAATTTTTAAAAAGATCAGGTACTATAAGCATTGCTTATAAAGATTTGGGATTCCCTTGTAGCTCAGCTGGTAAAGAACTCACCTGCTGGGCCTTCCCTGGTGGCTCAGTGGTGGAGAGCTCGCCTGCCAATGCAGGAGACACGGGTTCATTCCCTGATCTGGGAAGATCCCACATGCTGCGGAGCAACTAAGCCCGTGAGCCATAGCTATTGAGCCCATCTGCTGCCACTAACTGAAGCCCGTGTGCCCTAGAGCTCGAGTTCCACAAGAGAAGTCACCGCACTCCCTGCAACTAGAGAAGAACTTGTGGCAGCAGTGAAAACCCAGAACAGCCAAAAATAAATTTAAAAAATCCACCTGCAAAGCAGGAGATGCTGGTCCAATTCCTGGATCCGGAAGATCTCCTGGAGAAGGGAAAGGCTACCCACTCCAGTATCCTTATTACACGGATTAAATAAATCCATGCCTATAAAGGCTGAAGAGCTGTGCCCAGCATCAAGATTCCCATCAGTGTTAGCAATCACTACCTGCCCTGCCTTGTGTTTTACAATTCAGCTCACCCCCTCTGGGTGCCCCTCCCTGAATTAGAGCCCCTTCTTTCTCCCTGCTCCCCCTGACTCCGCACTCACCAACGCTGTCTTACCTATGACACCCCCCCACCCTTCCCAGCACAGACCGGTATCACCATCATGTGCACTTAACAACACTGACTGTGGGCCCCGCAGGTCCACCAGGAGGAGCTGGTTGCTGCCTGCTAACAGGCTCCATATGTGGTTCACAGGGACTCCCAAGTTTGAGGCACGTCGCTCTGGGCTGTCTTATCTCCACGGTACAGGCAGTGCCTGGCCCAGGAGGTCAGTAGCAAGGTGAGGACAGGACCCCCGCTGGGCTTCGCTTTGACATCACCCAACACACCAAGGGGCTGCTCCTGTCTGCTGGGGGCTGAAAGATCACCGAGGCTTCCGAGGGAGCTGCAGAGCAAGGGGGCTCCACCCCAAACTTGGGAGTCCCTAAAACTGCCAGCAACCTACAAAACCGTGATGGAAGGAAAAGGCCCACCAGAGGTATCAGCCCTTATTTGCAGTTTGCTTGAGAAAAAAAAAACTCTACACCAGTCCTGCCTGGTCTAGGGGAGGAGGTGGTCAATCCGGGACATCAGAATGGCCCGGCGGGGTTGGGGGTGCGGGGGAGGCAGCCCTCCTGCAGGGAAGCCGCTGGGCACAGCCTGGGCCTGTGGCAGGGGTGGCTGAGCAGGGCGGGCCTGGAGAGGCTGGGCACGGGATGCTCAGTTTAGGGGCGCGGGCTCTGCGAGGTGCAGCCCTCCTTCCAGCGACCTACCCCCCTGCCCCCGGGTCAGCCTGCCCCTGGAGTCAAGAGTCCGCGGGCTCGGCTGGATTGGAGCTTCCACTGCGACGGAAAGCCTTCTTGGATGCACTGGCACACCCACCTCTGCTCGCCGCTCTGGACTGGGAGAACACAAGCAGGAGACCTGCGCTCCCAGGTTTACGTTCGCCCGTCTCTCTCTGCCAGAAACGCCCTGGCCGAGAACGCCTCCGAAACACTCCCTCTCACCCGCGTGGCTCCCCACACATGCCAGCCCTGCCTGGCCCGATGCTGACGGCCCCTGTGCCCAAAGGCTGGCTCAGCCCCCCAAAACTCCGCAGTGGGTGGAGGCGCAAGTGCCCCCTGCCAGCGCAGACGGGAGCGGAACTCACTGTCCACACACACACCCCCTCCCTTGAACCAGGCGGGTTCGGTGAGCACCTCCCTCTCAGCCGTGCTTCCAGAACCCAGAAGAGCAGACACCACGGTGGGCACTGCCAGTATCTCTTAACCGGAGATGCCACTGGGACAGGGAAACGAACTGGCCATGACTGCCGACAGGAGGGCTGACAAGTGGGGGGTCTAGGCTTAGGGCACATTTATCCTCACAGGAGTCAGCCAACTGTGGACCCCCAGGCCAGACCCACCTTAAGCCACTTCAGTTTTATCAGGACACAGATACAGACACGGCGATGGCTCAAGGGGTAAAGAATCCACCTGGGGCTTCCCTGGTGGTCCAGTGGGTAAGGACACCGCCTTGCAGTGCAAGGGGCGCCAGTTCGATCCCTGGCCTGGGAAGATTCCACGTGCCGCGGAGCAGCTGGACCAATGTGTCCAATTACCGAGCCGGAGCTCGGGAGTGCACGTGCCCAGAGCCAGTGCTCTGTGACAACAGAGGCCACCGCAATGGGAGGCCCACACGAGCCAAAGAACAAAGATGGATGAAAATAGACAAATGAAAGACCAACAGAAGTAGCCCGCCTGCTCCCCTCCCTCCCTACCCCCCCAAAATAAATAAATAAATCTTAAAAAAAAAAAAAAAAAGAATCCACCTGCAGGAGACGTGGGTTCAATCCCTGGGTCAGTAAGATCCCCTGGAGGAGGAAATGGCTACCCACTCCAGTGTTCTTGCTTGGAGAATCCCATGGACAGAGGAGCCTGGTGGGTTGCAGTCCACAGGGTAGCAAAGAATTGGACACGACTGAGCACACACACAGAGAAATACCCCATGGGGAGAACTCACCAGAATGTATCTTACTGTTCTTTATGGTATTTCTAAACTTTCACTGTTATAAACAATAAGCACAGTGAACATCTTTTTTGTATAAAGCATCTTCAGCACTTTGGATTGTGGATTCTATGAAATAAAAGAATTGCAACAGAGGCCCCATGGCCCCCCAGGCCTAAAACTATTTACTATCTGGCTTTCCTGAGCAAAGCTGGCCAATCTGTACTGCTGACCAGCATTCACTACGCACCTAGGAGGCTCCAGGTGCCCGGCTGGGTAGCAAGGGTGCAACAGTGAGGCACACCTGGTGAGGCTCCGTGGAGTTCAAGGCCTGGGGAGGAGGGCTCGGCAGGCCTCAGGTCCAGGTTCATACTCCAGGATTGCATCTTCTTACCCCAAACCTTCCGGCCCTACGTGTCTCAGAAGTTTTCAGGCCTGAGAAAGACAGCATGCTGCAGAGGCCTCACACTGCACAACACCCGGCAGAGCAGCACCCCCGTCCCCACACAGTCATGCCTCTGCCGTGAAAGCCACAAAGACTCAACGCTTGTCGGGAGAAATTCAGACTCAAGTCCGTTCGGGTCAGGAATTCCCACGAAATGCATTATAAAAACAAGTTTTGGTTTCCAGAGTTTAGAGTTTCAGATAAAAGATTGAGAACTGGGCTTCCCTGGTGGTCCAGTAGGTAAAGAGTCCACGTTGCAGTGCAAGGGGCGCCAGTTCACTCCCTGGCCTGGGAAGATCCCACGTGCCGTGCAGCGGCTGGACCGATGTGTCCAATTACCGAGCCGGAGCTCTGGGGCGCGTGTGCCCAGAGCCGGTGCTCTGCAGCGAGAGAAGCCACTGCGATGGGAGGCCCACACGGGCCAAAGAACAAAGATGGATGAAAATAGAGAAATGAAAGACCAATAGAAGTAGCCAAAAAAAATTTTTTATAAAGATTGAGAGCTTACAGTGGGAACTGTTATCAAACGCAAAGGCTCAGTCCTAACTTCATTCCTTGGTCTTGGTTGGGGGTCCCCAGCCCTGCAGGCTGCCCCTCTAGCCTCGCCAAGCCTCCTGGCACACATAGGCACACAGGAAACACAAATGAATGAACGCAGATCACCACATTTTTTTTTTCTCCCGAAGAACAGCTACTAACATTACTGCTGAGCAATGTACAAAAGTAGGATTTAAACCCCACCTGCATCTGCCTCCTTCATTGTCTGGAGCAGAGAAGAAACCATCATAAACGAGAAATTTTCCCAGCTCCACTTACTCAGGACGAGGAAAATAAAGCTTTGCTGGTCACTGTTGCTGCCTGGCGGCCAGGCACCTGAGGGATTCTATGGGCAGCAGGTGAGTTCACCAACTTAATGGACATGAATTTGAGCAAACTCCAGGAGAGAGTGGGGAACAGCAGAAGGAGCCTGGCCCTGTCGGTCACCAACTCCATGATTGCATCTTCTTACCCCAAACCTTCCGGCCCTACGTGTCTCAGAAGTTTTCAGGCCTGAGAAAGACAGCATGCTGCAGAGGCCTCACACTGCACAACACCCGGCAGAGCAGCACCCCCGTCCCCACACAGTCATGCCTCTGCCGTGAAAGCCACAAAGACTCAACGCTTGTCGGGAGAAATTCAGACTCAAGTCCGTTCGGGTCAGGAATTCCCACGAAATGCATTATAAAAACAAGTTTTGGTTTCCAGAGTTTAGAGTTTCAGATAAAAGATTGAGAACTGGGCTTCCCTGGTGGTCCAGTAGGTAAAGAGTCCACGTTGCAGTGCAAGGGGCGCCAGTTCACTCCCTGGCCTGGGAAGATCCCACGTGCCGTGCAGCGGCTGGACCGATGTGTCCAATTACCGAGCCGGAGCTCTGGGGCGCGTGTGCCCAGAGCCGGTGCTCTGCAGCGAGAGAAGCCACTGCGATGGGAGGCCCACACGGGCCAAAGAACAAAGATGGATGAAAATAGAGAAATGAAAGACCAATAGAAGTAGCCAAAAAAAATTTTTTATAAAGATTGAGAGCTTACAGTGGGAACTGTTATCAAACGCAAAGGCTCAGTCCTAACTTCATTCCTTGGTCTTGGTTGGGGGTCCCCAGCCCTGCAGGCTGCCCCTCTAGCCTCGCCAAGCCTCCTGGCACACATAGGCACACAGGAAACACAAATGAATGAACGCAGATCACCACATTTTTTTTTTCTCCCGAAGAACAGCTACTAACATTACTGCTGAGCAATGTACAAAAGTAGGATTTAAACCCCACCTGCATCTGCCTCCTTCATTGTCTGGAGCAGAGAAGAAACCATCATAAACGAGAAATTTTCCCAGCTCCACTTACTCAGGACGAGGAAAATAAAGCTTTGCTGGTCACTGTTGCTGCCTGGCGGCCAGGCACCTGAGGGATTCTATGGGCAGCAGGTGAGTTCACCAACTTAATGGACATGAATTTGAGCAAACTCCAGGAGAGAGTGGGGAACAGCAGAAGGAGCCTGGCATGCGGTACTCCATAAGGTCACAAAGAGTCCAACACAGCGACTAAACAACAGCTAATTGGATAATCTGGTTTCAGATGTTTGGTTATACTTCTTTGTGGAAAAAACACCAATAAGAAAATAATTATATATGTAATAATAGCACTTTTCCCCACAAAGATAAGATATACAAAGTCTAACCTATAAGACTGGAAAACACACACACATACCACTCAAATCCTGATAGAAGTGATACGCAGAGAATAGTATGCGTTATCTATAAATAGAAAATGCAGTCCTTCTGCATTAAAGGATGCTATCTGAAAAGAGATTCGGGCGATCGTTCCCATTAGATGTCCTAGAATTAAATGATTTCTCCCCCCATTTGAACACAACACGGTTTTAATGAAAGGTCCTACCCTATTTCTTAATAGAGCATACCCACGAATGCCCAGAAATTTCCTCATCACCTGAGATCTCTAAACCAACTGCCAAATGGGAAAGAGGTGCTAACCACCACTGGTGATCTGTCCCAACACCCCGGCACTGGGCGGATTTCTAGGAGGGATGGTACTCCAGGCGTGATGGGTAGATGTCTCCTAGCCAGCCTGTCACAAGGTCTGGGGGAAGAAGGTCAGAGGGCCCGGCGGCCTGGGGGAGGGATCAGCAGGAGAGCTCCATATGCAAATATCTGGAAGGTGGCGTGGTCGGTGGGCGGGGCCGAGTAAACCCTTCCAACAAACCAAGAGCTGCCTTGACCTCCAGGCCTGTATTTAGTCAGAGCTGACACCTGACTGGGAGGGCTCCGGGGGAGGCCCAGGAGGGCCACCTGCACACCCTAGTGCCCGCCCTGCCGGGGCCGTGGGGACGTGCCGGGGCACCACGGTTCCCGATGCACAGCCGCAGGCATCCTCGCTGGCATTTCCTCCAGCCCTCAGCCGGGCACATGCCACCCATCTGACTCTCGGGTCAGCGACAAGGGAGGGACCACGCAGGGCTGCAGCCTGCATGGACACTGGCCAGGAGAGTTAGTTTCACTTTCTGGTTTTTGTCCCCTGGGTAGCCTCACTTGGGGACGGCAGCAAAGGTCCTTTTAGTGCCAAGAAGAGAAAAAGGCTCAAAAAAATGTTCCCTGTCATTGTCTTTTTGTATTTTTTTCCCCCTTGAGGACACCAGTTCCCTCTGAAGACCGGGTAACCGCCTTTGGTGAAAACCCCAACTACGTAACTTCAGTCCCCGGGGCTGCTGAGCCCTAATATGATTACACATCTAAAAGCAATAAACTGGGGCAAAGTGGTATTATTTTTCTGGGAAAAACCAACATCATAAAAGGGTCTTTATTGAATCAAGGGCCGGGGAACTGCTCTCTTGCCTAATTATGGCTCCCCAGTGAGCGGGGCTGGGTTTCCAAGCAGGACTCCTCGCAGCTCCCAGCCCATGGGGCGGCGGGTACTCGTCAGGACTTGTCTCATCACAGCACCATCCAGAGAGAGGGCGAGAAAGGGAGGGTGCCAAGGCAGGCTGGCCCCCGCCCCTCCCCCACCTGGCTCTGGAAACAGGGGGGGCTGGTTCTGGAGGGGTATTTCTATTTTAGGACACACCCCACCCTCCATCCTTAGCGCTGATGTTCCAAGCCAAGATCCTGGACCCTGCCCCTTCCCCCTGTCAAAGCTTAAGCGGTTTCCCAGCGTCCTGCCTCTGCCCCTCTCTCCCCAGCCCTACAGAAAAGGCCCACTGTGGAAATGTGACGTTCTGCCAGGTGTCTTACCATTCCGCCATCTGGCCAAGGCACACGTGTGCGCACCCAGCCCTGGGCGACGGGGACCGCTGGCTAGCAGCAGGCTCGAGAGGAGAGGCAGGGTCGGGCAGAGAGGGACAGAGGCTCCGCGCGGGGCGGGGAAGCCTCCGCATGAGCCAGCTGGGAGCAATCGCTCTGGTTGACTTTTCCCAGATATACGGCGGTCTGGCCAGGCAAGTTGGAGACCAACATTTTGCTTATACGCGAGTCCTGGATCCAAGTGTCTGTTTAATCGCCCTCTTGGTTCCAAGAGCAAAGACACTTTTTTTAAAAAAAACTTTTTTTTTTTCCATGTTCTTAAGCTCACAACAGCAAGCTCCCTAGGAGAGGATTCAAGAAAACAGTATCTTTACTCTCTCACTTATACGTGATGAAATGAGCCCACAACGGGAAACATCCGTGCCTTCGCCCCACACCCGCCTCTCTCAGTTGTACCAGGCATATTTCTGTGCAGAAACAGGAACCCCCCGACCCCACCCCCATGCGGCTTTGCTTGCAGTGTTTTCTCTCCAGACAGCAAAACGGCAAGGAGGCTTTCCAGGCCTGGGGTGTACTTTCTTGACCTCACTGGGGTTCCCTTGCTGGCCCCACAGATCCTGGGCTGAGCTATAGCCTCACTTAAGAACAGCTACCTGGACTCCCCCGCACCACGCCTGGAGTTTCACCCATGCCTTCTCATGTGATCCCCTCTAGAGAACATGTATCATCACGGATGGGGAAACAGTCCCAGGAAAGCATGTCACGGGTCCAAAGTCACCCAGCTAGTCCATGGGAGAGAGCCTGCAAAGCCATCACCCTTTCCTCAACGCCTGCCTTCAGCCTCCTGGAAAACAGGGTGCATCAGTACACAGGCGGCAAAGCAACCGACCAGGTTTCAGAAGAGCTGGGGGAGGTCTGCCTGAGGGCAGCCCGTGGAGATAGAGGACTGAAAGACCCGAACGTAAGCCTCTGTCACCAGGAAGGAGAAGCCAACATTTTCCCTGAAGCCCCTCACACCCCAGGGCAGAAATCCAGTGAGAGGAAGCTTGTTTCATGAGAATGAACCACAAAGTCCTCATAGACTGATCCAAATTTCCCAGCTGCACATCTGAAAAGCCTTGGGACCTTTCAGGCTGGATGCAGCACGGCGGAACAGAGTTTTGCTCCCAACCCGCCCAGGGTCCCAGCCCCAGGCCCTCCACTGAGCTCCCAGGCTGCCTCTGGGCATAGAAGGATGTTCAGGCTACCAGGAGTGTGCCCTGCGTCCTGCCCCTTGCTTGACAGAGAAGGGGGCCCTCAGGCCCTGAGTGGCAGAGCTGAGATTAAAATCAGGCAAGGGTTCTTACCACATAGCACCTCCTTCCCGAGCCGTGGGCAGCCAACACAAGGGATTTGGCTCCAGGGCAATTTCAAAATTCCCCGAGTGTGCCAGAGGGAGGAGGAAAGAGGGAGGGAGCGGTTCAGTGGGTGAGAAGTCACCTGCTCTGCGGCCCTCCAAACCCTGCCCGCTGCCCAGGGCTGGAGGGATGAGGGTCCACCTCAACCTTCAGTTCGAAATGCACAATAAAAAGACCACTAAGCCATAAAAAAGGGGCTTTTGCCTGGTAGCTCAGCGGTCAAGAATCCACCTGCCAATGCAAGAGAGGTGGGTTTGATTCCTGGGTTGGGAAGATCTCCTGGTGGTGGAAACGGCAACTCCCTCCAGTCGTCTCGCCTGGGAAATCACACAGACAGAGGAGCCTGGTGGGCTACAGTCGACGGGGTCACAAAGAGTCTGAGACAACTAAGCGTCTAAACAACCACAACAACAAGGCCATAAAAAAGCGTACGCAAGTCCAAGTAAATCCTGAGTTTTACTTCCCATGGTAATTACACTGCAGCACTTTTTGGAGTATCCAAGTGTTTCTCCTTCCCCTCCCCCAGCCCTTTGACTCTGCACCCGTTCGACTGGTCCCACTAGAGCGCATCTGGCTGGCCCCCTGGGTCAGCGAGTGAGCGGGCCAAGAGCAGCTGTGGCAATCTGCCTTTCCTGGGGACCTTCAGTGAAACGTGGAGTCTCGGGACCTTTCGGGCTGGACACAGCACGGCAGAGCGGATGTGCAAAGCGCCCACTTCTGCACACCAGGGTTCCTTTAAGGAACAAGGCTGGACCAGGCCCACCCACCTCCCCATTCACAGCTCGCTGGGTGCTGGCTCCTAGGAAGCCGTACTCCACCCAGAAGGCCGGGCATCCCATTCACCGAAGGCAGCTGTGAGATCCTGGGGGAGCCTGTCCCCTCGGAGTCGCAGCCTCCGCTCTACCAGGAGGGCTCACGACACCCCTCATCTGCTCTCAGAGCTGGGGCACAAACAGAAGCAGGCAGGAGGGGCCCTGCCTGTCTTCCCCACGGCTGTCACCCCAGCCTGGCCCAGACCCTGGCCTGTGGCTGGTGGACAATAGGCTCAGACAGGGGAAGGGGGTCCCAGATGTTAACCTGCTTTAGGATTATACAACTGCTGTTCCCAGGGGGGTAAGTGACTTGCCCAAGGCCACGCGCTTATTCAAAATAAGAGGGGACCAAGGAGAGGACCCCCACCAAAGGTCTAGGGGTGTGGGCCAGGCATCGCACCTACAGTTTTCACAGAAGCCTCCCCACACGGCGACAAGGGAGGCCTCAGAACCCCGGTCGACAGGGAAGAAATGGGCAGAGAAGTGACTTGTCCAAGGCTACCCAGCTGGCAAGCATCACTCAGGATGACTCCAACTCGACCATATTCCAACCCCAGATCTGCCTCGCGGCTCTCACTCTGGGGTGTTTTGAGAAAAACCTTCATGGACCTCCAACGGACCCCCGGCTTCTGACAGCGGGGGCAGCCATGCGCTTGTCCCAGGTTAGGAGCACTGTTCTTTCGTGTGAAAGCACAGAGGCAGGCCAAATATTTACCGTCCTGCGCAGAGCCGCAAACTGGCCTGACAGCAGAATCGACTCGGTGCAGAAACGAAGGCCAAGCTGTCGCTGCAGAAAGCGGGGGGCAGGCTCTTAACAGTTTCTGAGGGTTCAGACTGCTTGGCTTTGGGCGGAGGAAATGAAGGCGACCCAGGGAGGCAGCTCAGAGGCCGGTCCCCTCAGCTGCCGCCAGAGACCCTGGAGGGATTTTCAACTATCAGAATTCCCAGAGTTAGAGCTAGCACCTGGGGGCGGGTAGAGGAGCGAGGGTCGGCTTCTCTCAACGTTCCCTTGTCAATTCAATTGTGCTGGACAAAAATTAATTTCTTATCGTTCACAGGCTAAGATACTATTTTTCTAAAAAAAAAACAAAAAACGAAATGGGCAAGGTTAATTATTCACCAGGCTGCAATTTACTTAAGAGTCAAGGGAATGCGTGTTTCCTTCCAGTAGGCAGGACCACGGGTCCAGCTGGATTTCATGAGTTTCCCATGGGTCTCGCTAGGAGTCCGGCTAAAATCCTATCCCTCCCCAGCAGCGCCCACCTTGCATGTTGCTGCTTCCTAAAGGCGGCTCCAAAACAAGTTTGCTGTTCTCAGCCACTTCCTGCAAGGAGTTTCTTGGTATTCTGCTCAAGAGGGGTGGATGGTGGTAGGGGGTGGGGGACGAAAAGAGGCACCAGCTTCAGGAAATATTGAGAATGCAAAAGGGGTGGCGAAATCAAAGAGTTCTCAGTTCCTAAAGCCTAAACTAAACTGCAGCACACCGCGGTTGCTGGAGGAGCCCACGGGCATAGCTGATTCAATCACATCTTGCAAAAGAAAAGAAAGGAAAAAACCTAATCACTCACTTCCCTCCCCCACCAAAGAGATGAAGCCCCAAGGTGTTCCCTAAAAATCCCTAAAACCCTGAGCAGCCCTAGGGCAAGAGGCACAAGCTTGGCGAAAACGGCTGGCCACCTGGGCTCCTTAGCCCTTATTCCCAGGATGTATGCCCCTTGTCCCCAGCACCTGTCACCCTCCAGGGTGGTTGCAAAGCGTTTCCACATCTTGTGGCTCCAGACCAGTCCTGCGGGTGTTTTACGACCATACGATATTCTGGAGATTTCCACTTTAAGATACGGATCCCCAGGGCTAGAAGAAGCATGGGCTCAAAGGGGCAACTCTCTTTTCCCAAACTGGCTGAAAGCAGTTTCCTTAATTAGGGAAAACGGGGGAAGGCTCTTAACAGTTTCTGAGGGTCGACTGCTTGGCTTTGGGCGGAGGAAATGAAGGCGACCCAGGGAGGCAGCTCAGAGGCCGGTCCCCTCAGCTGCCGCCAGAGACCCTGGAGGGATTTTCAACTATCAGAATTCCCAGAGTTAGAGCTAGCACCTGGGGGCGGGTAGAGGAGCGAGGGTCGGCTTCTCTCAACGTTCCCTTGTCAATTCAATTGTGCTGGACAAAAATTAATTTCTTATCGTTCACAGGCTAAGATACTATTTTTCTAAAAAAAAAACAAAAAACGAAATGGGCAAGGTTAATTATTCACCAGGCTGCAATTTACTTAAGAGTCAAGGGAATGCGTGTTTCCTTCCAGTAGGCAGGACCACGGGTCCAGCTGGATTTCATGAGTTTCCCATGGGTCTCGCTAGGAGTCCGGCTAAAATCCTATCCCTCCCCAGCAGCGCCCACCTTGCATGTTGCTGCTTCCTAAAGGCGGCTCCAAAACAAGTTTGCTGTTCTCAGCCACTTCCTGCAAGGAGTTTCTTGGTATTCTGCTCAAGAGGGGTGGATGGTGGTAGGGGGTGGGGGACGAAAAGAGGCACCAGCTTCAGGAAATATTGAGAATGCAAAAGGGGTGGCGAAATCAAAGAGTTCTCAGTTCCTAAAGCCTAAACTAAACTGCAGCACACCGCGGTTGCTGGAGGAGCCCACGGGCATAGCTGATTCAATCACATCTTGCAAAAGAAAAGAAAGGAAAAAACCTAATCACTCACTTCCCTCCCCCACCAAAGAGATGAAGCCCCAAGGTGTTCCCTAAAAATCCCTAAAACCCTGAGCAGCCCTAGGGCAAGAGGCACAAGCTTGGCGAAAACGGCTGGCCACCTGGGCTCCTTAGCCCTTATTCCCAGGATGTATGCCCCTTGTCCCCAGCACCTGTCACCCTCCAGGGTGGTTGCAAAGCGTTTCCACATCTTGTGGCTCCAGACCAGTCCTGCGGGTGTTTTACGACCATACGATATTCTGGAGATTTCCACTTTAAGATACGGATCCCCAGGGCTAGAAGAAGCATGGGCTCAAAGGGGCAACTCTCTTTTCCCAAACTGACTCAGTACTCGGAAAAGAGCAGTTTCCTTAATTAGGGGAAAACCTTCAGCTGAGGGCTTCCCAGTGGTAAAGGACCCGCCTGCAATGCGGGAGACACGGGTTCCAGTCCCAGGGCAGGAAGCAGCCCTGGGGCAGGAAATGGCAACCCCGTCCAGTATTCTTGCCTAGGACAAAGACAGAGAAGCCTGGCAGGCCACAGTCCATGGGGTCACACAGAGTCAGACAGGACTTACCGACTAAACAACTCCAGCTGAAGCTCCCCCAGTCTACTCATAGACGATTTTGCCTCGAAACTAAGTACCCATTAAACTAAGATACCTGTACAATTAGATACATGGCCCTAAAGAAACCTTTTTCTCCCCCAATTCTGGCATCTGCACAGTCCATGGGTTAGAGTTGGCAGGACAAAGCTCGCGTGGAAAAACATTCTGGCCAACAGCAGTTCAGGGCTTTGCCCACTCCGGGACTCACAGGCCCAACCCTGCCTGGACGACCACCGAGCCCACAGTGCTCCCCTCCGTTTAAGCCCCCTCATGGCCACCAGGACAGAGACCCAAGTGTGACAGAATTCCTGCGAGGTCTCCTCTATACCCACCCACTGAAGGCAGAGAAGATTCTGGAAGAAACCTCCACATCCTCCAGAGAGGTGGGCCAACCTGGCAGGGCGGGTTTTCCCCTCCTCTCTGCTTCCAGAAATCTCTCCTGTTTTCCAAAAGCAGGAAGAAGGGGGCCCAAAGTGCCCTGTTTTGTCAACTGGCCCTTCGCACAGTTCAGGTCACCTCACGCATGTTCCCAAATGTTTCCCCAAGGTCCTCACTGCCAAAAGAGTCCAAACACAATACAACAAACAAAAATAAACAGAAAGTTTCAACATCAGGCAGACCGGAGGTTTCAGGGACTGGTGCAGGTTTTCTCTTGGGGGAGAAGGTAGAAGCAAAGTTATTAGATAAACCCCTTAAGAAGGGAATTTCAGCAGAAAATTTGTAGAGGACTCAGGGCAAGTCCATAAGAAGCTGCCTCCATCAGGGAACAAAAGGCTGGCCATGAAGAAGACACCTACAAAAATGTATCTATAAAGAGACGGTGGGGCGCAGGGAGAGGGGCAAAACCTCCTCAGCCTGGCCCGTATTCCTGGGGCGACGCTAGACCTCGGCGATCCTCACCACCCTCAAGCGCAAAGCTGAGGCTCCGGAAGGCCCAGCAGGGCAGGGCCCGGTAGGCGCATAGGCTTGGCCGGTGAGGAAGAGGGGCGCCCCTCTCCTTCCCTCCAGGTCGGCCGCGGCGGGGATCCGGCTCCACCCGGAGGACACGAACCTCCCACAGCGACCAACTCGAATCTCCGAGCGCTCCCCCAGGGCTCCTGCCAAGCGCAGGGCTCTCTCGAACGTCCGCACCGAGCCCGCGGCGAGCGCGCTCCGCCACCCGGCCTCCAGCGTGGACCCCGCCAAGTGCGGCCCGGCCCGGGTTACCAACCCGCCTGGGCCCCGAGATCGCGCCCGCCCGCCCGGGAGAAAACGGAGAGGGGCGAGGCGGGGCCGTCGGTCCTGGGGGCCGAGGACTGGGACTTTGTAGGCCAGTTGAACCGACACCTTCATCTCGCCCGCAAAGACCCAGCTCTCAGCTCCCGCGCGTCTCGGATTCGGGCTGCGCCCCCGACGGGCTTCCTGGGGCGGGCGCCAGTCGCCCGCCTTCCACGCGCTCGTCTCCGCCGCGGTGCTGGCTTTTCCCAAAGCGGCATCCCCCAAAGGCGGCCGTCCCGCTGGCCCGACCTCCACCAGCGGGCTCCGAGGTCAGCCCTCGAAGGGTTCCACGACGCCCGGAGCGGGCCGCCGGGGCGCAGGCCGAGGGCCAGGGCCGGGGTGGGGGAGGCGCCTTCCCCCATCCTCCACCACGAGTGCAAGAGTTGCACGCCGAGAAACTTCGCCAAGATCCCACGCCGCGCCGCCTGGGTTACCTCGCACTGCAGGCCGAGCCCACGCAGCATCTGGGGGTCCGGGGGGCGCCGCCGCCAGCCGGGCCCGGCGCCCCGACGTTCCTTCCCCCCCCAGAGCACGCGGGCTGGGGGCGCGGGCCTCCCTCCACCCGTCTGGGACCCGGGGCCGCCGCCGTCCCCTCCCCGGGGAGCGCGATCGGGGCGCCGCGAGGAGACGAGAGGGGCGGCGAGACCCCTCGAAAGTTGGGGGAGTTCCTCCCGCTCGCGGCGCGGCCCGGGCTGGCTCCACGTGCTGGTGACACATCAGGAAGGCTGCGCGCCCCACGGCTCCCGGCGGACGGACGCGGCCAGCGCCCGCCCGCACCGCCTCCCGGAGCCCGCAGGACGCGCTCCGCCCCGGCCCGCCCTCCGCCCGCCCCTCGGCGCCGCCGCCGCCGCCGCCGCCCCTGGCCGCCCAGCCCGCTCCCGAAGGCCGGGGCGCACCCGGCCCGGGTCGGGGCGGCACCGGCGCCCCTGGCCCTGGCCGTCCGAGCCGCCCCGGGGATCGAGTCCGGCCGCGGACTGCCCGACTCGACAGTCCCCAGTGCCTTCCTCCCAGTCACGCAGCCCTTCCCGCCCCCGAGCGCCAGTAATTTTCCCTTTTCCTCCTCTGGCCGGTCGGGGCCGCTGCCAGCGCTTCCTGCCTCGAAGGCCGGCGCGGAGAGCCCCCTGCCGGCCGCTCTGCTCCCGGGCCGCGTCCCCGGCCCGCCTCTACCTCCCCACCGGGAGCCTGGGGCCGGCCAGGCCCTTCCGTCGGCACATCAAGGAGATCCTGAAGTGTAGAGCGCCAGCACCGTACCCTGGCAGCACGCTTTTTGAAATGTTAATTTTGTGGCTTCCACGCCCCCTTTCCAGTGCCCAGCTTAGCACCTCCTCTCTTCCTGGCTTTGCTTTCCTAAAAGAAAACCCGAGTTCTTTAAGGGGAAGTGTGGAGAGGAAGGATGGTACAGAAAAGCCTCCAGGTCGAGGGAGAGCTTTCCCAGGGTTGGAGAGGGGGCACCATTCAGTGGGATCCCCTCTGGTGGGGACCTGTTGCCCCACTCTCCTCTCTGGAGACGCCGGCAGGTGGGGGAGCCCGCGTCTGCCTCAAGTGAGAGCAGTCTGGAGCGGCCTTTGCCAAGATCCTGACGACGGCCAGGACTCCAGGGAGCAGGACAGAGGGTCGGCATGCTCGGCCCGTCTCGTCCGACTCTGTCAGCCCATGGACTGCAGCCCCCCAGCTCCTCTGTCCACGGGATTCCCCAGGCAAGAATACTGGAGGGGGTTGCCATTTCCTCCTCCAGGGGATCTTCCCAACGTAGGGACTGAACCCATAGCACCTGTGTCGGCAAGCGGAATCTTTACCACGGAGCCACCTGGGAAGCTCGTGGCAGAGGGAGTGATGGGTAAACCCAAATCACGGCTGAGATTGAGTTCCCCAGCCTGTCTTCAGAGGATGTTGGCTATGTTCCTGCCTTCTCTTCCCTGGTCTCACCCATCCAAATCATGCCTTAACACTTCACTGGGGTAGAGGCTGAGGGGTTTATCTGCTCATCTGCCAGCTCACCCCACGCCCCCACCTGGAGATGGCAGGGCCCACAGGTGTGCAGGAGCAGGTGCTCCCAGGAGAGGGGCTCTGAGAGGGATGGGGGGCAGATGGTGGCCAGGCCCGGCAGAGGTGCCCAGTCCTGGGGCATGGCGGGCCGCTGGCCCCAAGCCTCTGTAATCCCCGTTTTGTGGAAGCCCAGGATTAAAAGGGAAGAAAAGAGGAAGATGCCCTGACATGGCTGGTGATGCCGCGGGGGCCGGCGGGGGGTCTCCGGTTCATGCCCTGCTTTCTCTCCCCCTTTTATTGCCCTCTCTAAAGCTGACAGACCCTTTGGCTCTCTGAGACTTGAGGAGCCTGGAGGAGCTGGTGTCCTGGGGGGATGAAAGGGCAGGGATGTAATGGGTTTACCCCAGTGCTGATCCCAGAGAAGCCTGCAGAAGATTAAGATTTGCTCCCTGAGCTTGAAATCTCCCTGCTACCCCCTGACCACATCAAAGGGCATGGCTGTGGGGGGCACCTAATCCCATCAATGGAATCAAAGCCAGACAAGAAAGGAAATTCTGCAAATTCGGGGCAGCGTCAGGGCCCAGCTCACAAGAGAAAAGATAAGACACCCCAGGGCCCTGGCCTCCTCCGCTGGGGTTCCGTCCCAGGAAAGGTCCCGGCCAGTCCACAAGCACCCAGGGCCTGTGCTTTGCTTCGTGAGGTGCCAGGGAGCAGGACAGAGGGTCGGCATGCTCGGCCCGTCTCGTCCGACTCTGTCAGCCCATGGACTGCAGCCCCGCAGCTCCTCTGTCCACGGGATTCCCCAGGCAAGAATACTGGAGGGGGTTGCCATTTCCTCCTCCAGGGGATCTTCCCAACGTAGGGACTGAACCCATAGCACCTGTGTCGGCAAGCGGAATCTTTACCACGGAGCCACCTGGGAAGCTCGTGGCAGAGGGAGTGATGGGTAAACCCAAATCACGGCTGAGATTGAGTTCCCCAGCCTGTCTTCAGAGGATGTTGGCTATGTTCCTGCCTTCTCTTCCCTGGTCTCACCCATCCAAATCATGCCTTAACACTTCACTGGGGTAGAGGCTGAGGGGTTTATCTGCTCATCTGCCAGCTCACCCCACGCCCCCACCTGGAGATGGCAGGGCCCACAGGTGTGCAGGAGCAGGTGCTCCCAGGAGAGGGGCTCTGAGAGGGATGGGGGGCAGATGGTGGCCAGGCCCGGCAGAGGTGCCCAGTCCTGGGGCATGGCGGGCCGCTGGCCCCAAGCCTCTGTAATCCCCGTTTTGTGGAAGCCCAGGATTAAAAGGGAAGAAAAGAGGAAGATGCCCTGACATGGCTGGTGATGCCGCGGGGGCCGGCGGGGGGTCTCCGGTTCATGCCCTGCTTTCTCTCCCTCTTTTATTGCCCTCTCTAAAGCTGACAGACCCTTTGGCTCTCTGAGACTTGAGGAGCCTGGAGGAGCTGGTGTCCTGGGGGGATGAAAGGGCAGGGATGTAATGGGTTTACCCCAGTGCTGATCCCAGAGAAGCCTGCAGAAGATTAAGATTTGCTCCCTGAGCTTGAAATCTCCCTGCTACCCCCTGACCACATCAAAGGGCATGGCTGTGGGGGGCACCTAATCCCATCAATGGAATCAAAGCCAGACAAGAAAGGAAATTCTGCAAATTCGGTGCAGCGTCAGGGCCCAGCTCACAAGAGAAAAGATAAGACACCCCAGGGCCCTGGCCTCCTCCGCTGGGGGTTCCGTCCCAGGAAAGGTCCCGGGCCAGTCCACAAGCACCCAGGGCCTGTGCTTTGCTTCGTGAGGTGCCCACTGTGGGAAGATCAACCTCATGAATTCAGAAACTGGGCAGCAGGGCTGGGCTGGCCTCCAAGGCCAGAATGGGACCTGGGCAGGGTTGGGCTCATCTGAGTCTCACCATTTCTGTTGGCTCCCAGAAAATGCTTTCATTACGATGCTCCTTCCCACCCGTACGCCCAAAGCCTGGTGTTCATATGAGAGGTGGTTTTAGGTGAAAATGATGCCATATTTATTTTATTTTTTGCCATATTTATTTTTTAAAACTAAATTTCACGAAGATCGTTGTCATGATGAGGTAAACTCAAACAATGAGCTAAATTCAAAAAGCAGCCTTTAGTAAATAAGACTGAGCACATGAGCACTGGTAGCTCAGTGGTGAAGAGTTCACCTGTCAATGCAGGAGACACAGGTTCGATCCCTGATCCGGGAAGATCCCACATGCTGTGGAGCCCGAGTTCCACGACAAGAGAAGTCACCACAACGAGAAGCCTGCTCACCTCACCTAGAGAGGAGCCCCCACTCCCTGCAACTAGAGAAGAGCCTGCGGCAGCCATGAAAACCCAGAGTAGTCAAAATAAATAAATAAATACATACATTAAAAAAAAAAAAAAAAAAAAGCCTGCCTTGGAGAAGAGGCCTTGATCATAAGGGCAGCAGCCCTCAGTTAGTGAGAAAACCTGTCCCTGCCCAGACCCCTTGCCTAGAGCGTCTCCTTCACACTCTCACAATGACTCTAGGTCAAAGGTAATTATTACTGCCCACGTTTATTTATTTGGCTGTGCTGGACTTCAGTTGCAGGACATAGGATCTTTAGTTGCAGCCTGAGGGATCTAGTTTCCTGAGCAGGGATTGAACCTGGGCCCCCTGCATTGGGAGCACAGTCTTAGCCACTGAACCACAGGGAAGTCCCTATTGCCCACATTTTACAGGCGAAATTACCTGCCAGGGTCACTGGGCCAGTAGGTGCAGGCCGGGAGCAGCCCCTCTGCACCCTGCTCGAGCGCACTTCCCACCAGCCCAATCCAGGTAGATATCTCAGAAGCGCCATCTCTGGGCGTTCCCACCATGTCCGCCCTTCCCACAGGGAAGCCCCTCCCTCCAGGCCTGCACTGCAGCTCCTCCCATCCCCCCACCCCCAGCATCCACAAAGGACCTACAGGCGTTAGACTCCTTAGCAAGCAGGCCTCAGAACCCGTGAGATAGGGTGGGAGTGTGGGTGTGACCAGAGGATCTTAAAGTCTCTGCCAGTGTCTCCCGTCCCCGTGGCCAAGAGGGATTGACCTGCCCTGAGGAGAAATCCCATAGATTGGAGACACTGACCTTGTTCGCTGGCTTCCCTCCCTCTAGAGTCTTCCCTGGGCCTTTCCTGCTCCTCTGTTTGAAACTGCAGCCCCTTTTCCCATCACTTCTTATCCCCAGCCCAGCATGCCTCTGCATCCCCGGCCCTCCTTCCCTCTCCTGTGCCTCATTTCCATACGTTCCCTCTCCCAGCTGCTGATTTTTGCCTGTGACTCCTAGGATGTGAGTTCCGCAGGGGTATGCGTGTTCTCTCTTAACTATACCACCACTGGACCCCTGTCCACATAATCCATACTCAGCAAAGATGGGCTGAATACCTTTCATTCCTAAATACGCGTGCCTGCTAAGTCACTTCAGTCCTGTCCACTCTGCGACCCTATGGACTGTCGCCTGCCAGGCTCCTCTGTCTGTGGGATTCTCCAGCCAAGAATACTGGAGTGGGGTGTCACGCCCTTCTCGAGGGGATCTTTCTGATCCAAGGATTGAACCCGCGTCTCTCCCATCTCCTGCATTAGCAGAGAGGTTCTTTACCACTAGCGCCACTTGGGAAGCCCCAGTTGTGCATCTACTGCCCTGAGAACTGTTTCGCCATTGCTGGACGGGCTGGGCTGCCCCAAGCCCTCCCCCATTCGGGGGCCCCCTCTGGACGGACCCACACACACACACACACACACAGCAGCACAGATACACTCTAATAGTTGTGAATTTTATATATCTCCTCTCAGTGGGCGACCACGGTTCCCTCCTCCAGGGCAGAAGAGTCACATTCACCATGACCTCCAGTGCCCAAACCATGCAAGGTAGTTAATATCAGCCCCATGTTCTAGTCCTGATTCTCTGCTAATAGTGAACACGTGCCATCTCTTTAGGAAGGCATCAAGTGCCGTGAGGTAGCAAGGCAGGCATGAGAACCCTGGTTTACCGATACAGTGACTGAGCTTGGGGACATGCAGTGATTTACCCAAGGTCACTCTGCACCATGCTTCCTCCTCTGGGGCATCCGGCCTATCAGATGCCACAACTGTGCATCTTCTGTCATTGTGGTTGTGTTGTGTTCTTTTCCGGTTCCTTTCGCCAGTCAGAAAGAGCACTGGTGATCCAGTAGATAAGAATCCACCTGCCAAAGCAGGGGCATGAATTCTATCCCTGCTCCAGGAAGATTCCACATCCCACGGAGCAACTAAGCCAGCATGCCACAGCTACTGAGTCGGACTTCTAGAGTCTGCCAGTTGCACCTACTGAGCCCGTGCTCTGCAACAAGAGAAGCCACCGGAATGAGAAACCCAAACACTGCAACTAGAGAGTAGCCTCCGCTTTCTGCAACTGGAGAAAGCTTGCACACAGCAATGAAGCCCCAGTGCAGCCAAAAATAAACACATAACCAATTAAAAAAAAAAAATTCAAAAAAAACCCCCTAAGAGTCTGTCTCCTGGGAAATCCAACTGTTTACAGGGAATTTCTGTGTCCCTTCCCTGCCTCCACAACCTGATACTGACATCAAGCCAAATGATTTTGTTCCCTCTGTGCTTTTCCTATTGGTCAGGGGTGAATACTAGACAAGAGAAGCACCTTCCTGGCCCACGGGCTGGCAAAGAGGCCATCTCTTGGGTACGTGTCAGATTAGCATCAACGCTGACTTTCCCCAGCAGATCTGAGCCCACCCTGCAGAAGAGCTTAACCTATGTGGTAAAGGTAGTGCTTTCCGGATGATCTTGAGCAAGTCACTTCCCTTCTTGTTGCCTGTCCCTGTGGCTGTGTAACGAGAGGGCTGGGTGATTACTTTCATTCATATCAGTTCACGATTCCAAGATGGCAACTCTGTCCCAAAGAACAGGCGTGCACCTTTAGTGGTTGCTTAAAAAACTATCAACAAGAATATTTGTTTCTTATGTGCGAGGTCATGGAGTTGGTGGTGGGATGCGGGGGTTGAGGGGGGAAGAAAAGCTCCCCTCCCTGCTTCGGTGCAACCTAGATCATGATCTTTGAGTGTCCGTGATGACTGAATGAGGGCCGAAGTAGCCAGGATTGTTTGTGGTCCTCGAGCAAATTCCTGTTCAACCTCCAGAGCCCACCCACATTGTCTCCAGGAAGACCTCCCCAACCCTTCAAGCGGGGTCCTCTCTTGTAAGAGGGCTCTGTACCAGGGGCTGGAGACAGAGACATCAGGCGGACACAGTCCTGTCCCGTGGGGCCTCCCAGCTATGGTATGAAACACACAAAGGGCTCCCAAACAATAAGCAGTGAGTTGTTCTCTGGGGGAATCGGAGGTTTCTCAGAGGTGGCACCTGAGCCTCGCCAGGGATGGACTCTGACTCTGAGCCAGTGTCTAGATTTAACTGCTGATTTGTAGGCAGTGCCGAGGACAGAAGCACTTGAACTGCATGGAGACTGCAGTCAACAAAGTCTAGACTATGGGAACCTCTCCAGGTCAAATGGGCCGGGCTCCTCAACAGACACAAAGTGCAAGGAAATCAAAGCGAAGGAAGCACATCCTAGTGACTGGGCCAGGGGAGCTGAAAAGACATCATTTTTTAAATGGACAAAGTTAAACTGTAGGTTGTAAAGATGCACAACAAGGTGATCAGTTAAAAGGTGAGGAAGTGAGTATTATAAAAGCAGGGAGGAGGGTTGCTTCTGGCTGTAGGGGGGCTGATGGGGGGAAGGCCCAGGAAGGAGGGGTCTGACCTGAGCCGAGTTCTTCTCACAGCTCATTAAGACATTTACTTGATCCGTGTGGTTTCTGAAGCTGTGTTTCATTGTGCACTAAACAATTTAAAAATAGATATCTCCAGGCTGGAATATTGGACGAAAACTGACAGCACGAGGCAAACTACATCTCCTTGCCAGATTCTGGCTTTTAAGTTAAATAATATTCGCTCGCAGGAAAGAAGCGGCTTGACCTAAAGCAGCTTATATTTTTAAAAATATTTTGGAGGTTGGCGCTGCCCAAATGGCTGTACCGGCCACGTGGCTTTCCGACTGCAGTCCCTGAGGCCCTGTGTTTATCCTAGACCTAGCCACCCTGGGATGCGGGGTTGAGGGGAAGAAAAGCTCCTCCTGCTTGTGCAACCTAGATCATGATCTTTGAGTGTCCGTGATGACTGAATGAGGGCCGAAGTAGCCAGGATTGTTTGTGGTCCTCGAGCAAATTCCTGTTCAACCTCCAGAGCCCACCCACATTGTCTCCAGGAAGACCTCCCCAACCCTTCAAGCGGGGTCCTCTCTTGTAAGAGGGCTCTGTACCAGGGGCTGGAGACAGAGACATCAGGCGGACACAGTCCTGTCCCGTGGGGCCTCCCAGCTATGGTATGAAACACACAAAGGGCTCCCAAACAATAAGCAGTGAGTTGTTCTCTGGGGGAATCGGAGGTTTCTCAGAGGTGGCACCTGAGCCTCGCCAGGGATGGACTCTGACTCTGAGCCAGTGTCTAGATTTAACTGCTGATTTGTAGGCAGTGCCGAGGACAGAAGCACTTGAACTGCATGGAGACTGCAGTCAACAAAGTCTAGACTATGGGAACCTCTCCAGGTCAAATGGGCCGGGCTCCTCAACAGACACAAAGTGCAAGGAAATCAAAGCGAAGGAAGCACATCCTAGTGACTGGGCCAGGGGAGCTGAAAAGACATCATTTTTTAAATGGACAAAGTTAAACTGTAGGTTGTAAAGATGCACAACAAGGTGATCAGTTAAAAGGTGAGGAAGTGAGTATTATAAAAGCAGGGAGGAGGGTTGCTTCTGGCTGTAGGGGGGCTGATGGGGGGAAGGCCCAGGAAGGAGGGGTCTGACCTGAGCCGAGTTCTTCTCACAGCTCATTAAGACATTTACTTGATCCGTGTGGTTTCTGAAGCTGTGTTTCATTGTGCACTAAACAATTTAAAAATAGATATCTCCAGGCTGGAATATTGGACGAAAACTGACAGCACGAGGCAAACTACATCTCCTTGCCAGATTCTGGCTTTTAAGTTAAATAATATTCGCTCGCAGGAAAGAAGCGGCTTGACCTAAAGCAGCTTATATTTTTAAAAATATTTTGGAGGTTGGCGCTGCCCGCAAATGGCTGTACCGGCCTACGTGGCTTTCCGACTGCAGTCCCTGAGGCCCTGTGTTTATCCTAGACCCTGGGGGGAGCCACCCTGAGGAGGTCTGAGCAAGGGGGAACAGACCAGGCAGGGGGCGCTGTGTCGCTGTGGTCTTGCCCATGGGGAGGTCTGGCTGTGTAACTCTGGATGGGCAGGGGGCGGGGCAGGGCCCTAGAGTCTCATCAGGAGGGCTCCAGGACCAAGTCCAATTGTGAAATTTACTCTTTTGGCAGCCCTGAGAGCGGTGGGGTGGGGTGGGGCTGCTGGAGGCCTCTCTCCCTCGTCGCCCCTTGCTTCTCCAAGCACCAGGCTCTGAGGTAGAAACTTAGAATTTCAAGCCACAAGGCATTTAGAAAACCTCTCTTTCAACTCTCGAATTTTGCAGCTAAGAAAGCTGAAGTCCAGAGTATGTACGTGACCTAACAGGGGTCATGCAATAAATACCAGGCTTCCCAAGTGGCTCAGACAGTAAAGTGCGGGAGACCTGGGTTCCATCCCTGGGTCAGGAAGATCCGCTGGAGGAGGGCATAGCAATCCACTCCAATGTTCTTGCCTGGAGAATTCCATAAACAGAGGACCCTGGCCAGCTACAGTCCACGGGGCCCCAGAGTTGGACACAACTGAGTGAATAACACTTTCACACACAGAATAAACTCAGTGCCGGTGCCCCTTCTGCTTCCGTCCTCCCCTTCAGGCCCGTGAGCTCCAGCAGCAGGGAGGGGAGTGTAGGCACCTGCGGGCCTAAAAGGTACCTGCCGGGCCTCTCGACTCCCACGCTCAGCCTGGTGCTTGAACCGGACTTGCCTTCATGTCTCTCTCCTCTCACCAACCTCGACATGGGATCCGTGCTTCACCCTGCCTCTGGTTTTTCACCTCTGGGTTTCCCCCAACATCTGTAGGTTGACCTCTGCTGTACCTTGACCCTCTTCTGTTGACGCTGGCTTGGCTCATCCGCCCTCCACCCGGCTCTGTCGGGTGGAATCCTCTGCTCCAGCCCAGCAGGAAACCCAGTGTCCAACCTCTGCATTCCTTCTCTTCCAAACCGAGGGACGCAGTATTCAAGGCCATAACCAGAAGCAGGACCTTTCCCCCTTCTATCGCCTAATGAGTGGACTCTGAATGTCTGGAAAATCGATTTGCACTTAGTCACAATTTCATGATGACAGGTATGCCCTAGCTCAGCATTCCACTCAAAAGTCACAGACAAGGGCTTCCCTGTGGCCCAGTGGTTACGAGTCCACCTCGGAGTCCAGGAGACACGGGTTCCGTCCCTGGTCTGGGAAGATCCCATACACTGCAGGGCAACTAGGCTTGTGAGTCACAACTCCTGAGCCTGCGTACCTGGAGTCCGTGCTCCACAACAAGAGAAGCCATCACGATGAGAAGTCTGTGCACTGCAACTAGAGAGATGCCCCTGCTCGCCACAACTAGCAAAAAACCTGCGCACAACAAAGCCCCAGGGCCTCCTGGGTCAATCAATCAATCAATAAACTCCAAAACAGAATGACAGCAACAAAAAGCCAAGCGCGTGTCTTCTCTTCCATTTATTGGAATCTTAGGATAAAAGAGCAATCTATTTCCCTGCTGCCTGAGCCCTAGACACTGGCCCCAAAGAGAGTCTGCTGACATTCAATTCACCTGATGCTCCACATGGTCGACTATACAATGGGACCTGCAGAAAGGTGTGTTTTGGGGTCATATTAACAGAAGTATGAGACACAGAATGAGGGAGGTGAAGTTCCATTACTAAGACTACACCTGGGACTTCCCTGGGGGTGCAGTGGATGGGAATCTGCCTGCCAATGCAGGGCACATGGGTGTGGTCCCAGGTCTGGGAAGATTCTACCTGGGGCAGAGCAGCCATGTGCCACAACTCCTGAGTTGGATAGCTTGGATGCAGCCCCAACGACCAAGCCTAGAGCCTATGTATTCCACAAGGAAGAGGGGCCCCTGCTGGCTGCAGCCAGAGAAAGCCTGTGCAAAGCTACCAAGAGCCAGCACCGCCTCCCCCATCCACCAAAGTCTATAGCTAGAGTAAAACGGGTTGGTTCAAAAGATTGAGTTATTCCGTAAGATGTTACAGAAAAGCCCGGACAAACTTTTTGGCTGCCCCAGGATGTTCAGTCCTGAGGGTTACCACTGAAGAAGGAGCATATCAGGAATGAGAGGCACTACTGTAATATGAATCAGGTTGCTTATTCTAGAAATTATTTGGTGAGTGTCCTCACAGGCGAGGGGCCAGATGCAAAGGATCCCACAGGCGGGCGCCAGCCTTAAAGGACACAAGGAACTTAAAAGTTCGCAAGGGCTGGGAAGGGAAAAGGCACCCTCCAGCCCAACGATCTGGTGCCTTTCCCAGAGAAGAAGGCAGACAGCGAGCCCCGTGTGGAGAATGCACCTTTCAAGCAAAACCCAGAAACCAGAAACCACCGCTCCATAAACGCAAACGCCCATTCTGGAAAGTTCTCCCACCCACAAGACGCGCAAAACCCGTGAGACCGGACCTGTTCTCCGACCCGTCCTATCGCTGGTGACCCCAGCCTAGTGCGAGCCTTAGTGTCTCCATCGGTAACTCGGGGATCACAGACCCGTCTCGCCCTGCCCCTGGCGCTGGGGGCACGGAGCTTCGGGGAGAGGCCGCCGAGCCTGGAGATGGAGGGGGAAGGGTAGGACCGGAGGACGAAACAGAACACGGAGTGTAAAAAAATGCCACGCTACTGAAGAAACAGGTAGTACACACAGGGGTTCCAAAGCCCCCAGTGCTAAACCCATTGCCAAAGGGCCAGGCACGGACGGGGTTCGAACCCGCGATCTTCGGTTTACGAGACCGACGCCTTACCACTTGGCCACCGCGCCTGACAGCCGAGGGAGCAGTGGAAGCTCTCAGTGGAGGGGAGGCGGCGCAGGCGCGGGGGGGCGGGGCCTCGCCTCCGGCTCCGCCCCCGGCCGCGCTGCCCGGCCCTCCAGACCCGCCGGCCGGACTTCAGGTCGCCGAGCCGCGGCGGGCGCGTTCAAGGACGGAGGCCAGGCGCCCGCGTCCCGCCCACGGCAGGTTCCGAACCCGTGGCGCCCGCAGGGGCACGGCGCCGGCGGAGAGGCCCGCGGGGGATTCGAAAGGGGCGGCGGCGGGCGGAGAGACACGGAGACAGACGCCTGCTAAGGAGTCGAAGCGGAGACGACACGCGGCGGCGGGCGAGCCAGGGCAGGGCGTCCGCGCTGGCCTCTCGGCCAGCTCCGTGCGCCGCCGTGGGACCTTGGCCGGGTCATTTCCATCCCATCAGCAGGATCCTGGGGCAGCGCGCAGGAGCTCAAACGAGATCAGGGGGAACCGAGGGGGCTAGAAGGGTGAAGTAGGCGCCGATGAGACCGGCCCGGGGAGAAAGATGCAGGGAGCCGGGAGGGATGGAGGGCAAGCTGCAGGGACGAAGGGAGATGAGCCTCCCTCCCTGAGCCCGCGGGGGAGGCCGTCTGTATACCGAAACCTTCCTCGGCTGCTCTCCATACCCCTTTGCCCTGCAGCGCGTGGCGCGGGCCTCCTGCTGGAGACTGGGTAAACATCTGTGTAGACCAGATGGCCTTGCCCAGAAGGACAGATGTGGCCGCCCAAAGAGATGCCCCAGGGATAGTCTGGGGGACCATGTTAGAGTGACCTGAATAGAGGAGTCTGAGTCTGATGATCTGTCCATACCACGGAACAGTAAGCCACGCTTGGAAGGAATGATCTAGATTCAAAGGAATCAACGTAGAACGAGCACAAAAGCACCTGTGATTTGAAAATGTAGAAATACATACCCTTTACTAACGCAAAGGGAAAGGCAGACACAAAGCAGGGACCAGTTAAACCGTTACAAAAATAGAGAGGGGGAGACAGGATCTAAGGAACCAAAAGGGACTTTCGTTTTGTTTCTGTTCTGTGACAAAGGCAAAAAGCTGAGATTGGGGATGAGTGTTTCTTATGATACTGTAGGTTTTGTATTTAAAAAGAAAGGAATTTGCTGGCGGTCTGGAGGTTACGACTCCTGGCTTCCACTGCGGTTGGGCAGGGGTTCCATCCCTGGTTGGGGAACTAAGATGCTTCTAGCCTCGCAGCTGGGACAAAATAAATGATAAAAAAAAAAAAAAATTAAAGTGACTTCCCTGGCAGTCCCGTGGTTAAGAGGAGGTGCTTCCACTGCAGGGGGTATGGGTTCTGTCCTTGGGTGAGGAGAGGAGATCCCACAAGCTCCATGGTGTGGCCAATAAATTAAAATGGGGAAAAACTGAATAAAAATTAAAAATAAAACTAGGTCCTTCTGCCCTTGTTTGACCTGTAGCCACACTGTCTGTCACAGGAGAGGCGAGTGGGGTGGGTGGGGAGGAGCCCGCTGGTCCAGGCAGGGAGTAGCCAGCGGCCAGCCTCTTCAGGGCCCAGCCTTCCCGCACCCCAGCATTGGAGTCCCGGACACAGCAACTCCCTCCGCCACCGCCAACCCTGTCTACCTCCACCGCCAAAATCCTCCTTGCTTTTTTGTAGAACTATCTGGGGAAACCGAGAAAAGCTATAATAATTACAGTCAAATATTTTAAAATGTACAGTAGTGTTGACTACAGGCGCAGGGGTGTGTAACATTTCTGGAACTTTTTCATCATGCACAAGGACACTCTATATCCACTGAGCAGCCATTCCCCGTTTTCTTCCGGTTCAGCCCCTGGTAACCACCATTCTGCAGAGAACTGAACTGCTCAGGGTGCCCCCTAGAAGTGGGGTCACACAGTGTCTTTATGTGCCCGCCTTATTTCATGGAGTATAAGGTCCTCGAGGTTCATCCCTGTTCATCTGCCTGTGGCAGGTTCCTTTAAGGTTCAGTATTCCATTGTAAATGTATCCATTATTCTGTTTGTTTACTCCTACCCGTTGGCTATCGTGAAAAATGTTGTGTGTGTGTGTGTATGTGTCTGAATGTTACAATGAACAGGGGGTGTACATATGTCAAGATCCTGTGTTCCCTTTTGCCTCGCTGCAGCGGAGAAAGCAGCATGGATCATCAGCAACTCTCCTGGAGCCATCCAGGAAAATTCGGCCAGGGGCTCTCTCTGGCCGGTCTTCTCAAACGGGCACCCTCTGATTCGGAAATACGGCCTCCATATGTGTCGCCAGTGTTCCCGCCAGTACCAGAAGGACATGGGCTTCATTAAGCTAGACTAACTAAAGCTTCCTAAAGTGAGTCATCCAGCACACCAACCGTGTGCAGAAACAACACGAGCTCTTTTTATATAAAATAAAAGTTTAAAAACTTAAAAAAAAAATCCTGTATTCAAGATACATACCTAGGAACAGTGGGTGGGAGGCGTAAAGGCAGTAGCATGAAAACCTATACTATCATATGTGAAAAAATAGCTATGGTCATTGCGCTTTGGGAAAAGGGGATCCTGCAGGGGCGCTGTGGGACGGCCTGGAGGGGTGGGATGGGGGGAATATACATATGACTAACCGGGGTCATACATTTCTGTAAACAACAAAACTCTGTAAAAGTACAAAGTAAAATAAAAAAAAAAAAAAAAGATATATATCCAGAAGTTGCCATATGGTAATGGATCATATGGTAACTATTTTTAATGTTTTGAGGCCCACAGTTGTCTCGAGTGGCTATGCCATTTTATAATCCCACCAACTGTGCACAAGGGTTCAGATTTCTCTGTACCAGTGCCAGTACTTGTTTTGTTTTGATAGTGATCATCCTAATAAGCGTGAGGTTGTACAATTTCATTGTGGTTAGATTGGTATTTTCCTGATTAGTGATGGTGAGCATATTTTCATAGTTTGTTGCCCATGTGTTTATCTTCTTTGGCGAAATGTTCAGATTCTTGGCTAATTTTTAAATCAGGTTATTGGGTTTATGGGGTTTTGTTTGTTTTTCAGTTGTAGTTCTTTATATATCCTGGATGTTAACCTCTTACCACATATATGGGTTCCACATATTTTCTCACATTCCATAGGTTGTGTTTTCACTCTTGTTTCCTTTACTGGGGAGAAGTTTCCCATTTGTCTGTTTTTGCCTTTGTGGCCTTTTGTTGTTGTTGTTGTCTTTAAGCAATCATTGCCAAATCAAATTTCCTCCTTATTTTTTTCCAGGAGTTACATCAACTTAGGTCTTATTAGGTTTTCAGTCCATTTTGGCTCACTTTTTGCATATGACTAAGGTAAGCTCAAAACTTCATTATTTTGCACATGGGTATGCAATTTTCCCAGCACCATTTGTTGAAGAGACAGGACAGTTTTTAAAGGCATAAAAATGAGAATTCAAAAGACCTAGTCTTAATCATCAGAGAGAAGCACAGGACCTGCATTTTTTAGGGGTGGGGAGAGGGTGCTGCATTTTTGTTTGTAAGCATGCTAAGTCGCTTCAGTTGTGTCTGACTCTTTGCAACAACATGGGCTGTAGCCTGCCATGCTCCTCTGTCCATGGGATTCTCCTGGCAGGAATACTAGAGTGGGTTGCCATTTCCTTCCCCAGGGATTCTTCTCAACCCAGGGATTGAACCAAGGCTTCTTATGTTTCCTGCATTGGCAGGTGGATTTTCTACCGCTAGTGCCACCTGGTAAGCTCTTCTTGTATGTATAAAACTCAATTCATTTATTCCAAGATACATTTTGCATTCACTTTTTAGCAAATTAGAAATCATTATGACAACTGATTACAGTGAATGGAATCTTTGACTTAATTAGCAGTTTTTAGTGGCACATACGTTTTTAAAATCAAATTTGATGAAATGCAGTATATATGTAATAATTAAGAGAGACAGACTCATATTCACATACATTTCATGGTGTCCTGATTTTTCTCACCATTGAAAGATGAGCACATCCCGCATCTTTAAAGGTGGATCGTTTCATGAGTTGTAACAAGTGTACAGCCCTGGGGCAGGACGTCAGGAGAGGCCTTGCATCAGGGGAAGGTGGGGGGGGGGGGAGGGGAAATATAGTAACTATTTTTCCACTCAATTTTTCTATGGACCTAAAGCTTCTCTAAAAGGTAGTCTCTTTTTAAAATACCTTCACACACACACACTCTCTCTCACTCTCTCTCTCTCTCTCTCTCTCTCTCTAGAATGTAGTTAATGCTTGAATCCTTTATTTATTTGGGGCGGGGATCGGGTTGGGGAGAGAGGGGAGCGGGCAGGCCACTTCTATTGGTCTTTCATTTCTCTATTTTAATCCGTCTTTGTTCTTTTGGTTCCTGTGGGCCTCCCATCGCGGTGGCGTCTGTCGTCGCAGAGCGCTGGCTCTGGGCGCATGCGCCCCAGAGCTCTGGCTCGGTAGTCGGACACATCGGTCCAGCTGCTCCGCGGCACGTGGGATCTTCCCAGACCAGGGATCGAACCGGCGCCCCTTGCACTGCAAGGCGGTGTCCTTACCCACTGGACCACCAGGGGAAGCCCGTCTCCCACTCTTAAGAAACTTTCTTCTCGCAACAAAACAAAACAAAACATGGTCTAACTTCTGTTCCCTAAATCCATGGGTACTTTTTTTTTTAAAAAAGATTTATTTATTTATTTTGGGCGGGGGTCGGGTTGGGGAGGGAGGGGAGCGGGCGGGCCACTTCTATTGGTCTTTCATTTCTCTATTTTCATCCGTCTTATAGAGACCTTTTGCCTTGGGAGAGATGCTCTGAAACTTGACCAAAAGGTGAGAGCTTGTTCCCGAACACAGAGCTCCTAGCTGACAGTCAGGCCATACCGGCTTCCACGTGGTGGAATCATCATAAGACCCTTCGGTGCTTCCCTAGATCCTCACTGCGCCCCTCTTAGGCGCCAGGTCGACTCTCAGCGCTGGAGCTTTAGCGGTAAACTAAGCATCACAGATCCTGCCCTCATGGACCTTCTTTTTTTATTATGATTTTTAAGATTTATGTCTTTATTTTTGACTAAGCTGCGTCTTCCCTGCTGTGAGTGAGCTTTCTCTAGTTATGCCTGGTGGGGGCTACTGTTCGCGGCAGTGCACGGGCATCCCTGGCTGCAGAGCACAGGCTCGAGGGCACGTGGGCTTCCGTAGTTTCAGCTGGAAGTCTCTAGAGCACTGGCTCCCTAGCTGTAGGGCATGGGCTTAGTTGCGGCATGTGGGATCTTTCCGGGTCAGGGATTGAACCTGGGCTGCCTGCCTTGGCCAGCGGATTCTTAACCACTGGACCACTAGGAAGGCCCGTGGTGCATCTGTTCTTACCTAAGCAAAATATCAGGTGGTGATGAGTACTAGAGAGAAAAATAAGTACTAGGCAGAGGAGGAGGATAGGAAATTCTGGAGGGAGGAGTGTAACTTTAAGTAGAAAGATGTAGTAGGTTAGATTGTGGTGCTGGAGGAGACTCCTGAGAGTCCCTTGGCCTGCAACAGTCAATCCTAAAGAAAATCAACCCTGGGCATGCACTGGAAGGGCTGAAGCTGAAGCTCCAATACTCTGATCACCTGATGTAAAGAGCTGACTCACTGGAAAAGACCCTGATGCTGAGAAAGATGGAGGGCAGGAGGAGAAGGGGGCGACAGAGGATGAGATGGCTGGATGGCATTACTGACTCAATGGACACGGATTTGAGCAAACTCTGGGAGATAGTGGAGGACTGAGTAGCCTGGCGTGCTGAAGTCCATGGGGTCACAAAGACTGAGCAACTGAACAACATAGGAGATTAAAAACAAGCATGTACTCTTTGCTGCTTTTCCCACCCAAAGGTAGGGTCTATTACCCCATCTTTAGGCTGCCCCTCTGGCTTGCCTTGACCAACAGAAGCTGGTGAAGGTTCTAAAGACGTGCGCAAGTTCAAAAGCTTAGATCTGCAGAGACCCGGGACCCTCTGCCTTCACTAGCTTGGAAGTCCGTCCCAAGACTGCCATGAAGGGAAGGTGGTCCAGCTCAAGGAGAGGCCATGGGGCATCTCCCAGCCGAAAAGCCAGCATCACCTACCGGACATGGCAGCGTGGCCACCGCAGACCTCCCGGTCCAGCTGACCCTTCAGCGGGGGGCAGCTGCATGAGTGGATCCATGCTCAGCCTGTAGAGGCGCTGCCAGCTGACCCCCAAAACCCGGGAAAGTAATAAATCGTTGTTATGTTTTTGGTGGAGTTTGTTACATGGCAATACTAGTTCCTAGGTTACACACAACTAACACTTTCTGGTTCTAGGTTTGTGGGCTGGTGGTGATGTGCATGGAGTGATTCAGTTTGTGATAGTGGATGAACCTGGGAGGGGTCATTCTCAGTCAGAGAAGTTATTTAATCTCAATTGTGTGTGTTAGGCGCTGGGTTGTGTCCGACTCTTGGTGACCCTATAACCACTGGACCACTAGGAAGGCCCGTGGTGCATCTGTTCTTACCTAAGCAAAATATCAGGTGGTGATGAGTACTAGAGAGAAAAATAAGTACTAGGCAGAGGAGGAGGATAGGAAATTCTGGAGGGAGGAGTGTAACTTTAAGTAGAAAGATGTAGTAGGTTAGATTGTGGTGCTGGAGGAGACTCCTGAGAGTCCCTTGGCCTGCAACAGTCAATCCTAAAGAAAATCAACCCTGGGCATGCACTGGAAGGGCTGAAGCTGAAGCTCCAATACTCTGATCACCTGATGTAAAGAGCTGACTCACTGGAAAAGACCCTGATGCTGAGAAAGATGGAGGGCAGGAGGAGAAGGGGGCGACAGAGGATGAGATGGCTGGATGGCATTACTGACTCAATGGACACGGATTTGAGCAAACTCTGGGAGATAGTGGAGGACTGAGTAGCCTGGCGTGCTGAAGTCCATGGGGTCACAAAGACTGAGCAACTGAACAACATAGGAGATTAAAAACAAGCATGTACTCTTTGCTGCTTTTCCCACCCAAAGGTAGGGTCTATTACCCCATCTTTAGGCTGCCCCTCTGGCTTGCCTTGACCAACAGAAGCTGGTGAAGGTTCTAAAGACGTGTGCGCAAGTTCAAAAGCTTAGATCTGCAGAGACCCGGGACCCTCTGCCTTCACTAGCTTGGAAGTCCGTCCCAAGACTGCCATGAAGGGAAGGTGGTCCAGCTCAAGGAGAGGCCATGGGGCATCTCCCAGCCGAAAAGCCAGCATCACCTACCGGACATGGCAGCGTGGCCACCGCAGACCTCCCGGTCCAGCTGACCCTTCAGCGGGGGGCAGCTGCATGAGTGGATCCATGCTCAGCCTGTAGAGGCGCTGCCAGCTGACCCCCAAAACCCGGGAAAGTAATAAATCGTTGTTATGTTTTTGGTGGAGTTTGTTACATGGCAATACTAGTTCCTAGGTTACACACAACTAACACTTTCTGGTTCTAGGTTTGTGGGCTGGTGGTGATGTGCATGGAGTGATTCAGTTTGTGATAGTGGATGAACCTGGGAGGGGTCATTCTCAGTCAGAGAAGTTATTTAATCTCAATTGTGTGTGTTAGGCGCTGGGTTGTGTCCGACTCTTGGTGACCCTATGGGCTGTAACTCATCAGGCTCCTCTGTCCATGTAATTCTCCAGGTGAGAATACTGGAGGGGGTTGCCATTTCCTTCTCCTGGGGCTTTTCCCCACCCAGGGATCGAACCTGGGTCTCCCACATTGCAGGCAGATTCTTTACCACTGAGCCACCAGGGAAGCTTCCAATCTCAATTGCCTCATCCACAAAATGGGAGAGTCTGTTAACTATTAGTCACAGCTCTGCATTAATTAAAAATGGAACCACCTCCTTCAGCATTCTCTGCTGAAACAAGGAGGGGTGAGGTGCCGCTTGGTCCTTTTTCTGTAGGTGCAACCTGACACTTTTCCTCGGCTCAAATTTCACAGTCCTCCTCCCCCGCCACCCCTAAATTTCACAGTCCCTTTACCAGCACACACACACACACACAACTCTAAATTAAGGCTGCTGTTTGAAAGTGAAAAAAAAAAGTTGCCGCGCGCAGCAGTGGGGGGCGGGGCCGCTCGCAGCGGCGGGGGCGGGGCCTCTGCTGGCCCTGGTTTTAAAAAAAAAAAAAAAAGTTAACACAGCTTGAGAACTTTTCGGAGCGTGTATGGCCACAGGTGTAGACGTTTAAATCAAGATTGCCTTTCCAGCCTGGGGTCAATGCAGCTTGGCTGTTTTCTCTTCCTTTCCTTTCTCCTGACTCCTCCCCTTGTTGGTAGAATCTTCCCAAATGCTTCCAGGTGGTGGTGTAATAGAAAGGGACGAGGAGGACTCGCAGGTGGATCACGGACTAAGTGACAATCAGGCGTCCTCAGAAGCCCTCCAGCAAGGTAGGAGCCTTAGCGGGCGACAGCCCCAAGCAGCTACAACCCTTGGGACCTCTTCCCTTTCCCTGAACGCGATCCTGCGGTGATGGTCCGTCAGGACTCTCCACGGGGCTCCTGGACAGGAAGACCTGTTCCCAGTTGAGGTAGGAGCCCGATGATCAAGTCATCCCCAAGATGGCTCCTGTTTGGGAGGATCTCTTTGGGGCATGGAGTGATTCAGTTTGTGATAGTGGATGAACCTGGGAGGGGTCATTCTCAGTCAGAGAAGTTATTTAATCTCAATTGTGTGTGTTAGGCGCTGGGTTGTGTCCGACTCTTGGTGACCCTATGGGCTGTAACTCATCAGGCTCCTCTGTCCATGTAATTCTCCAGGTGAGAATACTGGAGGGGGTTGCCATTTCCTTCTCCTGGGGCTTTTCCCCACCCAGGGATCGAACCTGGGTCTCCCACATTGCAGGCAGATTCTTTACCACTGAGCCACCAGGGAAGCTTCCAATCTCAATTGCCTCATCCACAAAATGGGAGAGTCTGTTAACTATTAGTCACAGCTCTGCATTAATTAAAAATGGAACCACCTCCTTCAGCATTCTCTGCTGAAACAAGGAGGGGTGAGGTGCCGCTTGGTCCTTTTTCTGTAGGTGCAACCTGACACTTTTCCTCGGCTCAAATTTCACAGTCCTCCTCCCCCGCCACCCCTAAATTTCACAGTCCCTTTACCAGCACACACACACACACAACTCTAAATTAAGGCTGCTGTTTGAAAGTGAAAAAAAAAAGTTGCCGCGCGCAGCAGTGGGGGGCGGGGCCGCTCGCAGCGGCGGGGGCGGGGCCTCTGCTGGCCCTGGTTTTAAAAAAAAAAAAAAAAGTTAACACAGCTTGAGAACTTTTCGGAGCGTGTATGGCCACAGGTGTAGACGTTTAAATCAAGATTGCCTTTCCAGCCTGGGGTCAATGCAGCTTGGCTGTTTTCTCTTCCTTTCCTTTCTCCTGACTCCTCCCCTTGTTGGTAGAATCTTCCCAAATGCTTCCAGGTGGTGGTGTAATAGAAAGGGACGAGGAGGACTCGCAGGTGGATCACGGACTAAGTGACAATCAGGCGTCCTCAGAAGCCCTCCAGCAAGGTAGGAGCCTTAGCGGGCGACAGCCCCAAGCAGCTACAACCCTTGGGACCTCTTCCCTTTCCCTGAACGCGATCCTGCGGTGATGGTCCGTCAGGACTCTCCACGGGGCTCCTGGACAGGAAGACCTGTTCCCAGTTGAGGTAGGAGCCCCGATGATCAAGTCATCCCCCAAGATGGCTCCTGTTTGGGAGGATCTCTTTGGGGGCAAGACTGACCTCCTGAAAATAAGCCTGGTTGAGTTGAGAGTGCTGATGACCTGCTGGTGTCTTTTTTTTTTTTTTTAAGCCTGAATTTTTATTTATTTTGGCCACGTGTGGGGTCTGAGCAGGGATTGAACCCTACATCGGCAGCTCGGAGTCATCACCACGGGACTGCCAGGGAAGTCCCCAAACCTGCTAGTTCATGCAGCTGTGGCTGTGTGACCAACCCCCTCAAAACGTAGAGAGGTATGCAGAGAGGTGTGTGTTGGTCTCCTTTGTCCCCCCTCCCCCCGCGCACTCAAAAAATGGAACATCTGAGGGCTCTCCAGTGGGACAGAGTGGATTGTTTCCTCTGTGGGGCTTCTTCCAGCGACAACAGCCTCCAGAGTGGACGTTTACAACCCCCTCACCCCACTCCCAATAACTATCGCGATTACAGGCCGAAGCTCCCAGCCTCCGGTTTGGGGGCGTGGCCTGCGGGACCGGATAAGCGGGGAAGGCCGAGTGGAGACAGAAGCGGGGCCAGCTGGGCTAGAACGCAGGGGCTGAGGGTCTCACAGGCTCCCCTAGGCGGAGAGCCGCCAAACGATATAGAGAATGGGCTTAACCTTCAGCGCCTTTGCCCTCGGGGTTTGGGCTTTTCAGGAGCTCCAGCATTTAAAAAATAAATAAATAAAAAGCCCAGAGGCCACACCAGCATCATAAAGCCCAAATCAGGAACACAGTATCAAAGTCAGAGCTTGGAAGGAAAGTCGGGGTGACAGCAGGAGAGTGAGGGGAACTTCCTGCAGCCCCAACCGGTCACCCGGTGAGCTCCAGTAGGGCTGGCTTGAAGCTGGCTCCAGACTTTCTGGGCCCCTGAGCCCACAGCCAGCGATTCGGGGCACTGTTGACCCCTCCACCTACATTAAGGTGTAGCCTGGCCAGCCAAGCAGACCCGTGGCGGACCCTCCGTCCCTCCTGGGCCTCTGTGTCTGCCCCTCATCAGTGCAAACGGGCCGAACAAGTTCCACCTGTGTGCCTCCTACAGCGCGCCGGCCGCACCTGCCACGCCAAGCACTCAGAACACCGCGGAGCCCTAAAGAGACCCGAGGCGTGCCACCGAGTCACCCCTTGTGGGCCAAACACGGTGTCAGGCACGGGGGTGGCGGCCGGAGGGGACGACTGTGGCCAAATTCCACTTCTTCACGGCTCCAAGGTCCAAAAGCAGCCAGCCAGACGGACCGCACCTGACTCCCCCGCTCACTCGGGGCCCCTGGCTGACCGCGGGTCTCTGGACTCCATGTTTGGGGTGCTACATCCCCTCCCCTGAAGGCCTGGGGGTGAGAGGCTGCAGGAAGAGCCTTTTCCACCCTGGGCGTAGTCTCGTCATTTTCTGGAGAAGGGCTGGCGGAGTGGACCCTCCCGGCGTGGCCATGAGAAGCCTCGCTCCCTTGCCCCAGCGACCACCCAGACCTCGTGACCCCAACTTCCTGTCTCACGCAGCAAAAAAAAGACAGGTCTTACCTGAGTCCCGCCGCGTTGGTCTCTTTCCCCTCTCAGCACCCCCGTCCCTCTGCGGCTCTCGGAAACGCAGCTCTGCGCAGACAGCCTCCAGCCAGAGATGCTTTAGCGTTTGCCACGCTCCGCCCTGCCCCCTGACCTTTGCCCTCTGCCCTGCTGGTTCGTTGAAGGCCTTTGCACATGCGCTCTGTGTCCTCCCCATCGTCTCTCACCTGGCCCCCCTCTCCAGCCCTGACTCCTCCAACGACCACAGGAGTGATGGTGAGCAGCGACTGTCAGCCCTGCTGCACCCTAGAATCCCTGAGGGGCCTGGGGAGCCTCCCTTCACCAAGTATCAAAGTCTGAGCTTGGAAGGAAAGTCGGGGTGACAGCAGGAGAGTGAGGGGAACTTCCTGCAGCCCCAACCGGTCACCCGGTGAGCTCCAGTAGGGCTGGCTTGAAGCTGGCTCCAGACTTTCTGGGCCCCTGAGCCCACAGCCAGCGATTCGGGGCACTGTTGACCCCTCCACCTACATTAAGGTGTAGCCTGGCCAGCCAAGCAGACCCGTGGCGGACCCTCCGTCCCTCCTGGGCCTCTGTGTCTGCCCCTCATCAGTGCAAACGGGCCGAACAAGTTCCACCTGTGTGCCTCCTACAGCGCGCCGGCCGCACCTGCCACGCCAAGCACTCAGAACACCGCGGAGCCCTAAAGAGACCCGAGGCGTGCCACCGAGTCACCCCTTGTGGGCCAAACACGGTGTCAGGCACGGGGGTGGCGGCCGGAGGGGACGACTGTGGCCAAATTCCACTTCTTCACGGCTCCAAGGTCCAAAAGCAGCCAGCCAGACGGACCGCACCTGACTCCCCCGCTCACTCGGGGCCCCTGGCTGACCGCGGGTCTCTGGACTCCATGTTTGGGGTGCTACATCCCCTCCCCTGAAGGCCTGGGGGTGAGAGGCTGCAGGAAGAGCCTTTTCCACCCTGGGCGTAGTCTCGTCATTTTCTGGAGAAGGGCTGGCGGAGTGGACCCTCCCGGCGTGGCCATGAGAAGCCTCGCTCCCTTGCCCCAGCGACCACCCAGACCTCGTGACCCCAACTTCCTGTCTCACGCAGCAAAAAAAAGACAGGTCTTACCTGAGTCCCCGCCGCGTTGGTCTCTTTCCCCTCTCAGCACCCCCGTCCCTCTGCGGCTCTCGGAAACGCAGCTCTGCGCAGACAGCCTCCAGCCAGAGATGCTTTAGCGTTTGCCACGCTCCGCCCTGCCCCCTGACCTTTGCCCTCTGCCCTGCTGGTTCGTTGAAGGCCTTTGCACATGCGCTCTGTGTCCTCCCCAACTTCTCTCACCTGGCCATCTCCAGCGTCTCCTCCTGCAGCCCTGACTCCTCCAACGACCACAGGAGTGATGGTGAGCAGCGACTGTCAGCCCTGCTGCACCCTAGAATCCCCTGAGGGGCCTGGGAGAACCCCAGGTCCAGCCTCGCCCTTCACCAAGTGAATCCAAACCACTGTGCTGGGGTCCCATAGCAACAGGGCTTAACGTTCCAGGTGATCCAAATATATAGCCAGATTTCAGCACTTCCCTGTCCAGAGCCGAGCGGTGAGCGTGGGGGCGGGCCCGTCTTGTCACCCTAGCCCGAGCATCTATCAGGAGCTGATGAAATGTTTGCTTGATGACTGACGAGACCCACCCTTGGCCCACCATGCCCCGCTCTGCACTGCCTCAGCCCCTCTGTCCTCTCACTGCCGGCCACAGTACCCTGAAAGGGCCGAGCTTTCCGACAAGCCTCTCCACCTGTGATTCCCAGATCCCACGGTGCTTTAGGGCTCTGCTGAAATGCCTCGCCCTTGGGGAAGCTGTCCTCCATGCCCACTGGCCTCGGTGCCCTGGCCCCCAGCTCCTATCCCTACCTGGACATTCCCCTTGGTACCTCTCATCACCTGGTACTCACCTGTGTCTCTCCCTGCCCCAAGAGGAGGACTCTGCTGCCTCGTTGGTACCACACCTCCAGGGCCTGGCACAGAGCTGGTTAAGTCTGTGATTAAGTCTGTTGGTTAAGTGATTTTTGGTTTGGGGGGTGTTTTTTTAGATTTTTTTTGACATTTATTATTTATTTTCATCCATCTTTATTCTTTGGCCCGTGTGGGCCTCCCATTGCAGTGGCCCCTCTCCTGGCAGAGCACTGGCTCTGGGCACATGCACTCCAGAGCGCTGGCTCCTGATTGGACACACCCGCCCAGCTGCTCCCTGACACGTGCGATCATCCAGGGCCAGGGATTGAACTGGCGCCCCTTGCACTGCAAGGCGGACTCGCTCTACCCACTGGACCACCAGGGAAGCCCGATTTTTTTTTTTTTTTTTTTTTAATCTAGATATTTTTAACCCTTCAGGAGACTTTATCCTGGGCCCAGATGACTCTAATGAAAGGCTCTTAAGTTGAGGACATGGTGAGTTGGTGGGGTCCAACTATGGAGTGCTTCCGCGGGAACCTCTGGGGGCATAGGAGAGGACATGGTCTCCAGGACTGTGCTGAGGCCCAGCCTAAACACGCAGCAGAGCTTGCCCCACCTCTCTCCAGAAGAGCAACTGAGTTGAACTGTGCCCCGCCACTCCACGAAAGAGGAGTTAAATGTCCTGAGTCCCATACCTGTGAACCTAGCCTTATTTGGAAACAGGATGATTGAAGGCGGTTGTGATCGAGTTGTCACTGGAGTAAGGTGGCCCTAATCCAACGCCGGTTTTGCTGGATTTCCTGGGGCCAGTGGCTTGATGACTGACGAGACCCACCCTTGGCCCACCATGCCCCGCTCTGCACGGCCTCAGCCCCTCTGTCCTCTCACTGCCGGCCACAGTACCCTGAAAGGGCCGAGCTTTCCGACAAGCCTCTCCACCTGTGATTCCCAGATCCCACGGTGCTTTAGGGCTCTGCTGAAATGCCTCGCCCTTGGGGAAGCTGTCCTCCATGCCCACTGGCCTCGGTGCCCTGGCCCCCAGCTCCTATCCCTACCTGGACATTCCCCTTGGTACCTCTCATCACCTGGTACTCACCTGTGTCTCTCCCTGCCCCAAGAGGAGGACTCTGCTGCCTCGTTGGTACCACACCTCCAGGGCCTGGCACAGAGCTGGTTAAGTCTGTGATTAAGTCTGTTGGTTAAGTGATTTTTGGTTTTGGGGGTGTTTTTTTAGATTTTTTTTGACATTTATTATTTATTTTCATCCATCTTTATTCTTTGGCCCGTGTGGGCCTCCCATTGCAGTGGCCCCTCTCCTGGCAGAGCACTGGCTCTGGGCACATGCACTCCAGAGCGCTGGCTCCTGATTGGACACACCCGCCCAGCTGCTCCCTGACACGTGCGATCATCCAGGGCCAGGGATTGAACTGGCGCCCCTTGCACTGCAAGGTGGACTCGCTCTACCCACTGGACCACCAGGGAAGCCCGATTTTTTTTTTTTTTTTTTTTAATCTAGATATTTTTAACCCTTCAGGAGACTTTATCCTGGGCCCAGATGACTCTAATGAAAGGCTCTTAAGTTGAGGACATGGTGAGTTGGTGGGGTCCAACTATGGAGTGCTTCCGCGGGAACCTCTGGGGGCATAGGAGAGGACATGGTCTCCAGGACTGTGCTGAGGCCCAGCCTAAACACGCAGCAGAGCTTGCCCCACCTCTCTCCAGAAGAGCAACTGAGTTGAACTGTGCCCCGCCACTCCACGAAAGAGGAGTTAAATGTCCTGAGTCCCATACCTGTGAACCTAGCCTTATTTGGAAACAGGATGATTGAAGGCGGTTGTGATCGAGTTGTCACACTGGAGTAAGGTGGCCCTAATCCAACGCCTGGTGTCCTTATAAGATAAGCAAAACTTGGGATTTCCCTGGTGGTCCAGTGGCTAAGACTCCTTGGTCCCAATGCAGGGGGTCTGGATTCAATCCTTGGTCAGGGAACTAGATCCCACATGCGGCAGCTAAAGGCCCTGCACGCCACAACTAAGACTTGGCACCACCAAAAAAAAAAAAAAAAAAAAAAAACGTAGCAAAGAACGTGAATGCACAGATGAAGACGGTCATTTGACAACGAAGGGAGACTGGAATGATGTAACCACAAGCCAAGGAGTACCAGGGACTGCTGGGAACCATCAGCCAGGAGAAGCATGGCGCAGACCTGCGACTGGAGTCGCTAGACGTGGCGCTAGTGGCGGAGAACCTGCCTGCCGATGCAGGAGGTGCAAAGGCATGGGTTCGATCCCTGGATCGGGATGATCTCCCGGAGGAAAGCATAGCGCCCCACTCAAGCATTCTTGCCATGGACAGAGGAGCCTGGAGGGGTACCATCTATGGGGTCCAAAGAGCTGGACGGAACTGAGCACACAGTGGAGCCCCTAGAAGGACCTAACCTAGCTGCTGCCTTGATCTCAGACTTCTGGCTTCTAAAACTGTGAGAGAATTAATTTCTGTTGGTTTAACCTCCCGCCCCCCAACCCACTACTGGTACATTTTTACAGTCACTCTAGAAAACGAGTTTAACAGGCAAGACATTCTGATTTGGAGCCTTTAGGGGAAGGTGAGTTTTGCCTCCCAATCCAGATTCAGCGTCTGCAAGCCCTCACCAGATCGCATCTGGTGACTTGACTCCACAGGTAGGAACCCTTAACTCTCCGTGTTTTACAGACGAGACAACTGAAACTCAGGTAACTTGCTTCCTCACCCAGAAGTCAGAGTGGGCGTCTGAGTTCAAGTGCAGGAATTTTTCCGTGAACACAGAGTTGGTGCTCAGCAAATGCTTAATGGCCTAATTATGGTGAAACATCAGCAAATTTAATGCTGAGGTTCTCAAGTAACACCCTGTCTCTACCCTGGACCTCACTGGGGTTCAGGGCCAATGCTCAGGACTTGGAGACACCCGGCTGGCAACAGAGGGGCCCTGGAAGGAATTGGGAATAGAGGTGCCAGATAATACAGGAGACCCAGTTACATTTGACTTTCAGATATACAATTAATAACTTTGTATTGCTTTACTAATACAGACTTATACTGAAACATGATCTGAAATTCAGATTGAACTGGGTGTCCTGTATTTTGACTCGCAGTCTGGCAACCCTAGTTGGAAGGGAAAGGCACGTTAGGGCACGGAGGGGAGCAAAGCTCTAGAACACATGACTCCAGGGCCGGGAAACAACTGCTGTGAGCCCAGCAGGCTGTGTGCATCCAATTAATGGGGCACCGTCCGCCCACCCGGGTCTGTGTGGGGACGTGGGGGGTCTGGGCTACTCACCTGGAGGACCCAGGTGTGAAACCAAGCTCAAACGCAGGACGTGGGCCCGTGGCCCAAAGGAGGCTGAGGGGACACGGAGGGAGATGGCCTGGGGACCCCTTTAGTGACCAGCGCACGCTGAGATCCTGGGAGGCCCTGGCTGAGAAAACCAACGGGGCTGCCGAAGAGGACAGTTTTCAAACGTCACCAGGGCTTCTGGGATCCCCATCTCCTCTCCCAAGGACAGCTGGCTCCAAAGAGAGTCGGCAGGGTCCCCTGGGGGGCACCAGCCACCCTGGTGCCTTGGGGAGGTCTGCTCTTCCCAGGAGACTGTTTCCCAGGTGTTCCGAAACCAGGCCTGACCTCTTCCACACTCCCTCCCACTGCAGAGACACACCATCAAGTCAGGCAGGAAAAGCAAAGTGTTTATTTACACCTTGGTCTGTACACGAGAGTCCCGAGGGAGCCTGCCTCTGCCAACCCGCTCCTTTTTGGCTCAGAAGCAGGCCGGAGGCAGAAGGCTTGGGACCCTCCGACGCAGCCTTGGAGCCTCACCCCTCTCTCCCCACCCTGGGGCCTGGACACGGGTACTTTGCCCCAGCCCCAAAACTAAGCCTGCTTCCGGTTGGGGTTCGGGGGCAGAAGACTCGGGTGAAATCCCACCCTCCGTCAGAGACACCTGGCAAACCCTTGGATGAGGCCTCACATGCTGCTCATCCCTCAGGCCCCAGAGACCCAAGGGAGAAATCAGGAAGAGCCGGGAGGAGGGAGCTGGCAGGCGGCGAGCCAGGCCTCAGCGACGCGGTCCTGACATCACGGGGGATTAACCGGCACCGGGTCTGAGCACCTTCGGCAGACGAGGAGCAACGGAACGTGGCGGCTGTTCATGGCAGGCAGGGCACGCAGCCGGAGGCCTCTTCCTCCTGCCTGCTTGGCGTTGGAAGCTGCTTAGACACCAGATGGCGGTGGCCCTGAACCCAGGCGCGGCATCCACGCGGCGGGAGCGCCTTCCAGGGGCCCACGGGGCGGCAGCCCAGCCGCACCAGCCGCACGCACCAGGTGAGCTGCCGCCTACAGCTTCAGACACCGACACAGGGAGGGGTTTGTGGGAGAAGCTGCTTTGCACAAAGTGAGCCTTTTCTTGTGTGCAAGGTTCCTAAAGAGTGGCAGGCTGGATGAGGGGCGCGGGCGCCCCACCGCCCCAAGCTAGAGCCGGGAATGACGCGTCGGTCCCAGGTCAGCGAGTCTCTGCGGCTGAGCGGGCGGAGGAAGCGTCCCCGGGCCTGGGGACGGCGGGGCGCGCCGGGCGGGGGGTGCGCAGACACAGCGGGGGCCACTATGTACACCTTCCAGGGCTTGGGCAGGGCCAGGGTAACAAGGATGTAGAAAAGGGGGCAGTGGAAACGTGGAAGTCCTGTACAGGGTGACGGGGGAGAAGGCACAGAGACAATGACCCCAAACCATGCAGACAAAACACAGCCTGTGCAGCACAGCGAAGCCGAGGGCCTGGAGGAGGCCCGTCTCCCGAGACTGCAGCGCCAAGACCTCGATGGGGCGGCCGCGAGGTTCCCGTCCTAGCACCCCCCACTGTTGGCGCTGGCCAGACATCTCTCCGGTACAGTCACGGGAAAATGAAGAGAGAAACCTATGAGGTCGGAGCACCGACGTCCCGTGGCATCTGGCTTCACAGGGTCGACGCTCTGAGAAACAGACCTTTCTAGAAGGCAGCCTACTTCCCCAGGTAGGTGGAATGTGGCAGAAGGGCGGGCAGGCCGGCCCCTGGCTCCCGCCTCTCGTGCTCCCTGCCTGCTCAGAACGCGCTGTCGGGCCCGGAGGTCCCTAAGGTCAGCAGAGGGAAAGGACATGATCAACGTCATCCGAGAGCGTGGCGCCTCGCGGGCCGGAAGCATCACAGGAGAGGGGCCACCCTAGATCCGGAGGAAAGCGGGGGGCGAGTGACAGGGCTGAAGCCCCAAGCAGCCCCTCTCCGCAGTCTAAAACCCACCCCAGCCCTGAGGAGCGTCACTGCTGACCTGCCCGGCGACCATCATGGCATGTTCCTGGTTCCGATCCCCTCTCAGGTTAGCTTTTAGGTTTACATTTACTAATGCGTTAAACACACACACCCCGGGAACACAAAATGACGGCTTCCTCTCTCCTAGGTCCACCAGGCCCCACTGGCCCCCAAAGGCCTCTGCTGGTTATTAAGTCCCTCTCTGGAACAAAAGAGCCGTCCCGACCCTCCCCAGGACCTGATGGTTCAGGAATCCAGCATATGAGAGCCTGGAGCCTCCCCTCCCCAGGACCTGGATGGACCAGGAATCCAGCATATGAGAGCCTTCTCACATCTTTACAGGAAAAGTCACCACATCCAAACAGGAGAACTCCATGTGATTCAGCAACTAGGTAAGCAAGCCTAACAGAGGTTTTCTCCGCCTCTGGCCAACCACCTCCTAGGACAGGAGGTGCGACCTTGGCTGCACAGCACCATCCCCTGGGGATGCCTGGGCCACACCCACACCAATTAAATCCAAATCTCTGGGGGCCCAAGAAGCGGCATTTAAAAAGCAATCTCCCTGTGGTTCCACTGCACAGCCCAAGCTGAGAACCATGATTTCAGGTCCAGGTACTGTGGGAGGCTGCCAAGCTCTGCATTCTTAATGGGTCAGAGATGAAGCGGATTTGAAGTTTACAGATAAAGGATAATCTCCCTCTGACAATTCCTGAAGAATTCAAATTTAAAATGACTTGTCTAGCTGTGGCAATTCAAAGGTCATTTTTTTTTTTTTTTTTAGAAACGCTCACTTGCTGGTTCAGTGAATTTTGGGGGGGCTCTGACTACATGCAAGGACAGCCTCAAGTTATGTCAGACATGAACCTGCTGCAAAAGCCCCTCCCACACCCCCAAACGCCTCTAAAAACTGCAGACAAGTTCCTGCTAACCCCTACTTGGTAGAGTTAACAGGTTTAGCAAAAACCAAACCCACCTGCGGTAACCTATTCATTTACAATCACCTGACAAAATTCTTAAACGCCAATGCCTGGGCCACACCCCACACCAACGGAATCAGAACCTCTGGGGATTGGGCCCAGTTACCAGATTTAAAAAATAAAAACTCTCCATTTTAAATATATCCTAGTATTGCACAGAACACTTACTGAAAGTGATTTGTTTTGCCTGAAATTCACAGGGCATCCTGTGTAGTACCTAGCAGCCCCACAGCTGAGAGATAAAAGGACAACCCTCAACCTGGAAACAAAGGAGGAAACACAGGGAGAGCAGGGTCTGCCCACCCGGTCCCAGTTCTGGAACCTGCCCAGGGGCTGTGGGCTGGAACCCCTATGGCATCTCCTGCTCTCAGGCTAAAAAGCTACAGGATCTGAACAAGCCTATTTGCTGTATTCTGGCTGAAGTGAGAAGGCTGGACGTGGGGCATGTGTTAAATGGAACTCAGTCTCATGTAAGTCAGCCCGTTTAGACCAGGTCCCAAAGGGCCACTCCGACTAGCGCTTCCTGGGGGTGTCCACGCCTATGGCGCCCACTTCAGGCTCACAGCCCCCTCTATGCCCTTTCCACTGGCTGGAGACTGCTTCCCACACTCTTGACTATATCAGCTCAGGCCTCTGAGGCCTCCCCTGGAGTTCCACATCGGTTCGGCTAAAGAGCATATAAACTGTCACTCCAAAAAATGCTCATCCCTGGGCGAGCCCCCATGGGCTAGGACCTGGATCCGACTGACCTCTCTGCAAAACCCCTTCCCATATAAAACCCAGACCAAAGCCACAGGGTGAGTCATCTTTCCTGTCTTAATTCTTGCCATTCCTCCTTCTTCACATATTCTCTTGGGACCCACTCCTCCTGCCTTCCTTCCACAGCCACTTCTGCTAAGATCCTTGGGGGCCCCAAGGAGATCAGCGCCCTAAGGGGTTGGGAGACTCTCAGGAGACTGACCCCTGCCCTCATCTTCTTGGTACAGGGGGCCCCAAAGTCTTGGATCCATGTAGCCCCGTGATTTGCCGAGAAGAGAACCCTGTGCACACGTTTAAAAAGAAATCACAAAATCCAACAGAAGGGACTAGAATGGAAGACCCCTTCCCCCCGGGATGACGCCCTGCTGCAAAAGCCCTCCCACACCCCAAATGCCTCTAAAAACTGCAGACAAGTTCCTGCTAACCCCTACTTGGTAGAGTTAACAGGTTTAGCAAAAACCAAACCCACCTGCGGTAACCTATTCATTTACAATCACCTGACAAAATTCTTAAACGCCAATGCCTGGGCCACACCCCACACCAACGGAATCAGAACCTCTGGGGATTGGGCCCAGTTACCAGATTTAAAAAATAAAAACTCTCCATTTTAAATATATCCTAGTATTGCACAGAACACTTACTGAAAGTGATTTGTTTTGCCTGAAATTCACAGGGCATCCTGTGTAGTACCTAGCAGCCCCACAGCTGAGAGATAAAAGGACAACCCTCAACCTGGAAACAAAGGAGGAAACACAGGGAGAGCAGGGTCTGCCCACCCGGTCCCAGTTCTGGAACCTGCCCAGGGGCTGTGGGCTGGAACCCCTATGGCATCTCCTGCTCTCAGGCTAAAAAGCTACAGGATCTGAACAAGCCTATTTGCTGTATTCTGGCTGAAGTGAGAAGGCTGGACGTGGGGCATGTGTTAAATGGAACTCAGTCTCATGTAAGTCAGCCCGTTTAGACCAGGTCCCAAAGGGCCACTCCGACTAGCGCTTCCTGGGGGTGTCCACGCCTATGGCGCCCACTTCAGGCTCACAGCCCTCTCTATGCCCTTTCCACTGGCTGGAGACTGCTTCCCACACTCTTGACTCTATCAGCTCAGGCCTCTGAGGCCTCCCCTGGAGTTCCACATCGGTTCGGCTAAAGAGCATATAAACTGTCACCCAAAAAATGCTCATCCCCTGGGGCGAGCCCCCATGGGCTAGGACCTGGATCCGACTGACCTCTCTGCAAAACCCCTTCCCATATAAAACCCAGACCAAAGCCACAGGGTGAGTCATCTTTCCTGTCTTAATTCTTGCCATTCCTCCTTCTTCACATATTCTCTTGGGACCCACTCCTCCTGCCTTCCTTCCACAGCCACTTCTGCTAAGATCCTTGGGGGCCCCAAGGAGATCAGCGCCCTAAGGGGTTGGGAGACTCTCAGGAGACTGACCCCTGCCCTCATCTTCTTGGTACAGGGGGCCCCAAAGTCTTGGATCCATGTAGCCCCGTGATTTGCCGCAGAAGAGAACCCTGTGCACACGTTTAAAAAGAAATCACAAAATCCAACAGAAGGGACTAGAATGGAAGACCAGCCCTGCTAGTGGGTGAGAGCACACCCGAGCCCCAGGTCCCTGTTTACCCTCGCAGGCCCTCTGCCCTCTGCACGCACCTTCCCCAACGTGCCCAGGCCTTCCCTTTCCTACCGAAATGTTGAAGGAAACAACAAACTGCAGCAGGATGTGGGACGGAAATAAGACCATAGGTGTTGATCTGTATTTGGATTAAGGAAATGGTTCGCAAGCCATATAAAACTGAAACAAACTGGAAAACTCAAAGGAGAGTAGTACCATATCTGCTCCCAGCCGCCTAGGACAAAAGATCACACGAAAGATGCACAGGGTGAATTTCTACCATGTCATCAGACTGATCTTTACCTTTGAAACAGAACTGGGAGTTTGCACTGACTTAGTATCTCTGCTGTGGTTCAGTTGTAGCCCTGACCTGGTCACAGCTACGTATTTTGACCTTTCGTTCCCTTAAAATCTGTAACTGGGCTTCCCAGGTGGCTCAGAGGTAAAGAATCTGCCTGCCAAGGCAGGAGATACGGGTTCGATCCCTGGGTCAGGAAGACCCCCTGGAGGAGGGCAGGGCAACCCACTCCAGTATTCTTGCCTGGAGAATTCCATGGACAGAGGAGCCTGGCGGGCCACAGTCAATAGCATTCAAAGAGTCGGACATGACTTAGCCACTAAACCAACCGCTGGCAGCATGGAAGACTAATATTTCCCTGCAATTTCCCCAACCTGTCTCTTGCACCAGCACAGCCTTGGTTCTCCTGGCTGAGAACAGGCGTGCTTCTAGAAGCTGGGACCCTTGGTGTCTGGCAGCGCCAAGCCCAGAACGTGGATTCTGAAAACCCAAACCCAGGGCCGTGACGAGGGACAGGTGAGCAAGGCTCACCCCGAGCCTGCGGGAGCCCTCGAGAGGGTCCTCCGGTGCCTCCTTCCTAAAAGGCAGCCCCTGGGAGGGACGCCGAAAGAAAGGTCAGCGTGTCTTCGGTTGCCCAAGGCCAATGCCCTGGAATGTCCCCACACCCTTCCCTTTTCTTTTAATCCTTCACGTACACCCAAGTGAATGCCGCTGCTTCTTCACGGTCTTAAAAAACAAAACCAAGACAGAAAAGGAGAGGTAGGTGAGCAGGGATGGACAGGTTCACAGGGAGCTCTAAAACTGCCACGAACTTTCAGGACAAAGGTCTCCGCCCCGCGCCCCTGCAAGCCTGAGTCTTTTGGATACACTGTGCCCAAGCCTCACGGAGGGGCTGCTGGCTGCGCGAGGGGCTCGTGACGACCCCCGACAGGTCGCCCCCTCCACACACCCCTTCCTCCTCTCCGAGCTCAAGCACCTGGGCCTGAAAGGTGGCCAGAGGTTGATGAGGCATCGAGCTCCTGGAGGAGAGGGTAGCTCTGCCCCCCACTCCCTGGGGGAAGCAGAGATGGGTGGAAGTGCCTGTTGCACCAGAAAGCTTTCCGATCCTTGTCCCCAGAGGTAGAATCTTTGTATCCAGTATCTGAGATGCAAGCTTCCAGCTCTCGTCCTTACGTAACTCCTGACCGCAGCCCCGCCCCTGCCCACCTCCACAGCCCTCTGCCCCTCGCAAGGGACCGCACCACGCAAGGACGGCTGACCGCAGATGGTGTGCAGCCGCCGCCCACGCTCACCCTCGCCGTGCGCACGGCCTCCCCACATACACACCAGCACACGGGACGCCGAGGTGGCCAGAGACATTTACAGTGTGCGTGGGAGGCCCGGCCGGGGCCCTGCCTCGGGGGGGTCTGCCCCTTAATCCCGGGGTCCGCAGGGGGTCCCAAGGCTGCTCCGCAGCCAGCCCTCTCCTCGTCTCAGTGTTTGATCTCGAGGATGGAGGGGTTGTGGTCCAGGATGGCCAGGATAATCTTGTCCATGTACTGCCTCAGCCGGAAGTTGATCTCCTCCTGCTCCTTGAGGGCTTCCATGAGCTGAAGGGAACAAGAAAGAGGTCAGGGGCCAGGTGGGGACGCGGGTGTGGGCAGAGCTGGTGTCCCAAGACAAGCCTTGAGCCCGGGCCGTCAGGTCACATTCGGGTGTGATGCCCGAGTCGAGGGGGTCACACCTGAGCTGGGGGTGCAGATCCCCAGGCCACACCCCTAGAGAGTCCCATATCATTGGCCCGTGGAGGGGCTCGGGTACTTGTGATTTTTTTTGTTTTTTTAATTTATCTTTTGGGGGGTGGGATGGGGAGGGAAGGGGGTGGGAAGGGAGAGGAGCGGGCGGGCCACTTCTATTGGTCTTTCATTTCTCCATTTTCATCCGTCTTTGTTCTTTGGCTCCTGTGGGCCTCCCATCGCGGTGGCCTCTGTTGTCACAGAGCGCCGGCTCTGGGCGCATGTGCTCCAGAGCTCCGGCTCGGTAATTGGACACATCAGTCCAGCCGCTCCGCGGCATGTGGGATCTTCCCAGGCCAGGGCTCGAACCGGCGCCCCTTGCACTGCAAGGCAGTGTCCTTACCCACTGGACCACCAGAGGAAGCCCCCTGTGATGTGTCTGATAAAGGCAGAGAACCCTAGCCAGAGGCGTTTATAATCAGGAGCGACACCCACTGTCCCTGAACCCCAAGACTGCTAGTTCCTTCCTCTTGCCACCCCCAGCCCTGCCACCCTCCGCCTCCAGGTCCACTCCTGCTGGGTCTGTGGGATGCCACTGAGATGCTGCCCACCTCCACAGCCCTCTGCCCCTCGCAAGGGACCGCACCACGCAAGGACGGCTGACCGCAGATGGTGTGCAGCTGCCGCCCACGCTCACCCTCGCCGTGCGCACGGCCTCCCCACATACACACCAGCACACGGGACGCCGAGGTGGCCAGAGACATTTACAGTGTGCGTGGGAGGCCCGGCCGGGGCCCTGCCTCGGGGGGGTCTGCCCCTTAATCCCGGGGTCCGCAGGGGGTCCCAAGGCTGCTCCGCAGCCAGCCCTCTCCTCGTCTCAGTGTTTGATCTCGAGGATGGAGGGGTTGTGGTCCAGGATGGCCAGGATAATCTTGTCCATGTACTGCCTCAGCCGGAAGTTGATCTCCTCCTGCTCCTTGAGGGCTTCCATGAGCTGAAGGGAACAAGAAAGAGGTCAGGGGCCAGGTGGGGACGCGGGTGTGGGCAGAGCTGGTGTCCCAAGACAAGCCTTGAGCCCGGGCCGTCAGGTCACATTCGGGTGTGATGCCCGAGTCGAGGGGGTCACACCTGAGCTGGGGGTGCAGATCCCCAGGCCACACCCCTAGAGAGTCCCATATCATTGGCCCGTGGAGGGCTCGGGTACTTGTGATTTTTTTGTTTTTAATTTATCTTTGGGGGTGGGATGGGAGGGAAGGGGGTGGGAAGGGAGAGGAGCGGGCGGGCCACTTCTATTGGTCTTTCATTTCTCCATTTTCATCCGTCTTTGTTCTTTGGCTCCTGTGGGCCTCCCATCGCGGTGGCCTCTGTTGTCACAGAGCGCCGGCTCTGGGCGCATGTGCTCCAGAGCTCCGGCTCGGTAATTGGACACATCAGTCCAGCCGCTCCGCGGCATGTGGGATCTTCCCAGGCCAGGGCTCGAACCGGCGCCCCTTGCACTGCAAGGCAGTGTCCTTACCCACTGGACCACCAGAGGAAGCCCCCTGTGATGTGTCTGATAAAGGCAGAGAACCCTAGCCAGAGGCGTTTATAATCAGGAGCGACACCCACTGTCCCTGAACCCCAAGACTGCTAGTTCCTTCCTCTTGCCACCCCCAGCCCTGCCACCCTCCGCCTCCAGGTCCACTCCTGCTGGGTCTGTGGGATGCCACTGAGATGCTGCCTCGGCCCGCGGGCTGGTGCCCGGCTCACCGGGGCACTCCTCGAGGCGTGGGGCCAGCCCTCAGCTGCGTGTCCCAAGCACAGAGTTAGGGGTTCAGAGACTCTCCTGATTCGTGTTGAAATCTAACCTGGGTACTCTGGAGGCCTGATCTTTCACAACCATACCCCGGGGGCAGAAAGAGCGGCCTTTGGTGCTAGGGACCTGGGTGCCTCTCCCTCTGTAAGCTGGGTGACCTTGGGTCCTGGTCTCCCAATCTGTGACACGGAAGTGTTCAGAAGGCCTTCGAATTCTCCGAAGATTAAGTGGAGACATGCTGCAAGCAGGTGCCCAAGAAGGGCTCATGTCCTTCCCCTGCTGGCCTGGGCCCAGGCGACATCCAGCCTCCCTGGGTCACAGGCCGAGGACATCAACCGGCCATTCTGGCATATTCCTGGCAGTAGGAACTCAAAACTCTGCCCTGCTCCCACAGCCACTCTCCTCCCTTTCTGTGCAGGAAGTCGGAGCAGACTGAGCTCCACCTCCTGGCGCCTCCCCTCGTGGCTCCGCCCCATGACTCAGGGACTCCGAGGGCCGGCCCTGGCCTGTTTTTCCTGCCCCGGGGCTCCTCCTTGAAGCAGGTGAGCTAGGACAGGCCTCCCGGCCAAGGGGCCGGGCTCCACGGTGAGAGTGGGGGGGCATGTTACCTCGTCGCGGGAGGCCGTGTCTATTTCTGCCGCCAGAGACTGAGCTTTGGTCTGGGTGGCAAAGAGGTTCTTGGCTTCGTAGAGGCTGAGGCTCAGGATCTGCCCGTTCAGGTCGTCATTCTGATCTCGTAGCTTGTGATTCTCCTGCGGAGGGGACATGGGCAACGCCGACTCCCAACGGGACCTGCGTCTCGGCATCCGCGGCCTCCTGGCCCTCCCCACCTGCTCCCCCCCTACCCCGGGGGTGTGTCACAGCCTGTTTGGGGCCCCCACAGATGACCTGGCCTCTGCCAGGCTCCAGGGGGAGGAGGGCTGGGTCCTGGGGGGTCCTGGAGTTCTGAGAAGGAGTTACAGTGCTGCTCAGGGAGTCAAGTTACCAGACAGCAGTGCCACCCTCCGCCTCCAGGTCCACTCCTGCTGGGTCTGTGGGATGCCACTGAGATGCTGCCTCGGCCCGCGGGCTGGTGCCCGGCTCACCGGGGCACTCCTCGAGGCGTGGGGCCAGCCCTCAGCTGCGTGTCCCAAGCACAGAGTTAGGGGTTCAGAGACTCTCCTGATTCGTGTTGAAATCTAACCTGGGTACTCTGGAGGCCTGATCTTTCACAACCATACCCCGGGGGCAGAAAGAGCGGCCTTTGGTGCTAGGGACCTGGGTGCCTCTCCCTCTGTAAGCTGGGTGACCTTGGGTCCTGGTCTCCCAATCTGTGACACGGAAGTGTTCAGAAGGCCTTCGAATTCTCCGAAGATTAAGTGGAGACATGCTGCAAGCAGGTGCCCAAGAAGGGCTCATGTCCTTCCCCTGCTGGCCTGGGCCCAGGCGACATCCAGCCTCCCTGGGTCACAGGCCGAGGACATCAACCGGCCATTCTGGCATATTCCTGGCAGTAGGAACTCAAAACTCTGCCCTGCTCCCACAGCCACTCTCCTCCCTTTCTGTGCAGGAAGTCGGAGCAGACTGAGCTCCACCTCCTGGCGCCTCCCCTCGTGGCTCCGCCCCATGACTCAGGGACTCCGAGGGCCGGCCCTGGCCTGTTTTTCCTGCCCCGGGGCTCCTCCTTGAAGCAGGTGAGCTAGGACAGGCCTCCCGGCCAAGGGGCCGGGCTCCACGGTGAGAGTGGGGGGGCATGTTACCTCGTCGCGGGAGGCCGTGTCTATTTCTGCCGCCAGAGACTGAGCTTTGGTCTGGGTGGCAAAGAGGTTCTTGGCTTCGTAGAGGCTGAGGCTCAGGATCTGCCCGTTCAGGTCGTCATTCTGATCTCGTAGCTTGTGATTCTCCTGCGGAGGGGACATGGGCAACGCCGACTCCCAACGGGACCTGCGTCTCGGCATCCGCGGCCTCCTGGCCCTCCCCACCTGCTCCCCCCCTACCCCGGGGGTGTGTCACAGCCTGTTTGGGGCCCCCACAGATGACCTGGCCTCTGCCAGGCTCCAGGGGGAGGAGGGCTGGGTCCTGGGGGGTCCTGGAGTTCTGAGAAGGAGTTACAGTGCTGCTCAGGGAGTCAAGTTACCAGACAGCAGTGCAGCTCCAGGCCACCCCTTCTTCCCTGGAGGCTGCTGAGCCAGAAGCGAGGCCCTGGGGGCACTGCCCACTCAGTGGCTCCCCCTCCAACACTGGCCCTTGGTGAGGAAAAGTGATGCTCTGAGTCACTGGGCTGGCAGCTCAGCTCATCTCCTTGGCTCCTCCTGAAGCCAGACTTAGGCATTCTGCTCTTCGGAGTTCTTTCCAGGGGCCCCTTGGCTCCTGAGCACAGCTGGCCCAGCGCTGTCCTGCCCAGACCTGGGTGACCAGTCCTGCGCTCTAGCTCTTGTCTAAAGGCTCTGGTGGCTCAGACAATAGGGAATCTGCCTGCAATGTGGGCGATCAGGGTTTGATCCCTGGCTGGGGAAGATCCCTTGGAGAGGGGACTGGCTACCTAGTCTAGTATTCTTGCCTGGAGAATTCCATGGACAGAGGAGCTGGGCGGGCTACAATCCAAGGGGTCGCAGAGTTAAACATGACCAGGAGTGACACACACACACACACTCCTGACTGCTCACACGGGGACCGCGGGTGCCCCCTTGTGGCCGAGAGGGGCCGGGGAGCTGCCTCAGAGGTGTTAGTTATACTGCAGGTCTCCTAGCACCACCGGGCCCTCGCTGGGTCACTGCCCCTCCTGATCCCGTTTGCCCTACCCCGAAACGTTCCCCAGTCATGGGAGTCCAGGAACCCTCTGAAATGCACTCTTGGGCTCGGGGGTCGGCTCCTGGCAGAACTGGACGCAGTGAGACATGGATACGCAACTGGTGCACCCCAGGTGCCCAGGTCAGAAAACTGCTGTCTCGTTTCTCTTCATGGATGCTGAGCAAAGACCCTGGGATTTCCACCCGCCTCGCCTGAGCTGAGACGGGACGAGCAGCCTGATGGTCAGGGTGTCCGGAGGAGCAGGCAGTTAGGCGGGGAAGGTGGCGCTATGGCTCTCAGCCCCTCCCAGGAGACCCACGCGGAGGGGACCCCTTATCCCACGGCACGGGGGCTCCCGGGGCCCACCTGCTTGAGCCGCTTGACCTCGTGCTCCAGCTCCACCTCTCGGGCCCGGGCGTTGAACTCGCCCAGGCCGGAGGACGAGCTGCGGCCCCTGCCCGGCCGCTCGCAGTCCAGCTTGTACATCTGCAGGTGCTCCAGCTCCTTCCGCAGGTCCTCGATGAGCTGTGGGGACGAGGCTGGTTGGCAGGAGCAGGGGCGCGGGGCGCGGAGAACGTGCGTGGGGGCGGGGAGCCCTGGAGCCCGCCGACCCACCTCCTGCGTCGCCTCCCGCTCCTTCTGGAACTCGAGGCGGTTCTGCCGCAGCTTGTCCATCATGCGCTTGTACAGATCCATCTCATCCTTGAGCCGCAGGCTGGTGTCCTCCAGACGGTCGGACATGCGCTGCCGCTCCTGGAGCCGGGAGCCGGGGTGGGGAGAGTTCTCAGGGGGCCGCCGAGCCCCAGGGAAGCCACCTCGACAAATGCGCAATCAGACCAGGCCCCTGGACAGAGCCCTCTAAAGGCAAGGGTTAAAGCAACAGCTAGATTCCCTAGGGTTCCAGACTACAGCTAGAACAATCTCAGGTCTCTGAAGTCCTTCAATGATGCCAGACGGACCTGAACAGAAGGTAAGAATCCTAACAGAAGCTAACCTCTTTCTCCTTTTTTATTTTCTTCCATAATACAAAGCAACGTACTCACCGTACAGAACCTGGAAAATTAGAAATCCGCAAAGACAGACTATTTGTATTCTGTTACTTTTTTTTTTCTTTGGCTAGGGCAGTTCAAATTTTAGAAACAAGAAACTAAAGGCTGCTGATGGTCAACAAGGCCCCTCTGTGGATTCGGAGATCACAGGGCGACGCCGGACCTGGCGCTCACCTCATCCAGCTTCTCTGTCTGTGCCTTGAGCCGAGTCACTGTGGTCCTAAGCTCGGTGTTTTCTTCCTCTAGTTGCTGCACCCTGGCGGGAGGAGGACAAGAGTGTCAGAAATGGAGATTACCTGACAGACAGTCTGAGAACTCTCTGCTCCCTGGAGGAGGGGAGGCAGCAGAAAAGGAGAGAGAGAAAATAGAATTGTTCCAGATGGGAATACGGCTTTGAGCTTCCTGTCATCTAAGGCAAAATGATAAAGACCCTGAATTACTATCAACTTGGAATAAAAGGGAACACCTGTGAACGAGTAAGAGTGCGGGGTTCTTCTTGCGTACATGCTTAGGGCCTGAAACCCACTGGCTGGAGGCACGGCCGTGGTGCTTTTCTGCTAAGTAGAGAGTCTTCCTGCGGCATCCACGGCAAGGCCCTCTGATGAGCATCCGCAATTGGAAGGCCACAGACCAACCGTCTTGGTCTTCATTCTCCCCAGCATCTCGCTCAGGGCTCTTCCCTTCTGGTGCTCTCTGACACCCTCGGGCAGTGGTTCTGACCGTCTAACCCTCGTGTTAATGTGCAGAAGGGACTGTCCAGGCCAGTTTGAAGTAGCCTGAGGAGAGGGGCAGGTGAGTTGGGCCTTCAACGGCACAGGCACCGGGCAGGGCCATTTCCGGTAGGGGCGCAGGGCAGGGCGCCCTAGTGTTCAGGGTGGAGAGCATCTGACAGCAGGGGGCGCTGCAAGCCTGGACAGCAGACCCAGCCCAGGACTCCGGGCAAGACCTCTGTGTGCGTGTGTTTTTAATTATTCTCTTAATGACCGATAAGCATCATTACCAGTTGGACCTACTATGAAAAAAGCTTCTATGAACATTCTTTTACCTGCTTCCTAGAGAAGACTAACAAAGCAACGTACCCACCGTACAGAACCTGGAAAATTAGAAATCCGCAAAGACAGACTATTTGTATTCTGTTACTTTTTTTTTTCTTTGGCTAGGGCAGTTCAAATTTTAGAAACAAGAAACTAAAGGCTGCTGATGGTCAACAAGGCCCCTCTGTGGATTCGGAGATCACAGGGCGACGCCGGACCTGGCGCTCACCTCATCCAGCTTCTCTGTCTGTGCCTTGAGCCGAGTCACTGTGGTCCTAAGCTCGGTGTTTTCTTCCTCTAGTTGCTGCACCCTGGCGGGAGGAGGACAAGAGTGTCAGAAATGGAGATTACCTGACAGACAGTCTGAGAACTCTCTGCTCCCTGGAGGAGGGGAGGCAGCAGAAAAGGAGAGAGAGAAAATAGAATTGTTCCAGATGGGAATACGGCTTTGAGCTTCCTGTCATCTAAGGCAAAATGATAAAGACCCTGAATTACTATCAACTTGGAATAAAAGGGAACACCTGTGAACGAGTAAGAGTGCGGGGTTCTTCTTGCGTACATGCTTAGGGCCTGAAACCCACTGGCTGGAGGCACGGCCGTGGTGCTTTTCTGCTAAGTAGAGAGTCTTCCTGCGGCATCCACGGCAAGGCCCTCTGATGAGCATCCGCAATTGGAAGGCCACAGACCAACCGTCTTGGTCTTCATTCTCCCCAGCATCTCGCTCAGGGCTCTTCCCTTCTGGTGCTCTCTGACACCCTCGGGCAGTGGTTCTGACTGTCTAACCCTCTGTGTTAATGTGCAGAAGGGACTGTCCAGGCCAGTTTGAAGTAGCCTGAGGAGAGGGGCAGGTGAGTTGGGCCGTCAACGGCACAGGCACCGGGCAGGGCCATTTCCGGTAGGGGCGCAGGGCAGGGCGCCCTAGTGTTCAGGGTGGAGAGCATCTGACAGCAGGGGGCGCTGCAAGCCTGGACAGCAGACCCAGCCCAGGACTCCGGGCAAGACCTCTGTGTGCGTGTGTTTTTAATTATTCTCTTAATGACCGATAAGCATCATTACCAGTTGGACCTACTATGAAAAATGCTTCTATGAACATTCTTTTACCTGCTTCCTAGAGAACACGCCCATGCACTCAGACATCAAAAGATCTGTTAGAACCTGAGACTTCCCTGTGGGCTCAGTTTTCCCAACTGTATAATGGGACGATGTCTGCCCACGGGGCAAGACCCGGGTGTGGGGGCGTCAAGCGGCCCACCTGGTAGTGAGCAGCTCGATCTCGGTGCCGCGCTCCCGCTCCAGCTTGCTGTAGGCCTCGCGGTGGCGCCGCGCCTCCTCCTCCAGGGCCTGCTCGGCCATGGTCTCCTGATCCTTCACCATCTCCTCCAGCTCGTGCACCCTGAGGAGAGGGGTGCAGACCCCAGTGCAGGGCCAGCGCTCGTGGCCTCACTCTCCTCCCCTCGACCCAGGCTGCAACCACAGGGAGCCCCGGGCCCCGAGTCGCTGACATCCCCTACTTGGTCCAGAGGGGAGAAGGGGGTCTCCCAGGGTGGCACAGAGAGCCGGGCTCACTACAGCAGAGCAAACAGCCCCCAGACCGTGCCTCTTTTCACCCCATCCTTTCTGGGCCAGGAACCCTCTGATCAACAGTTCAGCTCACTGGGCATCTGGACCACAAGGATGGGCACATCCTGGCTGGTGGTGAGCACGCCAGAGCCAGGGAAGGCCTGGCACTGCTGTGGACGTTCTACCCCCTCTCCTGGTGGCCGGGTTGGTACACTAGTTCGAGACACGACCCTCCCTGAGGCTGGTCCTCCGGGGTGGAGGACCCATGTTTGCGCCCTCCAAGGCTGAGGACCAGACCCTGGGTGGGGATCCGTTTACCAAGTTGCATGAGGGGTCTACTCTGCCCGCACCACCTCACTGAGTCGTGTTCAGTGGCCTCTGTCGGGGGGAGGGTGCGGCGATGCCGGGACCCCTCCCACCGGTGGCAGGCGTGAGCCTCTGACTCCTACCAGCCTCTCCTGCAGAGCTCGTCCCCTGGAAGGGAGCCAGGCTCTCGCTGCTGTACAACAGAGACCGGAAATGGGGCCCACCTTCCGCCTTTGACCGAGCCAGGGCTGCAGACTGAGAGGGCCGAGGTCAAGCTCTGCCTGTCTCCCTGTCCCCCAGTGACCTGTCCTCCTGGCCGCCCAACAGGGAAAGGGCCCAAGCAGAGGGCTGGCGAGTCACAGACCCTCTGAGCTAGAAGGACGTGCAGGTCACCCCTGCCCCAGTTTCTCCCGGGGGCGTCGCAGCCGCGGCCTGGCCTGACCTGTGCACCAGCTGGGTGTTCTCCTGCTTCAGCTTGCTCTTCAGGTCCCCGTTGGTCAGGCTGTCATTCTCCAGCTCGGTCACCTTTTTCTCCAGGAAGCTCACCTACCACAGGGAGGGCGGCGGAGGACACCTTTGAGTCCACAATGGTGGGACGAGGCCAGGACCCCCACAGGACGGTGTGCGGAGTCGGGGTGGGGTGGCCAGGAGATGGGGGCCACCTACCCCCGACTCCTGGCTAGGGGACAGGGCCTCCCCAGCCCCCAGGCAGCCGCCGGGAGCACCCCCCCCGCACCCCAAGAGGCACGCGAGCATCGAGTCCCCTCTGCCCGCCCCGGTGCACCTTCTCTGTGATGTCATTGTCACAGGAGTCGATGCTGTCCCGGAACAGGTCCTCGGTGCTGCCGTTGCTGCTGCTGAAGTTGCTGCTGTGCATGAGCTGCCTGCGGGCAGGGAGGGCGCGGTCTGGCTGCAGGGGCCCTGGGGCGCCTGGGCTTTGGACTGTGGCTACGGGCTGTGGTTGGGGGAGCACTCGGGACCATAGGGAGAGTTCCAGGGACCCCCCAGTAAGGAGGCCGCCCTCCCTCCGTCAGGGGAGCACCGCCAGCCGCAGAGCACGGGGAAGCAGGCAGCAGTGGGAGGCGGGCTGCCTCTCGGGGGACCCCTGGGGTACTGGCTGAGGGCTTGGAGAGGCGGAGCCCTGCCGGGGTGGGGACAAGAGACAGACCAGGGAGGCCAGCCCTCCTCTCCCGGAAGTGGATCTTCCTCGGCCTGCACTGCCCTGGGACGCCTCGTTCCCTCTGTGCGTCCATGCGCAGGGCACTGGCTGGGCCTGGGCTGCTGGCACGGAGCCGGCCACCCAGGCAGCGGGAGCACAGTGAATGGGGACAGCATTCCACCCGGGCCACCCTGCTCAGGCCGTAAAGAATCTGCCTGCAGTGCAGGAGATCTGGGTTCAATCCCTGGGTCAGGAAGATCCCCTGGGAAGAAGGGAATGGCCACCCACTCCAATATTCTTGCCTGGAGAACTCCATGGAAGAGGAACCTGGCGGGCTACAGTTCATGAGGTTGCAAAGAGTCAGACACGACTGAATGACTCTCTCTCACTCACTCACACACACACACACACACACACACACACACACACACACACACACGTATGCGGTGTGGTGGCGGGGGAGGGGTCTTACCGTCCGAAGGCCGTGCTGGAGATCTTTCGATTGGGGCTACAGAGAGAGACAGGGAGAGGTCACTGAACAGAGGGGCCTCGAGCCCCTGCGTCTCCTGCCCTGCCTGCAGGACAATCAAATGCAGGTGAGGTTTCTTCCTGCCCTCTACAGGGAATTCATGCATCAGCTTGGTCCTGAGAAACCGCCTCCGATCACCTGGCAGGAGAAAGTGGGGCCTGCTGCTTCTTCCCTGGGTCCCCAGCCCACCTGCCTGCCCCACGGCTGGTCTCGGGGGCCCCACCTGTTGGCCTTCAGGTTTTTCAGCCGCGCTTCCAGGTCATTGAGCAGGTTGATTTTCTTGCAGCACTGAGAGCAGTAGACATCCAGCAGCTCGCTGTTGTAGGTGTGTCGCACCTTCCGAGGCGTCTGCCCCGCACTGGGTCACGAGAGGGAGGAAGTCACCTTTGGGACCGCAGTCCGGTCTGGCACCCTGCCTCATCCTGCCGAGCGTCCTACTAGATTCTCTGGAACCTGTGAGCTCTGTGTGTGTGCGTGCGTGTGTGTATGTGTGTGTTTGGAACTAGAACTACAGAGTTCCTTCCTCCAGTGCTCTCAAGACAGGAACCAATGAGTTGTACCCATTTCACAGAGGAGGAAACTTGAGATCTGACGTCAGAGGAAGCAATGACTCAGCTGGGTGGGAAGGGATCGACATGCCACCTGGAGTCTGCAGCACCCCCTCAAACCGGTTTCTTCCCCAAGAAAGAAAGGACATCCCCACCCCTAAATCAGGCGCAGAGCCCAGCTGGTTCTTGACTGCCCGATGAACCCCCTGGGATAAGAGTGGATGGGTTCTGCCACTTCTGCTGGATCCCCAAGGCCACTGCAGGCTGAGGGTCACCTGGAGGACACTGAGGACCCCAGGTCCGAGTAGACGTTGGTCCGGGTCTCGTCGTCCGGGCAGGGGCTGCTGGGTGCACAGTCCACGTCATCTGCCTCCCCGTAGTCCTCAAACTGCTCCTCGTTGCTGATGAGCGAGGTGGTGGAGTGTGTGGACAGGTCCGACGTGGTCATGGACGGAGCGTGGCCCAGGGACCTGTGCGGAGACGAGGCCAAGGTGGACGAGGTGGTGCCACAGCCCGTGGGCAAGGCGGGCCAGACTTTAAGACACGGGGCCCCGAGAGAGACAGGGAGAGGTCACTGAACAGGGGCCTCAGCCCTCGTCTCCTGCCCTGCCTGCAGGACAATCAAATGCAGGTGAGGTTTCTTCCTGCCCTCTACAGGGAATTCATGCATCAGCTTGGTCCTGAGAAACCGCCTCCGATCACCTGGCAGGAGAAAGTGGGGCCTGCTGCTTCTTCCCTGGGTCCCCAGCCCACCTGCCTGCCCCACGGCTGGTCTCGGGGGCCCCACCTGTTGGCCTTCAGGTTTTTCAGCCGCGCTTCCAGGTCATTGAGCAGGTTGATTTTCTTGCAGCACTGAGAGCAGTAGACATCCAGCAGCTCGCTGTTGTAGGTGTGTCGCACCTTCCGAGGCGTCTGCCCTGCACTGGGTCACGAGAGGGAGGAAGTCACCTTTGGGACCGCAGTCCGGTCTGGCACCCTGCCTCATCCTGCCGAGCGTCCTACTAGATTCTCTGGAACCTGTGAGCTCTGTGTGTGTGCGTGCGTGTGTGTATGTGTGTGTTTGGAACTAGAACTACAGAGTTCCTTCCTCCAGTGCTCTCAAGACAGGAACCAATGAGTTGTACCCATTTCACAGAGGAGGAAACTTGAGATCTGACGTCAGAGGAAGCAATGACTCAGCTGGGTGGGAAGGGATCGACATGCCACCTGGAGTCTGCAGCACCCCCTCAAACCGGTTTCTTCCCCAAGAAAGAAAGGACATCCCCACCCCTAAATCAGGCGCAGAGCCCAGCTGGTTCTTGACTGCCCGATGAACCCCCTGGGATAAGAGTGGATGGGTTCTGCCACTTCTGCTGGATCCCCAAGGCCACTGCAGGCTGAGGGTCACCTGGAGGACACTGAGGACCCCAGGTCCGAGTAGACGTTGGTCCGGGTCTCGTCGTCCGGGCAGGGGCTGCTGGGTGCACAGTCCACGTCATCCGCCTCCCCGTAGTCCTCAAACTGCTCCTCGTTGCTGATGAGCGAGGTGGTGGAGTGTGTGGACAGGTCCGACGTGGTCATGGACGGAGCGTGGCCCAGGGACCTGTGCGGAGACGAGGGCCAAGGTGGACGAGGTGGTGCCACAGCCCGCGGTGGGCAAGGCGGGCCAGACTTTCCAGGAGTTCTGTGGACGCTAAGACACCGGGGCCCCGAGGCAGCCTGTCCTTCCTGCCCTGGCTAAGAACACTCTGGGGGCGTATCCTAAGGGAAACATCTCACCACAGAAAAGGTTTCTGCTCCAGAGATGGTCAAATCAATGCTTCCCTAGAGCAGCAAACACTGCTTACCACTGAGTGGCTGACTGACGGCTACACTGACCTAGCTATTCAGTGTGAGCATGCATCAGCAAGTGGATGATCACATAGACTGTGGAGTCTCAAACCACTGGAGAGAAGTTGGACAAACATCAGTACAGTCAAAGCTATCTTTCCCAGTATTTGTGTGTGGATGTGAGAGGTGGACCATAAAGAAGGCTGAAGGCCAAAGAATCGATGGTTTCAAACTGTGGTGCTGGGGAGGGCTCCTGAGAGTCCCTGGGACTGCAAGGAGATCAAACTGGTCAATCCGAAAGGAAATCAACCCTGAATATTCATTGGAAGGACGGATGCCGAAGCTCCAACACTTTAGCCACCAGATGCAGAGATGACTCAGTGCAAAAGACCCTGATGTTGGGGAAAACAAGGCAGAAGAAGGGGATGACAGAGGATAAGGTGGTTAGATGGCATCGCTGACTCAATGTACATGAATTTGAGCAAGCTTCGAGAGATGGTGAAGGCCAGGGAAGCCTGGCGTGTTGCAGTCCATGGGGTCGCAAAGAGTCACATGACTGAGCAACAGAGCACGCATACACCCAAAATTAAAACAAAGAATTAAACAAGAGATATAAAATTTTAGGCATAGTAAGTCTAAGCATATAATGGGTCTACACATAAGAAGGACAGCAGGAAATAAAAATATTTAAAGAGGCTTCCCTGGTGATCCAGTGGGTAGAGTCTGCCTTGCAGTGCAAGGGGCACCGGTTCAATTCCTAGCCGGGGAACATCCCACGTGTTGCAGAGCGGCTGGACCGGTGTGTCCAATTATGAGCCAGCACTCCAGAGCGCATGCGACCAGAGCCAGTGCTCTGCAACGAGAGAGGCCACCGCAACGGGAGGCCTACAGAGGCCGAAGAATAAAGATGGATGAAAAATAAATCAAAAATCAATAAAAAGAGGCCCAAATTTAAAATTATATATTAAAAGGGTCTGGGTGCTGGTACCATGAGGATAGTGAGTCATATCTACCCTTCATTCTCACTTTTCCTCCCTTTGTCAAGTTGTGTGAGTGCTTATGTTCCAACAATGAACAAGGTTTTGAAGTAACCAACAACAGCTACTAAGCAGGATGTTTCTATGTTTATAGAGAGGATTTCTTGTCCAGAGACGCCTAAGGCCACAGAACACAGGTCAGAGACCCCAGGCCTCTCGCAGGTGACCCAGGCTGGCCCGGGGCAGCGTCAGGGGTGGGCTGCACCTGCTCCACAGCCTAAGAACAAAGAGGCACAACTACGCATCACCTGACAAAACCTATCTTCCCTTGAGTCACTGTGCAGCTGGTCCTCATAAACCAGGCTCTCCGCCCTGGAAGCCTCTGCCCTCAAAAACAGGAGAGAGCGATTCCTCGGTTGTGCCCGGGGAAACCAGGTTTCCATCTAGGCTTCACAGCACTGATGACAGGGTGACGGAGGTCGGGCGTTGCGGCACCCCCACCCTATTGTCTTCACTTACTGCTCTGCCCTCAGGTTCCTCAGCACCGGGGGTTGAATTGGTCCTAGTCCTCACTCGTTCTCCTATAAATTTTACTACAACTCCTGGCACCCGCTGCCGGCTGCCTCCTGGTGAGTGGTCCCAGACAACAACATGAATGAGCTGGTGGCCGATGACTGGCCAATAGGTCCACACGACCAGCTGTCCTTGGGCTACGGCCACAGGCATGGTGGATGGACCGATCCCAAGAGGCAAGAGGACTGAACAACTGGGGTTTGAGAACACCTGCACCGAGAAAATAAATGAGGTTGAAACATATATTGCCTTTTCCTTGGAAAGCGGCAAATGATTAAAGACAGACAGTTTCGTATGGTCGACCGATAATGGAAGCCCTCTCTTCTCCAGATCTCTGGGCTGGCCACGGCCATCGCCCTCTCCTGGTGCTCGGAGCCCCAGGCCACTTTAACTCACTTGTCCTCTGGCAGGAAGAGGCCCCTGAGCCCCGCGTCCTTCTCCTCGGCAGGCGTTCCAACTGGCTCTTCCAGGCTCCGTGTGCTCTCCATGGGCCCCTCCATGTCCAACTCCTGGGGGCCCTCGGGTGGGGCCAGCGTCATGGCCTCGTCCTCGTCCTCGGGAAAGAAGTCGGGCTCCGCGGGGAGGAGCTCGCCATCAGCAAAGGCGGGATCTGGCACCTCGCTGCCCTGGGGACGACAGAGCGGGAGGGCGTGAGTGAGCCTGGCTCCTGGGGCTCGGCACGGCTCTTCAAACCACAAGGATGCCAGGAGGCGACGGGCGGCGGTGGGACTGTGGTGCCGGGAGGGCCAGCCCCCAAGACCTCGGGTGTGACACCCTGGCAGGGGATCTGTCTTGGGGGCCTCTCGTGCGAGCCCAGTGGGGGGTGGGAACCTCTGGGACAGCCATCACGGGGAAGGGCCACAGCCAGGCCAGTGGCATCGTCCAGGGCACCAGGGCTGCTCGACAGGGCCCCGATCACAAAGTCTGGACAGGAGGCCAAGTGACTCAGAGAAAGCCTCTCAGTGATGACAAGGGCACAGCCCCCGTGACCATGACTGGGACCTGGCAGCTTGAAGCAACGTGGCACAGGGAAGTCGACACAGCGTGGGGGCCCGCCCCCGCCTCCACTCCAGGACTCTGGGCAAGTCGAATATGGTCTCGGAATTCCAGTTCTGGTCTCTCTGTAAGCTGAGAACGGCAAGGGATCCTACAGGACTCCCGTGCCCCAGTAGGGCCTTGAGGGATAAATCCCAGCCACAGGTCTGTGCAGGCCCCGCTGCGGCCCCGCTGCAGCCCCGCTGGCGAGCAAGGGTTCTAGTCTCTCAAGTCAGGGCTGGGGGCTGGTCCCCAAGTCCTAGCACACTGCCTGGCACGATGTCAGCACACCATAAAGATCTGCCCAAACTGTTTGCCAAAACCGTCTGAGAAGAGCTCCGGTTTCAGTCAGAGTTTACCCTGCTCCGAGAGGCAGGTTTCTGTAAGTTACGTGTCAAGCCTGCTCTGCCCCTAAGGACATAGGAACCTCGACCGTGACCACCCCCACCTGCTCCACGCCAGACGTCACGACCCCCAGGTTCCTGGGCATGCTTCTCCGCTAGGGCTGGCCCATCGGAGGTGCGTTCTCCAGCCCCAGGACTATGGGAAGAGCAACAGTGAAGAGGGCTGGGAGAAGCCTCGGGGCATCTCAAAGAAGAACAGGATCAGCGACATCCAAAGAAGGCGTTCAGTGAGCCTGGCGCTATCTGCCGGTGAGGAGGCAGCTCTCTGCTGGTGAGCAGGGGCCTAGCCACACCAAGATGCGCTGGTGCTTCGAAGAGGTGGTGGCTAATGAGCTTGGCTCCTACCTGTGCCGTGACGCGGGCTGAGCACCATGTGGACCCATACAGTCGGCATCAGGCATCAGGCACCCCTGACTGCAGAGGCCGAGGGGCTGTGTAATTAAACTCACCGCTAGTGTTCCCATGGCTCTTTTCCACCTTTATGGTTATTGTTTAGTCGCTAGGTTGGGTCCGACTCTATGTCATAACCCAACCCCACACGGCTCCTGACCTTACCAGATCCTATGTCCTAAGCAAACACTTGTCCGTAGACCTAAAGCTGCGTCCCAGCAGAATCAAAGGGAAACCAACACTTACCGACTATCCGTCAGTTCCAGAGACCCCAGAGTTCATGTCTAATTTCATTTGGGCTTTACGACCCCTGGGGATACGAATTCCCATCCCCATTTTACTGAGGAAGTCAAGGCTCAGACAGTAACCTGTCAGAAGTCCCCTGGCTGGTAGGCAAAGGACGCTCACGCCTGCCTCTGGCCACCACTTGCTTGGTTCTGTTCATCACTGATGCAGCCCATGCTTCATGGATTTTCAGACCGCATGGTGACCATGAGGAGAGATGCAGGAGAGAGTCCTCCTACTGATCACGAAGCCCTGGTCCTCACCTATCACGGCCACTCTCACACGCCATGCCCTTCCCGCCCCCAGCAGGGCATCCCTGGGTGAGCACAAGGGCATCCGGACAGGGGTCCTCTGGGAAGAACTCAGGCTCCCAGAGGAGCAAGGCATGTGCTCTGTCCACCTACGGCTGTCCACCCTCCCAGGCACAGCGGGGGAAGCCAGCCCTGGCTGGACTTCCTGCTCTGTGGCTCCCAAGAGGGCCTGGTCCCTTTGCAAGTGGCTGTTTCTCTCCATCGTCACAGCCCCAGGGGTCGGGTCCCCTTCCAGCTCTGTGCAGGTGACGTGTCTTGCCCGGGGCTGCGTGGGAGTCCCAGGCAGCGCTGGGGCTGGACTCTGAGTCACCCGTGCCCAGGCCCTTCCCCTGGACTATGTCAGCGGGGGGCTCCAAGAGGCTGCCACCCAGCCGGCTCCCAGAGGCAGGCAGGGGGCCCGGTGGAGACCAGCACCCGTGCTCCAGCACCTGGCTTGGTCTCTAGCCAACTCACGCTGCCTCACTGGACATGGAGAGGCAGAGGCTGAGTTTCTGCCAGGCACCCTGCCCGGACACCCAACTCATAGTATGCAGGTGAGGACCAACAGACCCCTCTCACCTGAGGTCCCATGGAGACATACCCCTACTCGCGGCACGTGGCCCAAGACCCTGCCCAGGGTGGGAAGAGTGGCCTCGAGTGGCCTGTCTCAGCCACAGGAGAGGCAGAGGCAGCCCAAGGGGTCAGATGCCCCACAGGGGCCCTTCCCTCCCAAGTCGACCATAGTTCTTTTTTTTTTTTTTTAAAGATTTATTTATTTATTTATTTTGGGCAGGGGTCTGGTTGGGGAGGGAGGGGAGTAGGCGGGCCACTTCTATTGGTCTTTCATTTGTCTATTTTTCATCCATCTTTGTTCTTTGGCTTCTATGGGCCTCCCATTGCTGGTTCTGTTCATCACTGATGCAGCCCATGCTTCAAGGATTTTCAGACCTCATGGTGACCATGAGGCGAGATGCAGGAGAGAGTCCTCCTACTGATCACGAAGCCCTGGTCCTTGCCTATCACGGCCACTCTCACACGCCATGCCCTTCCCGCCCCCAGCAGGGCATCCCTGGGTGAGCACAAGGGCATCCGGACAGGGGTCCTCTGGGAAGAACTCAGGCTCCCAGAGGAGCAAGGCATGTGCTCTGTCCACCTACGGCTGTCCACCCTCCCAGGCACAGCGGGGGAAGCCAGCCCTGGCTGGACTTCCTGCTCTGTGGCTCCCAAGAGGGCCTGGTCCCTTTGCAAGTGGCTGTTTCTCTCCATCGTCACAGCCCCAGGGGTCGGGTCCCCTTCCAGCTCTGTGCAGGTGACGTGTCTTGCCCGGGGCTGCGTGGGAGTCCCAGGCAGCGCTGGGGCTGGACTCTGAGTCACCCGTGCCCAGGCCCTTCCCCTGGACTATGTCAGCGGGGGGCTCCAAGAGGCTGCCACCCAGCCGGCTCCCAGAGGCAGGCAGGGGGCCCGGTGGAGACCAGCACCCGTGCTCCAGCACCTGGCTTGGTCTCTAGCCAACTCACGCTGCCTCACTGGACATGGAGAGGCAGAGGCTGAGTTTCTGCCAGGCACCCTGCCCGGACACCCAACTCATAGTATGCAGGTGAGGACCAACAGACCCCTCTCACCTGAGGTCCCATGGAGACATACCCCTACTCGCGGCACGTGGCCCAAGACCCTGCCCAGGGTGGGAAGAGTGGCCTCGAGTGGCCTGTCTCAGCCACAGGAGAAGCAGAGGCAGCCCAAGGGGTCAGATGCCCCACAGGGGCCCTTCCCTCCCAAGTCGACCATAGTTCTTTTTTTTTTTTAAAGATTTATTTTTATTTTTTTATTTTTGGGCGGGGGTGGGGTTGGGGAGGGAGGGGAGCAGGCAGGCCACTTCTATTGGTCTTTCATTTCTCTATTTCCATCTTTGTTCTTTGGCCTGTGTGGGCCTCCCATTGCAGTGGCCTCTGTTGTTGCAGAGCACTGGCTCTGGGCGCATGCACTCCAGAGCTCTGGCTCGGTAATTGGACACATCGGTCCAGCCGCTCCGCAGCACGTGGGATCTTCCCAGGCCAGGGATCGAACCAGCGCCCCTTGCAGCGCAAGGCAGTGTCCTTACCCACTGGACCACCAGGGAAGCCCCTCGACCATAGTTCTTGACAAAGCCGCCCCTCTGTCTTACACACACACACACACACACACACACACACACCTCTCACAACAGTAGTCCTGGAGAGTTCTGGGGAGCGTAGAGGGCAGGATGAAAATTCATCTCGTTCATCCAATACACAGGGAAGACGAGCGCATCCCGGTTCCAGGGGGCCCCCACTGAGACCTGGAGCCAGGCCCCAGACACGCCGTGCCCCAGCCCCTCCCCCGCCCCCACCCGCTACACACACACGCGCACACACTCTCAACACACCGGCCTTTTCTCTTAAAAACTGGCTGCTCTCCCTACACCAGCACCTCTCACTGAAGCCACAACTGCTGTCCAAGGCCAAGTGGAAATTTTCATTCTAACTTCGAAGCCACTTCTACGGCATACGGTTCCCAACTTCATGACGGCTTGACCTACGCTCTTTTGACTTTAAAGTGGGGTGAAAGTGCCCGTGTTCAGTAGAAACACAGACTCTGCATCCTGCTCTTTTTCTGACTCGCCCGCGTGGTCCACAGCTCTCCAGACGCTGAGGGGCTTAGGCACCGGGTCAGACACGTGGTCGTGAGGGCGAGCCCCCAATACGCCAGATCATTCTGGTGTTCACTCCGCACAGCAGTCAGTCAATTACACGAGCCTCTCAACACAATTTCTGCCCCTTCTTAGGGGCTGCATGTGGCAGAAGCCATGTCCATGGGCCCCAGGTTCACTGGCCAGCAAGATCCCGGGCAGACCAGAGGCCAGGAGGGATGCCGTCCTCGAGGGACTGGGGTTTCTGGAGAGTTCTAAGGCCCAAGGCTGGGTGAACAGGCCCCAGGCCGCCGCTCTGGCAGGCCAGGTCTGCAGCACCCGTGCCCACTCTCCCCTACCCCACCGTCCTGGGCCGGGGCAGGATGCTGCTGGCCTCAGCTAGAGGCGGGGACCCAGAGGCACACGGCCTGCACGTGGGTCCCCCTTTCCCGGCTCAGGAGCAGCCTCCACCCACCAGCCGGCCCCAAAGGCACCTATTCCTCCGTAGGAAGCTGGCATGAGCTGAATCTAATGGCTGGGGAGAAGGCCAAGCAGCAGGACCCGCGGGGCCCTTCCAAGCCTTGGAGTGGCCAACACCACCCCACAGTCCATGCTCCAAGGGGGTGCAGTGGAGCCCAGACGGACTATTCTCTTTGGCCCTCCCCATCCAAGCTTGGACTGACCGGTTCAAATCCTGGCTCCATCCTGACGAGCTCTGAGCTCTCGGGTTTACTGCATTTCTCAGAGCCTCAGCTTCTCCATCTATGGAACGTGGTTAATGACTAGGATAGAATGAGTTGCACTTATTCTAAGCAGAAAGTGCTCAATGAGTCTTTTCTTGTCTTCACTGTATTGAGAGAAGACAGCCGGGGTGCCTGCTGGCCTACAGGCCTCTCTCCAGCCTCCGGCATCCTGTCCCTCTGACCCCAGCAGCCCACTGGGGGAAGGTCGGTTGGGTTCAGCTTCTGGGAGCCAGACTTCCCCAAGTACAAGGACAGCTCTCCAACAGGACAGGTGCCTCTTTCCTCCTACCAGGCCATCTTTGGCCCACTGTCTTGGAAGATCTCTCTGCACGTTAATCACACCCTTTAATAAGTGCTAGGCGGTCCGCGAGGCTCCCAGCTCTGGCGCGTCCACCCCCAGCCCTGGCAACAGCTCCCCAGGCAGTCACTTGGAGCCAGAGAACAGCTCTGTGGGGACAGGGCTGGGTGAAAACAGCTCAGGCGGCACCTCCCAGCCACCCCAGCCGCCCCTGCCGCCAGGCACCAGCGAGCACACGTGGAACCATACCGCAGGGAAGGTGTGGGGGAGGTGTGGACACAAACCAAGCCCAGGGCCCGGGAGAAACCAGCCGGCTGCCTGGGTGAGGCGGAGCAGGCTTGAGGGGCCAGGTGGGGGCCCCGAATCTCTCATCACCCTCTCAGCCGGCCAACAGCCCAGGGACAAGGCCAGGCCTGGGAGGGGTCTCTTGGGGTCTCTCCCACAGGTGGCAGAGAATTCAGGTTAAGGGGTGAAGCTGGTGGTGCCAATGCCCCCGGTGCCTGGGGAAGGGATGGGGTTACCTGGGTGGGGGTCCCCTCCTTGCCACCGTGACTCAGCTGCGCTCACCACCCAGAGGTGCCGACAGCAGACATCAGCAGCGAGGCAGGCTGTCCCCAACTCCTGTCTGCGGCTACAACCCCTGTCCTGAAGCCAGGCCTGGCTCTGCAGGCGGCTGGTGCTCATCAGCGGCTGACGGGAGACACTGGTTCAGCAGAGGGTTGCCCAGGCACCAGGGAAGGGGACCGTTGGGAATAAGGAAGATTTAAGAGTCCACAGTGTTGGAGAAGACTCTTGAGAGTCCCTTGGACAGCAAGGAGATCAAACCAGTCAATCCTAAAAGAAATCAACTCTGATTATTCATTGGAAATACTGATGCTAAAGCAGAAGCTCCAATACTTTGGCCACCTGATGCAAAGAGACAACTCACTGGAAAAGAAGAAAAATAGATGTTGGGAGACATAGAAGGCAAAAGGAGAAGGGGATGACAGAGGACGAGATGGTCGGATGGCATCACTGAGTCAATGGATAAGTTTGAGCAGGCTCCGGGAGACGGCGAAGGACAGGGAAGCCTGGCGTGCTGCAGTGCACGGGTCACACAGAGCCAGACGCGACTGAGCGACTGAAGTGACTGAACTGTCTGCAGAGAGCCTGGTGCCTCAGCCTTGCCTTCTGAACAAAAACAACCTTGACTCACACAAAAGGCCTCTACTTGTCCCCATCAGTGCCAACGGCAAATCTGGGAGCACCAGGTCACAGAACGATTAGAGGCTATCACCCATCTCGGCCAGCCCTGGAGCCTGACCTCATCCTGTGAGATCAAAGCTCTGGAGCTCAATCCTCCAGCTCTGACGGGCGGCCACATCCGGGAGACAGACAGACTCCATGTTCTCGGCCCCAGGGCCAGGGAAGTCTCCTCTGGCTAACTTCTCTCCCAGGGAGGGGGCGGGGGGCAGCCAAAGCAGCTTTCAGGCTGTGTCCCCCCAGCCAGGGGCTCCGGGGTCCACCTCCTGAACCTTCGCTTCAGGGAAGACGCCACCAGCCGCTCAAGACCACCTCGGTGGCAGAGAATTGAAGGGTGAAGCTGGTGGTGCCAATGCCCCCGGTGCCTGGGGAAGGGATGGGGTTACCTGGGTGGGGGTCCCCTCCTTGCCACCGTGACTCAGCTGCGCTCACCACCCAGAGGTGCCGACAGCAGACATCAGCAGCGAGGCAGGCTGTCCCCAACTCCTGTCTGCGGCTACAACCCCTGTCCTGAAGCCAGGCCTGGCTCTGCAGGCGGCTGGTGCTCATCAGCGGCTGACGGGAGACACTGGTTCAGCAGAGGGTTGCCCAGGCACCAGGGAAGGGGACCGTTGGGAATAAGGAAGATTTAAGAGGCCACAGTTTTGGGAGAAGACTCTTGAGAGTCCCTTGGACAGCAAGGAGATCAAACCAGTCAATCCTAAAAGAAATCAACTCTGATTATTCATTGGAAATACTGATGCTAAAGCAGAAGCTCCAATACTTTGGCCACCTGATGCAAAGAGACAACTCACTGGAAAAGAAGAAAAATAGATGTTGGGAGACATAGAAGGCAAAAGGAGAAGGGGATGACAGAGGACGAGATGGTCGGATGGCATCACTGAGTCAATGGATAAGTTTGAGCAGGCTCCGGGAGACGGCGAAGGACAGGGAAGCCTGGCGTGCTGCAGTGCACGGGTCACACAGAGCCAGACGCGACTGAGCGACTGAAGTGACTGAACTGTCTGCAGAGAGCCTGGTGCCTCAGCCTTGCCTTCTGAACAAAAACAACCTTGACTCACACAAAAGGCCTCTACTTGTCCCCATCAGTGCCAACGGCAAATCTGGGAGCACCAGGTCACAGAACGATTAGAGGCTATCACCCATCTCGGCCAGCCCTGGAGCCTGACCTCATCCTGTGAGATCAAAGCTCTGGAGCTCAATCCTCCAGCTCTGACGGGCGGCCACATCCGGGAGACAGACAGACTCCATGTTCTCGGCCCCAGGGCCAGGGAAGTCTCCTCTGGCTAACTTCTCTCCCAGGGAGGGGGCGGGGGGCAGCCAAAGCAGCTTTCAGGCTGTGTCCCCCCAGCCAGGGGCTCCGGGGTCCACCTCCTGAACCTTCACTTCAGGGAAGACGCCACCAGCCGCTCAAGACCACCCTCGACGGGGCTCCCACCCGGCAGCCTCTGGTGGTGGACCTCCCTGTACACACCCCGCCTGCCACACTTGTTTCATCGCTCAGTCCTGTCCGACTCTGCAAGCCCATAGACAGCAGCCCGCCAGGCTCCTCTCTTCATGGGACGTTCTGAGCAAGAATCCTGGAGCGGGCTGCCATTTCCTCCTCCAGGGGATCTTCTCGACACAGGGACCGCACCGGCGTCTGCGGCGATGCCCGTGGAGTCTTACCGCGGAGCCACCTGTGATGCCCCACCTGCCACACCACTGCCACCGTCCAGTGGACCCGCAGGTCCCAGGAGGGGGACCACAGTGACAACCGGGTTTCCTCAGGAGCTTTGTTATTAGTCTCCAGTGAAAAATACCAAGAAGGTCTGATCCTCACATCACTCCCTGAAGGGAGGCACTCAACCAGCCTATTCTGCAGGTGGAGGGACTGAGCTCTCGGGCAGACTTGGTTCTGGCCTGGCTCTGGCTCCCACCCGCTGGGGAGCCTCAGGCTGGTAACGAACAAAAGCGAAAGCCACGCTTCCGCTTCTCAAGAACTCATATTTAGGACTTCCCTGGTGGTCCAGTGGTTGAGAATCTGCCTTACAATCCAGGGGATGCAGGTTCGATCCCTGGTCAGGGAACTAAGATCTCACATACTACAAGCTGACTAAGCTTGCATGCCTCAACGAAGACCCTGTGCGGCCAAATTAAAAAAAAAAAGACCCTGTGCGGCCAAATTAAAAAAAAAAAAAAAAAAACCTAAATAAAAAAGCATCTTTAAAGAAAAAAAAAAAAAAAAGAACTCTCATTTACACAAAGCCGAGACGGTCAGATGAGATGGTCCGCTGCGGTGCACACCTCCACGGCAGAAGGCATGTGGCAGCCCGCGCCGTCTTCTATCCAGTGTTGTAAGTTCCACTCGTGAGTTGTCTCTCTGCCCGGTCTCCACAGCCTCCCCACGACACACACTGTGAGCATGGTAGTGTCCCAGGAGTGCCTGGGAAAGGATCAGGGGCACTACGGAGCTCCCAGGAACACTTTAGAAATGCCGGATGTCGGACAGCCCCGCTGGCAGCCAGACTAAGACCAGAGGCAGGAGAACTCCCTGGAAGACAGTGGAGCAGAGGGACAGGAAGCATGAAGGGTCAGTGGGGACAGGGAGGGGTGGGGGCCTGGGGCAGATCCTGGCAGCGACCCCCCAGGCACTGGCCAGGCATGTTTCTATCTGTCCCAAAGGCAGTGGGGCCTGGCTGCGCTGGCACCAGAGCTGGAGCCCATTCCACGTTCATTCAGACTCTCTAACCAGCTCCTCCGGTCCAAGCTCACCTCCACCCTGCCAACCAGGACGATTTCCCAGGAGCCTCGCCAACAAGGAGAAGTGGGTGCCCAAGCTCACTGCAGGGTGCAGTGCTCCCTGTGAATCCCAAATCAGCTGGCACCTGGACTCTAGGTGCCTGTGGAGGGACACTCTGTGGGCATGAGTGGCACCTGAGTCTGGGGTGTGGGAAGGGACAGTGAGACCTGGCCCTCTGGACAACGGATCAGACCCAAGGCCCTTCTGGAAATGCCCCCCACCATCCGACTGCCCAGGAGACACTGTGAGCCCTCTGTCCACACTTCCATTCCAAGAACACGTGTGAGTGTGTCAAAAGGGATCAGTTAAAAAATAAAAAGGAAAATTTGCTGCTAAAAATCTAGCAGAGAAAAAAGTGGAATAGGAAAACACTTAAGTCACTGAAAGGATTCAAGAAAAAGGGAGGGAAACAGAATCAAAGATCAGATTGGAACAAACAAAAAACAAATATAAAGAGCTCAACCCTATTAGTAATTCATTAAATAAAAATAAACTATCTTATTAAAAGACAAATATTGGGGGCTTCCCTGGTGGCTCAATGGTGAAGAATCTGCCAGCCAATGCAGGAGACACAGGTTCAATCCTTGGTCCAGGAAGATCCCACGCGTCTCGAGCAACTAAGCCCGTGTGCCCCAACTTCTGAGCAGGTGCTCTAGACTCTGGGAGCCACAACCAGTGAGGCCACTCACCGCAGCCAGTGAAGGCTGCACACCCCAGGACTGAGCTCTGCAGCAAGAGAGGCCACTGCCCAAGAAGCCTGTGCACCGGGCCTGGAGAGCAGTCCCTCTCCACGACGAGAAAAGCCTGAGCCAGCGAAGACCCCGCACAGCAAAAACAAACAAAAAGACAAGCACTGTCAGACTAGATTGAAAAAACAACTGCATGCCATGTATAAGAGACACAGTTTAGGTGTAAGGACACAGATAGGAGGAATGTGCAGGCCCGAAGAAAAAGCTACACCAAGCAAACATCAACCAAAAGTTGAAGGGGCTAAGCGAACACTAAAGTACGCTTTGAGGCAAGAGATAGAGGGACATTTAAAAATGATACAAAGGGCTTCCCTGGTGGTCCAGTGGGTAAGGACACCGCCTTGCAGCGCAAGGGGCGCCGGTTTGATCCCTGGCCTGGGAAGATCCCACGTGCCGCGGAGTAGTTGGACCGATGTGTCCAATCACCGAGCTGGAGCTCTGGAGCGCATGCGCCCAGAGCTGGCGCTCTGCGACAACAGAGGCCACCGCGATGGGAGGCCCACAGGAGCCAAAGAACAAAGACGGATGAAAACAGAGAAATGAAAGACCAATAGAAGTGGCCCGCCTGTCCCCCTCCCTCCCCACCTCATTCCCCAAAAGATAAATAAATGTTAAAAAAAAAAAAAAAAAAAGATACAAACCAATGCAACAAGATGTAACACTCCTGAGCATTTATGCATCTAAAACCAGATCTTGCAAATACACAAGGCCCACCAGGACTCCCTAGAAGGCTGGCAGTTAGGACTCAGGGCTTTCGCTGAGAGCCCGCCAGCTATCCGGCTCAACCAAACAAACCACTCCACAACATATAAAGCAAACCTTAGAACAACGAGTTAGAGATTTTAACTCCCCTTTCTCAGTAAAGAACAGAGCACGCAAGCAAGAGACGTACAAGCAAAACAGAAGATGTGAACCCCAGCTGGGCCTGACACAAGCAGAACGCTCCCCCAACAGCTGCAGAATACAAACCATCAGACCTAAGGTTGAGGAAGATCGGGGTACTCTCATGATATCAAAGAATCACCTACAGATGACGACCCTCCCCCGGCGCAGTACCACCCCTATGGAGCAGACAGGCTTCTGCCATTTGAACGCAGTGATCACACCGAGCACTGCTAGTGAGGATCACAGCGCCTCCTGATGTGTCACAGTGCGAAGGACACAGCATCTAGTCCTTACACACACTTAAGTCTAACCGAGACTTACAGCCTCGCCTCCACTCAACGGGAAAGCAGGGGACAGAGGAACAAGAGGGGACACTCCGACAGGGTGTGGCTCCCTCCACAAGACAGGCGGCGTGGTCCTCTCCAAGAGAGAAGTCACACAGGAGCGGGATGGGGATTTTTCTAGATCAGTGATTCTCAGACTTCAAAGTAATAGGAAAAGGGGCAGCCACCCTTGAAAAATGCTGTTCTAAAGGCAATCCCACAGACAGAGGAGCCTGGTGGGCTACAGTCCATGAGGCCGCAAAGGAGTCAGACACGACTTAGCAACTAAGCGACAGCAGCAAAAGGCAGGGTGTGCGAGGGAGGGAGCCTGGAGGACCAGCCCAACCTCCTCAGGCAAAACCCTCGAGGGCAGAGCTGACGGGGGTGCCTCTAGGCTACAGACGACCAGACGCAGAGGTGGGGGGCTCGGGCTGTGAGAAGCGAGGGCCCCTCACCAATGGGGGGTCCCTGCCTGAAAGCACAGCTGCTCCCTCGTCACGCAGGCTCTCCCTGGACGGACATGCTGCTCCCCCCTCCGCCCTCGGAAGACGTTTCAGGAGAAACTTTCTTCTGTTCGAGGTGGAATCATGTCTACCTCCCTGCTCCCCAACCCCGACCAACCAACAGTCTTTTAGAACGTAACTGTACTTAGAGAAGACAGGGTCCTTAAAGAGGTAATTAAATTAAAAACGAGGTCATAAGGCGGCCCTAATCCAATATGACCCGTGTCCTTATAAAGAGATTAGGACACGGAGACACACACACACACAAGACCGTGTGAAGACACGGAGAAGACAATCCAAGGAGAGAGGCCTCAGAAGAAACCAGCCCTGGGGACGCCTGGACCGTGGACCCTGGAACCCAGCGCTGTGAGAAAGCCACGTCAGATGAGTAAGTGCGGTAGGTTCTGTGGAGCGGGCACTGTGGCCCCCCAAACTAGGACACGGTCCTCCTCCTCCAGGAAGCCTGCGAGGAGACCCCTCGGCCAGGCCCACGTGTTCCACCCACCTTCCCATCCAGACAGTAAGAGCAAATTCCTTCAGGGTCAATTCAGTGCAACCTCCACAGAGAGCTAACTCTTGGGTCTCCAGAACCTCATCAAGAAACTTGGGATTCTGGGGGGTTGGGTAGGGAGTCTCTCCTAAGAGGAACTGTTGGCTTCTCTTCCGGGATCACTTTCAGATCCTGCTGCTTCTAAAGAGACTGCTCTGGGACTTGCCTGGCGGTCCAGTGGCTTAAACTCTGAGAGCTCCCCGGGAGCCCGGGCTTGGTCCCTTGTCAGGGAACGAGATCCCACACGCTACAATGAAGGTCGAAGATCCTGAGGACCACAGCTAAGACCCAGTGCAGCCAAATAAATAAATATTTAAGAAATGATAATAAATAAACTATTTTATTGATACGGAAGCCTTGTGAATCTAACAATTATCAGGGTGATGTTTTATAACACTATTTATACACGCATCCTGAATAAATTATTTCTATTTCCTGTGTTCTCTCAACAGCATAGGAATTACAGTTTAATTTTAAAGAAGTATATATGCAGTTCAACCACAGGCATTTAAAATTCTAGGGCTCGGGCTGTGAGCGAGGGCCCCTCACCAATGGGGGGTCCCTGCCTGAAAGCACAGCTGCTCCCTCGTCACGCAGGCTCTCCCTGGACGGACATGCTGCTCCCCCCTCCGCCCTCGGAAGACGTTTCAGGAGAAACTTTCTTCTGTTCGAGGTGGAATCATGTCTACCTCCCTGCTCCCCAACCCCGACCAACCAACAGTCTTTTAGAACGTAACTGTACTTAGAGAAGACAGGGTCCTTAAAGAGGTAATTAAATTAAAAACGAGGTCATAAGGCGGCCCTAATCCAATATGACCCGTGTCCTTATAAAGAGATTAGGACACGGAGACACACACACACACAAGACCGTGTGAAGACACGGAGAAGACAATCCAAGGAGAGAGGCCTCAGAAGAAACCAGCCCTGGGGACGCCTGGACCGTGGACCCTGGAACCCAGCGCTGTGAGAAAGCCACGTCAGATGAGTAAGTGCGGTAGGTTCTGTGGAGCGGGCACTGTGGCCCCCAAGCTAGGACACGGTCCTCCTCCTCCAGGAAGCCTGCGAGGAGACCCCTCGGCCAGGCCCACGTGTTCCACCCACCTTCCCATCCAGACAGTAAGAGCAAATTCCTTCAGGGTCAATTCAGTGCAACCTCCACAGAGAGCTAACTCTTGGGTCTCCAGAACCTCATCAAGAAACTTGGGATTCTGGGGGGTTGGGTAGGGAGTCTCTCCTAAGAGGAACTGTTGGCTTCTCTTCCGGGATCACTTTCAGATCCTGCTGCTTCTAAAGAGACTGCTCTGGGACTTGCCTGGCGGTCCAGTGGCTTAAACTCTGAGAGCTCCCCGGGAGCCCGGGCTTGGTCCCTTGTCAGGGAACGAGATCCCACACGCTACAATGAAGGTCGAAGATCCTGAGGACCACAGCTAAGACCCAGTGCAGCCAAATAAATAAATATTTAAGAAATGATAATAAATAAACTATTTTATTGATACGGAAGCCTTGTGAATCTAACAATTATCAGGGTGATGTTTTATAACACTATTTATACACGCATCCTGAATAAATTATTTCTATTTCCTGTGTTCTCTCAACAGCATAGGAATTACAGTTTAATTTTAAAGAAGTATATATGCAGTTCAACCACAGGCATTTAAAATTCTAAAGGCAATCTTTGTTTGCCCAGGACTATACATAGTGTAGTTATACTCCACGTATAAAAGTTACTTCCTCTAGTGACTGGTTGACGAGAGACCAGCAGTCAGCCCTGGAACCACACAGCCTCTAGCCCTGGGCCAAGCCACCTCTGTGGCCAGCGGCGCCCGGTAATCGAATTACCATTTTCGCCACGCCAGGCAGTATTTCCGGCTACTTGAAATCCAGGGCTGACTTCTTCCCTCTGTTGTGGTCAGTTTGGGAAGGAGGGCACTCTGCCACTCCTGGGACACATGGGCACCCCGCTCGGCTGTGATGCCAGCCTCCTCCTGCCGTGGCCACAGCCAGAGGCTCCCCTCCCCGCCCAGGGTTGGCTGTCTAGGGCCAGTGGTGGTCAGTGACTGAAAGGCCAGGCAGACACTGCAGTGGAGTGTGGCTAAGTGACCCGCCTCCAAGGAAAACCCACGGGGAAGTGGTCCTCAGGCCAGCTACTGCTCCCACGGGGACCAAGCCCTTGATGGGGTCTAAACTGTCCCAGCAAAGCCCAAGGTCCCAGAGCTGAAAGCCCCAGTAGATTCACCTCCTGAACAGAAAGGACTCCAACAGGCCATCCGGCCTCTCTCCTGTCCCTGGAGCTGAGCCAGAGGTCTTGATTTTTCAAATGAGAATGTGGACTTTGGAGGCAAACTGTTGGGGATTATGAAAACAGAACTTAAACTGCTTCCACATCTGGAAACCAAACCCAGCAGCCAGCCCCAAGAATTCCAGGCACGTCAGCCCGGAGAGGCTGCAGGTCAGAGGAGGTGTTTCCTGCTGGCTGAACCGCTGGCATCCACTGACCCGAACCCCTTTGCAAGATCTGCCTGCAAGAAGCCAGAGGAGCCACACCTGAGAGGCAGCAAGGCCAGCAAGGGAAGATGCGGGAGCACTGACTGCCGGGCCGGCGTCTGCTGCTTTGGGGAGGCGGTCTCATGTTCTTCCCCTAAAACCCCTGCAAAGAAACACCATCTCCGCCTCACAGACAAGGACTGCACGTCCAGAGTTTAATCCACTTCACCCTCAAGTGATGCTGTGACTCCTCTCTAGGAGAGCCATCCCTAGAGAGGAGGAGCCAAGGGAACCTGAACCAGAAACCTCAACTTCCATCGCCCCCTTCCAGACTCTCCAGAAAGAGTCCCCAAGTGCCCGCTCGGGAAGCCCCGCTTCCCACCGGCCGTCGTCTCTACGGCTCTCCCTGAGAAACCACGGGCCAGGCGGAGGGCAACTCACGCGTCAAGAGCGAATTCTCCGGCGGCACGCTTGGGGTTGGGGGGCGGCATGAAGGGCTCCCCTGGCTCTCGGAACAGGCGGCTATTTTGGGCTACAAATTATAGCTTTTAAACATGTGCCTGTTTGAAGGGAGGCCCTAATTACTGCCACAGCTGAGAGTCTGTGGGGCTTGTCTTGGGGGCTCCCGGTGTTCCCATCTGATGAGAGGGCTTTAAAGGGAAGGCTGGGGAAGGGAGAGTAGGGCCAGCTCTCTGCCCCCAGCGTCCACCAGGGGAGCCCAGCTGTGCCCCTGCAGCAGGGCACCTTCAAACGAGGTGGTGACGAGACCATGGGGGGGACACCTGAGCAGAGCGGACATCTAAAGCCAGGCTGGGTGCCTACCCCACCCCCTCTCTGCCACCGAAACCCCCGGGCCTTGAAAGCCCAAGCAGGTGCCAGGGTACACCCACAGCTGACAGCCAAGGCTCCTTCTGAGGTACTGACGGGTCACCCTGTTCCCACCCCCTGCAGCCTGGCCTGCCCACCACGTCCTGCTGATGCAGGCAGGTCCCCGTGCTTCCACTCAAGCCATTCCTTGCCTTGAACGCCTCCAGCTATTCCAGGACATGTACTCAGAGCAGCAGTGTGGGATGACAATCCCTGAGTGCTGGACCCCCAGCTCAAGAAACACAGGGTGGTCTTAAACCCTGGAGGAAGACCAGGAAAGAATACACCTGTCAGGCACCCAGCACGTGCCAGCTGTTTGTGTACATCAAGCCATGATTCAGAGGAGAAAACCGGGGCTCAGAGAGGTTAAGTAACTTGACAAGGTCACAGAGCCAGCAGGGTGGACTAGAATTTGAACGAGGTCTGATTATACTGCAGCAAGGAAGGTACAGAAATGTTAAACACTCTCGGTTGGCGATGGCAGGGTCCAATGCTTAGCATGGGAACAGCCTCTCAGGCTGCGCCCCGTGGGGCCACGGGAGCAGGAATCAGCGGGCTGGCGGCACCGGAGCTTGGCCTTGAGCGGAGGGTCGCAGGGACCACAGTGCACCAGACCACGGCTGGCTGTCTGCTGAGGCTGCCGGCGGCCAGTGCCACCCTGGCCACGGGGTGTGCCTCCGCCCTGTGCTCACCACAGGGAGCTTCAGAGAGGCTGCATGTGGGAAGATTTGACCGAAAGGGAGAGGAGAGGCTGGCAAGAAAATTGCTAAAGGGAAACACATGTGAAAATGAAAACTCAGGCAAAGTGGGAGGAGGAGGGAAGGAAAAGAGGTGGTTCAAGGGTTATAAACTGAGTCAAGAAGGCAAGGAATGAAGGCCAGCTTCCCTGTTACCTTGAGAAGGCCAGGGGCCCACTTGCTGCCTTCGTGTTCCCTTTCGACCTAGGGAGACCTTAGTGCCCCTGCAGCAGGGCACCTTCAAACGAGGTGGTGACGAGACCATGGGGGGGACACCTGAGCAGAGCGGACATCTAAAGCCAGGCTGGGTGCCTACCCCACCCCCTCTCTGCCACCGAAACCCCCGGGCCTTGAAAGCCCAAGCAGGTGCCAGGGTACACCCACAGCTGACAGCCAAGGCTCCTTCTGAGGTACTGACGGGTCACCCTGTTCCCACCCCCTGCAGCCTGGCCTGCCCACCACGTCCTGCTGATGCAGGCAGGTCCCCGTGCTTCCACTCAAGCCATTCCTTGCCTTGAACGCCTCCAGCTATTCCAGGACATGTACTCAGAGCAGCAGTGTGGGATGACAATCCCTGAGTGCTGGACCCCCAGCTCAAGAAACACAGGGTGGTCTTAAACCCTGGAGGAAGACCAGGAAAGAATACACCTGTCAGGCACCCAGCACGTGCCAGCTGTTTGTGTACATCAAGCCATGATTCAGAGGAGAAAACCGGGGCTCAGAGAGGTTAAGTAACTTGACAAGGTCACAGAGCCAGCAGGGTGGACTAGAATTTGAACGAGGTCTGATTATACTGCAGCAAGGAAGGTACAGAAATGTTAAACACTCTCGGTTGGCGATGGCAGGGTCCAATGCTTAGCATGGGAACAGCCTCTCAGGCTGCGCCCCGTGGGGCCACGGGAGCAGGAATCAGCGGGCTGGCGGCACCGGAGCTTGGCCTTGAGCGGAGGGTCGCAGGGACCACAGTGCACCAGACCACGGCTGGCTGTCTGCTGAGGCTGCCGGCGGCCAGTGCCACCCTGGCCACGGGGTGTGCCTCCGCCCTTTTCTCACCACAGGGAGCTTCAGAGAGGCTGCATGTGGGAAGATTTGACCGAAAGGGAGAGGAGAGGCTGGCAAGAAAATTGCTAAAGGGAAACACATGTGAAAATGAAAACTCAGGCAAAGTGGGAGGAGGAGGGAAGGAAAAGAGGTGGTTCAAGGGTTATAAACTGAGTCAAGAAGGCAAGGAATGAAGGCCAGCTTCCCTGTTACCTTGAGAAGGCCAGGGGCCCACTTGCTGCCTTCGTGTTCCCTTTCGACCTAGGGAGACCTTAGTGCCCAGCAAAAGAGAAGCAGCAAAAGGTGCCTCGCATTCAGTTCTGACAGCTGTAGAGCCATGATCCACACCTGGTACAGGAAGCACCCGAGGCTCAGAGAGGTTGCTCTACGTTCCCAAGATCACACAGCTTCTGAGCTGGAAAGCTGGAAACTCAGCCCAGGTCTGCCCTGTGTCCAAGCTCATTCCCTTGCACCACATCAGAACGTCACCTCATAAACCCTCCCTCCATTACAACGTGGCTCTACTTCCTTCCCTGAACAAACTGGCCACGTTACGTAAGTTCTCTACAGGTTACCTAGTTTCTGGGTTTCATTAAGTCCCAGATGCCTTCAATTTTAAGATGCACTGTTATTTCGAGTACACCAAGAGACAGCACTGTTAAAGTATCACGCACCAGCAAATGTGTGACACATAGCAATTTGAGATGTTAAAAAGTGAGAAAAAAAATATCTTAGAATCCTTCATAGGGCAGTGTATCAGAGGGGAGCGGGACTCAGCAGTTCCTGGGCTACGGATGACACCTCCATGCATGCATGTGCGTGTACACACACACCCCCGTGCTGTGAGCGCCTTCTCTTCACACAGCAACGTGCCGTCCTGCTGGCCAGGCCCACCTTGTCAACAAGAACCCTTGTTTCCCCAGGAGGCCGTCCATTCAAGGTTACTCAGCCCCATCGGCCAGAGGCTGTCCTGACCGCTACCCGCCTGAGGAGCCTGCAGGGCCGGCTTCGCCACGGGGGAGCCGCAGACCTCTAAGTAGCCCAGCTGGATGGACAGCCAAGTCTGCCCCTTGGAAAACCACAAGGGCAATCACTCGATGTTACCAGGTGGCTGCACAGCCCGCACCTTTCCACCTGGCCCTTCTCCAGGTCCCCTGGGGCCCGCGGCCAGCCAGAGCAACAGAGCTTCAGCAAGGCGGGGACCGTGCTGGCCGTGGTGGACGGGCAGCCCCAGTGTTACGCTCATGTTTCCAGCGGAGCAGAGGTGGACAGACGGGCAGGTCCCGGCTGGGGTGACGGCCAGAGGCGCAGACGCCCTGTCCCGAGCAGAGTGGGCAGCCTCTGAGACGAAGGACCAGGGCCAGCCCCACACCAAGCCCCGGGGGAGAGGACAGTCACCTGGGAACATGCTCTGCATCAGATTCACAGATTGCCTCTGGGCAGGCAGAGGCCGCTTCAACCCCAGTGTCCGCACCTCCAAAGTTCAAGCTGGCTTATTTAAAATGACAGAAGGATGTCCCTGGTGGTGCAGTGGTTAAGCATCTGCTTGCCAAGGTAGGGGACACGGGTTCCATCCCTGGTCCCGGAAGATTCCACATGCCTTGGGGCAACTAAGCCCGTCACAACTACTGAAGCCTGAGGGCTCTAGAGCTCATGTTCCACAACAAGGGAAGCCAGCGCATCCCAACTGGAGAGTAGACCCCTGTTCTCCGTAACCAGAGAAAAGCCCCACAGTGAAGACACAGCACAGCCCTAAAGACATTTTTTTTTTAATTTTGGCCTCTTTTATTGGATGTAAAGAAAAAATTAAAAAATTATCTTAGAATCCTTCATAGGGCAGTGTATCAGAGGAGCGGGACTCAGCAGTTCCTGGGCTACGGATGACACCTCCATGCATGCATGTGCGTGTACACACACACCCCCGTGCTGTGAGCGCCTTCTCTTCACACAGCAACGTGCCGTCCTGCTGGCCAGGCCCACCTTGTCAACAAGAACCCTTGTTTCCCCAGGAGGCCGTCCATTCAAGGTTACTCAGCCCCATCGGCCAGAGGCTGTCCTGACCGCTACCCGCCTGAGGAGCCTGCAGGGCCGGCTTCGCCACGGGGGAGCCGCAGACCTCTAAGTAGCCCAGCTGGATGGACAGCCAAGTCTGCCCCTTGGAAAACCACAAGGGCAATCACTCGATGTTACCAGGTGGCTGCACAGCCCGCACCTTTCCACCTGGCCCTTCTCCAGGTCCCCTGGGGCCCGCGGTCAGCCAGAGCAACAGAGCTTCAGCAAGGCGGGGACCGTGCTGGCCGTGGTGGACGGGCAGCCCCAGTGTTACGCTCATGTTTCCAGCGGAGCAGAGGTGGACAGACGGGCAGGTCCCGGCTGGGGTGACGGCCAGAGGCGCAGACGCCCTGTCCCGAGCAGAGTGGGCAGCCTCTGAGACGAAGGACCAGGGCCAGCCCCACACCAAGCCCCGGGGGAGAGGACAGTCACCTGGGAACATGCTCTGCATCAGATTCACAGATTGCCTCTGGGCAGGCAGAGGCCGCTTCAACCCCAGTGTCCGCACCTCCAAAGTTCAAGCTGGCTTATTTAAAATGACAGAAGGATGTCCCTGGTGGTGCAGTGGTTAAGCATCTGCTTGCCAAGGTAGGGGACACGGGTTCCATCCCTGGTCCCGGAAGATTCCACATGCCTTGGGGCAACTAAGCCCGTCACAACTACTGAAGCCTGAGGGCTCTAGAGCTCATGTTCCACAACAAGGGAAGCCAGCGCATCCCAACTGGAGAGTAGACCCCTGTTCTCCGTAACCAGAGAAAAGCCCCACAGTGAAGACACAGCACAGCCCTAAAGACATTTTTTTTTTAATTTTGGCCTCTTTTATTGGATTTTTTATTTACTTATTTTCATCCTTTATTTTTTGGCCTGTGTGGGCCCCCCATTGCAGTGGCCTCTCCTATTGCAGAGCACCGGCTCTGGGCGCATGCGCTCCAGAGCTCTAGCTCGGTAATTGGACACACCGGTCCAGCGGCTCCGTGGCACGTGGGATCTTCCTGGGCCAGGGATCGAGCCGCCGCTTGCACTGCAAGGCGGACTCTTTACCCACTGGACCACCAGGGAAACCCCTAAATAAAGACATGTTTTAAAAATCCAGCATAAATTATCTTGAAAAGTGAAAACACTTAAAAATAAAGATTAAAAAAAAAATAAAAGCACAGAAGCTGAGGAAGTGTAATCCTGATCTTCCCATAAAGGTCCTGGGGCAGTGGAGTGTTTTCTCACCACCTTCCTGTTTCGGGGCTGACAACCTCCCTGCAAGAAGCTCTGTTAGGCATTTCCCCAGCCCCTCAGGGGTTAAGACTCTGTCCTTCCAGTGCAAGTGGTGCAGGTTTGCTCCCTGGTCAGGCAACTCAGATTCCACACGCCACCAGAGGCGGCCAAAAATAAAAAGCACTTCTGTTAGGTGTGAGTCTACCGTCAGAAGAATCAAACCAGGGGAAAAAAAAAAAAAACCAGAGGCCTGAAGGAACTAATACAGCTGGCTCCCACACCAAGCACTGTCTTAAATGCTTTCCATATATTTGCGCATTTTATTCATGTAACCACCTCCTGAGGAAAGTATTAGCATCCTTCTCTTTTCAGTCACCTGGGAACATGCCATCACAGATTGCCTCTGGGCAGGCAGAGGCCGCTTCAACCCCAGTGTCCGCACCTCCAAAGTTCAAGCTGGCTTATTTAAAATGACAGAAGGATGTCCCTGGTGGTGCAGTGGTTAAGCATCTGCTTGCCAAGGTAGGGGACACGGGTTCCATCCCTGGTCCCGGAAGATTCCACATGCCTTGGGGCAACTAAGCCCGTCACAACTACTGAAGCCTGAGGGCTCTAGAGCTCATGTTCCACAACAAGGGAAGCCAGCGCATCCCAACTGGAGAGTAGACCCCTGTTCTCCGTAACCAGAGAAAAGCCCCACAGTGAAGACACAGCACAGCCCTAAAGACATTTTTTTTTTAATTTTGGCCTCTTTTATTGGATTTTTTATTTACTTATTTTCATCCTTTATTTTTTGGCCTGTGTGGGCCCCCCATTGCAGTGGCCTCTCCTATTGCAGAGCACCGGCTCTGGGCGCATGCGCTCCAGAGCTCTAGCTCGGTAATTGGACACACCGGTCCAGCGGCTCCGTGGCACGTGGGATCTTCCTGGGCCAGGGATCGAGCCGCCGCTTGCACTGCAAGGCGGACTCTTTACCCACTGGACCACCAGGGAAACCCCTAAATAAAGACATGTTTTAAAAATCCAGCATAAATTATCTTGAAAAGTGAAAACACTTAAAAATAAAGATTAAAAAAAAAATAAAAGCACAGAAGCTGAGGAAGTGTAATCCTGATCTTCCCATAAAGGTCCTGGGGCAGTGGAGTGTTTTCTCACCACCTTCCTGTTTCGGGGCTGACAACCTCCCTGCAAGAAGCTCTGTTAGGCATTTCCCCAGCCCCTCAGGGGTTAAGACTCTGTCCTTCCAGTGCAAGTGGTGCAGGTTTGCTCCCTGGTCAGGCAACTCAGATTCCACACGCCACCAGAGGCGGCCAAAAATAAAAAGCACTTCTGTTAGGTGTGAGTCTACCGTCAGAAGAATCAAACCAGGGGAAAAAAAAAAAAAACCAGAGGCCTGAAGGAACTAATACAGCTGGCTCCCACACCAAGCACTGTCTTAAATGCTTTCCATATATTTGCGCATTTTATTCATGTAACCACCTCCTGAGGAAAGTATTAGCATCCTTCTCTTTTCACAAACAAGGAAACGGAGGCGCCCAGAGGGTAAGTTATTTGCCTAGGGTTCCACAAACAGCAACTGGCAGAGCCCGGACTGACGAGAACTCAGACAGCCCGCCTCTAGAGCCCAGGCTTGCAGGGACCGCACTGTGCTGCCTCTGGTTACCGGACCATCCACCAGCTGTGAACCGAGCAAGCACAGGGCCCGGTCTGGGTGCTGTTGGTGACAGGAGCTCATTTCACCTGCATTATCCCCTGTGAGGTGGATGCTGTTCTCACTCCCATTCCACAGGTGGGAACACGGAGGCTCAGGAAGTTGAGATGGTGGTGGTGGTTTAGTCGCTAAGTCGCGCCCGACTCTTGTGACCCCACGGACTGGAGCCCGCCAGGTTCCTCTGTCCATGGGATTTCCGAGGCAAGAATACTGGAGCAGGTTGTCATTTCCTTAGCAAGGGGATCTTCCCGACGCAGGGATTGAACCTGGGTCTCCTGCACTGCTAGGCGGATTCTTTACCTACTGAACCACCAGGGGAGCCCAGGAAGTTGAGGTAGCCTGCCCAAAGAACCACAAATTCAAGTGGCAGAGCCAGGATCGAAACCCAGGTATTTTCTGGCTGTAACACTCTTCCTCTCCTTTAAGAAAAGAGGCCTCCAGTGCCTGAGCACGAAATGAAGGCACGTGTGTTTTGATCAGGTGTTACTCCTAGGAAAACAGGTGAGCAAGAAGAACAAACCTTCTCCTACGTCTCTCCTGGCCTAAGAGGCAGGCTGAAGTCTGCAGCTGACGGCACGCCCCTCAGCTCACTCATCCCCGGTCCACTGTAGAGAGCACGGGCGACATGAAAGCCACGTGGTCCCTTTTTATGGTGATCAGGCCTGCAGAGCGCAGGAGGGCGGGGGTGACCAAAGATGACTCAAGAGCAGCGAGCTCCCGCCCACGACTCCCACCCTCCTGTTCTGAACAGGCCTTCCTCTTTTCGATCCCTTAAAAGAGAAAAGCACCCATAAGCACAGCCTCAGATATTAATAACAACAGCTATACAGCTTTGTTTTTATTTGAATCATGTTTACATGGCTGGGAAAGAACCCACTTGTCTGGGAAAACGAAGAAGGCTGAATCAATTAATACTATGTCCCATGGTCTAGCAGCTTCCCATTTTTTGAAGGAAGTCAAGAGGAGAGGTTGGAAACGCTGGTATGACTTGTACAGTCTGTCAGACGAAGCTGGCTCAAGGTCACCGGGACCCCGCCTTCCCAGACCTCCACGTGCCCCTCGGAGGATGCTTTCTGGACGCCCGTCTTCTCCTCTCACTCCACACACACACTCACGATCGGGGCCCTCGGCTAGAAGCTGCCACCCAGGGGCTTGAGCGCCCCTGCTGTGCTCCTAAGGAGACCAGGGCACCGAGGTGGGCGGCCACGGGTAGAGGGAGTGGAGAGGGAGGCTGAGGGAGGTCAGGGAGCCCAGGGAGGTCAAGAGCGGTCAGAGGGCAGGCGAGCGCAGGCTGCTGGCAACTCTGTGGGGCTTGAGGGCTGCACCGGCAGCACCCCGGGCAGCAGTGGCCGACAGTGAGGGAGTGACAGCCCCAACCAGGATTTGCCTGCTCCGACTGTGTGACGGATACCGTCTAAGTGGGTTTTGCTGGTATTAACTCGTGGAGTGGAAACAACAGCCTTGGTCGGTTTCCGCTCAGACAGGCTCGGCTGACCTGACTCGGGCTGAGGGCAGGACGTCCACACGGCCACGGCCACACACCGACCCCCCTCCCCTGAGGAACGCCGTCATGTCCAAACCCCTCCGCAGCAAGGGTGTGATGAGGCCACAGCGATGGAAGACACCTGTGCCCAGGGCGACCTAGTCAATGGTACTGCCGCTCTCCTCTGGGGACCCAAGCCGCGGTCTCTCTCCCTATCGGAGCAGCCTCCCTGCGGGTCCGTGGACGCACCTCTCAGGGCCTTTGCCGTTGCTACTTCCTCTGCCCGGGCCTCTTTGGTCAGAGGCCACCTTCTCAGTGGGGACTTCCCTCCCCACTCGGTTTAAAACATCACGCCCTGTACTCTCCAGGATCTCGCTTTCTCTCCTGGCATCTCTTACGTGGCAGGTTTTACCTGTTTGCCGGCCCTCTGCTGTCACGTGAGTTCCCTAAAGGCAGATATTGTCGTCTGCGGGGTTCACTGCTCTGTGTCCAGCACAGAAGCTAACATATATCAGAGGCTCACATATTGCTGAGTGAATGAACTGCCTGTGCCACACAATGCACTGGGTGCGGGCTGGACAAACAGGCCTGCAGAAGGATCTGTACCCTGGAAACCACCTGGAGGAGGAGACTGTATGGATGCCACAGCCAGGAGACATGTTCACACAATGTCCAGACGGACGCCAGGTGGCTCTGTCCGATCAACACACCCGTCCCGTGCTCAGCTGGCCGTGGGCAGCTTATTCAGCTGCGGGAACAGGCAGTAGAAGACCTGAGCGGTCCTCCCCACTCAAGAGGCCAGAGACATGATGTCAACAACGCCCAGGTGCTGAGTCAAGATGCAGAGAAAAACAGTCCACCCCCAGGGGTCCTGCAGGACCAAGGCGCTGTGCCCACGGCCACCACCAGGCTGCAGGCAGATCAGACAGACGCTTCCTCTTGCAAAGGCCATAATACCCTGGAAAGGGATACGGCACAGGGCCAGAAGGTGGGCTCCCTCTGCCCAGGCTGTCACCCACTCCGCACACCCCATCCAAGGTCCTGAGTCCTTGAGGTGTCTGCCTCCCAGAACTGCTCACTTGCTATTTTTTTAAATTATTTATTTATTTGATTCTGTTGGGTCTTAGTTGAGGCATGTGGGATCTAGTTCCCTGACCTGGGATCGAACCCGGGCCCCACTGCATTGGGAACACAGTCTTCACCACTGGGCCATCAGGGAAGTCCCTCACCTGCTATTTCATTGCGAGCCTCTCCTACCTGCCCCACCTGCATGCCTCCTATCTACATCTAATATATAAAAAGCAAAGTGACGGGCTTCCCTGGGGACTCAGTGGTTAAGAACCTGCCTGCCAATGCGGGAGACACGGATTTGATTCCTGGTCCGGAGAGGTCCCGCATGCCATGGAGCAACAAAGCTGGTGCCCCACAACTGCTGACCTGTGCTCAAGAGCCCATGCTCCGCAACAAGAGAAGCCCCCGCATTCAGAAGCCCACACAGCGGCAACGAGCAAGCGGCCTCTGCTCCACGCAGCAACGAAGACCCAGCGCAGCCAATACATAAATAAAACTACTTAAAAAGTCAATAGAGGGCTTCCCCTGGTGGTCCAGTGGGTAAGGACACCGCCTTGCACTGCAAGGGGCACCGGTTCGAGCCCTGGCCTGGGAAGATCCCACATGCTGCAGAGCGGCTGGACCGATGTGTCCAATCACCAAGCCGGAGCTCTGGTGCACATGCGCCCAGAGCCGGCGCTCTGCAAGGACAGACGCCACCGCGATGGGAGGCCCACAGGAGCCAAAGAACAAAGACGGATGAAAATAGAGAAATGAAAGACCAATAGAAGTGGCCCGCCCGCTCCCCTCCCTCCCCAACCCGACCCCCGCCCAAAATAAAATAAATAAATAAATAAATCTTTAAAAAAAAAAAAGTCAATAGATAAATAAAACGCGAAGTGAAACCGTGAAGCCCCTTAAAGCAGGTTCAGCTGTGAAACATTTTTTGGCCTGACAGGCCACCCCAGGGGAGGGGCTGGAGTCCTAAAAAAGGAAGCTTCTAGCCATCTCGGTGAGGGGTAGAAAGGGTGCTAGAGGACTCCAGGTGAGCCGCTGAAGAGAAAGCCCTGAGAGCTGGGACAGCTGGTCCCTGCAGGAGGAGAGGGGGCTGGGAGGCCGCGAAGGGGCCAGCGTGCTCTGGGGAGGGCCAGGAGGGAGGCAGGGTGGAGTCCAGGAGAATATCCAGCAGGTTCTCCAGCCGCAGCCTCATGCCTCCCCAGGGTAAGCTGCTCCAGGCACCTGTCTCGTCTTTCTGCCCTCGGCTAAATGAAAGTCCTTCCCATACACAGGCTCCAGGCAGTCTCTCTTACTGGTCTTTCTTGGGGCAAAGGTCATGCCTCTTGCCTGCTTACCTTGTCTGGCTGGTCCTGTCCCTCCCCTAGGCACAGTCTTATCTCACGCTGGCCTCAGCCATCTGCCTCACCGCCTCCACCAAAGCCAGGGTCTCCAAATTACAGAGCTGTTCCCTGGTAGGCATTTGCCCAAGCTGTGTTGTCTGCTACTCAAGAATCCCACGGGAGGGACACAGGCACCTGGATGAAGTCACAGGGACCTTGGAGACAACCCAGATCAGCTTCTACCTGAGGGCTGGGGTGGGGTGGGGCGGGGCTGGGCAGGGAGCAACTGGAGGCAGGTTATCAGTCTCCCACCTCCCAGCAGCCTTCATACACCTGGAAGGGAGGAAAGTGTCCACCTCTTATAGCCCTGGGGCACACAGTCAGCATTTCACAAATGCCAGCTGAACTGGGTAAGGTTTGAGACAGTGTGAATAAGCTGATGGTGGGTGGGTGGTAAGACCCCTATCAAAATCTGTGACTCTGGGATTTCACCCAGGCTGGGTTAGACGGTTACAAGGAGACAGACAGAGAGCCCGACTGCAGGGGTCTGAGGTGCACACAACTGGGACACCCCCTTTCAGCCACTACTGCAATCACATTTCAGGGGGAGAGGACCTGAGGGTGCCCCTTCCCAGGAGCCCCTGCGATGAGAACCAGCCTCCAAGAAGGGAGGACAGAGGTTTGGTGAATTACCAGGAAAGAGCCCAGAGAGCTGCCCCCCAAGCCCCACAGGATGAGGACAGAAACCCAGCCCCCTCACACTGCTTTGAAGCGGAGGCCTATAAATCAACCAGTGAGCACGGGCAGGTCCCTCGGGGCTGAAGGATGTGGCACCTCCAGCCATCTGGGGAGGAGAGGACACGCGGACAGATGTAGCCTGGAGGGTGTGCAGGGATGAGAAGAAACAAAGTCTGGGGCTGGGGAGAATTCTTGCAGCACTCTGCTCCCCAGAGGCTGCTCTACCCAGAGGCTGCTCTACCAAGAGGCGCTTGTCGCCCGCAGAGAAGCAGTTGTGACAACAGCCACGACTACCGGGGCGGACCTGCGGGCTCTTGGGGCCCTGAGAGACATGAACTGGGGGCCCGCACACACCTCGACTGGGAAGGAGCAGAGCCCTGTCCCCGACCCAGGCTGGTCCTCCCTCCTACCTAGCAGAGATCCTCGGAGACGAGGGAAGCCAGGAACAGGATCCGTGCAGCCTGCGAGAGCTAAAGGAAAACTTCGCCGCGCACGGCCCGCTTAGGTAGCTACTTAGTTTGACCATGGGCGGGAGCTGGGGCAACACTGCTCCCGGAGGGCAGGCGCCCTGGGAGTCGAGGTGGAACACTGGGGCGAGGCGTCCAGGCAAACGAACCTTCTTGTCAGCCCACTACATTCCCTAAAAACACTTTCTGAATCGGCGCCTAGGAGAGCAACTGGAGGCAGGTTATCAGTCTCCCACCTCCCAGCAGCCTTCATACACCTGGAAGGGAGGAAAGTGTCCACCTCTTATAGCCCTGGGGCACACAGTCAGCATTTCACAAATGCCAGCTGAACTGGGTAAGGTTTGAGACAGTGTGAATAAGCTGATGGTGGGTGGGTGGTAAGACCCCTATCAAAATCTGTGACTCTGGGATTTCACCCAGGCTGGGTTAGACGGTTACAAGGAGACAGACAGAGAGCCCGACTGCAGGGGTCTGAGGTGCACACAACTGGGACACCCCCTTTCAGCCACTACTGCAATCACATTTCAGGGGGAGAGGACCTGAGGGTGCCCCTTCCCAGGAGCCCCTGCGATGAGAACCAGCCTCCAAGAAGGGAGGACAGAGGTTTGGTGAATTACCAGGAAAGAGCCCAGAGAGCTGCCCCCCAAGCCCCACAGGATGAGGACAGAAACCCAGCCCCCTCACACTGCTTTGAAGCGGAGGCCTATAAATCAACCAGTGAGCACGGGCAGGTCCCTCGGGGCTGAAGGATGTGGCACCTCCAGCCATCTGGGGAGGAGAGGACACGCGGACAGATGTAGCCTGGAGGGTGTGCAGGGATGAGAAGAAACAAAGTCTGGGGCTGGGGAGAATTCTTGCAGCACTCTGCTCCCCAGAGGCTGCTCTACCCAGAGGCTGCTCTACCAAGAGGCGCTTGTCGCCCGCAGAGAAGCGGTTGTGACAACAGCCACGACTACCGGGGCGGACCTGCGGGCTCTTGGGGCCCTGAGAGACATGAACTGGGGGCCCGCACACACCTCGACTGGGAAGGAGCAGAGCCCTGTCCCCGACCCAGGCTGGTCCTCCCTCCTACCTAGCAGAGATCCTCGGAGACGAGGGAAGCCAGGGGAACAGGATCCGTGCAGCCTGCGAGAGCTAAAGGAAAACTTCGCCCGCGCACGGCCCGCTTAGGTAGCTACTTAGTTTGACCATGGGCGGGGAGCTGGGGCAACACTGCTCCCGGAGGGGCAGGCGCCCTGGGAGTCGAGGTGGAACACTGGGGCGAGGCGTCCAGGCAAACGAACCTTCTTGTCAGCCCACTACATTCCCCTAAAAACACTTTCTGAATCGGCGCCTAGGAGAGAACTGGCCGTCTCTCCTCATGCCCGGGGGCTCCTACTGCCCACCATCGCCCCAGGGCGCCGGAGAGGGCCGGGGGTGGCGACTTACCCCGCTGCGGCCCAGCGGACCCGGGTGCAGGTAACCGGACCTGCCCAGCCAGGGCGGACCTTCCCAAGGCAGGAGCCGGCGCCACGGCTGCAGGCGAAGTTCCGTGAACCGACAACTTCCCCAAGTCCCGGGCCGGCGGGCCCAGCAAGGTGCGAGTTGTCGGAGCCCCGCGAACCCAAGGCCCCCAGCAGCCGCTTACCTGGCCCTCGGGAGCCGGAGGGGTGCGCATCCCCCGTCCGGCCGCGGGTCGGTGGCTGCAGAAGGGAGAAAAAACGGGCGAGAGCAGGTCGGCGGGGCGGACTGGGACGCGGCGGGCGGAGCGCAAGGCGCAGGAATACTCCGGCCCGAGCCGCGACTGTTCGCTCCGTTAGTCGGCGCCGACCCCGCCCCTACCCGCGCCCGTTGCCGTGAGACCCGCGTGGGCCGAAGGGTTCTTTGTATCGGAGCTGCCGTGACATCACGAGGCGCCCGGGCTCAGGGTTCGAGGGGCGGGGCTTCGATCCGGAGGCGGGGCCAAGGGAGCAGGAAGCGCGGCCTGGGAAGGAGTCTCAGGGGGCGTGGCCCAGGTAACCCCGCCCCCTAAGGTAGGGGGCAGGTGCCTGGGGCGGCGTCGATCATTGGTCGCACGGCCGCCCAGGCCCCCGCCCCCGCCCCGGGCCCTAGGGGGCGCCTCGAGAGGTGGAGCTCGCCTGGGCCCTCCCGAGCCCGCGCCGCCAGGTTACTGCCACTGGCGTTTGTTTGGACGGCCAGGGTCCTGGGATTTTGGAGTGTGCAAATTCACGCGTCTCTCAGGCGGACGCTGGGACCGCCGCTGCCCGTTTCAAGCCACTCTCAGTTTGCTGTCTCCTTTTCCTGGTTCACGTTTGCGAACGTAAATCGAGCCCTGCCAGGAATACCCCGCCCCTACGCCCACCGTCGCAGCCCCCTGCCGCCGCCGCCACCACCAGCCTGAGTCTAGTGACTCTTAAATTGAGTCCCGTCCTGAATCCCACCCAGTTTGACTTTGATGTAGTGAAAGCTGTCTTTATAACCAGGATGGGAATTTAAAGAACCAAGCGGCAACAAGAACTAAAAACAAACAAACAAACAAGAAAAGGACCTCTTCTGTTAGAGCCTAGTAAATATAAACAAGTCAAAAATATGCTCCTCAAAAAATAAAAAAAAGGGCTCCTCATAACTCTCCATTATGCTCCGGATTAAAAGACGGCAAACTGTAAACCAGCAAATTTTTCTAAGTGTGGCTTCCCTCTGACTTGAGGTCGCATTGTGTAACCGGGGGGAGGGTGCAGAGCAGCCTTATCTTCCTAATTGTCTGGTTCCGGCCACAAAGCTACTTGTGCCATCCCTGAGTCCTCACTGACCAATAAGGTGGTACTTTGGTATGGGCAAGGCGGTCTCTGGTTCTTTGCTCTCCACTTCTGTAAAGTGGGAACAAGAGCTTTCCTCTTTCAGGTGTGAGGTTTAAGTGAAATGATAGGGACTTCCCTGGTGGTCCAGTGGATAAGCCTCTGTGTTCCCAATGCAGGGGGCTGGGGTCAGTTCCTGGTCAAGGAACTGTTAATAGATTTCCATATGCTGCCCCTAAGAGTTCACTTGGCACAGTTAAAAATTCCACATGCCGCACCAGTGATCAAAGATCCCGTGTGTCACAACTAAGACCTGGTGCAGCCAAGCAAATAAAATAAATACATAAATATTAAAAATATATAATAAAGTACTCTTCCCCTATGTTATGGATGAGAAGACAGAAGCTCAGAGAAGGCTGGGAATCCATCCAAAGCCACACAGCAAGATACCAGATGAGCAGGGACAGGGTTCCTGACTGCCAGTGCTGGACCCTCTCCTTCCTACTGATGGGGTCAGACAGGCCGGGGTTGGGGGCAGCAGGGTGGTGACGTCCTCACAGTGCTTGCCTGGCACTGTGAGTCTCCTAAGGGGTCTGACTTGTCTTTTCAGGAAAAGGAACACTCTCATTAAAAACAGAAGCTCACTCCCTGGGAATGTACCCAGGAGTAATTTTCAGACTGCAGGTCACTGATGAATTCTTTTCATGTCATGAAACTGATTCTGCCACTGTAGATAGAAGAATGACACTGAATGCCAAAGCCAGAGAGAAGCAGATGGAATGTTGACAAGCAGGAGTTAATGATCTTCCAGAAGCTGATGGGGGTGGAAAACACATGGTCACCTGGGTGATCAAGGTGAGGGAAGAGATTAGTAAATTCTCTCAGTACATGGCAATCTACCCCGGTTTACTTTCTGCTGTTGCCTGGGCAGGAGAGGGTGTGAAGAGGCAATGTTTTTTACGTGTTTGGGGCCCCATGGAAGGCCAGACAAAGCATATAGGGCATCATCATGGTCCAGTGGTTAAGAATCCCCCTTCCAGGGCTTCCCTGGTGGCTCAGTGGCAAAGAATCCACCTCCCACACAGAAGACATGGGTTTGATCCCTGATCCAGGAAGATCTCATGTGCTGTGGAGCAACGAAGCCTGTGCACCATAACTACTGAGCCTGGGCTCTAGAGTCTGGGGGCCGCAATTACCAAAGCCAGGGCTCCTAGATCCTGCGCCCGCAGCAAGAGAAGCCACTGCAATGAGAAGTCCTCGAACTGCAATTAGAGAGCAGCCTCCACTCGCTGCAACTAGAGAAAACCTCACGCAGCCAGGAAGACCCAGAAAGCCAAAAACAAATTTAAAAATAAATGAAAAAATTAAAAAAAATAAAATACTCTTCCGCTATGTTATGGGCGAGAAGACAGAAGCTCAGAGAAGGCTGGGAATCCATCCAAAGCCACACAGCAAGATACCAGATGAGCAGGGACAGGGTTCCTGACTGCCAGTGCTGGACCCTCTCCTTCCTACTGATGGGGTCAGACAGGCCGGGGTTGGGGGCAGCAGGGTGGTGACGTCCTCACAGTGCTTGCCTGGCACTGTGAGTCTCCTAAGGGGTCTGACTTGTCTTTTCAGGAAAAGGAACACTCTCTTTAAAAAACAGAAGCTCACTCCCTGGGAATGTACCCAGGAGTAATTTTCAGACTGCAGGTCACTGATGAATTCTTTTCATGTCATGAAACTGATTCTGCCACTGTAGATAGAAGAATGACACTGAATGCCAAAGCCAGAGAGAAGCAGATGGAATGTTGACAAGCAGGAGTTAATGATCTTCCAGAAGCTGATGGGGGTGGAAAACACATGGTCACCTGGGTGATCAAGGTGAGGGAAGAGATTAGTAAATTCTCTCAGTACATGGCAATCTACCCCGGTTTACTTTCTGCTGTTGCCTGGGCAGGAGAGGGTGTGAAGAGGCAATGTTTTTTACGTGTTTGGGGCCCCATGGAAGGCCAGACAAAGCATATAGGGCATCATCATGGTCCAGTGGTTAAGAATCCCCCTTCCAGGGCTTCCCTGGTGGCTCAGTGGCAAAGAATCCACCTCCCACACAGAAGACATGGGTTTGATCCCTGATCCAGGAAGATCTCATGTGCTGTGGAGCAACGAAGCCTGTGCACCATAACTACTGAGCCTGGGCTCTAGAGTCTGGGGGCCGCAATTACCAAAGCCAGGGCTCCTAGATCCTGCGCCTCGCAGCAAGAGAAGCCACTGCAATGAGAAGTCCTCGAACTGCAATTAGAGAGCAGCCTCCACTCGCTGCAACTAGAGAAAACCTCACGCAGCCAGGAAGACCCAGAAAGCCAAAAACAAATTTAAAAATAAATGTTAAAAAATATAAAAACAAATAAACATGATGGGGTTCCAAAAAAAGAGAAAGAATCCATCTTCCAATGTAGGGGACACAGCTTTGATCCCTGGCCAGGGAACTAAGATCCCACAAACCATGAGACAACTAAGCCCATGAGCTGCAAAGAAAGAGCCCGCCTGCTGCAGCAAAGACCCAAGGCAGTCAAATAAATAAACATTAAAAACAACAACAGGGGCTTCCCTGGTGGCTCAGTGGTAAAGAATCTGCCTACCAGTGCAGGAGATGCAGGTTCGATCCCTGATCCCGGAAGATCCCGCCTGCCGCAGGGCAACTAAGACCATGCCCCGCAACTACAGAGCCTTCTCTCTAGAGCCTGGGAGCCGCAACTACTGGAGCCTGCGCGCCTAAAGCCTGTGCACTGCAACAAGAGAAGCCACTGCAATGAGAAGCTTACAGGCCACAACTAGAGAGTAGCCCCCATTCTCCCTAACTGGAGAAAAGCCCTCACAGCAACAAAGATCTAGCACAGTCAAAAATAAAATAATTAAAAAAAAACACAACCAACTACAACAGGAGAAGAGCTCTTTGAACGCTACCCAGTGTTAACATTAGCAAAACAGCTGATGCCAACCCATGTGAGCCAAACGAACAAACAAGAAAACAACAACACGAATAATACCTGAGCTGGGTGAGGAGCTGAGGGGACGGGCGGAGAGCATCAGGTCCAGTGGTTCTCAAGCTGGGTTCCTTGAAAGGCTGGGGGTTCTGTGGAGACCTGACAAAAGTGGGGTGGGGGACATGCTCCCGATAAGCCATAGGAACAGCTCCGCTCCTACCTGCTTCCATGCAGGCTTCCGCATGCAATTTCATGTGAACAAAGTGTCCCATGGCTTAAAAGGTGTTTTAAATCACTGGTCTAGGGAAACCACTCATTTCCAAACAGGGAAACAAGCCCAGAGGTGGGAAATGGCTTCTCCCCTCACAGTGTGGGGCAGAGCCGGGATGAGCCCCAGGCCTCCTGACTCTCCATCTAGTGCTCTCCAAGACGAACATCAGTCACCAGCCAGGACTGTCAACACTGGTCGAACCGGGTCCCACTGGACACTATTTCTGTCCAAGTACCATATCAGCCACTGCTCTCTGTGTTGGAAGGCCCTCCACAGAGCTGGCTAAGACTTGAGCACAAGCGCTTGGTTTCTCTTAATTCCAAAGTCAGAAAGCATCACCTCAACTGTTGAAAAAAAAAAAAACTCAAGAAGTCTTGGCTTTCCGGGACTTCCCAGGTAGTCCAGTGGTTGAGACTCCTTGCTTCCGTGGCCCAGAGTATGGGTTCCATTCCTGGTTGGGGAAACTCGGAACCCACATGCTGCACAATGCGACCAAACAAACAAAACCCCAAAGTGTCAGCTTTCCATCCCAGGGACAAAGTCAACCTTTGTCAGCAGTGGCTTCAGAAAAGGGAACAGGGGTTTTCCTGGTGGTCCAGTGGGTAAAGAGTCCCCCTTCCAATGCAAGGGGCACCGATTCGATCCCTGGCCTGGGAAGATCCCACGTGTCGCGGAGCAGGTGGACTGGTGAATCCAATTAGGCATCAGTGCTCTGGAGCACATGCACCCAGAGCCGGTGCTCTGCTATGAGAGAGGCCACTGCAATGGGAGGCCCACACAGGCCAAAGAATAAAGATGGATGAAAATAAATAAATAAAAAACCAATAAAGAGACCAAAATTATATAAAAAGAAAACATCCTGGGATTACAGAAGTCTCTTAACCCTGGGGAACCCCGTCCCCAAGCCGTTGAGCTGGGTGAGGAGCTGAGGGGACGGGCGGAGAGCATCAGGTCCAGTGGTTCTCAAGCTGGGTTCCTTGAAAGGCTGGGGGTTCTGTGGAGACCTGACAAAAGTGGGGTGGGGGACATGCTCCCGATAAGCCATAGGAACAGCTCCGCTCCTACCTGCTTCCATGCAGGCTTCCGCATGCAATTTCATGTGAACAAAGTGTCCCATGGCTTAAAAGGTGTTTTAAATCACTGGTCTAGGGAAACCACTCATTTCCAAACAGGGAAACAAGCCCAGAGGTGGGAAATGGCTTCTCCCCTCACAGTGTGGGGCAGAGCCGGGATGAGCCCCAGGCCTCCTGACTCTCCATCTAGTGCTCTCCAAGACGAACATCAGTCACCAGCCAGGACTGTCAACACTGGTCGAACCGGGTCCCACTGGACACTATTTCTGTCCAAGTACCATATCAGCCACTGCTCTCTGTGTTGGAAGGCCCTCCACAGAGCTGGCTAAGACTTGAGCACAAGCGCTTGGTTTCTCTTAATTCCAAAGTCAGAAAGCATCACCTCAACTGTTGAAAAAAAAAAAAAAAAAAGAAGTCTTGGCTTTCCGGGACTTCCCAGGTAGTCCAGTGGTTGAGACTCCTTGCTTCCGTGGCCCAGAGTATGGGTTCCATTCCTGGTTGGGGAAACTCGGAACCCACATGCTGCACAATGCGACCAAACAAACAAAACCCCAAAGTGTCAGCTTTCCATCCCAGGGACAAAGTCAACCTTTGTCAGCAGTGGCTTCAGAAAAGGGAACAGGGGTTTTCCTGGTGGTCCAGTGGGTAAAGAGTCCCCCTTCCAATGCAAGGGGCACCGATTCGATCCCTGGCCTGGGAAGATCCCACGTGTCGCGGAGCAGGTGGACTGGTGAATCCAATTAGGCATCAGTGCTCTGGAGCACATGCACCCAGAGCCGGTGCTCTGCTATGAGAGAGGCCACTGCAATGGGAGGCCCACACAGGCCAAAGAATAAAGATGGATGAAAATAAATAAATAAAAAACCAATAAAGAGACCAAAATTATATAAAAAAAGAAAACAGGTAGGCGGGATCCTGGGATTACAGAAGTCTCTTAACCCTGAGGGAAAGACACTCCCACTCCTCCACTGCTCCGGCAGCGGCCTGTTTGGGGGTCTTTGCTGCACAGGGAAGAGCAGGCACCCAGGAACACCCCCTTGCTCTAGAAGCTGTGTTTTGAACAGTGACCGACCCCAGGTGCACATCTTGGACCAGCTGTGCACCCCAGAAGCATGAGCCCCCTTCCACGGGCAAATAACCTCAGTGTTGGTATCTGTCCTGGGCTTGGATGCCTTTAGCAATCTGCCCTGGGGCCTGGGGTCTCACCCAATAGCTGGCTGGAGGCTCTGCAGTCAGGATAGGATAGGGTCTTACTGACTGTGGACAGGGGCTGTGTTAGAAAGTCTAGGCTCTATTTTTGTCAACCTGTGCACGTGTAAATAGGTTTTCTTACTCACGCAAACCCAAGAGTCAGAGAAAACAGTCAGAGGGAAAATAGGCAGAGAACCTGCCTTTCCTGTGACTCACCCAATCATGTAAGAGGAGGTGGAGGCGGGCAAGGAGGAACAAGGTCTTCTTTGACTTGGACTGGGAGAGGGGAAGGAGAGAAAACCTCCCTGTCCTTTACTCTGCATAACGTCAGCTGACTGCAAACCCTTGAGAGCATAACAACTCTCTTCTGTTTCAAATGCTTCCCCGGATCCTCCCTATCTCCTCTCAGACCTGGCAGCCCACATCTCTGATTTTTCAGCGTGGACAAATAAAGCCACAATTCCAAAACTTCACTGCACACTAGACTCACCTGGGGACCTTAAAAAAGTCAATGCCCAGGACTTCCTTGATGGTGCAGTGGATAAGAATCTGCCTGCCAACACAGAGGTCACAGGTCGGATCCCTGGTTCAGGAAGATCCACACACCTTGAGGCTACTAAGCCCACGCTCCAGAGCCCGCATGCTGCAACTGCTGAGCGCGTGTACTGCATCCCGTGCACCCAGAGCCTGTGCTCGGCCACAAGAGAAGCCACCACAATGAGAAGCCCATGCACCCCAACGAAGAGTGTCCTCACACGCCGCAACTAGAGAAAACCTGTGCGAAGCAACAAAGGCCCAGTCAGCACAGTCAAAAAATTAGATTAAAAAAAAAAAGAAAACAATAAAACAGTCAAGTCAACGCTCAGGTTGTATCTGATAGTGACGGAATTCCAACAGCTGGGGTGGGTGGGACCCAGGTGTTAGCTGTTTTAGAGCTGCCCCTGGGGACTGCAATGCAGTAAAGTTTGGGAACCACTTTGCCAAAAGCTTGAGACTACAGTGAGAGTTGGAGCAACTGCAGGTGAAGGCGTCCTGAGTTCATGCATTCATTCACACATATTTAATCACGATTCCCCATGTGCCAGACCCTGTTCCTCGGGCTGGAGACACAGCTGTGATCAAGTCTCATTCTTGTGGCCCCTGCTCTCAGGTGGGGGAATCAGACAACAGACACATAAATGAATGAATGATATACATGACACGTACCATGAAGGCAGACAAAGCAGGACAGAGACTCTGGGGGCAGGGGACTATGTTCACCCTGAACTGAGACACACTGATTTTTGCTTCAGGAAAGAGCACCTGGGCCCCTCCCTGCCCGCTATCCCGGACTTTATCCTGCTGTCCGGGTGAAGCAGCTTGCCCTGGACATTCCTCAAGGTCCTGCCTTGAGCCCCTCACAGGCTCACTGCTTACCGTCTTTGCCTTAAGCTATTTCGTTAGGTGGGGCCTGGCATCTCTTCTGAAGTTCCTGAGATGGAATTTAAAAAGAGAGAAACAGGAAATGAGAAAGACCCTTTTCCCCTCTCAGACCACCAATCTCTGATTTTTCAGCGTGGACAATAACCCTTCAATTTGCACACTAGACTCACCTGGGGACCTTAAAAAAGTCAATGCCCAGGACTTCCTTGATGGTGCAGTGGATAAGAATCTGCCTGCCAACACAGAGGTCACAGGTCGGATCCCTGGTTCAGGAAGATCCACACACCTTGAGGCTACTAAGCCCACGCTCCAGAGCCCGCATGCTGCAACTGCTGAGCGCGTGTACTGCATCCCGTGCACCCAGAGCCTGTGCTCGGCCACAAGAGAAGCCACCACAATGAGAAGCCCATGCACCCCAACGAAGAGTGTCCTCACACGCCGCAACTAGAGAAAACCTGTGCGAAGCAACAAAGGCCCAGTCAGCACAGTCAAAAAATTAGATTAAAAAAAAAAAGAAAACAATAAAACAGTCAAGTCAACGCTCAGGTTGTATCTGATAGTGACGGAATTCCAACAGCTGGGGTGGGTGGGACCCAGGTGTTAGCTGTTTTAGAGCTGCCCCTGGGGACTGCAATGCAGTAAAGTTTGGGAACCACTTTGCCAAAAGCTTGAGACTACAGTGAGAGTTGGAGCAACTGCAGGTGAAGGCGTCCTGAGTTCATGCATTCATTCACACATATTTAATCACGATTCCCCATGTGCCAGACCCTGTTCCTCGGGCTGGAGACACAGCTGTGATCAAGTCTCATTCTTGTGGCCCCTGCTCTCAGGTGGGGGAATCAGACAACAGACACATAAATGAATGAATGATATACATGACACGTACCATGAAGGCAGACAAAGCAGGACAGAGACTCTGGGGGCAGGGGACTATGTTCACCCTGAACTGAGACACACTGATTTTTGCTTCAGGAAAGAGCACCTGGGCCCCTCCCTGCCCGCTATCCCGGACTTTATCCTGCTGTCCGGGTGAAGCAGCTTGCCCTGGACATTCCTCAAGGTCCTGCCTTGAGCCCCTCACAGGCTCACTGCTTACCGTCTTTGCCTTAAGCTATTTCGTTAGGTGGGGCCTGGCATCTCTTCTGAAGTTCCTGAGATGGAATTTAAAAAGAGAGAAACAGGAAATGAGAAAGACCCTTTTCAAGGCCCAACTGCCCTCCTCCTAGACCACATCAGCTTTGAGCTCTGAAGAGACACCGTCTGCCCTGAGTGCCTTGGCCAGGAGCTCTGAAACCAGAGAGAGACCACTTCCCCTGCAGCTCATTATTAACATGTGCATGCTAAGGTGCTTTACTTTGCAACCCTTTGAACTACAGCCCGCCAGGCTCCTCCATCCATGGGATTCTCCAGGCAAGAATACTGGAGTGGGTTGCTATGCCCTCCTCTAGGAGACCTTCCTGACCCAGGGATGGAACCTGTATCTCTCATATCTCCAGCTCTGGCAGACAGGTTCTTTACCTGGCAACGACCAATACTAGAGTCCACTGCCTGCCAGTCATTTCATTTCTTCTCATTTCTTTTACTCCAAGCATCTCGTGGGATAGAGGTACTACACCCATATTACAGATGAAGAAATTGAGGCTAGGGAGGCTTGAATGGTTGGCACTACAGCCAGGGTGGCAGGGCCAAGATGCACACTCAGCTCTGTGGGCCCATGTCCAGGACTCCCAGCTGCCTCTTACTGCAAAAGTAGATTACTGGCAGCAATTGAATAGTCTGAAAATCACCAGAAACTAATTAATAAGGACGATAAAAGACCGTGAACAAATCAGGGTCTCCCGTCCTCCACCGTTCTTGGGGAGGCGTCCCCTGTCCAACTTGGCATTACTTTATTATTATTATTACTTAATACTGGAGTGGGTTGCCATGCCCATATCCTGACCCAGGGATCAAACCCACATCGCTTACATCTTCGGCATTACTTTAATCAGCTGCAGTCCTTATCTAGCCTCCGGGATGCATCCCCACGCACCTCTGTGAGACTTCCTGGGGAGTGTCCTGCCCTTGAAGACGAATTTTGCACAAATGCCCTGAATCCACCTGGGCCCCTCCTGCCCGCTATCCCGGACTTTATCCTGCTGTCCGGGTGAAGCAGCTTGCCCTGGACATTCCTCAAGGTCCTGCCTTGAGCCCCTCACAGGCTCACTGCTTACCGTCTTTGCCTTAAGCTATTTCGTTAGGTGGGGCCTGGCATCTCTTCTGAAGTTCCTGAGATGGAATTTAAAAAGAGAGAAACAGGAAATGAGAAAGACCCTTTTCAAGACCCAACTGCCCTCCTCCTAGACCACATCAGCTTTGAGCTCTGAAGAGACACCGTCTGCCCTGAGTGCCTTGGCCAGGAGCTCTGAAACCAGAGAGAGACCACTTCCCCTGCAGCTCATTATTAACATGTGCATGCTAAGGTGCTTTACTTTGCAACCCTTTGAACTACAGCCCGCCAGGCTCCTCCATCCATGGGATTCTCCAGGCAAGAATACTGGAGTGGGTTGCTATGCCCTCCTCTAGGAGACCTTCCTGACCCAGGGATGGAACCTGTATCTCTCATATCTCCAGCTCTGGCAGACAGGTTCTTTACCTGGCAACGACCAATACTAGAGTCCACTGCCTGCCAGTCATTTCATTTCTTCTCATTTCTTTTACTCCAAGCATCTCGTGGGATAGAGGTACTACACCCATATTACAGATGAAGAAATTGAGGCTAGGGAGGCTTGAATGGTTGGCACTACAGCCAGGGTGGCAGGGCCAAGATGCACACTCAGCTCTGTGGGCCCATGTCCAGGACTCCCAGCTGCCTCTTACTGCAAAAGTAGATTACTGGCAGCAATTGAATAGTCTGAAAATCACCAGAAACTAATTAATAAGGACGATAAAAGACCGTGAACAAATCAGGGTCTCCCGTCCTCCACCGTTCTTGGGGAGGCGTCCCCTGTCCAACTTGGCATTACTTTATTATTATTATTACTTAATACTGGAGTGGGTTGCCATGCCCATATCCTGACCCAGGGATCAAACCCACATCGCTTACATCTTCGGCATTACTTTAATCAGCTGCAGTCCTTATCTAGCCTCCGGGATGCATCCCCACGCACCTCTGTGAGACTTCCTGGGGAGTGTCCTGCCCTTGAAGACGCAATGACATCCTTTCTGCCCAGCTGACCACAGGAGAGTGGAGAGCTGGGCAGCCTTCTGATGTGAACCTGGCCGCTGCCTCCTACCCCAGAGCCAAGCCCGAGGAGATGTACCCTGGCTTTCCCTGGGTGCTACTGGATGACAGGGGAAGGACGGGGCCAGGCCTCCAGGGAGAGAAAGAGGGAAGAAATATTTGTTGCTTCCAAAAATGTATTTGTGGAGCCCCCATCCCACTCTGAAAGCAAAAAAGGGTTCTGTAGTTGAACTAGCAGGCCAGACTCTTGACTCCTCCTTGGAGCTGTCACAGAGCCCGTCAGCAGCGGGGAGACCTGCCCTGCTTTGCATGAACCTGAGGGTTTCTTCAGGCTGTCCAGCTTCGCACAGGAACAAAAGGACATTGTAAGGAACGCACTTGGGAAAACCATGTACCAGGCTCCTGACACACTCCTACTCAGACACACACACACATACTAACACAATGTGTGTATCTTCATTTTAAAGACAAGAGTAACAAATATCTACGAAGCACTTACTAGGCACCAGGCTCTGTTCCAAGTGCTTCACACGATATCAACTCATTGAACTTTCACGACCACTCGGTGAGGAAGGTATTATTCCCATTTTACAGATGGGGAAAATGGAGGCCCAAAGAGGTTGCTCAAAGTCTGTAAGTGGAGAGCCAGGATTCAGACCCAGAGACTTTGCACCAAAAAAAAAGGGAGGCTCAGCTTTGTAACAACTTCCTCAAAGCAATCAGAATGGAACCAAGACCATTCATTCATCCAATCAGTAGTTATTCTAACAACCTTCACTGAGGCACAGGTCACGATAAGACCGTGAACAAATCAGGGTCTCCCGTCCTCCACCGTTCTTGGGGAGGCGTCCCCTGTCCAACTTGGCATTACTTTATTATTATTATTACTTAATACTGGAGTGGGTTGCCATGCCCATATCCTGACCCAGGGATCAAACCCACATCGCTTACATCTTCGGCATTACTTTAATCAGCTGCAGTCCTTATCTAGCCTCCGGGATGCATCCCCACGCACCTCTGTGAGACTTCCTGGGGAGTGTCCTGCCCTTGAAGACGAATGACATCCTTTCTGCCCAGCTGACCACAGGAGAGTGGAGAGCTGGGCAGCCTTCTGATGTGAACCTGGCCGCTGCCTCCTACCCCAGAGCCAAGCCCGAGGAGATGTACCCTGGCTTTCCCTGGGTGCTACTGGATGACAGGGGAAGGACGGGGCCAGGCCTCCAGGGAGAGAAAGAGGGAAGAAATATTTGTTGCTTCCAAAAATGTATTTGTGGAGCCCCCATCCCACTCTGAAAGCAAAAAAGGGTTCTGTAGTTGAACTAGCAGGCCAGACTCTTGACTCCTCCTTGGAGCTGTCACAGAGCCCGTCAGCAGCGGGGAGACCTGCCCTGCTTTGCATGAACCTGAGGGTTTCTTCAGGCTGTCCAGCTTCGCACAGGAACAAAAGGACATTGTAAGGAACGCACTTGGGAAAACCATGTACCAGGCTCCTGACACACTCCTACTCAGACACACACACACATACTAACACAATGTGTGTATCTTCATTTTAAAGACAAGAGTAACAAATATCTACGAAGCACTTACTAGGCACCAGGCTCTGTTCCAAGTGCTTCACACGATATCAACTCATTGAACTTTCACGACCACTCGGTGAGGAAGGTATTATTCCCATTTTACAGATGGGGAAAATGGAGGCCCAAAGAGGTTGCTCAAAGTCTGTAAGTGGAGAGCCAGGATTCAGACCCAGAGACTTTGCACCAAAAAAAAAGGGAGGCTCAGCTTTGTAACAACTTCCTCAAAGCAATCAGAATGGAACCAAGACCATTCATTCATCCAATCAGTAGTTATTCTAACAACCTTCACTGAGAAGAAAGCACAGGTCAGCCACCAGGAAATGTAAGAAGAGGACGGAGAGAGTCCCGGGCTTGCCGGTGCCTGGGCTGGACACCACGGGCTGTGTGCTAAAAGGGAGGGGGGTGCTGCCAGGCATCAGCACATGTGCACACACATGTGAGCTGGACGTGTGAGTCACCAGAGAGGCCCTCCCCTCCAGAAGCTGGGGTCCAAATGCTGCCTCGGCTGCCGTTTCGGTGCACAATGGGGGTTCCGCACCCTCTCTTTCACTCTAAGCCAGGTTCCTTTCTCAGCTCCACAGCTTAGCACCTGAGCGGCACTCTCTGCTGGGTCACCCCACCCTCCCCTCCCCAGAGCTGTTTCGGAGACTGGCTGTCCGCTGTCTGCCCTACAGGGCGGGGTCCTGAGGCCTCCTGGGTCCATCACCACAGTCACAGTCCCCTCCTCACAGCCCCGTGAGTGCTCCCTCATCTCTGCTCTCAGCTGGCAATGCGGACCTCCACTGCGGACCCTGTGTGCTCCCTCATCCCTGCTCTCAGCTGGCAATGCGGACTTCCACTGCGGACCCTCCAGGGTGGAGGGCATTAATCTCAGGAATTCAGCCTCTCCAGAGAGGAGCCATGACTCTGAGACAAGCCCGGGAGTGGATGAACATCACCTTACAGCTTTTTTCAGGGCAGAACGACCTATCCGCAAGGGCTTGCCATTCCACATGGAACACACAGTCCCCGGCAATTGTCTCCTCCATTATCTGGAGATGAAAAAGCACTCCAGACCCACAAGAAACAAGCCAATCCATAAATGACCAAAGTAGGGCTCACGATGAGAGGCTGTGAGCAGGGCTGGGAGACAGAAGGCGGGCAGTCTGGCCCTGAGGGAGGTTCTGCGGAGTAGGGCAAGGCCAGGGCGACTTGAACCCACCCAGGCCGGGTTGGGCTGCCCCTGCATCAAGAGACGGAATGGGCTTATCTGGAGCCAGGCCCGCCTCCCTTTCAGGCACGCAACTTTGTGGCTTCCTTCTAGGGCAGGGCTGCACGCCAAGGCCCTGGCTGCGGGACACTGAGCCAGTGTTCCTTCCCCGGCACGCAACTTCCTCAAAGCAATCAGAATGACAAGACCATTCATTCATCCAATCAGTAGTTATTCTAACAACCTTCACTGAGAAGAAAGCACAGGTCAGCCACCAGGAAATGTAAGAAGAGGACGGAGAGAGTCCCGGGCTTGCCGGTGCCTGGGCTGGACACCACGGGCTGTGTGCTAAAAGGGAGGGGGGTGCTGCCAGGCATCAGCACATGTGCACACACATGTGAGCTGGACGTGTGAGTCACCAGAGAGGCCCTCCCCTCCAGAAGCTGGGGTCCAAATGCTGCCTCGGCTGCCGTTTCGGTGCACAATGGGGGTTCCGCACCCTCTCTTTCACTCTAAGCCAGGTTCCTTTCTCAGCTCCACAGCTTAGCACCTGAGCGGCACTCTCTGCTGGGTCACCCCACCCTCCCCTCCCCAGAGCTGTTTCGGAGACTGGCTGTCCGCTGTCTGCCCTACAGGGCGGGGTCCTGAGGCCTCCTGGGTCCATCACCACAGTCACAGTCCCCTCCTCACAGCCCCGTGAGTGCTCCCTCATCTCTGCTCTCAGCTGGCAATGCGGACCTCCACTGCGGACCCTGTGTGCTCCCTCATCCCTGCTCTCAGCTGGCAATGCGGACTTCCACTGCGGACCCTCCAGGGTGGAGGGCATTAATCTCAGGAATTCAGCCTCTCCAGAGAGGAGCCATGACTCTGAGACAAGCCCGGGAGTGGATGAACATCACCTTACAGCTTTTTTCAGGGCAGAACGACCTATCCGCAAGGGCTTGCCATTCCACATGGAACACACAGTCCCCGGCAATTGTCTCCTCCATTATCTGGAGATGAAAAAGCACTCCAGACCCACAAGAAACAAGCCAATCCATAAATGACCAAAGTAGGGCTCACGATGAGAGGCTGTGAGCAGGGCTGGGAGACAGAAGGCGGGCAGTCTGGCCCTGAGGGAGGTTCTGCGGAGTAGGGCAAGGCCAGGGCGACTTGAACCCACCCAGGCCGGGTTGGGCTGCCCCTGCATCAAGAGACGGAATGGGCTTATCTGGAGCCAGGCGCCGGCCTCCCTTTCAGGCACGCAACTTTGTGGCTTCCCTTCTAGGGCAGGGCTCAGCAACGGGAAACCGAAGGCCCTGGCTGCGGGACACTGAGCCAGTGTTCCTCCCACTGAGGGGGAAACCGCAGCCAGGCGGGCGGACTGAACGGGCTGCTGTGTTCAGGTACAGACATTCAAGGGGCCACGCCCAGAGGAGGCCCTCGCGGGGGAGGAGGCGCTGCTCCCGGCTCCCTGCAAAAGGAGCCTTTCTTCCAGGTGGGCCCCCTGCCGCCTCACTAGATCACAAGGCCACATTCATGGCCGGCCAGCCGGGTTCAAGCCCCACCTCTGCTTCCTACGGCTGGGGTCCTGCCAGTCTCGGATCACAACACTTTCATCAGCCAATCAATACCTACTTTGGTTGCACGCGTGTTTAAAGACACGTTATTTGATGGATGTTGTTGATTCATTAACACTGAACTCACCGCCAACAGCATGTCAATTCACGACTGAGCAAAGCTGACCCACTACGGACGTATTTTCTCCATGACGCACTTCAGAGCCTTCCTGCACTTGGGAACACTTCCAGCACTTGGGAGCATTTCACTCCTACAAGTGCGGGGGGTAATCATTTTAAACAGCAAAATCCAGCCCCCTTCAAAAATAAAAAGAACCAAAATGCAACAATGTGGCACGAGAAGCCCTGTTGAAGGGACATTTGTTTGTAGAGTGAGATAAAAGCCGAGACCTCAGGTGGGCAACTCCAATTTTCATCTCTGAGCACGAAAGCACTGCGGGTGCTGACTTGGGGATTATAAACACAGTTTCTCAAGTAAGCGCATCTGCAACTTCGGAATCTGGAAGAAACAAGGATCAAGGGTATCTGTGCTACAGGGCGAGTGAGGGACGGGGTGGGAGGCGGGTGTTAAGTGAAATGACTGGCGAAGACCACTCAAGGGGTGGGCCAGCGGCGCCGGGGCCAAAGGGACTCCTCTGACCTCGGGGTGCTCAGCACAGCAACGGTCCACACCTCTGTCGCGTTCCCACTTCTGTGACCTCTGAACAGGTCACCCACGCCTTTGCTGTTCCTTCTGCTTGGAGTGTCGTTCCTTGCACTTTTCCCAGCTAGGGAAGCCCAGAGCCCAGGGTTTCAAGTTGGTTTGGGGCGGGGTTTGAATCACACCTCTTCCCTTCCACTCTACTGCAAACCTCTGAGTCTAAGAAACGAAGCCTGAGACAGAAGTGACACGTGTCTGCCCAAGGGCAGTTTTGGCAGCTGTGAGACCTGAGGAGAGGGAGGAAGGGAAGGAGAAGTGGAAAGAAGAAGGGAAGGAGGGAAGGAGAAGGTCTGATCAGAAGGGTTCCAAGTCCAGAGGAGTTTTACAGCAGAATCCTGGTGAATCCAACCATCTCCTTTGCCCACCCCTTGTGACCCAAATCCACCCACGGTTTTTCAACTCTGTTTACCCATAAAAAGCCAATCAATACCTACTTTGGTTGCACGCGTGTTTAAAGACACGTTATTTGATGGATGTTGTTGATTCATTAACACTGAACTCACCGCCAACAGCATGTCAATTCACGACTGAGCAAAGCTGACCCACTACGGACGTATTTTCTCCATGACGCACTTCAGAGCCTTCCTGCACTTGGGAACACTTCCAGCACTTGGGAGCATTTCACTCCTACAAGTGCGGGGGGTAATCATTTTAAACAGCAAAATCCAGCCCCCTTCAAAAATAAAAAGAACCAAAATGCAACAATGTGGCACGAGAAGCCCTGTTGAAGGGACATTTGTTTGTAGAGTGAGATAAAAGCCGAGACCTCAGGTGGGCAACTCCAATTTTCATCTCTGAGCACGAAAGCACTGCGGGTGCTGACTTGGGGATTATAAACACAGTTTCTCAAGTAAGCGCATCTGCAACTTCGGAATCTGGAAGAAACAAGGATCAAGGGTATCTGTGCTACAGGGCGAGTGAGGGACGGGGTGGGAGGCGGGTGTTAAGTGAAATGACTCGCGAAGACCACTCAAGGGGTGGGCCAGCGGCGCCGGGGCCAAAGGGACTCCTCTGACCTCGGGGTGCTCAGCACAGCAACGGTCCACACCTCTGTCGCGTTCCCACTTCTGTGACCTCTGAACAGGTCACCCACGCCTTTGCTGTTCCTTCTGCTTGGAGTGTCGTTCCTTGCACTTTTCCCAGCTAGGGAAGCCCAGAGCCCAGGGTTTCAAGTTGGTTTGGGGCGGGGTTTGAATCACACCTCTTCCCTTCCACTCTACTGCAAACCTCTGAGTCTAAGAAACGAAGCCTGAGACAGAAGTGACACGTGTCTGCCCAAGGGCAGTTTTGGCAGCTGTGAGACCTGAGGAGAGGGAGGAAGGGAAGGAGAAGTGGAAAGAAGAAGGGAAGGAGGGAAGGAGAAGGTCTGATCAGAAGGGTTCCAAGTCCAGAGCCCTGAGCCCCTGCATTTGACAGCAGAATCCTGGTGAATCCAACCATCTCCTTTGCCCACCCCCTTGTGACCCAAATCCACCCACGGTTTTCCTTTCCAACTCCTGAAAGCACTGGGAGCAGACTGCCACGAACCAGCCCCGTTCACCCCAAATAAACCTGCTCTACGGCCCCTTCCCCTTCCTGGGCCCCTCCGTTGGCGCGGCAGGGCCCAGCCCGTCTCTAATGTCAGGCAGGGGCAAAAACAGAGCTGGCACCCTGTGCCCTCGAGGGCAGCCCTCCCCTGGCTGTTCTGCAAAGGGCCAGTTTCAGCAGCCTGGGCATTCAGTTACCTTCATTAGAATGGGCCCTGAGAGCTGGCCGGGCACTGACCACTCCAGGCAGATTCTATCACCACGGGGATGAAAGAAGAGAAAAGGAGCCGTAACGGAGCTGCCTTTCCTCTGGCCACTGAGAGGGAGAGGGGTGGGGGGCGGAAAGAGCGGGGTGAGGCGCCTGCCAGGCCCTCCGCAGGCTTGAATGGCTCTGCTCTGTTCCTGAGTCCTCGGGACAGCCAGAGAGGTACTCTAGGGCTATTTCTTAAGGTGGGTACCAGCCGGATGCTGGACCAAACTTCCCAATTCCAGCAGAACCATTCAGACAAGAATGAAGTCCCAGAAAGACAGGCGGGGGAGGCAGGGGGCTGGGAGGGAGGGCAGGGGAATGCCGTGAAGAGGCCCTTTCTGAACACCAGACTGCTAGAGGCAAGATTCTGTTTAAGGAAACCTGGACTTTTTTTTTTTTTTGGCCGCACCGTGAGGCACGTGGGATCTTAGTACCCCCGCCAGGGATCCAACCCTGCATTGGAAGCGAACAGTCTTAATCACTGGACCACCAGGGAAGTCTCCATAATTCTGCTTTCTTTCCAAGGTGAGGAAGTGGCACAAGGACTGGGAGAGCTGATGTTTGAAAGCATCCTCTTAGACCAAAATGCAGAGGTTTCAAGTACAGTTTCTTCCAGAAGTAGAAAATAAGCTTTGAGTATTAAGTGGATGTTGCCATAACAAAAACTGGGCTTTTGAGACTGAGGGTAACCTCTGACCCTACGAGGGACTTTTGGGGCAGAGGTGGCTCCGCATGGCCACTTGGTTTCCTAGATTCAGCCTTCTTGGCTAATGGAATGATAATCAAGCCTAACCCAGGGCGTGTGATGAGTGGTCGGAGGCGTGGGGGTGTTCTTCCTGGCCCATCTGTGATCCCCCAGTGAGCGGCAGGTAGCCGGCAGAGCCGGTGAGGCTGTGGACACCCAGGCAGCTCTTAGGTGGGACAAGGATTGAAGCCCCAACCAACTACGCTGTGTCGTGGCTGTGTGACCTTAGCACAGTCCCTTCACCTCTCTCAGCGTTACTGTCCCAGCCTGTAAAATGGGCATAGGCAGGGGCACTATCATAGACTTTACCACATGCCAGATACCAGCCTAAGCGCTCTAGTTGTACTAACTCATCGAATCCTCACAACACCTCAGGAGGGAAGCATCTCTTCCTCCGCCTGCTGCTGAGGCAACAGAGGCACAGGCCTCTGAAGAAACGTGTCAAGGACCTACAACTAGGGACGGCCCTGGTGGATCAGCGGTGAAGACTTCACCTTCCAAGGCAGTGGGTGCAGGATCAGTCCCTAGTCAGGGAGCTAAGAGCCCACATCCCTCTTGCCGCTCCCAGAAAAAAAAAAAAAAAAGAAAGCAGTATTGTAACAAAATCAATAAAACTTAAAAAGAAAAAAGGCCCACAACTAGAAGTGGGAGCTGTGGGATGATTTGATCCCAGGCTGCTTGGATCCAGGGGACACGTGCTTATCCGTGACGGGACCCTGTCTCTTTCCCCTTCCCCTGGAACCCACCGCTGGCGGCTGTGCCACGTAAGTGAGGCTTCCAGAGAAAGTGCATTAGTCAGGGACTTCTCTGGTGGTCCAGTGGTTAAGCATCTGCCTTGCAATGCAGGGGACTCAGGTTTGATCCCTGGTCAGGGAAGTAACGTTCCACATGCCGAGAAGCAACCAGAGAGGCAGTGGGCTGCAATGAAAGACCCCACGTGCCACAACTAAGTCCCGACACAGCTGACTAACTGAATAAATATTTAAAAAAGAAAAGAAAGTACAGTAGTCAGGGGCTGAGGTTAAGATGCAGAAGAGGAGGAGAGAGGCCGAGAGCTTTGGGACCACCGGGAGAGTCACCAGCAATGATTCCAAAAACTTCCGTCAGACGAGTTTGCTAAGCATGCAGGTCCCCGGACCCACCCCAGCTCCCAGCTCCTGATTCGGGCACTGGAGCTGAGGGGTGTGCAGGGTGCGTGGAAACACTATCTGGGGGTGGGGGTGAGGGCTCTGGAGCCTTACTCTAATTCCTTCCTGTGCAGAGGAATGACCTCTGACCCCAGAACCAGGAGAACCAGGTTTCAGCCCAGCTCTGACGCACCGCTGGGGAAGTCCAGGGCCCCGTGTGATCTGTTTCCCCATTGGGAAGATGAGGCGTAGTACCAGTCAGCCTGTGGGGCCCTGCCCCCCGAGATGCTGTGACGCTGAGCCCGTGCAGCCCTGGCTGAGAAGCTCCAACCCTCCCACACCACCCTGGTTCTCTGTTCCTGGTAACGAGGCGGCAGAGCTAATGTTGCCTTTTGATTCTGGGCTCCCAGAGAGAGGAATAAAAATAAAATAACCACGGCAGTGACAGATGTTCTGTCGTGAGTGGGCTCACGTGGTGGGATGTGTGCCACCCACCATGGCCACCGTGGCCACCGTCTACTGCTTGATGAGCCCCGGCAGGCTGGGGAGCACCCCACGCTGGTAGCACAGGTCTCCCCATAGCCACCAAACACACATGGGGGATAGTAACTGAGCCTGTGTGTCTGACAGAGGAGAAGAAAAAGTGCATGCCGGAGGCCCCTGGCCCTGGAGGTCCAGGGTGTGCCCGCCGGGGACCGAGGCTGGTGTTGCTGAGGCTCCCGGGGCCACGCCACCTGACACTGAGCCCTTAGCCACCCCCACTCACTCTCTCTGGTGCCCACACTGCCAGGTTCAGCCTGGGGCTCTGTTCCCTGCATCCCATTCAACCCAACACTCCCTGAAGCCCAGAAGTACTGGTACGCCCAGTTTACAGGTAAGGGAATGGAGACCTGAGAGGCGGCCAGATGAACGTGGGGTGGCACAGCGGACGGGCGGCAGGGCTGGGCTCGGAGCCTGCCCGCCTGGAGTCCCTTGCTCCCCCTGCCGCTGAGCGGCCTCCCGGCGGGTGCTCATCACACAAGAAGACGAGGCCCCAGCGTGGACACACAGCAGTCCCCAACCTTTCTGGCACCAAGGACCGGTTTCGTGGAAGACAATTTTTCCACGAACGGGGATGGGGGAGGAGGGGTGGTCTGGGGATGACTCAAGCACGTTACACTTACCGAGCACTTTGCTTCTATTGTAACCACACCAGCTCCACCTCGGACCGTCAGGTGTCAGACCCCGGAGGCTCGGGACTCCGACGTTCACACTGGTGGGTTTAACTTTCTCAACGTCAGGGCTGGTTGGCTGGAGTCCTGAGCCAGCAGCCAGCGGAGCAAGATCAGAGCGGAGGCGAGCTTACGGATCAGAAAGAACCCGGCCGAGGCTTTGGTTAGAGGACCAAGGCATGGAGGTAGCACCTCTAAATGCCCAGGCATCAGGGGGAAGCTGGTGTCAGGCTTTGCAGCCAGCCAGCTCTGGGACAGGTGCCTTGCTCCCCAGGTCCTCCCTGGTCCAAGGCCTTAAATGTTTCCCTGCACATTTCCAAGCTGATGCCCCAGAGCCTATCTACTGTGCACCCATCTGTGCACCGGCCAGGGCCACCCTATGCCCTTCCTCTCACTGAGTCCTACGTATAGACACGAGTGATAAAACAGTTTAGGGGTCCAGCGATAAGATGGAGAATTGTGATTCCCAAACTCCGCTGCACATTAAAATCACCTAAAGAGCATTTAAAACTCTTTACATCCAGGACTTCCTGGGGGGTGCAGTGAGTAAGAATCCACCTGCCAATGCAGGGGACATGGGCTCGATCTCTGGTCCAGGAAGATCCCACATCCTGCATGCTATGGAACGACTAAGCCCATGGGCCACAACTACCAAGTCTGCCTGCTGAAACTACTGAAATCACCGTGCTACAGGGCCTGGGAGCCTTGTGTGCCACAATGACTTCAGTCGGAGCATCCCAGAGCCCTCATGCTGCAACTACTGAGCCCTTGGGCTGCAAGTACTAAAGCCTAGAGCCTGTGCTCTGCAACAAGAGAAGCCACCTCAATGAGAAGCCCGTGCACTGCAACAGAGAGTAGCCCCTGCTTGCCACAGCTAAAGGAACCCTGTGCAAAGCCACAAAGACCCAGGGCAGCCAAAAGTGAATAATCTAAAATAAAATTGAAAGGCTTTCTGCATCCAGGTCAAACTCCAGGCCAGTGAAATCCAGATCTGGGCGTAGGACCCGGGCACCAACATGGTTTAAAAGTCCCCAGGTGATTCCAGGCTGCAGCCAAGCTCCGGCCCCAGGGACCCATAGGCGTGCCTCAGGCTTCAGGAGCACGTGAACGAGCCACCTGGAGTCTTGTTAAAGGGAGCTGACCCAGCCAGTCTGGGCTCAGCCTCAGAGCCTGCAGTCCTCACACTGGTGGGTTTAACTTTCTCAACGCCAGGGCTGGTTGGCTGGAGTCCTGAGCCAGCAGCCAGCGGAGCAAGATCAGAGCGGAGGCGAGCTTACGGATCAGAAAGAACCCGGCCGAGGCTTTGGTTAGAGGACCAAGGCATGGAGGTAGCACCTCTAAATGCCCAGGCATCAGGGGGAAGCTGGTGTCAGGCTTTGCAGCCAGCCAGCTCTGGGACAGGTGCCTTGCTCCCCAGGTCCTCCCTGGTCCAAGGCCTTAAATGTTTCCCTGCACATTTCCAAGCTGATGCCCCAGAGCCTATCTACTGTGCACCCATCTGTGCACCGGCCAGGGCCACCCTATGCCCTTCCTCTCACTGAGTCCTACGTATAGACACGAGTGATAAAACAGTTTAGGGGTCCAGCGATAAGATGGAGAATTGTGATTCCCAAACTCCGCTGCACATTAAAATCACCTAAAGAGCATTTAAAACTCTTTACATCCAGGACTTCCTGGGGGGTGCAGTGAGTAAGAATCCACCTGCCAATGCAGGGGACATGGGCTCGATCTCTGGTCCAGGAAGATCCCACATCCTGCATGCTATGGAACGACTAAGCCCATGGGCCACAACTACCAAGTCTGCCTGCTGAAACTACTGAAATCACCGTGCTACAGGGCCTGGGAGCCTTGTGTGCCACAATGACTTCAGTCGGAGCATCCCAGAGCCCTCATGCTGCAACTACTGAGCCCTTGGGCTGCAAGTACTAAAGCCTAGAGCCTGTGCTCTGCAACAAGAGAAGCCACCTCAATGAGAAGCCCGTGCACTGCAACAGAGAGTAGCCCCTGCTTGCCACAGCTAAAGGAACCCTGTGCAAAGCCACAAAGACCCAGGGCAGCCAAAAGTGAATAATCTAAAATAAAATTGAAAGGCTTTCTGCATCCAGGTCAAACTCCAGGCCAGTGAAATCCAGATCTGGGCGTAGGACCCGGGCACCAACATGGTTTAAAAGTCCCCAGGTGATTCCAGGCTGCAGCCAAGCTCCGGCCCCAGGGACCCATAGGCGTGCGTCTCAGGCTTCAGGGAGCACGTGAACGAGCCACCTGGAGTCTTGTTAAAAGGGAGATTCTGACCCAGCCAGTCTGGGCTCAGCCTCAGAGCCTGCAGTCCTCACAGGGTCCCGTGTGCTGTTCCTGGGCCGCACTTTGAATAGGAAAGACCTGGAATGTTGGCAAGAGCAGTTCCCACAGTTTGCTCCAAGCGGAAGATAGGGTTCTCTGGCCAATTCTTATCAGCCTCTTTGACGGTCCTGTGGGACAGCAGCATGTCAAACTGAGAACCCCTACGCCCATTTCTTTTTCTTTTTTCTTTTTCTGCACCATGTGGCAGGTGGGATCTTAGTTCCCTGACCAGGAATCAAACCTGCATCCCCTGCTAGAAACACAGGGTTTTTTTTGCTTTTAATTTTTAATTTTGGCCTCTTTTATTGATTTTTTATCTATTTATTCTCATCCATCTTTATTCTTCAGCTTGTGTGGGCCTCCCAGTGCAACAGCCTCTCATTGCAGAGCACCGGCTCTGGGCGCATGTGCTCCAGAGTGCTGGTTCGTAATTGGACACATCAGTCCAGCTGCTCCGCGGCACATGGGATCTTCCCAGGCCAGGGATTGAACCGGTGCTCCTTGCAATGCAAGGTGGACTCCTTTCCCACTGGACCACCAGGGAAGCCCCAGGAGTGTAGTCTTAACTACCGGATCACCACGGAATTCCCCCACTGACTTCTGACTGGCTGTTTGGCTCACGGCCGTGTTGGGCATCTTAGTGGTGGTTCTTACCTGTGCATCTTAGGAATCGGTCGAGGGCTCTGTGAGGAGGATGAAGGTGTCAACCTTGCTTGATCTGAGTCAAGGCTTGTGTGTGGGGAGGGGACTTTCTGCCTCACCTGCGCGCCTGCTTCTCTGTGGCAAATGGCCTTAAGGGACTTAATCAGACAGCTGGGGCTGGAGAGCTGGGGGTGCTGGGATGGTGAGGGCTGTGAGGCTGGGGAGGGGCTGCTGGGGTGGACCCTGGCTGCAGTGGGGGGGTCTGTGGGCAGTGAGGGTCTGTAGGGGGCTGTGGGTGGGGACCAAGGGAGGGGCAGGAGTCACGCGTGCGAGGCTGTGGGCGGTGACGGCTCAGCAGGCGACCTAGCTGGGTCACAGCCGAGCTGTTCTCTACTAGTCGTGTGTGATCACTTCTGTTAAGTGATTTAAAATAAAAGAAAAAGAAAGAAAACAAACACACAATTCTGTTTCCATGAAAAAAATAGTCCCAGAGAGAAAGCACCTGCTACTGCTAGTCATGGAAAGTGAGAAAAAAATAAAGAGGTCCAAGAAATTCCTGGTTCTCTGCCAGACAAGAGAAGTGAAGGAGTAATATTTATAGCTGCCAGCGTTCCCAGGCTCCGATCGCTGTCAGGTTCTACCACGTCCTAACCAACACTTCGGGCTTCAACTCGATCGAGTCTGAGGAAGAGTGCCCCAGGCTGTGCCCATTTCACAGACAAGGAAACTGAAGGCCAGAGACGTGACAGAAAGGGTCCAAAGTCTCACAAGGAAAGGGTCAGGCTGGGATTCAGACCTACATCTTTCCGACTCCAAAGTCCATGCTCTCAGGCTCTCAGTGAGAACCTATGAGCTTCCTACACAGACAGCAGCCATTAACCCCTCACCACAGGCCAGGTCCTGAATTAAGCACCTTAAATGTTTTTGTTTGTTAGTTTCTTTGTTTTAACAGAACAACAACAGAGGCTTGGAAAGCTAACACCAAATATGAGTCTCCAACGTGCTTCCTTCTACACTAGACCCAAAGACTGCTTTTTCAACAGACCCCAAACTTGAACTGCCCTACCCGACTGCTTTTTCAACAGACCCCAAACTTGAACTGCCCTACCCCACACCCCAAGTTGGTATTAGTACACTGATCTGTCCCAGCTTGACCTGAGCCTGTGCTGGGGAGGTAACTGGGCCAGCCATCAGTCAAGAATTTCCTCCCTCCATCAGGGCCGCCTGAGAGGCCTGGGAGAGACTGCAAAGACGGAAAGAGCATCAGGGCCATTATCTACTTCCGACCCACTCTGGGCCCTTCCATCCTGAGCCCCGGCCCCCGCCCCGGGCACCACGCAGGCTGTGGGAACCCCGAGAGGGTGCAGTGAAGTGCTAACCCCTCCTATGCCTAGAACAACAGAGAAGCCTGGCTGGGGCAGAAGAGCCCACCATGTCAGGGAGAGAGGTCAGGGCCATGAGGGAGGGGTTGATTTGGGAGGGAGGCTGCTTCCGGTAGGGGTGGGGAGAGAGGGCTGGAAAAGGTTCTGGGGTGTCCCCTAAACAGTTAGGGCCACAGACAGAGCAGAAGGGAATCCTGGGGGAAGAGAAGAGCAGAGGCACAGCCTGGGAGTCAGGAGGGCAGGCAGTGTTTCAGAAATCCAGAGTAAGTGGATGGAGGACAAGCAGGGAGGCGGCAGAAAGGTTTTGGTCAAAGTGACCAAACGTTCACCAGGACCCAGGAGGGGCCAGACACCAGGGGACAGAGATGAGGGGCAGATGGCCTTGGGCCTCCCGAAGCTCAGAACATGGTGATAAAGGACACTATAACCCAAGCATCTTACCCTCATTTTACACGTGGAGATGCTGGGCCCGAGCGGTTAAGTGATTTCCCCAACACGATACCGCCCCTCCATCTCAGAAGCAGGACTCCTCTGGGGGCCCTGCACAGCCGGAGGGCACCCCTAGACTCAGCAGCTGGCTGAGGAGAGGGGGAACTGGGAGGAGGGTAGGCCTGGAGAGGTGACACAGAGGAGGCGGGCAGGAGACACCGCTGGAGGCAGACTGCAGCCAGGAAGTCCTCAGAGACGCTGTTGCAAGAGGCAGACCAGCACGGGAGGGCCAGGACCAGGACGGCCCCGTGCAGCCACCCAGAGGCGCCATGCCCTTGGCCTGCAGGGAGCACAGTCTCCCCAGCAGTTGTGCAGCAGAGGGACCGGACTCGCCCCGGCGGCGTAAGCTGCAGCAGCCTCGTGGGGCCTGGTGACAGTGGCTGAGCAAGCCTTATGCGGCTGTCCCAAGGTCACTGTCGGCTTCTCCTGGGGACGCAGTGGCCGCATGTTTCATACACCCTTCTGGTCTGCTGCCAGGGCCCGTCAGTTCTGCAACTCTTCAACAAAGATGCTAATACCGAAGGGCTCCGACAGGCCTGTCAGGGAGAGAGGTCAGGGCCCCCATGAGGGGAGGGGTGGGAACCCCGAGAGGGTGCAGTGAAGTGCTAACCCTCCTATGCCTAGAACAACAGAGAAGCCTGGCTGGGGCAGAAGAGCCCACCATGTCAGGGAGAGAGGTCAGGGCCATGAGGAGGGGTTGATTTGGGAGGAGGCTGCTTCCGGTAGGGGTGGGGAGAGAGGGCTGGAAAAGGTTCTGGGGTGTCCCCTAAACAGTTAGGGCCACAGACAGAGCAGAAGGGAATCCTGGGGGAAGAGAAGAGCAGAGGCACAGCCTGGGAGTCAGGAGGGCAGGCAGTGTTTCAGAAATCCAGAGTAAGTGGATGGAGGACAAGCAGGGAGGCGGCAGAAAGGTTTTGGTCAAAGTGACCAAACGTTCACCAGGACCCAGGAGGGGCCAGACACCAGGGGACAGAGATGAGGGGCAGATGGCCTTGGGCCTCCCGAAGCTCAGAACATGGTGATAAAGGACACTATAACCCAAGCATCTTACCCTCATTTTACACGTGGAGATGCTGGGCCCGAGCGGTTAAGTGATTTCCCCAACACGATACCGCCCCTCCATCTCAGAAGCAGGACTCCTCTGGGGGCCCTGCACAGCCGGAGGGCACCCCTAGACTCAGCAGCTGGCTGAGGAGAGGGGGAACTGGGAGGAGGGTAGGCCTGGAGAGGTGACACAGAGGAGGCGGGCAGGAGACACCGCTGGAGGCAGACTGCAGCCAGGAAGTCCTCAGAGACGCTGTTGCAAGAGGCAGACCAGCACGGGAGGGCCAGGACCAGGACGGCCCCGTGCAGCCACCCAGAGGCGCCATGCCCTTGGCCTGCAGGGAGCACAGTCTCCCCCAGCAGTTGTGCAGCAGAGGGACCGGACTCGCACACGGCGGCGTAAGCTGCAGCAGCCTCGTGGGCCCTGGCGACAGTGGCTGACCAAGCCCCACGCGGCTGTCCCAAGGCCACAGTCGGCTTCTCCTGGGGACGCAGTGGCCGCATGTTTCATACACCCCTCTGGGCTGCTGCCAGGGCCCGTCAGTTCTGCAACTCTTCAACAAAGATGCTAATACACGAAGGGCTCCCAGAGCAGAGAAGGCCGGGAACCGACTCCATCTCTGATCCTAGAGGTGCACGTGAGCCCTCTGAAGTCTCCCTGCAGCCAACAAGGCAGCTCATCTCTTCTTGATGTTTCCCAGACTTCCACACAGGGCAGTCCCGTTTTTTTTTGGCTTCACTGGGTCTTCATGTGCCACATGGGCTTTTCAAGTTGTGGTACTTGGGCTCCAGAGGGCGGGGGATCAGCCGTTGTGGCACATGGGCTTAGTTGCCCCTCAGCATGTGAGATCTCAGTTCCCGACAAGGGGAACCCATGCTCTCTGCATTGGAAGGTGGATTCTTAACCGCTGGATGGATTGCCAGGGAAGTCCCAAGGAGGCCCTTTTTGAACAATCCCAGCACAGCCCCACACTGGGAGGCTCACTTGAGCCTGCTGCCTTCACCAACCGCAAGGCTCTAGGATCTTCTATGTGCAGGTGGTGCTAGTGGTAAAGAACCCGCCTACCAATGCAGGACACGCGAGAGACGCAGGTTCAATCCCTGGGTCGGGAAGATCCCCTGTAGGAGGAAACAGCAACCCATCTAGTATTCTTGCCTGGAAAACTTCGTGGACGGAGGAACCTGGCAGGCTACAGTCCATGGAGTCACAAAAAGTAGGACATGACTGTGCACACATGTTCTGTGTCGATTAAAGGCCACTTCAGGGTGCCACACGCAAAAGGAAAGGCTCGGGGCACTTCTGTCTCCTCTCCTCAGCCCAGGTCTTACCTCCACCCACCATACTTAGTTTTGTTTTCTGGGAGGTAAAAGATTGTCCTCCAGCAACGCAGATATTTCAGATGAGTTACCTTTGATTCTATGCAAACCTCCCAGGGCAAACAAGTCCCCCTTGTACCTTTCTCCTGGGCAGAGGTCAGGGAAGTGACCAGAGACCTGGGAGAGGTGGACGCATAGGAAAAGTGGACACAGAGCTGCCTCTCTGCTGTCTCAGGGGTCAGACAGGTGCAGCTTCAGGTCCTGAGTCTACACAATGCACTCCTGAGACCTTGGGCAAGCAACTTAATTGTTGTCTGTGCCTCAGCCTCCTTACCAGTAAAATGGGTCTATGGGTCCATGGCAGGGCTGGTCTGAGTTGACAGGAGGGGTAGGGCAGTGATGAGAGATTAGATAAGTGAAATGCCTTTGCAGGGTTAACATTCCATCCATCCTAGCCCAGTCAGGCCCTGTGTCTAGTTCCTGCTGAGACCTGGGGCCAACTGGAAGGGTCAGGAGCTATCACAGGGCCAGAGAGAGATGGACTGGAGAGACCAGAGACAGAAGAGGGAGAGGAGAGAAGATGGAAAGGAACAGAGAAAGTCAGCACGGGCAGGTAAAGAAGACAAGTGGAGGGGGAAGGGGGCCTGACAACAAGGGCAGGGGGTGTGGTCTCCTGGGGAAGGTCAGGTCCAGTCAGCAGGCAGAAGGGGGCCCAGCTTTCACTCCTGGGTCTGTCTCCTTCCTCCACCTTCCCACCCTCTCCCCCATCTGGCCCCCGAGAGAAGGGGCAGGTGGGAATCAGCCTGGAGTTGGGCACCTTCTACAGAAGCGGAAAGAGAGAGGGGTACTAGGGACCCCTCAGGAAGGGCCCGGGGTCATGGCCCGGAGCTGGCGTCCCTCATTGAGGAAGGGGGTGCAGGCTGCTTGCTCCTGCACCTCCCAGAGAGACGAGCTCGAGATTTCAGGAAGGCCTCATTCAGCCCGTCTGCGAACACTAACGGAGGAACTCCCTCAGGCCCAGGACTGGGCTGGGCGGAGCCATCAGCGAGGCTGGTCCCAGGCCTGGGGAGAACTGAGTCCAGACGACAGGGGCACTTCCCCCCTTACCTTACCTCCACCCACCATACTTAGTTTTGTTTTCTGGGAGGTAAAAGATTGTCCTCCAGCAACGCAGATATTTCAGATGAGTTACCTTTGATTCTATGCAAACCTCCCAGGGCAAACAAGTCCCCCTTGTACCTTTCTCCTGGGCAGAGGTCAGGGAAGTGACCAGAGACCTGGGAGAGGTGGACGACAGGAAAAGTGGACACAGAGCTGCCTCTCTGCTGTCTCAGGGTCAGACAGGTGCAGCTTCAGGTCCTGAGTCTACACAATGCACTCCTGAGACCTTGGGCAAGCAACTTAATTGTTGTCTGTGCCTCAGCCTCCTTACCAGTAAAATGGGTCTATGGGTCCATGGCAGGGCTGGTCTGAGTTGACAGGAGGGGTAGGGCAGTGATGAGAGATTAGATAAGTGAAATGCCTTTGCAGGGTTAACATTCCATCCATCCTAGCCCAGTCAGGCCCTGTGTCTAGTTCCTGCTGAGACCTGGGGCCAACTGGAAGGGTCAGGAGCTATCACAGGGCCAGAGAGAGATGGACTGGAGAGACCAGAGACAGAAGAGGGAGAGGAGAGAAGATGGAAAGGAACAGAGAAAGTCAGCACGGGCAGGTAAAGAAGACAAGTGGAGAGAGAAGGGGTCCTGGCAACAAGGGCAGGGGGTGTGGTCTCCTGGGGAAGGTCAGGTCCAGTCAGCAGGCAGAAGGGGGCCCAGCTTTCACTCCTGGGTCTGTCTCCTTCCTCCACCTTCCCACCCTCTCCCCCATCTGGCCCCCGAGAGAAGGGGCAGGTGGGAATCAGCCTGGAGTTGGGCACCTTCTACAGAAGCGGAAAGAGAGAGGGGTACTAGGGACCCCTCAGGAAGGGCCCGGGGTCATGGCCCGGAGCTGGCGTCCCTCATTGAGGAAGGGGGTGCAGGCTGCTTGCTCCTGCACCTCCCAGAGAGACGAGCTCGAGATTTCAGGAAGGCCTCATTCAGCCCGTCTGCGAACACTAACGGAGGAACTCCCTCAGGCCCAGGACTGGGCTGGGCGGAGCCATCAGCGAGGCTGGTCCCAGGCCTGGGGAGAACTGAGTCCAGACGGAGGGAAACCAGTGGAACTCAGTGGGGCCCGCTCTCCAAATCTCCATGCTTGAACAGCTGGTCTGGACAACCAACCAAAACAAAACGCTTGTTAACCAAACTCAGATGAAGTGCCCCTTCTTTACCAAAGGGAAGCTCTGAACTGTGAACTCCGCCCCCCCTGCTGAGTCAGCAGGCAGCCCCTTCTCAACGGCTGTCCTCAGATCCCAAGGCCAAGCTACCCTGTCATCCCCACCCCCACCCCAGCGGTGCTTCTTCTGTTTACTCGTCCTGTAAAGAAACCTCTTCTTGCCTAACCCTTGAGATGCTTGCCGATCTTACATCAGAGCTTCCTCACTATTGCCCCAGCCCCTCCTCCTGTTTCAGGAGCTTCTTCCGCCCTCCCTTGGAACAATCCTTTCAATTTCTCCTTACTGAATCCAAGCTTAGTTGTCTTTTTTTTTAAAAACTCATATTTTGTTGTTGTTGACACCTGTGAAATTATTTACAATAAAACACATTCACAGTTGGAGTTCTGTTTAAGCCCTACAGAAAAAACAGGTACATAAGTAAATGAAAACAAAAACAAAAAAGATTTAGCATCAGCTCTACGTTTTGTTAACTACCAGGACCAAAAAACGGGCAAGCAAGGTGGTAGGTAGGATTCTCCTGATCTGATGAGAGAAGGAAATCAGCTCATCAGGAAAAGACTTTTTTTGGGGCGGGGGGGGGGGGGGGGGGCAAAATCCTAATATTAGATCAAAGTGTACAAAGTATGCAAAATGGTAAACTGGATAAAGTTTCCAGTAGCAATTTTAAGGAGGCTGAAGAAATAATTCTGTTCAGGGTTGCCTTCCACTAAGCCAAGGAAATAAAAACAAAATGTATGCCTGTGCAGAGGCCTCTGAAAGAAGGTAAGATGAAACAGTGCTTTCTGACATGGAACTGGACACCAGGAACGGAAAATCTAAAGGAATGAGGGCCAGTGTGTCCTCAAGAATCCACCATCCCTTATCACTCTTCCGGGCTGAGCTTCTGCTTGTAAATTCAGGACTGCACTCTCGAAGGAGGGCCATGCCATCTCTTCCCAGGCCACAGCATATGCTCACCGGGGCAGATAAAGGTCCTGACAAGCCTCTGCCCGGGGGGGGGGCTGAATCCCTCACCCAGTGCAGGATCCATTCAGCCTGGATTAAAAACTCCCGTGAGGGGCTTCCCTGGTGGTCCAGTGGGTAAGGACACCGCCTTGCAGTGCAAGGGACGCAGGTTCGATCCCTGGCCCGGGAAGATCCCAAGTGCTGCGGAGCGGCTGAACCGATGTGTCCAATTGCCGAGCCGGAGCTCTGGCGCGCATGCACCCAGAGCTAGTGCTCTGCGACAACAGAGGCCACCACGATGGGAGGCCCACACGGGCCAAAGAACAAAGGTGGATGAAAATAGAGAAATGAAAGACCAATATGGGCTTCCCCTGGTGGTCCAGTGGATAAGGACACCGCCTTGCAGTGCAAGGGGCGCCAGTTCGATCCCTGGCCCGGGAAGATCCCAAGTGCCTCGGAGCGGCTGGACTGATGTGTCCAATCACCGAGCCGGAGCTCTGGAGCGCATGCGCCCAGAGCCGGCCCTCTGCAACAGACGCCACCGCGATGGGAGGCCCACAAGAGCCAAAGAACAAAGACGGATGAAAATGGAGAAATGAAGGACCAATAGAAGTGGCCCGTCCGCTCCCCTCCCTCCCCACCCCACCCCCCAAAAAGATAAATAAATAAAATTAAAACAAACAAACAAACAAAACAAATTCCCATGAGGAAAGCCAGAAAATTCCAAGTCACAGCACAGGAAGAAGCCCAGGCCGACGGGATACAGGCAGCCCTTCAGAGCGTCAGGGTTGAGAAGATGCTCAGCTTCCCAGTCCTGTGGTCAGAGGAGCCCCCTCCATCCAACCAGACACAGCAGGTGCTGGGCGAGGCTCTGCGGCGGGGCTTGTGCAGTGCCCCTCCTGCCCTCCACCCAGTACTGATAATCAGAGAAGCCTGGGGGACAGTCATCACCTAACCAGGGACCCCCACAGAGCCCACAGAAAGTTCCCTTGAAAATCAGACTTCCTGCAGTGTCTTGTCTTATGTTCAGTTGTTTTTACTGCCCTGGTCGGGAAAGGGAATGCAGAAATGATTGAGGTGGGAACAGCTGTTCAGCCCTCATAAACAGTCTGTGTTTTCCTAGGGCTCAGCAGGTGTGGTTTTCATGCCCTGGAGCCCGTCCTACCCTGGGAGAAGCGTTTGGCACAGGGGTGGGTCCAAAGCCCCAGGGGCTGAATTTCTGAGCTTGCCAGTGTGGAAGGAAGCCCGGGACCCAGGCATCGCCTGTCACTCCCTTGCCAGCAACCCTGAGGCAAAAGGCATTCAAGTCTCACCATCTAAGTACCGTGAGCTCAGAGATTCCAACATTTTCTAGGCACCACACTGAATGCTGGGCACACATTCTCATTTCTCATTTTCACAATAACCCCATGCAGAAAACACCAATTTAGCAAAGCCTCTCTGGTGGTTAAGTGGTTAAGAATCTGCCTGCCAGTGCATGGGACCTATGTTCAATCCCTGGTCTGGGAAGAGCCCGCATGCCCAGGGCAACTAAGCCCGCGCTCCACAACAACTGAGCCTGTGCTCTAGAGCCTGCGAGCTGCAACTACGGAGACCGTGTGCCCTAGAGCCTGTGCTCTGCAACAAGAGAGTACTCCCTCCAGTACAGTCATAAGTAAACAGATAAAAGGAATTGAGGCTCAGAGAGGTCAAGTAATTTGATCAGAGTGGTCCACTAGTAACAGGATCAGCATTCAAACCCAGGCCCCTCCAACCCACAAACCCATGCTCTTCCCAAGTTTAACTTAGCCCTTTGCCTCTGGGGTTGATCAGGTCTGCCTGTAGGCGCCTATGTGAGAGTGTGTGTGTGTTCAGTCAGGTCTGATGCTTTGCGACCCTTTGGACTGTAGCCTACCGGGCTCTCCTGTCCATGGGATTTCCCAGGCAAGAGGACTGGCATGGGTTGCCATTTCCTCGTCCAGGGAATGCAACCCATATCTGTTGCATCTCCTGGACGGGCAGGCGGGTTCTTTAGCACTGCGCCACCTGGGAAGCCAGTGAGAGCCAAAGCCTGGGAATCTCTCCGCCTCCTAATTCCCTGGTCAGCTGTGCTGTCCTGCACCGGGGCGGCGAGCTGGGCCTGGCTCCCCACAGACTCAAGCCCCCCAGGAGCCTGCTCAAGGAGAAGAGCATGAAGAGGAAACAGAGACGCGACAGAGCAGGTGGCTGACTGAGCACAGCTCCCAGGAGAGCACGTCCTGTCTGTCACGGGTGCAGACGTGTGGAGAGACACCACGCGGCCCCGCTGCAGGCGGAGGTGACAGCGACTGCCAGAAACAACACTGCGTGGCGGGGACGGGAGGGACGAGCCAAGGGCACCTCCCGGCTCTTTCCTCAGAGAAGCCCGGGACCCAGGCATCGCCTGTCACTCCCTTGCCAGCAACCCTGAGGCAAAAGGCATTCAAGTCTCACCATCTAAGTACCGTGAGCTCAGAGATTCCAACATTTTCTAGGCACCACACTGAATGCTGGGCACACATTCTCATTTCTCATTTTCACAATAACCCCATGCAGAAAACACCAATTTAGCAAAGCCTCTCTGGTGGTTAAGTGGTTAAGAATCTGCCTGCCAGTGCATGGGACCTATGTTCAATCCCTGGTCTGGGAAGAGCCCGCATGCCCAGGGCAACTAAGCCCGCGCTCCACAACAACTGAGCCTGTGCTCTAGAGCCTGCGAGCTGCAACTACGGAGACCGTGTGCCCTAGAGCCTGTGCTCTGCAACAAGAGAGTACTCCCTCCAGTACAGTCATAAGTAAACAGATAAAAGGAATTGAGGCTCAGAGAGGTCAAGTAATTTGATCAGAGTGGTCCACTAGTAACAGGATCAGCATTCAAACCCAGGCCCCTCCAACCCACAAACCCATGCTCTTCCCAAGTTTAACTTAGCCCTTTGCCTCTGGGGTTGATCAGGTCTGCCTGTAGGCGCCTATGTGAGAGTGTGTGTGTGTTCAGTCAGGTCTGATGCTTTGCGACCCTTTGGACTGTAGCCTACCGGGCTCTCCTGTCCATGGGATTTCCCAGGCAAGAGGACTGGCATGGGTTGCCATTTCCTCGTCCAGGGAATGCAACCCATATCTGTTGCATCTCCTGGACGGGCAGGCGGGTTCTTTAGCACTGCGCCACCTGGGAAGCCAGTGAGAGCCAAAGCCTGGGAATCTCTCCGCCTCCTAATTCCCTGGTCAGCTGTGCTGTCCTGCACCGGGGCGGCGAGCTGGGCCTGGCTCCCCACAGACTCAAGCCCCCCAGGAGCCTGCTCAAGGAGAAGAGCATGAAGAGGAAACAGAGACGCGACAGAGCAGGTGGCTGACTGAGCACAGCTCCCAGGAGAGCACGTCCTGTCTGTCACGGGTGCAGACGTGTGGAGAGAGACACCACGCGGCCCCGCTGCAGGCGGAGGTGACAGCGACTGCCAGAAACAACACTGCGTGGCGGGGACGGGAGGGGACGAGCCAAGGGGCACCTCCCGGCTCTTTCCTCATCCTCCCACGGCCCTGAAGGGAAGGCGGGGGCTGGGTGGGTGCGGGAGTGGGGAGGGGACCCCAAAGTTACCAACAGCATGGCTGGGATGACCCTTCACCAGCATCGGCACCACCATGGGGGGCGGGCTGCAGGGGACGCACGTTGGACGGCCCCAGACCTGCCGGATCAGGGTGCGCCGTGTCAAGCCCCGAGTGACTCACACACACGTTAGCGTTTCAGAGCCCAGGCACAGAGGCAGAGAAGACGACAGAAAGTAAAGTCTTGGTCGCTCAGTCATGCCTGACTCCTTGCGACTTCATGAACAGCAGCCCACCAGGCTGCTCTGTCCATAGATTTCCCCAGGCAAGAATACTGGAGTGGTGGCCATTTCCTCCTCCAGGGGATCTTCCCAACTCAGGGATCGAACCCGGGTCTCCTGCAGCTGCAGGTAGATTCTTTACTGTCTGAGCCATTAGGGAAGCCCTATACACATTCCCCAGGTGCAGAGGCAGAGCAAAGAGTCGCCCCTCTTTCAGCTCCTTCCTGTGTCCACCCTTCCACCTCCCCTTGCAGCACCGAATGTGGCCTGGAGAGGGCGCCTCTCAATGGCTCCCAGGTAGAAAGAAACCCAGCCGTGCCCCCCAGCAGAGCTGACCTTGCACGGCTGAGATGCCTCTGTCCAATGGGTACAGCCCGCTGCTCCGTGCCAGCATCGTGCCTAGTGTGGAGGGCGCAAGCCGTGAAAGGGGCAGGCCCAGCCCTCCTCCCAGGTGGTTTAGCACCGGGCGGCAAAGCCTGGGAATCTCTCCGCCTCCTAATTCCCTGGTCAGCTGTGCTGTCCTGCACCGGCGGCGAGCTGGGCCTGGCTCCCCACAGACTCAAGCCCCCCAGGAGCCTGCTCAAGGAGAAGAGCATGAAGAGGAAACAGAGACGCGACAGAGCAGGTGGCTGACTGAGCACAGCTCCCAGGAGAGCACGTCCTGTCTGTCACGGGTGCAGACGTGTGGAGAGAGACACCACGCGGCCCCGCTGCAGGCGGAGGTGACAGCGACTGCCAGAAACAACACTGCGTGGCGGGGACGGGAGGGGACGAGCCAAGGGGCACCTCCCGGCTCTTTCCTCATCCTCCCACGGCCCTGAAGGGAAGGCGGGGGCTGGGTGGGTGCGGGAGTGGGAGGGACCCCAAAGTTACCAACAGCATGGCTGGGATGACCCTTCACCAGCATCGGCACCACCATGGGGGCGGGCTGCAGGACGACGTTGGACGGCCCCAGACCTGCCGGATCAGGGTGCGCCGTGTCAAGCCCCGAGTGACTCACACACACGTTAGCGTTTCAGAGCCCAGGCACAGAGGCAGAGAAGACGACAGAAAGTAAAGTCTTGGTCGCTCAGTCATGCCTGACTCCTTGCGACTTCATGAACAGCAGCCCACCAGGCTGCTCTGTCCATAGATTTCCCCAGGCAAGAATACTGGAGTGGTGGCCATTTCCTCCTCCAGGGGATCTTCCCAACTCAGGGATCGAACCCGGGTCTCCTGCAGCTGCAGGTAGATTCTTTACTGTCTGAGCCATTAGGGAAGCCCTATACACATTCCCCAGGTGCAGAGGCAGAGCAAAGAGTCGCCCCTCTTTCAGCTCCTTCCTGTGTCCACCCTTCCACCTCCCCTTGCAGCACCGAATGTGGCCTGGAGAGGGCGCCTCTCAATGGCTCCCAGGTAGAAAGAAACCCAGCCGTGCCCCCCAGCAGAGCTGACCTTGCACGGCTGAGATGCCTCTGTCCAATGGGTACAGCCCGCTGCTCCGTGCCAGCATCGTGCCTAGTGTGGAGGGCGCAAGCCGTGAAAGGGGCAGGCCCAGCCCTCCTCCCAGGTGGAGGAGACAGACGAGAGGCAGACAGCTGAGACGGTGGCAGAGAGCAGAGCGGGCTCCCGAGGAGGTGAGCACGGTGCTGAGACAGCCACGGCGGTGTCGAGGGCGTCCTTGAGATGACTGGGCAGGGAAGGCTTCTCTGAGGACGTGCCGCTTGCGCTGACACTTGAAGGACGCAAGTGCAGCTGTTCTCAGACTTGAGGAGGAGGGCTCGACGTAGAAAGAAGAGCAAGGCAAAGGAAAGGAACCAGCTTCGGGGGTTTGAGGAACAGAAAACAAGCCAGGGAGGTCATGAGGAGGCGGCGAGGGGACCGAGTCAGAGGTTCAGGCAAAAGTGAAAGCTGCTAGATCACAGTGAGAAGTCAGGGTTCAGGATCTGAGCCGAAGACGACAAGTCATTAGGACATCTTCAGTGACGGGGTTCTAGGGCTTGAGCTAAGGATGTGAAAGGACACTCTGGCTGTTGTATGGAAAAAGGCAAGGGAGAGCGATAAGGTGTGTGGGGGGTGATGCTCTGACAGGGTGTCGCCTGGAGGTGGAAAGAAGGGGACACCTTGGGACGTATCCTGGTGGTAAAAGCCTTGTGGATAGGGTAGTCACAGAGAGAAGGAGAGACAGTGGCCATGACTCAGGCCTTAGGCTGAGCGGCCAGGGGGGTGGCGGTGCCAGGTGCTGAGACGGGGAAGCTTTTTGAGGGCTGAGAAGATAGAGCAGGATTAGAGCTCCAGGGATTTTCCATGGGATCGAACCCGGGTCTCCTGCAGCTGCAGGTAGATTCTTTACTGTCTGAGCCATTAGGGAAGCCCTATACACATTCCCCAGGTGCAGAGGCAGAGCAAAGAGTCGCCCCTCTTTCAGCTCCTTCCTGTGTCCACCCTTCCACCTCCCCTTGCAGCACCGAATGTGGCCTGGAGAGGGCGCCTCTCAATGGCTCCCAGGTAGAAAGAAACCCAGCCGTGCCCCCCAGCAGAGCTGACCTTGCACGGCTGAGATGCCTCTGTCCAATGGGTACAGCCCGCTGCTCCGTGCCAGCATCGTGCCTAGTGTGGAGGGCGCAAGCCGTGAAAGGGGCAGGCCCAGCCCTCCTCCCAGGTGGAGGAGACAGACGAGAGGCAGACAGCTGAGACGGTGGCAGAGAGCAGAGCGGGCTCCCGAGGAGGTGAGCACGGTGCTGAGACAGCCACGGCGGTGTCGAGGGCGTCCTTGAGATGACTGGGCAGGGAAGGCTTCTCTGAGGACGTGCCGCTTGCGCTGACACTTGAAGGACGCAAGTGCAGCTGTTCTCAGACTTGAGGAGGAGGGCTCGACGTAGAAAGAAGAGCAAGGCAAAGGAAAGGAACCAGCTTCGGGGGTTTGAGGAACAGAAAACAAGCCAGGGAGGTCATGAGGAGGCGGCAAGGGGACCGAGTCAGAGGTTCAGGCAAAAGTGAAAGCTGCTAGATCACAGTGAGAAGTCAGGGTTCAGGATCTGAGCCGAAGACGACAAGTCATTAGGACATCTTCAGTGACGGGGTTCTAGGGCTTGAGCTAAGGATGTGAAAGGACACTCTGGCTGTTGTATGGAAAAAGGCAAGGGAGAGCGATAAGGTGTGTGGGGGGTGATGCTCTGACAGGGTGTCGCCTGGAGGTGGAAAGAAGGGGACACCTTGGGACGTATCCTGGTGGTAAAAGCCTTGTGGATAGGGTAGTCACAGAGAGAAGGAGAGACAGTGGCCATGACTCAGGCCTTAGGCTGAGCGGCCAGGGGGGTGGCGGTGCCAGGTGCTGAGACGGGGAAGCTTTTTGAGGGCTGAGAAGATAGAGCAGGATTAGAGGGCTGAGCGGCAGACATGCGTGACATGCCCAGAGACAAGAGCACAGGGGCACCAAGTTTCCACGCAAGAATCAGGAGCCAGAGGCAGTCACTGGGGAGGCAGGCTTGGGGGTAGGCCTGCAGGAGATGGTGTGCAGAGAACAGAGGGTGGGTAAATTATTCCGGATTAGCCAAGACTAAAGAGACCTGACAACTAGATGTAACCTGTCAGCCTGGATTGGGCCTGAGATCAAAAAGAAAACCTATAAAAATATTGGGAAGAGATTTCCCTGGTGGTCCAGGGGCTGAAACTCTGTGCTCCCAGAGTTTGATCTCTGGTCAAGGAACTAGATCGATCCCACATGCCGCAACAAAGATCCCACACGCCACAACTAAGACCTGGCACAACCAAATAAAAAAGGAGAAGTCTTCATCACAAGAAAGAATAGATACATACAAAGTTTACGTGAGAGAACACGTTGCTCTATCACCCACAGCTGGTACCTGTGTGTTGCGGTTGTGTAGGAGGGTCTTAGGAAGGGTCAAGTGTTTCAAGATGAGTGTCATCATGTGAGCAACTAGCTTTCATAAAGGCAAGCCCCCCAGCTCCCCCAAACAGTGTGTGTTCAGAGACACACACACGCAGAGAAAGCAAACTGCCAACACGTTAGCCACCGCTGAATGGAGGACGCCGGGTCTATGGGTGCTCATAGTGCTGCCCACAGAACTTTCCTGAAAGTTGGGGGACAAGTACATCGTGGGGTCTTTGTCAAGCCCGTGTGATCGACCCTCTGTTCTCACGCCTCCGCAGGGCAGCCTGAGCTAAGGATGTGAAAGGACTCTGAAAAGCAGGGAGCGATAAGGTGTGGGGTGATGCTCTGACAGGGTGTCGCCTGGAGGTGGAAAGAAGGGGACACCTTGGGACGTATCCTGGTGGTAAAAGCCTTGTGGATAGGGTAGTCACAGAGAGAAGGAGAGACAGTGGCCATGACTCAGGCCTTAGGCTGAGCGGCCAGGGGGGTGGCGGTGCCAGGTGCTGAGACGGGGAAGCTTTTTGAGGGCTGAGAAGATAGAGCAGGATTAGAGGGCTGAGCGGCAGACATGCGTGACATGCCCAGAGACAAGAGCACAGGGGCACCAAGTTTCCACGCAAGAATCAGGAGCCAGAGGCAGTCACTGGGGAGGCAGGCTTGGGGGTAGGCCTGCAGGAGATGGTGTGCAGAGAACAGAGGGTGGGTAAATTATTCCGGATTAGCCAAGACTAAAGAGACCTGACAACTAGATGTAACCTGTCAGCCTGGATTGGGCCTGAGATCAAAAAGAAAACCTATAAAAATATTGGGAAGAGATTTCCCTGGTGGTCCAGGGGCTGAAACTCTGTGCTCCCAGAGTTTGATCTCTGGTCAAGGAACTAGATCGATCCCACATGCCGCAACAAAGATCCCACACGCCACAACTAAGACCTGGCACAACCAAATAAAAAAGGAGAAGTCTTCATCACAAGAAAGAATAGATACATACAAAGTTTACGTGAGAGAACACGTTGCTCTATCACCCACAGCTGGTACCTGTGTGTTGCGGTTGTGTAGGAGGGTCTTAGGAAGGGTCAAGTGTTTCAAGATGAGTGTCATCATGTGAGCAACTAGCTTTCATAAAGGCAAGCCCCCCAGCTCCCCCAAACAGTGTGTGTTCAGAGACACACACACGCAGAGAAAGCAAACTGCCAACACGTTAGCCACCGCTGAATGGAGGACGCCGGGTCTATGGGTGCTCATAGTGCTGCCCACAGAACTTTCCTGAAAGTTGGGGGACAAGTACATCGTGGGGTCTTTGTCAAGCCCGTGTGATCGACCCTCTGTTCTCACGCCTCCCGCAGGGCAGCCCGAGCTCTCAGAAGTTGTCAAAACTTGGGGGCACAAGAGGAACTCTCTCAACGCGCAGCTCTCTACATGAGATTCCCGTTTCGGCTCCGGCCCGTGCAGCCTCGCCCTGCTGAGGTGGAGCCCCTGAGGGCCTCGCAGGCCTCTCTGCGGGGAAGCAGTCACGGCTCACTGGCCACCAAGAATGCTCCCTGCCCGGGGCGAGCACCCAGGCGGCCCCGTTCCACCGGGGCGCGGACACCTCCTGCCAGGGCCCTGAAGTCCTGAACCACTCTCCCCAGAGGCTACTTCCAGGACCCCGTGAGAAGGGCAGCCAGCCTCTGAACACAGGTGCTGAGCCAGGCGCTGGCTATGTTCAAGGTGTAAGACTCTTCTCCCCTCCCCCTCTTCCCACCCAGCCCCTGCATTCCATCCTCAGGGAACGAAGTATTGACGTGAGCTGATGAGAGTCCAGGACGCACTACGGGTCATGGCTTCGTGGAATTCCCCGAGGAGCTTTAGAAAGTGCTGACGCCTGGGTCCCTCCCCGAGAGCTTCTGGGTCCACTGGCCTGAGGGACAGCTGAGCATCCAGAATCGTAAAAGCTCCCAGGGAATTCTAATATGCTGCAAAATATGAGACTTCCTGCCATAAACCCTTGGTTTTCAACGTCGGGCGTGCTTTTGAATGACTTGGGGAGCTTTTAAACACAGAGGAGCGGCCTCCTCCCCAGATGAAAGGACTCAGCATCTCTGGGAGGAGGGACCAAGGCGCCAGTGTTTTGAAAGAAGCCTGCAGGACCCTGGCTGGTGCTAGTGGTATGGGGGGTTTTAGGAGGGTCTTAGGAAGGGTCAAGTGTTTCAAGATGAGTGTCATCATGTGAGCAACTAGCTTTCATAAAGGCAAGCCCCCCAGCTCCCCCAAACAGTGTGTGTTCAGAGACACACACACGCAGAGAAAGCAAACTGCCAACACGTTAGCCACCGCTGAATGGAGGACGCCGGGTCTATGGGTGCTCATAGTGCTGCCCACAGAACTTTCCTGAAAGTTGGGGGACAAGTACATCGTGGGGTCTTTGTCAAGCCCGTGTGATCGACCCTCTGTTCTCACGCCTCCCGCAGGGCAGCCCGAGCTCTCAGAAGTTGTCAAAACTTGGGGGCACAAGAGGAACTCTCTCAACGCGCAGCTCTCTACATGAGATTCCCGTTTCGGCTCCGGCCCGTGCAGCCTCGCCCTGCTGAGGTGGAGCCCCTGAGGGCCTCGCAGGCCTCTCTGCGGGGAAGCAGTCACGGCTCACTGGCCACCAAGAATGCTCCCTGCCCGGGGCGAGCACCCAGGCGGCCCCGTTCCACCGGGGCGCGGACACCTCCTGCCAGGGCCCTGAAGTCCTGAACCACTCTCCCCAGAGGCTACTTCCAGGACCCCGTGAGAAGGGCAGCCAGCCTCTGAACACAGGTGCTGAGCCAGGCGCTGGCTATGTTCAAGGTGTAAGACTCTTCTCCCCTCCCCCTCTTCCCACCCAGCCCCTGCATTCCATCCTCAGGGAACGAAGTATTGACGTGAGCTGATGAGAGTCCAGGACGCACTACGGGTCATGGCTTCGTGGAATTCCCCGAGGAGCTTTAGAAAGTGCTGACGCCTGGGTCCCTCCCCGAGAGCTTCTGGGTCCACTGGCCTGAGGGACAGCTGAGCATCCAGAATCGTAAAAGCTCCCAGGGAATTCTAATATGCTGCAAAATATGAGACTTCCTGCCATAAACCCTTGGTTTTCAACGTCGGGCGTGCTTTTGAATGACTTGGGGAGCTTTTAAACACAGAGGAGCGGCCTCCTCCCCAGATGAAAGGACTCAGCATCTCTGGGAGGAGGGACCAAGGCGCCAGTGTTTTGAAAGAAGCCTGCAGGACCCTGGCTGGTGCTAGTGGTGAAGATCCTCCTGCCAATGCAGGAGATGCAGGTCCGATCCCTGGGCCTGGAAGATCCTCTGGAGGAGGGCATGGCAACCCACTCCAGCGTTCTTGCCTGGAAAATCCCACGGACAGAGGAGTCTGGCGGGCTACAGTCCCTGGGGTTGCAGAGAGTCAGGCACGCCTGAGCACGCATGCAAGGCATGACTCCAGCTTGAAGCCGGCGTTAAGAGCTGCCGCTTAGACTGTGCAGTGTCTGAGCCCTAGCATCCCTCCGGATGCGACCATACATTGAGAGCTGAGGTCCGTCCTCACACGATTGTGTATATTTGTGTTTTCCCACAGCTACCTGTGTCAAATGTTTTCTTAACTCCTCAGTGAGGGAACCAGCGGGCTGAGACAGGGGCTCGAAAGGAGAACAGGAGAGATCACAGTGTGTGTAGTCAGCGAAAGACACGACGCTGAGGGGACTTCCCTGGTGGTCCAGTGACTAAGACCCCACGCTCCCAATGCAGGGGACCTGGGTTCAATCCCTGGTCAGGGAACTAGATCCCACACACTGCAAAGAAGTGTTTGCATGCCGCAGCCAAAGACCCTGCGGGCTGCAAGGAAGACCAAAGATCCCCCATGCCACAACTAAGACCTGACACAGCCAAGTAAACAAACACAAAGAAAATATTAAAAAAAAAAGAACGGACGCTGAAGGATGGCAAAGTTAGCAAACTTGTGTTTTCTCAGTCATGTCCGACTCTTGGGGACCCCATGACTGGCTCATGGCTTCGTGGAATTCCCCGAGGAGCTTTAGAAAGTGCTGACGCCTGGGTCCCTCCCCGAGAGCTTCTGGGTCCACTGGCCTGAGGGACAGCTGAGCATCCAGAATCGTAAAAGCTCCCAGGGAATTCTAATATGCTGCAAAATATGAGACTTCCTGCCATAAACCCTTGGTTTTCAACGTCGGGCGTGCTTTTGAATGACTTGGGGAGCTTTTAAACACAGAGGCGGCCTCCTCCCCAGATGAAAGGACTCAGCATCTCTGGGAGGAGGGACCAAGGCGCCAGTGTTTTGAAAGAAGCCTGCAGGACCCTGGCTGGTGCTAGTGGTGAAGATCCTCCTGCCAATGCAGGAGATGCAGGTCCGATCCCTGGGCCTGGAAGATCCTCTGGAGGAGGGCATGGCAACCCACTCCAGCGTTCTTGCCTGGAAAATCCCACGGACAGAGGAGTCTGGCGGGCTACAGTCCCTGGGGTTGCAGAGAGTCAGGCACGCCTGAGCACGCATGCAAGGCATGACTCCAGCTTGAAGCCGGCGTTAAGAGCTGCCGCTTAGACTGTGCAGTGTCTGAGCCCTAGCATCCCTCCGGATGCGACCATACATTGAGAGCTGAGGTCCGTCCTCACACGATTGTGTATATTTGTGTTTTCCCACAGCTACCTGTGTCAAATGTTTTCTTAACTCCTCAGTGAGGGAACCAGCGGGCTGAGACAGGGGCTCGAAAGGAGAACAGGAGAGATCACAGTGTGTGTAGTCAGCGAAAGACACGACGCTGAGGGGACTTCCCTGGTGGTCCAGTGACTAAGACCCCACGCTCCCAATGCAGGGGACCTGGGTTCAATCCCTGGTCAGGGAACTAGATCCCACACACTGCAAAGAAGTGTTTGCATGCCGCAGCCAAAGACCCTGCGGGCTGCAAGGAAGACCAAAGATCCCCCATGCCACAACTAAGACCTGACACAGCCAAGTAAACAAACACAAAGAAAATATTAAAAAAAAAAGAACGGACGCTGAAGGATGGCAAAGTTAGTTACGAAACTGGCTCATCTCTACTCTGTGTGCTATTTGCTCAGTCATGTCCGACTCTTGGGGACCCCATGGACTGTAGCTTGCCAGACTCCTCTGTCCTACGGGGTAGTAAAACCAAACCTTTCCGCTTCTGCTCAGCCTTGAAAGGACAGGGATATAAGTGGTCTCTCTCTTAAGCTTCCTCGAACTCTAACTCAGCGAGTCTAAGTTCTAAACGCAGGCGTAAACTTGAGCATTACGGCTGGAGGAGGCGGGAGGTGGAGGCCTCCCCGGTGGCTCAGACCTAAAGGATCTGCCTGCAGCCTGGGAGACCCCGGGTCCATCTTTGGGTCGGGAAGATCCTCTGGAGACAGGAATGTCTGCCGCTCCAGTATTCTTGCCTGGAGAACCCCGTGGACAGAGGAGCCTGGTGGGCTACAGTCTCCGGGGTTGCCAAGAGCCAGACACGACTGAGGGATTGAACATGCCCGCATGCAGGCCGGAGGTGGAGTTCAAGAGGTCCCGGAAGTTGGCCTCCGGGGGCTAGCCCAGCCCAGCCTTTCTAGGGTAGGGATGGCCACAGGCAGAAGATAGGAGACAGACCAGGGGACAAACAGGAGGGTCATCAACATCGCCTCTTCTTCTGTCCCAGCTGCCTCTGGTTTAATCCGAATTTAGTTTCCTCTCAAACACATGATTCGAGGATCTTTTAATCTTACAGAAATTCCCAGGTTTGGGATAAGTAAATTATTCTTTCCTGTGGAAGGAGGAAGGTGCTGGAACAGAAAACACACACACACACACACACACACACACACGCCCTATCCAAGCAAGAAGGATCAAGTGAGGCCCCTCCCTGAGCTAGGACACCCGCCCCGCCCAGCGCAAGCACGGTACCACTCCCCGCACCTTCGCCAGCACTGGGGGATCAGAGCGCTGTTTGTCAGGAAAAGTATCTTTAGAATGTAAAAGTACCATTGTCACCAGTGGTTTCAGAAATGCTTGCTCCACGCTGGTCCATACATACAATGGAGCAAAAAAATTCCCAGCCCTCACAACTAAGACCTGACACAGCCAAGTAAACAAACACAAAGAAAATATTAAAAAAGAACGGACGCTGAAGGATGGCAAAGTTAGTTCGAAACTGGCTCATCTCTACTCTGTGTGCTATTTGCTCAGTCATGTCCGACTCTTGGGGACCCCATGGACTGTAGCTTGCCAGACTCCTCTGTCCTACGGGGTAGTAAAACCAAACCTTTCCGCTTCTGCTCAGCCTTGAAAGGACAGGGATATAAGTGGTCTCTCTCTTAAGCTTCCTCGAACTCTAACTCAGCGAGTCTAAGTTCTAAACGCAGGCGTAAACTTGAGCATTACGGCTGGAGGAGGCGGGAGGTGGAGGCCTCCCCGGTGGCTCAGACCTAAAGGATCTGCCTGCAGCCTGGGAGACCCCGGGTCCATCTTTGGGTCGGGAAGATCCTCTGGAGACAGGAATGTCTGCCGCTCCAGTATTCTTGCCTGGAGAACCCCGTGGACAGAGGAGCCTGGTGGGCTACAGTCTCCGGGGTTGCCAAGAGCCAGACACGACTGAGGGATTGAACATGCCCGCATGCAGGCCGGAGGTGGAGTTCAAGAGGTCCCGGAAGTTGGCCTCCGGGGGCTAGCCCAGCCCAGCCTTTCTAGGGTAGGGATGGCCACAGGCAGAAGATAGGAGACAGACCAGGGGACAAACAGGAGGGTCATCAACATCGCCTCTTCTTCTGTCCCAGCTGCCTCTGGTTTAATCCGAATTTAGTTTCCTCTCAAACACATGATTCGAGGATCTTTTAATCTTACAGAAATTCCCAGGTTTGGGATAAGTAAATTATTCTTTCCTGTGGAAGGAGGAAGGTGCTGGAACAGAAAACACACACACACACACACACACACACACACGCCCTATCCAAGCAAGAAGGATCAAGTGAGGCCCCTCCCTGAGCTAGGACACACGCCCCGCCCAGCGCAAGCACGGTACCACTCCCCGCACCTTCGCCAGCACTGGGGGATCAGAGCGCTGTTTGTCAGGAAAAGTATCTTTAGAATGTAAAAGTACCATTGTCACCAGTGGTTTCAGAAATGCTTGCTCCACGCTGGTCCATACATACAATGGAGCACTTCCCAGCTGCAAAGAGAAATACAGAAGAGTCCGTCCTAACGAGATGGATGAATCTAGAACCTATTACACAAAGTGAAGTAAGTCAAAAAGAGAAGGACAAGTACAGTATACTAACACACATATATGGAATCTAGTAAGATCGATAAATACACACGCAGAGCACCGGTGGAAAAACAGTCATAGAGAACAGACTTATGGACACTGGGGAGAGGGAAGAGTGGGGGAGAGATATGGAAAGAGTAATATGGAGGCCTATACTAGCATATGTAAAAGAGACAGCTATTGTCAACCGCCTGTGGGTTAAGGGATCTTACATGGGGGCTATGCGATGGCCTGGAGGGGTGGGATGGCGGGGATGGGATATACATATGACTAATCTGGGATTATACATATCTGTGAACAACAAAACTCTGTAAAAGCAAAATAAAAAAAATTAAAAATATGGGAATTTGATAAATGTTTAATGATACAGCCATATGCAAATGAACACATGGATGAATAATCATAATAAAGCATTGGTGAACTCAAGGAACCAAAAAAAGATATGCTTGCTTCAGAATGGATGAAATTGAGCAATGGTGGACTTGGACCTTTGAGCCCTACACACTCCATTTGAGAAGCTCAGGGCAGATATTTGAAAACTGTGCAGGCAGGACTGAAGTCTGGGGACTTCCTGGGGGTCACGTGATTCAGACTCCCCGCTCCCAGCGCAGGGAGCTTCGGTTCTGTCCCTGGTCGGGGAACTAAGTCTCAAATGCCGCAACCGAGAATGAGGCACCCGGTGCTGCACATGAGACCCGGCACAGCCAGATAAACAAATATCAATAAAGACAGAAAAAAACCTGGAGTTTGGCAAAGCACCTTCTGATTATGAGCAGAAGGGCCGGTCTGGGCTCGGGCTGAAGACCTGATTCCCAGAAAAGCCCAGTTCGTTTTGCCCTCCAGGGACCCCTTAAACATAGCTCTGTAAAAAACTTGCCCATGAAGTGGGCAGGAGGTGGGTAAGAGGGGCTGAGGGAAAAGAGGAAAACTGGATCCCCATCTCACCACAGACATCAACGTTCTCTGTGAATCAAAGCTTTAAATATACAAAGCAAACACACAAAAATAAAACAGGAAAGTGTCAAAGCCCTGGGTGGGAAAGCTCTCTTAAGTATTACACCACAGGCGGAAGCCACAGTGGAAAAGATTAATGAGTTGGCTATAAAAATCTTCTAAATTTGCTGTCATAAACAAAGTTAAAAATAAATGACAAGCTGGAAAAATATTTGTGATGAGTGTCCCAAAGTTAATATGTCTAGTTCTTTGAAGTCAATGGAAGTGAATACATCCACAGAAGCGAGGATGGAAAATGTGGGCTGCCAATTAAAGAAAGAACTCCTGGTAAGCGATAAAGGCGATTTAAAACGTTCAACCATATCATGACTGAAAAGAGCAATCCTAATTTTAGCCTCTCAAATGAGAAAGATCTGAAGAAGCACAACAGCCAGTATCCACAGTAGGAGGAAGCTGACACAACCCTGAGGAAAGGTTAATTGACAATTTTTCCATCAAGGAGTCTGACAGATGTAATAAAAATTCAAAGATTTGCATCTTTTGGCTAAAGCAGTTTCCACCTATCAGAATTTATCTTAAAGACTGGTAAATGGGCTCCCCTGATGGTTCAGTGATAAAGAATCCACCTGCTAAGGCAGGAGACACAGGTGTGATCCCTGGTCCTGGACAATCCCACATGCCGCAGAACGACTAATCCCGTGAGCCACAACTACGGAGCCTGTGCTCTAGAGCCCAGGAACCGCACCTGCTGGGCCCACATGCTCGAGAGACCAGGCGCCACAACAAGAGAAGCCCCCACAACGCGAAGCCCTTGAACGGCAGCTAGAGAGGAGCCCCAGCTCACCACGGCTAGAGAAAGGCCTCAGCAGGAACGCAGACCCAGCACAGCCATACATAAGTAAATAACACTATATACATATATTCAAAAGTTTGGCAAACCTTTTCTGTAAAGGACGATAGTAAATATTTCAGGCTCTGGCAGCCACTCAACTCTGAAACTGTGGTGGGAAAGCCGTCACACAAGCGAGCAGATGGGTATGGCCGTGTTCCAATAAAACTTTATTTACAAAAGTAGGCTACTAGACTTGGCCCATGGGAACTGCAGTTTGCCAACCTTTGGCTTACTCTAAAACAATGGGGAACAATTTAGTTACAAGAAGGATTACAACACTGCTTTTGTTGATCTCCCAAATTAGGGTAAATATATATGTATATATGTATACGTATGTATGTATACGTGTGTGTGTGTGTATATATATATATACATACACACATATATATATGGGCTTTCCTGGTGGTTCAGACGGTAAAGAATCTGCCTGAAATGCAGGAGACCCGGGTTTGATCCCTGGGTCAGGGAAGATCCCTTGGAGAAGAAAATGGCAACCCACTCCAGTATTCTTGCCTGGAGAACTATATGGACAGAGGAGCCTGAAGGGTTACAGCCTATAGGGTCGCAAAGAGTCAGACATGACTGAGGTACTAACACTTTAGGAACCAATAATAAGGAACTGGTAGATAAATTTGGTTGTCTTCTTGCAATGAAATATGTAGCCATTTGAATTTATGCAGAAAAAAAAAAAGAATACGGCTGCATTGTTATATAGATTAAGCAGACTAGAAAACCGTTTGTCCATGAACTTTATTTATTTAAAAAAAATTTTTTTTTTCATTTATTTATTTTTGGCTGTACTGGGTCTTCGTTGTTGTGTGGGTTTAGTTGCTCTGCAGCATATGGGATCTTCCCGGATCAGGGATCGAACCTGTGTCCCCTGTATTGGCAGATGGGTTCTTATTCACTGAGCCACCAGGGAAGCCCATCCATGAACTTTAATAAGGTTCTTGTGACAAGATTAACACCCTCAAATCAAAAGGTCTCGTAGACATTTAGCCACAACCAATTAGAAAATATCATAGCAAAACCATCCTACATGTAACAGCAATAGAAACTCTAAAAGAGAGTCATCCTGTGAAGAAACGCGTGAAACCTATTTGAGAAAATTGTAACATTTTCCTGAAGGACATAAAAACGAAGAGATATACTACGCTGTCGGATGGGAGAACGGATGTAAGAAAGCCAGTTCCTTCCACGGATGTACACATTTCAAACAAAATCTCTAGCGTGATTTAAATTTGGGCAAGAAGAAAAAAAAAGTACTCTGGCAGAGTAAATATGGAAGAATAACAAAACCCTTTTACAAAAGTAGGCTATATTGGCCCTGGAATGCAGTTTGCCAACCTTTGGCTTACTCTAAAACAATGGGGAACAATTTAGTTACAAGAAGGATTACAACACTGCTTTTGTTGATCTCCCAAATTAGGGTAAATATATATGTATATATGTATACGTATGTATGTATACGTGTGTGTGTGTGTATATATATATATACATACACACATATATATATGGGCTTTCCTGGTGGTTCAGACGGTAAAGAATCTGCCTGAAATGCAGGAGACCCGGGTTTGATCCCTGGGTCAGGGAAGATCCCTTGGAGAAGAAAATGGCAACCCACTCCAGTATTCTTGCCTGGAGAACTATATGGACAGAGGAGCCTGAAGGGTTACAGCCTATAGGGTCGCAAAGAGTCAGACATGACTGAGGTACTAACACTTTAGGAACCAATAATAAGGAACTGGTAGATAAATTTGGTTGTCTTCTTGCAATGAAATATGTAGCCATTTGAATTTATGCAGAAAAAAAAAAAGAATACGGCTGCATTGTTATATAGATTAAGCAGACTAGAAAACCGTTTGTCCATGAACTTTATTTATTTAAAAAAAATTTTTTTTTTCATTTATTTATTTTTGGCTGTACTGGGTCTTCGTTGTTGTGTGGGTTTAGTTGCTCTGCAGCATATGGGATCTTCCCGGATCAGGGATCGAACCTGTGTCCCCTGTATTGGCAGATGGGTTCTTATTCACTGAGCCACCAGGGAAGCCCATCCATGAACTTTAATAAGGTTCTTGTGACAAGATTAACACCCTCAAATCAAAAGGTCTCGTAGACATTTAGCCACAACCAATTAGAAAATATCATAGCAAAACCATCCTACATGTAACAGCAATAGAAACTCTAAAAGAGAGTCATCCTGTGAAGAAACGCGTGAAACCTATTTGAGAAAATTGTAACATTTTCCTGAAGGACATAAAAACGAAGAGATATACTACGCTGTCGGATGGGAGAACGGATGTAAGAAAGCCAGTTCCTTCCACGGATGTACACATTTCAAACAAAATCTCTAGCGTGATTTAAATTTGGGCAAAAAGAAAAAAAAAGTACTCTGGAAGAGAAAATATGTAAGAATAACAAAAACCCTTTTCAATAAAGAATGATAGGGGGCTTCCCTGGTGGTCCAGTGGCTAAGGATCCACCTTGTGGGGCTTCCCTGGTGGCTCAGTGGTAAAGAATCTGCCTGCTAATGCAGAAGACATGGGTTTGATCCCCAGTCTGGAAAGACCCCCACATGCCACAGAGCAACTAAGTCTCTCAGCCACAACTACTGAGCCCATGCTCTAGAGCCCAGAAGCCAGAACAACTGAGCCCACGTGCCACAACTACTGAAGTCCGAGCACCCTAGAGCCCATGCTCTGCAGCAAGAGAAGCCTGAGAGGGAACGAAAACCCAACACAGCCAAAAATAAATAAATGAATAACATTTTAAAAAGAAAGAAAAGAATCCACCTTGCAACGCAGGAGACACCGCTTCAACCCCTGGTCCTGGAAGATCCCTCATGCCAAGGGGCCACGGAGCCTCTGCACCACAGCGAATCTGCGTGTGCTCTGGAGCCTGAGAACTGTACCCACTGAGCCCACGCACCACAACTGCTGAAGCCCGAGGGCCTAGAGCTCGTGCTCAGCAACAAGAGAAGCCGCCACAAGGAGAAGCTCTAGCACCTACAGCTGGACAGCAGCCCCTGCTTGCCACAACTAGAAAAAGCCCGCACACAGCAACGAAGCCTCAGCACAGCCAAAAATAAATAAATATAGGTTTTTAAAATAACTTGGGAGCTTCCCTAGTGGCTTGACGATAAAGAATTCACCTGCCAACGCAGGAGACATGGGTTCGATCCCTGGTCCGGGAAGATTCCCCTGGGGCAACTAAGCCAGTCTGTGCCCCACAACTATGGAGCCTGTGCTCTGGAGCCCAGAAGCCGCAACAACTGAAGCCCACGCGCCCCACAGCCTGTGCTCGGCAACAAGAGAAGCCACCGCAGTGAGAAGCCCCTGCCCTGCTAGAGAAAAAGCCCACCGAGTAATGAAAACGCAGCAGAGCCAAAAATAAACAAATAAAAAATTATATTGAAAAAAAAAAACTGTTTAAAAATAAATAAATAAAATAAATAAAAGAACTGGGACTTCCTGGTGGTCCAGTGGCTAAGACTCTGCACTCTGAAGACAGGGGACCCGGGTTCGATGCCTGGTCAGGGAACTAGATCCCACATATTGCAACAAAGATGGCAGACCCCAAGTCCTACAACTAAGACCTGGCACAGCCAAATACATATTCAGGAAAAAAAAAAAAAAAGAATGATGAGGGAGGCTTTCTCTACCAGATACACTCTAAAACAAGAGTAACTGAAAGTGTGGTTTTGGCTTAGAAATAGGGAGACAAATAGAGCAATACAATAGACCAGAGTCCAGAAAGAGACCCACGTCACACAGAAATTTGGCCCATGATAGAGAGACGACCTTTCAAATAAGGGGAGAAAGAGGCACTATTCCACAATAGCCATGTGAATGACTGGCCGCGTTAGGAAAATGCCAGACAATATCCTTCGCCACAGCCAGCAGCACACAGGAAAGCGAGAGCAGTTTTCCTTCATCAGAGGCAATGAAGGCCTGGTGGGATGCAGGTGCCCCCTACCGGGTTGGACTCACACTGTCTGCGCAAGCAGCCCAGAGCCCCTGTCATGACAGCTGATGGTGGGGGTGCTGCAGGGACCTGGAAGCAGGCCAGTGCCCTCAGGACGAAGGGTTTGCATCTGTTTACCAACCAGCATGCAATGCCTGTCACTGCTACTTTATGATCCTCATTGAGTGCTGATGTCAGAGGTCCCGGCCCACCCTGGAGTGGGGGCGGGGTCAAGGGCAGGAGCGCAGGCTCCTGTGGTCCCATCCTGGGTCATCACTGTCCTCCACACTTGGTCCCAAACCCCTCCTTCCCAGACGCACCTGGGAAGCCGGAGGAACAATCCAGGCTCTCTCTGGCTTGGTTGGTCTCAAGCTGACCCCTAGGGGACATGTGGGACACAGCAGGGCGTGGAGGGGCGAGGACCGCAGGCTGACCGGAGGAACCGTGGTCTCCCCTGTCCTAGCCTTCAGCCAAATGGAGCTCAGAGCTGCCCAGACGCTGCAGGAGCCTGGGCAGGAAGGGCTGCGGTCACATCGTGGGGCCTCCAGGCTCCTCTGTCCACGGCATTCTCCAGGTCATCTCAACGCCTCCCTTTGGGACCCCGCTGGCCCAGCAGGCTGGCTCTGCATGGCACCCCCTCATCCCCTCCCAGCCCTCAGGACCCCTGGTGAGAAACAGAGCCCCAGTCACCCACCAGGAGCTCATGAACGAGGCTGCCCAGCATGTCCAGTGATCAACAGCTACCTCGCTGGGCTCTGAACCCCAGAGCCACCTGTAAGGGCCCAATCTACGGGGTGGGGGTGCGGATGGGACAGGGAAGGCCTTGGCCTTCTCCAGCTCCATCTTTCTGGGCAGCTCTGGGCTTTAAGGCCCTTTCAACGACCAGAGTCCAGAAAGAGACCCACGTCACACAGAAATTTGGCCCATGATAGAGAGACGACCTTTCAAATAAGGGGAGAAAGAGGCACTATTCCACAATAGCCATGTGAATGACTGGCCGCGTTAGGAAAATGCCAGACAATATCCTTCGCCACAGCCAGCAGCACACAGGAAAGCGAGAGCAGTTTTCCTTCATCAGAGGCAATGAAGGCCTGGTGGGATGCAGGTGCCCCCTACCGGGTTGGACTCACACTGTCTGCGCAAGCAGCCCAGAGCCCCTGTCATGACAGCTGATGGTGGGGGTGCTGCAGGGACCTGGAAGCAGGCCAGTGCCCTCAGGACGAAGGGTTTGCATCTGTTTACCAACCAGCATGCAATGCCTGTCACTGCTACTTTATGATCCTCATTGAGTGCTGATGTCAGAGGTCCCGGCCCACCCTGGAGTGGGGGCGGGGTCAAGGGCAGGAGCGCAGGCTCCTGTGGTCCCATCCTGGGTCATCACTGTCCTCCACACTTGGTCCCAAACCCCTCCTTCCCAGACGCACCTGGGAAGCCGGAGGAACAATCCAGGCTCTCTCTGGCTTGGTTGGTCTCAAGCTGACCCCTAGGGGACATGTGGGACACAGCAGGGCGTGGAGGGGCGAGGACCGCAGGCTGACCGGAGGAACCGTGGTCTCCCCTGTCCTAGCCTTCAGCCAAATGGAGCTCAGAGCTGCCCAGACGCTGCAGGAGCCTGGGCAGGAAGGGCTGCGGTCACATCGTGGGGCCTCCAGGCTCCTCTGTCCACGGCATTCTCCAGGTCATCTCAACGCCTCCCTTTGGGACCCCGCTGGCCCAGCAGGCTGGCTCTGCATGGCACCCCCTCATCCCCTCCCAGCCCTCAGGACCCCTGGTGAGAAACAGAGCCCCAGTCACCCACCAGGAGCTCATGAACGAGGCTGCCCAGCATGTCCAGTGATCAACAGCTACCTCGCTGGGCTCTGAACCCCAGAGCCACCTGTAAGGGCCCAATCTACGGGGTGGGGGTGCGGATGGGACAGGGAAGGCCTTGGCCTTCTCCAGCTCCATCTTTCTGGGCAGCTCTGGGCTTTAAGGCCCTTTCAACCGAAACAAATACACACAACCTAAAAGCTGAGAATTGGGTTTTATTTAGTGATTTACTGAGGACTTAAGCCTGAAAGACAGCCTCTCAGAAAACTCCCCGGCACTGTTCTAAGAGGCAGGGGAGGAGCGAGGATGCACAGCAGTTTTGTGAAACAACCAAACAAACCCAAGACCAGGTAGTCAGAATGCCAAAAGATTACTACCCATTGAAGAAAAACAGGTATCGCAAGTTAATGAGTTCAGCGCTTTTCTATGTGTGGAAAGATGCAAGAGTCTGGGCTTGTTGAAATCATTTTTTGTTTTTTGACATGCAGTTAGCTGTTTAGGGGTTTCCCTGGTGGCTCAGATGGTAAAGAATCTGCCTGTAATGCGGGAGACCTGGTTTGATTCCTGGGTCAGGAAGATCCCCTGGAGAAGGGAATGGCAACCCACTCCAGTATTCTTGCCTGGAGATTCTCACGGACAGAGGAGCCTGGTGGGCTACAGTCCTTAGGGTCGTAAAAAGCTAATGACTCTTTGCGACCCTCATGACTCTGTGACATGACTGAGCGACTCACACCTTGGCTTTCTCTTTAGCTATCTAGGGCCAGGACCCTGTTTTCTCCATCCTGAACCTCCTCAGGGGACACTGCCTGGAGAGTGGTCGATGGCCTGATGGCCGCAGCATCACATTCTTTGTCCACATTCCTCCATAAGGACCCCTCCCCCAGTCCCAGCCCGCATGCAGCTGGATCCTCAAGAGGTGCACCACTGACCAAAGTGACCGACCTCTGGGGTCCTGGGCCTCCTTCAGCTACAGAAAAGACATTCATGTACCCCAGTGCCTGTTGGGACAGATGAAGCACTGAGCGAAGGAAGAAGAGTTTCTGGAGCCGGCCTGGATGGAAAACCAAGATAATCCTCTTCCAGTTCCGGGGAAGTCTTAAGATGCCAGAGGAGCCTAGAAACCGTCAGCTGGGGCACAGTCAAACGGTGCTCATCTGTGAGACGCGGCGGCAAGGGGGGTTTACCAATAAATAAACCATGGGGTGCGGATGGAAAATGGCCTTCTCCAGCTCCATCTTTCTGGGCAGCTCTGGGCTTTAAGGCCCTTTCAACCGAAACAAATACACACAACCTAAAAGCTGAGAATTGGGTTTTATTTAGTGATTTACTGAGGACTTAAGCCTGAAAGACAGCCTCTCAGAAAACTCCCCGGCACTGTTCTAAGAGGCAGGGGAGGAGCGAGGATGCACAGCAGTTTTGTGAAACAACCAAACAAACCCAAGACCAGGTAGTCAGAATGCCAAAAGATTACTACCCATTGAAGAAAAACAGGTATCGCAAGTTAATGAGTTCAGCGCTTTTCTATGTGTGGAAAGATGCAAGAGTCTGGGCTTGTTGAAATCATTTTTTGTTTTTTGACATGCAGTTAGCTGTTTAGGGGTTTCCCTGGTGGCTCAGATGGTAAAGAATCTGCCTGTAATGCGGGAGACCTGGTTTGATTCCTGGGTCAGGAAGATCCCCTGGAGAAGGGAATGGCAACCCACTCCAGTATTCTTGCCTGGAGATTCTCACGGACAGAGGAGCCTGGTGGGCTACAGTCCTTAGGGTCGTAAAAAGCTAATGACTCTTTGCGACCCTCATGACTCTGTGACATGACTGAGCGACTCACACCTTGGCTTTCTCTTTAGCTATCTAGGGCCAGGACCCTGTTTTCTCCATCCTGAACCTCCTCAGGGGACACTGCCTGGAGAGTGGTCGATGGCCTGATGGCCGCAGCATCACATTCTTTGTCCACATTCCTCCATAAGGACCCCTCCCCCAGTCCCAGCCCGCATGCAGCTGGATCCTCAAGAGGTGCACCACTGACCAAAGTGACCGACCTCTGGGGTCCTGGGCCTCCTTCAGCTACAGAAAAGACATTCATGTACCCCAGTGCCTGTTGGGACAGATGAAGCACTGAGCGAAGGAAGAAGAGTTTCTGGAGCCGGCCTGGATGGAAAACCAAGATAATCCTCTTCCAGTTCCGGGGAAGTCTTAAGATGCCAGAGGGAGCCTAGAAACCGTCAGCTGGGGCACAGTCAAACGGTGCTCATCTGTGAGACGCGGCGGCAAGTGGTCGAGGTTTACCAATAAATAAACCATTAGGCGATGATGACAGTTCAGACAGAGAGCCTTGGGGACCTGTGGTCTTTGTCCCATTTCTTACAACAGGGCTCCCAAAACCCCTGGAATTTCCTGAGTCGTAGGCAGCTCCTTTCAACCCCGCCTGAGTTCATGCTAGTGAGGCGGGGCTCCCAGTGAGCCTCAGGATGGGGCTGGTCACCAGAAAGACCAAAGCGGGTGAGGCCAAAGAAAAGACCAAAGCTGGGGGCCATTGGAGTGAGAGGGCTGGAGATGGACCCCGATAAACTAGAGTGGTGAGACGTAGCGCTGTGTGGGAAGAGTCTCCCTGGAGATGCCCTTCCCCCAACCTTCCCCCGCGCATCTTCCCTGAATTGTGTCCTTATAATAAAGCAATGATCACAAATACAGTGTCTTCCTGAGTTCTACTGAACTGTTGAATCTGAAAGGGGTTGTGGGAACCCCGAGTTTGCCGTTTGCCCAGCAGAAGTACAGGGGTTCAGGGTGCCCACTTTGGGGTCGCTCCCAGCCGGGGCGGTCTGGTGTGGTGGGACAGGGGCACTGGCCCTGGGGCCCGCACTGACTCCGGGCAGTTAGTGTCAGAGCTGACTAGAGCCCCTGGACAGCGAGCTGGTGTTCGAGAAGAGAGAAAACTTGTCACCCCATCTGCTGTGGACCTCGGGCTGCCTCTTGTCCTCTGGGATTCAGCTTCTCCTGGGACCACAGAGGTGGGGGATGGTGCCCTGTGAGAACCAGAGCTCCTACGCCCTCTGCTTTCGCTTCCCAAGGCGCTGCACTGCTCCAAGTACAAAATCTATTTCTCAGTTTTGAAGCCACAGGGCCCTCAGGGTGGGCTGTGGCATCATCGGACACCAACAACGTGAAGTGAAGGCAAGAAGACCCCGCGGGGCGAGGCAGGCAGCCAGAGGCTTCCCCGGTCCCGGCAGCCGCCCCCCTACCTGCTCCGCACAGTCTGGGATCTCGGGTGCACAGGGCAGCGTCCCGGCGCTCTCCACGGACAGCACGTCCTTCAGCAGCTCCTCACACCCTGCGAATGGACAGGCAGACAGACAGACAGAGGAGCGTCAGAGCCTGAGCCCAGCCCGGCAGCTTTGCTTCTGAGCAATGAGCCTTGGGTGGGTACGACTTCTGGGAGGCGAAGCCCCAAGTCTCCAAGAGACCAGCTGATCATTCAGAGGCAGAGATGGGGCACCCAAACTATAGAGAAGCCAGGCCAGGGACTGGTGGAGGGAGTTGAGACCAGGCCCTTGCCCTCCAGATATCCTTCCACTGGGACTAACTCCAATAGGAAACAACCTACAGAAGAGAGACTCCTAAGTGTGCAGGGCAAGCTTGGGGCAAAGAGAATCCAGGAAGCCTTCCTGGAGGAGGGGATATAAGACCATACTACCCACCCTGGCTCCAAGGACTCCAAACACACATGGAGGTTGCAGAACAGCTCGCAGCCCTGCAGACTCCAGGATATCAAGGACAGGGGGCTACCTGCTGCTGACTCTTTACACAGCAGCCTCCCTCCCCCTGAGCAAATAACCCCAAATCCTATCTAACAAAAGTGAAGTTGCTCAGTTGTGTCCATCTCTTAGTGACCCAGGGACGAGCCACGGAATTTTCCAGGCAAGAATACTGGAGTGAGTAGCCTTTCCCTTCTCCAGGGGATCTTTCCAACCCAGGGTTGAACCCAGGTCTCCCGCATGGCAGGCGGATTCTTTACCATCTGAGCCACCAGGGAAACCGTATCCAACAAAAGCGGGGTGGTACTGTGACTTATAAGAAATACCTATTTGGTCTCCATGCATAGTTCCTGACTCACAGCTCCCAACCCCCTCGGAATTTCCTACTTGTTGAGAGTGACAAAGGAATCCTTTTATGTTAATGAGGTGACTGGTGGACCCACCCAAGGATGGGGGCTGGTTGCCAGGAGAACCATCCAGGCGATCAGAGGACTGACCTTCCAGACCCGACCTCCAGCCTCAGGGAAGGGTCTGGAGGTTGGATCAATTGCCAATGTCCAACAGTTTAACTGCCGGCTATAATGAAGGCTCCACAAACACCCCAAAGGACCAGGCTACCAAGCTCCCAGGCTGGTGCGCACGAGGATATCTGGGGGGTGTGGTGCCCTCCCAGAGCTCTTGCCCCACCTCCCATCTGGCTGTTCCTGAGTTATTTTCTTTTGCAATCAATTGGTAATCTAGTAAGGAAAGTATTTCTCTCAGTTTTGTGAGCTGCTTTAGAGCATTAAGGCTTTCCCTGGTGGCTCAGTGGTATAGAATTCACCTGCAAGCCAGGAGACAAGGGTTTGATCCCTGGGTCAGGAAAATCCCCTGGAGAAGGAAATGGCAATCTACTCCAGTCTTCTTGCCTGGGAAATCCCACGGACAAAAGAGTCTAGTGGGCTACAGTCCATGGGGCCTCAAAAGAGTGGGACATGACTTAGTGACTGGTACTTTCAAAGAAGAAAGGCAGGAACTCAGAGAGCAGGGGCCCTGCCGAAAAACTCCATGGAAATAAAAATGGAGGTTGCAGAACAGCTCGCAGCCCTGCAGACTCCAGGATATCAAGGACAGGGGGCTACCTGCTGCTGACTCTTTACACAGCAGCCTCCCTCCCCCTGAGCAAATAACCCCAAATCCTATCTAACAAAAGTGAAGTTGCTCAGTTGTGTCCATCTCTTAGTGACCCAGGGACGAGCCACGGAATTTTCCAGGCAAGAATACTGGAGTGAGTAGCCTTTCCCTTCTCCAGGGGATCTTTCCAACCCAGGGTTGAACCCAGGTCTCCCGCATGGCAGGCGGATTCTTTACCATCTGAGCCACCAGGGAAACCGTATCCAACAAAAGCGGGGTGGTACTGTGACTTATAAGAAATACCTATTTGGTCTCCATGCATAGTTCCTGACTCACAGCTCCCAACCCCCTCGGAATTTCCTACTTGTTGAGAGTGACAAAGGAATCCTTTTATGTTAATGAGGTGACTGGTGGACCCACCCAAGGATGGGGGCTGGTTGCCAGGAGAACCATCCAGGCGATCAGAGGACTGACCTTCCAGACCCGACCTCCAGCCTCAGGGAAGGGTCTGGAGGTTGGATCAATTGCCAATGTCCAACAGTTTAACTGCCGGCTATAATGAAGGCTCCACAAACACCCCAAAGGACCAGGCTACCAAGCTCCCAGGCTGGTGCGCACGAGGATATCTGGGGGGTGTGGTGCCCTCCCAGAGCTCTTGCCCCACCTCCCATCTGGCTGTTCCTGAGTTATTTTCTTTTGCAATCAATTGGTAATCTAGTAAGGAAAGTATTTCTCTCAGTTTTGTGAGCTGCTTTAGAGCATTAAGGCTTTCCCTGGTGGCTCAGTGGTATAGAATTCACCTGCAAGCCAGGAGACAAGGGTTTGATCCCTGGGTCAGGAAAATCCCCTGGAGAAGGAAATGGCAATCTACTCCAGTCTTCTTGCCTGGGAAATCCCACGGACAAAAGAGTCTAGTGGGCTACAGTCCATGGGGCCTCAAAAGAGTGGGACATGACTTAGTGACTGGTACTTTCAAAGGGAAGAAAGGCAGGAACTCAGAGGAGTCAGGAGGAGGGACAGAGGGGAGGGAACAAATGAAGGGAACTCAGCAGGGAGGGTGGAGATGAGGGGACCCGCTCCGTCCAGGTTTGTCTAGAACTGCCCTAGTTTTAAAACTGGAAGTCTTGTGTCCTGGGAAACTCCTCAAGCGTCTGATCACCCTCGAGGGAGATGACCATCCTCGGGAGATGGAGGGAGACAGAGAAGAAAGGAGAGCAGAGAGGGAGCCATTCTAGGGGAGGGACAGACCCCAGCAAGGCCAGAAGTTAGTGGCCGGCAGGTCCCGCCACGCCTGGCTCCAGGGCAGAGGTTGAGAGGCACAGCCCCTCCAGAGCAGGGGCAGCGGTGGGAGCTCAAGGCCCTTCCTTTCATTCCCCTTGGGAAGTCAGGGGCAGAGCCCATGTCTGGAACCCATCCTGGGCTCCCCCGACCCCCGTGGGGAGGATCTGAGCTGAAACCCAAGCCAGGCCAGGATCCTGGGGGGTCCGGGGACCCCCTCCCTCAGAAAACCTCACCTTTCATGGCGAACACCCCTCGGCAAAAGTCCTTGAAGTTGATTCTCCCCAGGTCGTTGGGATCCAAACACTTCACAAGTTTTTCCACCTGTGGGAAGGAAGTAGGGACAGGTGTGAGGCCCCCAGAGACGCCCCAGAGGGTTTGCGGAGGCTGGCCGGGGAGACTGGGCGGAAGAGAGGGCTTGTCACCTGACCCAAGAGGATACCAGCGGTCCTCTCCTAGCCCTCGCCTCCATGGGGTCAGTGTCCACCCCAGACTTTTCGGGTGGGGAACCCACTGCAGTGCTCAGAACTCAGCTTTGTTTGGGCAATCAATTGGTAATCTAGTAAGGAAAGTATTTCTCTCAGTTTTGTGAGCTGCTTTAGAGCATTAAGGCTTTCCCTGGTGGCTCAGTGGTATAGAATTCACCTGCAAGCCAGGAGACAAGGGTTTGATCCCTGGGTCAGGAAAATCCCCTGGAGAAGGAAATGGCAATCTACTCCAGTCTTCTTGCCTGGGAAATCCCACGGACAAAAGAGTCTAGTGGGCTACAGTCCATGGGGCCTCAAAAGAGTGGGACATGACTTAGTGACTGGTACTTTCAAAGGGAAGAAAGGCAGGAACTCAGAGGAGTCAGGAGGAGGGACAGAGGGGAGGGAACAAATGAAGGGAACTCAGCAGGGAGGGTGGAGATGAGGGGACCCGCTCCGTCCAGGTTTGTCTAGAACTGCCCTAGTTTTAAAACTGGAAGTCTTGTGTCCTGGGAAACTCCTCAAGCGTCTGATCACCCTCGAGGGAGATGACCATCCTCGGGAGATGGAGGGAGACAGAGAAGAAAGGAGAGCAGAGAGGGAGCCATTCTAGGGGAGGGACAGACCCCAGCAAGGCCAGAAGTTAGTGGCCGGCAGGTCCCGCCACGCCTGGCTCCAGGGCAGAGGTTGAGAGGCACAGCCCCTCCAGAGCAGGGGCAGCGGTGGGAGCTCAAGGCCCTTCCTTTCATTCCCCTTGGGAAGTCAGGGGCAGAGCCCATGTCTGGAACCCATCCTGGGCTCCCCCGACCCCCGTGGGGAGGATCTGAGCTGAAACCCAAGCCAGGCCAGGATCCTGGGGAGCCCCGGGACCCCCTCCCTCAGAAAACCTCACCTTTCATGGCGAACACCCCTCGGCAAAAGTCCTTGAAGTTGATTCTCCCCAGGTCGTTGGGATCCAAACACTTCACAAGTTTTTCCACCTGTGGGAAGGAAGTAGGGACAGGTGTGAGGCCCCCAGAGACGCCCCAGAGGGTTTGCGGAGGCTGGCCGGGGAGACTGGGCGGAAGAGAGGGCTTGTCACCTGACCCAAGAGGATACCAGCGGTCCTCTCCTAGCCCTCGCCCCCTCCATGGGGTCAGTGTCCACCCCAGACGACGGCGGGGATGCTTTATTCAGAGATGGACAGTGGAGTGAGGAAAAGCCAATCCACACCTGCAGTGCTCAGAACTCAGCTTTGTTTGGGCAGAGCTTTTGTCTCCAAGTTATTCTGGCAAAGACCGGCGCATGGAGAATGAGCGCTCTGAAGCCCCCTCCCATTCGGGGACGTGCCCAGTGGGCTCTGGAAGATGAGTGAGTGAGGGAAGCCTTACACAAGCGCCCCTCCTCCCTCCCCGAGCCTGCTGACCACTCAGAGGTGAGCTGGGGGTGAAGGGTGGGCAGAGGCTGGGCATCCTGTTTCTATGATGCCCCCACCCCCGATGGAACCTGGCACCTAGAAGGCCCTCAGGAAAGGCCAGACAGATCCCAGGGAGGGAAGAAAGTGGCTTTCTATCAGCTCCCATCCTGGCCGCAGGTGCCTCCTCCCCCTGCAGCTGCGCCCCTCCACCCCCGTCCAGTCGTCAGGCAGCCTCTGACACAGCCAGGCAGTGACGTGGCTTCTGTGAAGAGCCCAGGTGCCACCTGCAGGGCGGCGGGGAGCCCACCCACCCTCCCAGCTAGTGCCCGGCCTCCTTCCCTCCGGCCTCCCTCACGTCAGTGGCGCTGCAGGGGGCCTCTGAATGCAGGAGGGGCTGGGGCTCCTGGGGCTCACCCTTAAGATCCTCTCCAAAGCTAGGAGCTCTGCTTTAATTATCTCTGATGACAACCAAGATCAGGGTTGCCACTCAGCGTTGAGAGGCTCACGGGGAGGCTCAACCTCAGATCCGCGTAGGGGCGGCATGCTCTGAAGCTGGATTCCCTAGTCGGTGGAGTTCCTGACTCCCCCGGGGCTGACAGACACGGAGGGAGCCAGGCTGCCCGTCTCCCTGCCCTCAGGGAAAGTCGGCCTGGGGCAGAGGTACGTTGGAGCTTGAGGACAGGCATGTAGATGGGGTCCTGAGGGCCACTGTGAGGTCTCTGGACCCCCCTGAGCTGTGGGCCCGGGACCCCCCCAGGGTCTCTGTGCGTATGAATCAGGTGGCACATCAACTGCTGTACAGTCGTTCTGTTTTTGTTTTTTTTTTTTAATTTTTGAAAATGTAAGTTGTCTTTAAATTTAATCAGTTCCTCCTCCAGGGGATGTTCCCCACCAGGGATGGAACCCAGGTCTCCTGCATGGCAGGCAGATTCTCACCATCTGAGCCACCAGGGAAGCCCAGTAAGAGAAGGCTTATTCTAACTGTGCAGCTCTTTAAAGAATGGAGTTCACCAAGAGCTTTCCATGAACTCCGGCGGGCCTGGTCTCACCCGATCCTCACAACAACCTTAGCAGCAGCTACTGTTACCATCTCCCGTTTTCCAGCGGAGGAGACGGAGGCGCCAACAGCTAGAGAGGTGAGGATATTTAGACAGTCCCTGTGGCGGTCACGCCCTCCTGACCCTGGACTCTGTGCTTCCACGGAGGCGGGCTCCCGCCAGGCTGTCGGCACCAAAATGTTCTTTTCACTCCCCTGGTTGCTTGTGTGTGGAAGCAGCTTTACCCTCTATGGCTGGAACCCGCTATGGTTGATCACCAAGAGGGTCAGCCTTCCTGGACGCTAGATAAGCTTTTGCCAATGCCCTCCTGGGTCTCGGGGAGAAGGGGTTCAGCTGAACCAACCCTTGATTTTACACATGGGGGAGCCAACCAAGGTCCAGGGAGGGAAAGGGGCTTGTTCAAGGGCTCACGGTGAGTACGACATACGACCACCCACGTGTGGTCTTAGGGCTTCCCAGGTGGCTGGCGCTCGTGGTAAAGAACCCACCTGCCAGTGCAGGAGACAAGAGATGCAGTTTGATTCCAGGATTGGGGAGATCCCTTGGGGGAGGGTATGGCAGCCCACTCCAGTATTCTTGCCTGGAGACTCCCATGGACAGAGGAGCCTGGTGGGCTGTTGTCCATGGGGTTGCAGAGTGACTGAACACGCACAAGTGGTGACCCAGGCCCCAGATGCTGGGGGCCCCTCGGGGGTGCAGGTGCGGGAGCAGGGCACACACACCACGCAGGGCCGGGCTGGGCTGCACTGGGGGTTCCTCGTCGCCCCTCCGAGGCAGAAGGGGTGGGCGCGTGGGGCCTGGCAGAGGCGATGGGAGCAGCTGTGGTCGCTGGCGCTCACACAGCTGGGCCGCAGAGCTGGCTGCCAGGGGAACCATCAGTTTCCCCGGCAGTACAATATTGATCCTCCCCTTTCGGGTCACTCAATTACCAGGCTTCCCCTTCTATTTCTGTTGCCTTTCTCTTCAGGCTGATTTTTTCCCCTGCTCATTCCCCCGGGGCCACAGCGCCTCCAGCTCAGAGCAGACGCTGTTCCGAGCCTCACCGCCGTGGCCTCTGATTCATCACCAGCTAGATCGCCCGGAGTCCCGGCCCAGCCACCCACGCCTCCCCAATTTGGACATCTGCAAACCAGACAGACTCAAGCAAGCTAGTATCTGAACAAGGGAGATAAGCTGGCTCAGGCTGCAGGTCTAATAAATGTGAGCAATTAAATTATTAATCAAACAAATGTTTCGTGACTCCTCTCGGATGCCAGGCCAGCTCTGAGCACTGTCTCTCTGTGAACTCATGGAAGCCTCGCGACCATTCAGAGGAAGATACTACTACTGTTCCCACTGTACTGGTGAGGATACTCAGACTCCGTAAGGCTCATTCAGTTCACACTGCTAGTAAGAGGCAGAGTTGGGATTTGAACACAGGCTGCCTGGCTCCAGAGTTCATGCGCTTAACCATTAATCATTATTATTTCTACTCATACATTGATACTATTATTATCACAAGTGTGGGGCTTGCTCTGACCAGAGAAAGGATACATTTGTATTCTCCTCACTCTCTCTGTTTCTGGCCATGCCATGCAGCTTGCGGGATCTCCGTTCCCCGACCAGGGATCGAACCCAGGCCTGAGACAGTGAAAGCGCTGAGACTTAACCAGAGAATTCTCAATGCTACTCTCTTTTCACCTAGAAAAACTGGGTCCAAAGAACCTTTGTGTAAGAATTTGAATATTTAGGGAATTCCCTGGAAGTCCAGTGGTTAGTCCAGAATGCTTGCTGGAAAATCCCATGGACAGAGGAGCCTGGCGGGCCACAGTCCATAGGGCCACACAGAGTCGGACACAACTGAAGCGACCTGGCTCTGGTGGTTAGGACTCCACACTTTCACGGCTCTGGGTCTGGGGTTCAATCTTTGATCGGAGAACTAAGATCCCACAGATCTGTAGAAAAAAAATTTTTTTGAATGTTAAGGGAAAAAGTGTCATTTCAAATGTTGTGCTGCTACAGCATAAGTTTCCAACTAGCATCCTAGACTCAGCTTGTAGACGGACTTAACTATTTAAAGTGAAATGCCAAGATTAAGGCTTAGGGCTTCCTGGGTGGTTCAGTGGCAAAGAATTCACCTGTTAATGCAGAAGACGTAGGAGACCTGGGTTCGATCCCTGGGTCGGGAAGATCCCCTGGAGAAGAAAATGGCAATTCACTCCAGTGTTCTTGCCTAGAAAATCCCACGGACAGAGGAGCCTGGAGGGCTACAGTCCCTGGGTCACAAAGACACGACTGAGCATGCGTGCACTCCTGGCTCAACTGCTACTTTTGGGGGCTCCCCTGGGGGCTTGGCTGGTAAGCCTGCCAATGTGGGTCTCAGAGATGGGTGGGAGGAGCCAGGCAGGCACCTAAAACTCAAGAGAAGAGGAAAATCTTTCTCTGTGGAATGAGAAACTTGGAACAAGGAACCCTGTGGTCAAAACGGGGAGGGGGGATTCCCGTGACTCATTCCTCTGGCCACCGAACCCTGCAGGCAGACCAGTCCCGGGAGCTGTGAGATCGCACAGCGTGGCCAGGAGCTCAGATCTCCAGCCAGAGGACCAGGAAAGGGGAATCCTAGGAGCTTGAGGCTGGAGGTGGGGAGGCCAGGATCGCAGAGAGGGTTTGAGATTAGGATCCGATAAGATGTGTTTGAAGTCCTGGGCCCATTCCTGAGCTGCGGCTCCACGGAACTCACCCAAGAGAGCATGCCGAAGGCTTTGTGAACTGAGCTACTGGGCCGACAGTGAACAGACCAGCTCTAGGAGCGTGTACCTTTGAAGTGGATTCAAGTATCACTGCAAAGGCTTTGAGAACAGAACTGACTGCTCAGAGGGCAGGCTGGGATCTGAGGCTTCCACCTAACTGGGCTGATTTCCTGATTAAAGAAACAAAGCAGTAAAAATCAATACCTTTCAGAGTATTTCTTAGTGCTTCCATGGTAAAGAGTCCACCGGCCAATGCAGCAGACACAGGAGATGTGATTCTGATCCCCAGGTCGGGAAGACCCCTGGAGAAGGAAATGGCAACCCGCTCCAGTATTCTCGCCTGGGAAATCCCCTGGGCAGAGGATCCTGGTGGGCTACAGTCCCTGGGGTCACAAAAGAGTCAAACATGACTGGGTGACTAAGCCTGCAGCAGGCGTATTTCTAACAGGACAGAGTCTCATCGTATTCAGAATGCCCAGGACACAATCCAAAATTACTTGACATGCAAAGAGACAGGAAAATCTCAACAATGCACAAGAGAAAAGGTCATCAATAAATACCAACCCCAAGGTGCCCCAGATGTTATCACTAGTAGACAGCAACTTCAAAGCAGTGATCCTAGCCATATTCCATAAAGGAAGAGTGAATATCCTTGAAGCAAATGGAAATAAAGAAATTTCCAGAAGAAAAACAGAAGCTACGAAAAAGAACTGAATGAAATTTTTGGAATGGAGACATACAATGACTAAATATTAAAAATTCACTGGATAGGACTGGAAGAAGAATGGAAATGACAGAGCAAAAACAGTTGGTACATACAGGACTGTACGATCTATGATTACTTGAATCTACGGACACAGAACCACAGATACTGAGGAATCCTAGACAACAGAGGACCAGCTACCGGACTTGAGCAACCAAGGATTTTAGCACGGATGTGGGTCCTAGAACCAGTCTCCCCACAGATACTGAGAGACCACTGTGCAATGACGGGCTATGTCATTACACATCTGTGAAACCCACAGGATATGCCATATACACTTACATATGATTTATTTATATATATGTAAATGTATTTATTTATTTACATGGCCATAGCCAAGTGGGGTTTATCCACCAAGGCTAGTTCAACCTGTGAATATCAATCGATGGAACCTAAAGATGACTAAAGAAGAAAAACCACACCATCATTTCATTCGATGCAGACAAAGCAACTGACAAATTCAATATCCATTCACGAGAAAAACTCTCAGCCAACCGGGAATAGAAGGGAAGGTCCTTATCCTAGGGAAATCAAAACTTAAGTTCACACACAAAAATACACACGAGTGTGTCTAAGTACATGAGACACACTGCCCAAATCTGGAAACATCTCAAATGCCCGGTGATCCCCAACAGATAAACAAGTTGTTCTGTAATAAGAAGAAACAATGGATAACAGACGGATGAATCTCAGATGCATTTGCTGCGCAAAGGATACCATTCTCAAAAGATCACAAATGACGATTCTGGTGCCAAAAAACTCCAAAAAAGGCCAGACTATCAAGACAGAGGCCAGGTCCTTGGTTGCTGAGGAGAAGGAGGAAGGGACGGTTTGAACACAAAGGGGCAGCACCGGGGAATGTGGGGTGCACTGTCGCAAACCCTGACTGTGGTGGTCACAGTAAGCCAGTGTGAAAACTCACGGAATCATGTGTCCCCTTCCCCGACAGAAAGTGAAACTGATTATTTGAAAAGCTATTTTTTGGGGTGGGGGGCATGCTGCCGCAGCACGCGGAATCTTAATTTTCCAATCGGGGATCCAACCTGCACCCCTTGCATTGGAAGCACAGAATCTTAACCCCTGGACTGTCAGGGAAGTCTCTCTACAAATCTCTTTTTAAAATCAAGGAAACTGGGGGCTTCCCTGGTGGTCCAGTGGATAAGGACACAGCCTTGCAGTGCAGGGGGCACTGGTTCGATCCCTGGCCTGGGAAGATCCCACGTGCCATGGAGCAGCTGGACCAATGTGTTCAACTACTGAGCTGGAGCTCTGGAGCACACGCGCCCAGAGTCGGGGCTCTATGACAACAGAGGCCACCGCGATGGGAGGCCCACATGGGCCAAAAAATAAAGATGGATGAAAATAAATACATAAAAAACCAATAAAGAGGTTAAAATTAAAAAAAAAAAAAGAAAAAAAGAAATAGGTAGGCAGGATCCTGGGATTACAGAGGTCTCTTAACCCTGAGGGAAAGACACTCCCCCTCCTCCACTGCTCCTGCAGGGCCCTGTTTGGGGTCTGCGCTGCACAGAGAAGAGCAGGCACCGGGAACACCCCTCAGATGCAGACAAAGCAACTGACAAATTCAATATCCATTCACGAGAAAAACTCTCAGCCAACCGGGAATAGAAGGAAGGTCCTTATCCTAGGGAAATCAAAACTTAAGTTCACACACAAAAATACACGAGTGTGTCTAAGTACATGAGACACACTGCCCAAATCTGGAAACATCTCAAATGCCCGGTGATCCCCAACAGATAAACAAGTTGTTCTGTAATAAGAAGAAACAATGGATAACAGACGGATGAATCTCAGATGCATTTGCTGCGCAAAGGATACCATTCTCAAAAGATCACAAATGACGATTCTGGTGCCAAAAAACTCCAAAAAAGGCCAGACTATCAAGACAGAGGCCAGGTCCTTGGTTGCTGAGGAGAAGGAGGAAGGGACGGTTTGAACACAAAGGGGCAGCACCGGGGAATGTGGGGTGCACTGTCGCAAACCCTGACTGTGGTGGTCACAGTAAGCCAGTGTGAAAACTCACGGAATCATGTGTCCCCTTCCCCGACAGAAAGTGAAACTGATTATTTGAAAAGCTATTTTTTGGGGTGGGGGGCATGCTGCCGCAGCACGCGGAATCTTAATTTTCCAATCGGGGATCCAACCTGCACCCCTTGCATTGGAAGCACAGAATCTTAACCCCTGGACTGTCAGGGAAGTCTCTCTACAAATCTCTTTTTAAAATCAAGGAAACTGGGGGCTTCCCTGGTGGTCCAGTGGATAAGGACACAGCCTTGCAGTGCAGGGGGCACTGGTTCGATCCCTGGCCTGGGAAGATCCCACGTGCCATGGAGCAGCTGGACCAATGTGTTCAACTACTGAGCTGGAGCTCTGGAGCACACGCGCCCAGAGTCGGGGCTCTATGACAACAGAGGCCACCGCGATGGGAGGCCCACATGGGCCAAAAAATAAAGATGGATGAAAATAAATACATAAAAAACCAATAAAGAGGTTAAAATTAAAAAAAAAAAAAGAAAAAAAGAAATAGGTAGGCAGGATCCTGGGATTACAGAGGTCTCTTAACCCTGAGGGAAAGACACTCCCCCTCCTCCACTGCTCCTGCAGGGCCCTGTTTGGGGGTCTGCGCTGCACAGAGAAGAGCAGGCACCGGGAACACCCCTTGCTCTAGGCCAAAATTAAAAAAAAAAATGCAGCTGCCAAGTCAGGTGTGCAGTATAGCGGGGAGCCTCAGGCCCCTGGAGGGTCAGGGCTCCTTTGACTCCCTGGGCCGGGCCAGGGTGCGCTGTCAGCTCGATGCACTGTGCTTAACCGCTCAGTCGTGTCCGACTCTTTGCAACCCCCTGGACTGTAGGTTCCGAGGCTCCTCTGTCCATGGGGACTTTCCAGGTGATACTGGAGAGGGTTGCCATGCCCTCCTCCAGGGGATCTTCCCAACCCAGGTCTAGTGCATTGCCGGGGGGCTCTTTACCAGCTGAGCCATCAGGGAAGCCCAGTAAGACCGGAGTGGATAGCCTATCCTTTCTCCAAGGGATCTTTCTGACCCAGGAATCAAACCAGGGTCTCCTGCCTTTCAGACAGATTCTTTACCAGCTGAGCTACCAGGGACGCCCATCAGCTCTGAAGGGAGCTGCCAGGCCCTGAGCTGCCCACCGCGGGGAATGGGGCCCCCCACCCCCAGCCTGGTCTGTCTTCTGAGTGCTTCAGAGGAGAAGAGCCCCTGGAGGTGGTGAGGCAGCTGCTGGAGCGCCCTCTGGGGGGACACCCGTGGGGACACTGGGGTAAGGAGAATGGGCTGGGGCATCCTGACTCCTGGACTGGCTGGAACGTATCCGCTGGGAGGGGCAGGCAGCCAAGGGAACAGCGGGGAGAGTGGGCACCAGCCGAGGCTAGAGGTCTGGGCTGAGGGAGGCTGGCGGGGGGGCATGTGGGGAGCACAGTGTCACCAAGGATGAGGCCAGGAAGAGAAGGTACAGGGTCTGAAGAAGGGTTTGGAAGGCACGCCCAGGAGGAGGTACTTTATCCCCAAGGTCACAGATGGAGCAATGACAGGTATCAATAACTGCAGCCCCCGCCCCCACCCCGCCTAGATGTCAGGTGTTATTTCAAGCACTTCCCATCCTCACTCCTTCCCGTCCGTCCTCCTGTCCTGCCGCTGTGCCCCAGCAGGCAGAGCTGGGTCACTCCCCTCCCATTCCCACCACCCCAGAGGCTCCTGTCCCCTCTCAGGCCGCAGGGCCACACGCGCAGGGCTGTTTGTTTGTCCACTTTCCCAGGCAGCCCAGCTGCCTGATGTCAGGACACACAATGGGGCCCTGTATTCAGAAGCCCCCACCCCTGCCCCAAAGGACAAAGAGGGCGGGCGGCCACAGGCCCTCTCCATGAATTCTCGGCAGGGAGCAGCGGTGAGGGAAATCAGGCCAGAGTTTTGGCAAAACCGGCTAGAGACAGGACAGGGAGGAGTTCCCAAGGCGTTCTGCAAGGTTCTGCACCCCCGGCCCCGCGGTGACCAGCCCCAGCCTCGGGACGCCCGCTCTCCTCCCTGGGAAGGGCTGTCCCATGGAGTCAGTCAGACTTGCTGACTGGACCAGGTGGGTGGGGAAGAGCCCCTTATACAAAGCCCCCTAGGAGTCAGGAGATGGGGGCTCAGGGTCAGCTCTATAATCTGTGCGGCCAGGGCAAATGGAAACGCAAGACCCCTTGTTTAAAATTTGTTTGGAATTTCAAGATGGTGACAGCAGAGCATTAAGACCCGTGGGGACTGCACAGGTTCCAAGCCGGTAGGGTGGGCTCGGAGCCTTCTTGTGAGTCTGAGGTCTGCGGGCTTTCCTGGCCCTCAGTCCTGTGCTAACTCGGCCATCAGTGACCTCGCTGAGCGGTCTTGGGAAGACCCCACCCTCTCTGGGCCTCGGTTTCCCCATTTGGAAAATGAGGACATTGAAGCCATTGGTATCAAAGGTCTCTTCCGCTCTGA